>CM067216.1:188028649-188651149 GCA_034190945.1 Octodonta nipae
CCAACATTAAAACTTTTTTTTTCTAATTAATTGTACAGCAGTACAAGAAACCTATAAAAAATTAGTGACAAGAACTGTATATATGAGGCTACTCTGAGATTTAATGAATTATCAAACGAACTTAAAATTCTAACTAATAATAAATAATTTGGTCAAGACTCTAATAATCTAGTTTCAGAGAAGCAGGGAATGAGTGCATTTTCTTATATTTACCCTTATATCTTTTAAAGGAAGCGTTTTAAATTTATAAAAAATATATACTTTTATTTTCCACACATTAACTAGTTTATCTGCTACATGATTCGCTTGATTTTTATAAACATATGTATTTAATTTTCTAATTTGGCCCCTAAAATTAACATTTTATTTTACTAATAAACTTTCAGAGAAGCTTTTTATAATCTTCTGTCTGAATTTTAGGTTCTGTAGATTTGAAGATAAAGAGGGAAATAGGTCAAGTTTTAAATAATAAATTAATAAATCTTTTAGACTAATTATATAAAAATATGTTTTTCAAAATTTTATATAGTGTAATTTCTAAAGTGGGAATTAAGTCGATGTTTATTTAATATTATCGTTAATATCTTTTAAACAAATGATTTAAATATATAATATATTTGTAATTCACCTAATGAGCCTTTTATTTGAAAATTTATTTTTCATTTCCCATTTAATTCCATAATTTGTCCCCAAAATTAGTATTGGGGTTTTCTACTAATTTTTCTTACAAATTTCAAGTGAGCCGCAGTACCCCTAATTATTTTCAAAATTTTAGGTAGTATGGTTTAGGAAATAAAGCAGGAAACAAGAATTTTATATATTTTTTTGTTAATATCTTGTAAACAATTAATTTAAAAAAATATGAAAAAAAATTTATTTGTATTCCTCATAATGAGCCCTTTCATCTGATTGATGTATTTCATGATGCGTTAAAAAATATTTTTTATTTTCTGTTTAATTCTCTAATTTGCCCAAAATTAATATGAGGGATTTCTTCGTATTTTCCCTGTAAGCAAAAAATTTTAGGTCTTATAGTTCGAACATAATGGGGGGAGAGGGTATTTTTTTTAAATTTTTGTTAATATATTTAAAAATATTCATTATAAAAATATGAAAAAAATATATTTGTATTCGTCATAATGAGCTCTTTGATTTGATATATTACATGATGCGTTAGAAAGAATTTAAATTTTCTGTTTTCCATTTAATGCTGTAATTTGCCCCCTAAAATTTTCTCCTTATTTTTCCAGTAAAGTTTATAACGAGACCCTTGATTTGATATATTACGTGACGTTAGAAACAATTTTAATTTTATATTTTTTATTTAATTCTGTAATTTGCCCCCAAAATTTATATTAGGGGTTTCTCCTTATTTTTCTAGTTAAAATTCAGATGAGTTCTTTTTTTTCAAAATTTTACGGCTTATAGTTTCGGAGATAAGGCAGGGGGAATGCGTAAAATTTGTTATATTTTTGTTAATGTCTGTAAAATAATTTATTTTAAAAATATGAAAAAAATATATTTGTATTCGCCATAAGGAGCCCTTTCATTTGATATATTACATGAGGTGTTAGAAACAAATTTAGTTTTATATTTTCCATTTAATTCTGTAATTTGCCCCCCAAAATTAGTAGTAGAGGTTTCCTCTTATTTTTCCGGTAAAATTCAGGGGAGGCCCTATATCTATATATTTTTTTTCAAAATTTTACGGCTTACAGTTTCGGAGATAAGGTAGGGGGAATGGGTAAATTTTTTTATATTTTTGTTAATATCTTTTAAATCATTTTTTTTTAAATATGATTACGTCTTTGTTTTCGTCATAATGAGTCTTTTCATTTGATATATTATATGATGTGTTAGAAACAATTTTAATTTTATATGTTCCATTTAATTCTGTAATTTGACCCCCAAAATTACTAGTAGAGGTGTCTCTGTATTTTCCCTTAAAATTCAAGTGAGGCCCTATATCTCTATTTTTTTTCAAATTTTCACTTCTTATGGTTTCGGAGATAAGGGGGGGGACCGTCGATTTTTTAGTTTTTCCCCCCATAAGTACCCCTAAAATCAAAATTTCTTCATTTACGATATGTACTCCTAATCGAGTCACCAAACTATACACTGATACCAAATTTTAACCTTTTCGTCCAGTAGTTTAGGAGAAAATTGCTGTGATGTGAAAGAGGGAGAAATCCGGAGTAATATTATAAGGGTATCTGTATACTGTATATACGAAACACTAAAAATGAGAATAGACCCCGTAAGTTTAATAAAATAAACAAGAAATCTATTTATGTAAATTAATCCAAACCAAGAAAAAATATCAAAATATAGTAATAAAGCAAGAACACTTGTAAAATTAATCATTTGCAAATAATATTGTTTTTTAACAAATGAATGTGACGTTACGAAATATGTAATGTCTGCAGGAATTTAACCAAAATACTAATTCCAAGCGTTCAACACTTGAATCAAATCTATCCGCACATGCGAAAGGCAAAGTAATAAATTCAAATGAAACATTGTAGAAATAAATTTTAAGCATGTTCTACGTATACTAAATTTCCTCAATGGACATCTTTATTTTCTGTTTGAAAATTTAACGATTTGGTTACTAGAAAAAATATCAAGTTACAGCTAAAATAGTTTTGAAAATCTTGTACTGAACTGTAAGCCTGCTGAAAATGGTGGAAAATGTAATTTGATGCTTATAATTTTCTTACATTTCCATTGTCTAATTTATTTTATCTCACAACGTTTCGATAACTTTGAATCTGCGATCGTCAACAGGTAATGATAGGAAATTCAGAAGATTCGTAGTATTTCTAAAAGAAAAAAAGTCTTGCGCCATTGTCTTTATTCAATAGGCCCTGCAATGCCTTACGTACACCTATCGAGTTCGAGCCTATAGGTTTAGCGAGAACGACTCTAAAAGTTGTCGGCACATGTTTTTTATTTGGACACTAGGTTCGCTAATGATGTCGTGCTTTTTAACCGACTTCAAAAAGGAGGAGATACTCAATTCGTCTGTCAATACAATTTTTTGGAACTTGGATTGTACAACTGGACGATCCGGAAGTTGTCTTATATTTTTTCAAGAACGTAGCTTATACCATTTTTTAGAAAATCGGCAAAAACTTTCTAGCCGATTTTCTGATATAGTAGTCTGTCCGGAACCTGGGATGTAATAAACTGAAATTAAACAGGAATTAAATCAAAATAAATGCCTGTTAAACAACTTCAAGATGGATGTTCTCGGTATACACTGTGTCTTCATAAGTTAGAATCAAAAGGAAAACTTTCTTATGAATAATATTTAGAGAAGTTATTCTTCATAAAAGGATTTGCATGATCTGAAACGTATTCTGTAATTATTACATGTCACTTTTTCAACTGTATACAAGGTTTGTCAACAAATACCAACTTTGCTTAAAAGGGAACTACCTTTAGTTTTGATATTATCAAAAATTGTTGTCAAACAGAAGTCATTAGAAATGAGAACTGCATCTCATAATTCCATATGACTATAAATTGCATAATAAATAATCTTGTCACTTTTTCAACACTAGGTTTGACAACAAATACCAATGTTGCTTAAAAGTGATTAAGTACCTTTATTTTCAGAACATCTGAAATTGTTAACAAACAACAAAGCTTATTCGAATTGAAAACTGCATCCAAATATACTAGGTAGACAACTAAAATTTTATAAAAATATATTCTTTTCACATTATAAAAAAATATGTATTATAAAATTTCGCATAGGAGAGACTATTAAATGAACGTAATTGGAATTAAATTAAAATATCTGATAATTAACAGATGTAAAAAATTTAATATTCTCAAATTGTTTACAATGCAGTGGGCCTAAGTTCTATTCAACAGCAATAATCGATCTTGCTTAAAAGTGAAATACCTTATTTTGACAGTATCGAAAAAATTCATTCATTCGATTAAGCTAGTAGGTACATGTCTAAAAGCTGTATAATTAAAAAGATAACTTCAAAAAAAAAAACGAAATTAAATAATTGTTTTATGCAACAATTAAATACTTTTTCTAAAATCATTCATCGACCACAGAAAAAAATATTTAATTGTTGCAGAAAAAGTATATTTTATGCATTTTAGTTAAGTTACTTTTTTGAAGTCGGTTTAAGGTTTTTTAAATGTTTTTATAATTTTACTTCTGCACCAGCGCTCTTTTTAGGGTTCCGTATATACAGTATACGGATACCCTTATAATATCACTCAGGATTTCTGCCTCTGTCACATCACAGCAATTTTCTGCTAAACTACTGGACAGAAGAGGTTGAAATTTGGTATGAAGGTATAGTTTGGTGACTTGATCAGGAGCACATATCGCAAAAGAAGAAATTTTGATTTAAGGGGTACTTCTGGGGGGAAAAACTAAAAAAATCGACCGTTCCCCCCCTGATCTCTGAAACTACTGAACCTAAAATTTTGAAAAAAATAGAAAATATAGAACGTTGCCCGAACTTTACAGGAAAAATAAGGAGAAACCATTAATATTAATTTTGGGGGGCAAATTATAGAATTAAATAAAAATTTAAAAATAAAAAAAAATTCAAACTCATCATGTAATATATCAAATGAAAAGTCTCATTCTGATGAACCCAAATATATTTTTTTCATATTTAAAAAAAATAATTAAAAAGATATTAAAGAAAATATACCCAAATTTACTGGAAAAATAAGGAGAAACATCTAGTTTTCATTTTGGGGGGCAAATTACAGAATTAAATGGAAAATATAAAATTAAAATTGTTTCTAACCCATCATGTTATATATCAGATGAAAGGGCTCATTACGACGAAAATAAACATATTTTTTTCATATTTTTAAAATAAATAAATTAAAAGATATTAACAAAAATATAAAAAAATTTACCCATTCCCCCCCTTATCTCCGAAACCATAAGCTGGAAAATTTTGAAAAAAAATTGAGTTATAGCTCCTCACCTGAACTTTACTGGAAAATTAAGGAGAAACCCCTAATATTTATTTTGGGGGGCAAATTATAGAATTAAATGGAAAATATAAAATTAAAATTATTTCTAACCCATCATGTTATATATCAAATAAAAGGGCTCATTATGACGAAAACAAATATATTTTTTTCATATTTTTAAAATAAATTAATTAAAAGTTATTAACAAAAATATAAAAAATTTTACCCATTCCCCCCTTATCTCCGAAACCACAAGCTGTAAAATTTTGAAAAAAAATAGGTATAGCGCCTCACCTGAACTTTAGTGGAAAAATAAGGAGAAACCCCCAATATTCATTTTGGGGGGAAAATTAAAGAATTAAATGGAAAATAAAAAATTAAACTTGTTTCTAACGTATCATGTAATATATCAAATCACAGGGCTCATTATGACTAATACAAATATATTTTTTTTATTTTTTTTAATAAATATTTTAAAATATATTTAAAAAAATATTTAAAAAAATACCCATTCCCCCCTTTATTCCCCAAACTATAAGACCTAATTTTTTTATTTATAGGAAAAAGACGAAGAAAATTTTAATATTAATAATGGGGGGCAATTTATAGAAATAAACGGAAAATAAAAAATATTTTTTTAACGTGTCATGCAATATATCAAATGAAAGGGCTCGTTATGAGGAATACAAATATATATTTTTCATATTTTTAAAATTAACTGTTTACAATATATTAACATAAAGATATAAAAAATTCTCATTTCTCGCTTTATTTCCGAAACCATACTACCTAAAATTTTGAAAATAATTAGGGGTACTGATGCTCACTTGAAATTTATAAGAAAAATTATTAGAAAACCTCCATGGTAATTTTAGGGACAAATTATACAATTAAATGGAAAATAAAAATTCAATTTTCAAACGAATCATGTAATATATCAAATAAAAGACTCATTATGTGAATTAAAAATATATCATATTTTTAAATCATTTGTTTAGCAAAGATATTAAACATCGACTTAATTCCCATTTTAGAAACTGTACTATTTAAATTTTGAAAAATACCTATATTTTATTTGTATTTTTAAATAATTTGAATAACAGATTTAATAATTTATAATTTAAAACTTGACCTATTGTGCCCTTTATCTTCCAATCTATAGAGCCTCAAAATTCAGACAATAGATTATAAAAGGCTTCCCTGAAAGTTTATTAGTAAAATAAAACTCTAATGTTAATTTTTTCTGTTCAAGTCTGTTTAACTCTTTGTTGATTAATTTTCTGGAGTAATTGTTTCCATTGAGAAAGACAACTCTTTCAAATTCTTCAACTTGAAAGCTGGTTAACTATAATACATGATCTTTAGAATTTTTTATGCTACCTGTATATCTAAAAACAACAAATTTTTCTTAAGTCAACTTAAATGCCATAAATCAAACTTTCAATTTGCAATTTACATTTTCAAAACACAGTTTAAAGCCATTGACAACGAAGTCAGAATCAACTTTGAAACGTTTGGTATTATCTTTCAATATACAGCTTTTTATTTCGATTGTGGTGTTATTTCCCAAGATAGCATAAAAATAATCAAGAATATGCCACAAATAACATTTAAAAGACAGATAGCAACGAAGCCAAAAGACCCAAAATCATCCAAATATAAATGCCCACATCAGAGTACGAAGAGGAAGAGGTCGAGAAAGTATACGAGGGCATAGAAAAGTCTATGAAATATATAAAAGCAGATGAAATTCTAATTTTAATGGGAGAATAGAAAGCCGTAGTAGGAGATGAAGGTTAAGAATACATTGTGGGTCATTATGAATTAGGCTCAATGAATGGAAGATAAGAAAGATATACGTAGAAAAGGCCAGGAGATATAAAAAGATATCAAATAGATTATATACTCTTTCAAAAACCAAGGAAAAAAAAGTAAAAACTACCCTGGAGAATTTGAAGACGCGAGATGTAAGACCGACATCTAGGATTTTCAAGAGAATCAGGAATGACACCTCGAAGAGAGTACCCTGGAGAAGTTGTGGATAGCAATCGTAATTAAATTGTGATGAGTTGCAACTTAAAATTTAAAAAACTAAAAATAAAAGGAAAATACAATCTGGCAAATGAGTGAATTACGCAAAATAGATAAAAAGGAAAAGCTAGCAAGGAAAATAGCAAACAATTTGAAGATTTGACTAACGTGAGCTTGGTGTTTCTTATAATGTCAAAATCTTTCCATATTCTTCTAAGGTGGCTCATCTGCATTTTCTATATTTGGGCTGTTCGGGTTGGAAGGATTTCACCTCTTTCTTTTACCATAAGTTTAGTCCTGCCGAGATTTATTTCTAGGCCCAGCTTTCCACTTTTTCACGTCACTCTATCTAACAGTATCTTCATTTCTGCTTCCTCTCTCGGCAGTAACGTTGCAACGTATTCGTATGGTAATTTATAGTCCGAGAGCCCATTGTAAAAATCCCCTACGTTAAATCAACAGAATGAAATGTTTTTCAAATGGTAGTATTTACCATAAACAATAAGAAAATATCCCGCTGCTTGAGCTGGCTCTGTTCAAATCATAGGTCTCTGCTCCACTATGAAACATTTTTTGGACCATAAGTTTCCAGTTCCAGTAACACCTTGAAACAATGCCTAAAATTTTGTTCCGAGTGTATAAAATAATAAAATAAATAACTGCTTTATTAAATCCTGTTCGGATATCTTGGCACAACCCTTTTTTACATTTTTTGTATGGTGCATTTTTATACGAATCACCCAACAGCATAAAATAAAAACTAAATTAAATTTTAAGTATTTTTCTATATGAAAAATTGTTCCTGCTTCGTTCCTGTTTTAATACCTAGTACGATGCTTTTGACTTCTCCAAATCCCCTACTATTGTTCATAGCTTCCCATGTTTGATGCGAACCTTAACCGTCTCAGTTATTTGACTACTCAGAAAATGTTACAAAACAATATAAAATGTTAATGTGTTTTTTGTGTGATTCTGGTAGAGGTGTTGTAAAAGAATTTGATGAAGTGAAATTCGAAAAAGCTAGGCGTATGGCCATATTTCGAAAAGCAATGAAACATAAACATCATGATCTCGAATTTCCTATAACAATGAGTGCTTTGTTATACTGAATAAAAATAATTACAGAGATATTTATTATTTCCTATAATACTATAGCATCTCTTTTTTATTTCTACTCATGGAAGCATGGCGTGCTCCGTTTATAAATCGCTACAACTGTTGATACGACCATGACTTACTGACTTACGCACACGCGTTATTCTGCTCATAAATTTTGGAGATTATATCTCTCTCTTACTCGGAGTACTTCCTAGAATATTATCCTAGACTTAGAGCCTACATTAATTAATTTTTAAATAAATATTAGAAGGCTAGCAGTTGTCCTCAAGTCCTCATATCTTCCTGAAGTGACTTTTACAAGAGTTCTCTTTTATAATATTTTTTTAGATAAAAAAATTATTGGTTTTTAAAAATTATTAATTGAGACGATTATCCCACTTAAACACGAGGGCTGCCTTTTATATTTTGGGATTGGACAACCCTAGTGTTGCAATCTGACAACTGACTGATTTTTGAGGTTATACGTACTCAGAACGTTTTGACATACGAGCGCTATGTGTTGTTTACAGTAACTTAAAGGATTCATCTCGGCCAAAAAATGGAATTAAATCGTGAACATTTTCGTGCGATTATTTTTAACTTTCGACGTGGATTAAGTCAGCGAGAGTGCATGGATGAACTTAATTTAATTTTTGGCGATGAAACTCCATCAAGGACCACTGTTTATCGATGGTATGGTGAATGCAATCGAGGTCGTAGTTCACTCCAAGACGAATTTCGTGAAGGTCGTCCAAAAACAATTGTTGTTCCGGAAACCATTGATGCTGTGCGCGAACTGATATTGCAAGATCGTCATGTGACCTATCGTGAGATTAAGTCAAGCTTACACATTAGTGGGACCAGCATACATTCAATATTGCATAAACATGTCAAAAAAAATTGTTCGCGTTGGATCACACACAATTTGTCAATCGTTCAAAAAAAAGGCTCGTGTCGATTGGTCGAAAGAAAAGCTGAAAAAATACGATCGCGGTGCTTCAAAACACGTTTATTACATAGTGGATTTATGACAGTGAATTTACGCGTATGAGCCCGAAAGTAAACAGCAGTCGACTGTATGGGTGTTTCAAGATGAGCCGAATGAAACAAAAGTTGTTCGCGCACGAAGCACTTCCAAGCAAATAATCGCCTGTTTTTTTCGGAAAAACTGGACATGTCGCAACCGTACCACTAGAACAACGTAGAACAGTCAATTCTGAGTGGTACACAACCATTTGTTTGTCAGTTGTGTTCCAATAAATGAGGAAAACCAACCCCCGAAGACGGATCACTCTTCATCCCAACAATGCGAGCTCTCACAGATCAGCTCAAACAACTGCATTTTTGACCACTCAAAACATCGATTTGATGAGTTATACGCCGTATAGTCCTGACTTGTCACCAAATGACTTCTTTTTATTCCCGTACGTAAAAAACAAACTGAGAGGGCAACGTTTTTCGACACCTGAAGAAGCGGTTGCTGCGTTTAGAATGCATGTTTTGGAGATACCTCAATCAGAGTGGAAAAAGTGCTTCGACAATTGGTTCAAACGCATGCAAAAGTGTATAGATCTTCATGGGGAATATTTTGAAAAACAATAAAGCGATGATTAATATTTGTTTTTGTTCTCTAATTCCGAAATATAAAAGGCAGCCCTCGTACAAATAAGTGTAATATCGTCCTAAAAAGGTCCAATTTAAAATAACTTTTTCTTCTTCTTCACAATTGGTTACACATTTTTTTTCTTAAAAAAATTAGAACAATTCGTTTTAAGAAATACAATGATGATGATCATGAGGATAGTGAGGACATTGATTGGCTCGAATGAAGAATATGTATGTGTAACTATGTATGATCGAATGTATGTTTTTAAATGTGTATAACTTAATTTAAGGTAATGTTAAACATATGTAATGATGTTATCTGTATTTTCTATAATGTTTAAATAAATAGATACTTTATACAAATAAATTGTTATTATTCTTTTAATAATTATTCATCCCTATATTAGAATACAATATTTTATATCAACCATAGTAGGGGATTTGGAGTAGTCGACAGCGTCGCCTAGATGTTGAAAACAGGCATGAACGAGCGGCAATAATTTTTCATATAGAAAAATATTTAGAATTTAATTTAGTTTTTATTATATGCTGTTGGGTGATTCGTATAGAAATGCACCATACAAAAAATGTAAAAAAGTGTTGTGCCAAGATATCCGAACAGGATTTAATAAAGCGTTATTTATTTCTATATTTTATACACTTGGACAAAATTTTAGGATTTAATAAAGCAGTTTCATAGAGAAGCAAATACCCATGATTTATTTATTTTATTATTTTATACACTCGCAGCAAAATTTTAGGTCTTTTACACCAATCGACACTCCACCCCAAAGTTTCAAGCTCGTCTTATACTCGCCATATTATTATTATTTATTTATTAATATCTTTGCTAACATAATTACAACTTTTACTGATCTACTCACATATATATATATATATATATATATATATATATATATATACATATATATATTCAATCTCCCTATTAATTTAACATATAATGTTACAGCGCTAAAAAGTATTTAAAACTTATGGTCCGAAAAATGTTTCTGTGTTATATAGTTTTCTGCGTTCCTGGTTGTGACTGTGGATATTTTCTACTCTTTTACAGATTCAACATGGTTTGGAACTAGACGTGGATCATTTTGAATATAAATATTAACGTGTTATATGATTTGAACAGAGCCAGCTTATATGAGCCTGTTAGTGTTCAGTATTATACGTAAGTGGGATATTTTCAGAGTTTTTTAATAATAAAATGTGGACAAAAATTATAGCATTATTAAAAACATTTCATTCTGTTGATTTAACATTTGATTTTTGCAGTGGGCTCTCAGACCATTAGTTAGTAAGTTGTTAGTCTTTTACCACCAATCGACACTCCACCCCCAAAGTCTCCTAGAGCTCGTCTTATACTCGCCATATGCGTTAAAAAGGTGACGAAGCAGTATACATCCTTGTGGAACCCCCTTGCCTATATTAAATGTCTGTGCCTCGTATGTTCTTTATTAGACTTATTTAGTGATTAGCTGCTCCTTCCTTTAATATCTCACTTTTTTACACAATTGAATTGAATGCCTTTTTATAATCAATAAACACAGTAACATAAGCAAAATGATTTTTCCATACCTTGTCTACTATTAAAATATTGTGTGTGTTCCTCTTCCCTTCCGCAGTTGTTAGTAGAACCTTTTTATGCAAAGGGATAAAGATAGTCCACTCGCTTGACCACCTTCTCCTGTGCCAGATCTTATTGCAAATGTCTAATACTATCTCTATCCCCGGTTCTTCCACTGGCTTTAGTATCTCTGCATTTACGTGGTCTCTTCCTGGTGATTTATTTGTTTTCATAAGTTGTATCACCTCATCCTTTAGTAAGTAAATAAAATATCTAGTCAATTAAAAACACCCTTATAAATCTGCCACCAAATTCAGGAGGTGTGGAGAGGCTGTAGTAGTGGTTATGCTTCTCTTAGTTTGGGCCGCCTTTGACTCTAATTTTATTTCCAGACTAAACGTATTTACTTTTAATAAAACGAATTTGGTCATAATAAGGTAACGTATGTAAATATGGAGCATCAATCAGGCTCCATTTAGCGCCCACTAACTCGTCATTATTGAGCAGTAGTTTAGAACAATTTGGTCAGCAATACATATTTATAGAATATTTAAATTTTCAAAATTATCGAGAAAATGTTAACACCTTCAATTAATCATATTGAACTTTGGATGTCAATAGTACAACTCCATCTATTTAGGCACCTAAATTGAAAAATCAGAGTTTCAAATATGTAACCCAATTTCAGTAGTTTTGTATAATTGTTTGACAATATAGAAATAACAAACATATTTTGAAATCTTAAATTTGTATTTTGAAAAACATCTTTTGGGATCAAAGACAAAAATGTGGAAGTAAAATGATTAAAATCTTTTAAAAACCTTTGGCCAGAAACCTATAACTTTTAACCAATAATTAACAACAACCAAATTCCCGTTGACATTAGCTATTGATTTCTGAGTTCTTTCAAACAGAAATTTGTAGTTGTACCATTAAATTTCTTTAAATACGATAAGGGATATTTTGTCTTATGTATGAACTGTACGCATAATTTTATGCTGATGTTCGTGACTTTATTGCGATAAATCGGTAAGGCTTTGAATCAGTTTTATGCGATGGGATTGTCACGCCATTAGAAGCTGGTTGACCTGAAATATTAAATACATTTCAAGATTTTTTATTGCTGATCAATTAGTCAAAACTACCAACATTTTCGTCATTTTCATCAATTTGTATCAAATTAAGGTAATACAACTGAATCTCAAATTTTACGGTTAGGCCGCGACGTAGGTAAAGTTGTTCTGGGGGATCAAATTTTATCAAATATCACTAATTTTACTTTGACCAATTATCAAATTGCGTTGACCAGTTGTGCCCATATCAAGGCCAATTGCGACCATATCATGATTCATCATCAATTAGTTTGATTTTTAATTACTTTTATACGATTTACTTAGGCTGCTAATACATATATTTGATCTTGCCTTTTTCCTTTTTACTAGAGTCGTGTCATCATTGACAATTGTATCTACGGCTATTTGGTCTAATTTATTTTTCAGTAAGCCTCTCTATGATGGAATCAATAACAAAGATATTTATTATTTTTTACTGGAAATCTTTTTGATATCTTTAAGTGCTTTATTATAGTTTAGATTAATGCAGTACAGCGTACCTTCCTACGTGTCTATAGTCACAGATCATACAATAAAGTTAATATAGTTAAGGGCGTACTTGCCACCCCAATCGACATTCGGCGTAGCCAAATAACGAATCATTCTCACAATAGACTTGGAATTGCACTAATATCAGACAGCATTAACTCGAATCTTTGCTGGGAAAATTTTCGAAATCTAAAATTTTTTTAGAAAAAAAAGTTTTTGTCATTCCATGGACAACGTGGTAAGACCTAGACCTTAAAACAAAAATATCAATCAATCAAAGGACTTAAAGATTTTAAATTGACCGCCCTATATTATGTCCTTGTCAAGTGATAGGAAGTTCCGTACTTTTTTTTGTTGGCTTAGCATAGCGTTAAACTTAGATTTTGTGTGTATACATCAGCTAAAAACTCTTCGCATGAGATATGTGGGATATAAAATATCTAAACACATACAGAGAAACGAGTGAGGGCGTTCACGACAAGTGCCTACTGCGACCGAGCGATCCCACTTCGAGATCTGAAACTCGAGCGATAGACAGCAACGCAAGTCCTGTTCGATTTTAGATAGATCGTTAGTCTGAAGCGATACGCGGTTGAGTGAGGAGCGAAGTTTTTCACTGCCATTTTAGATAGTGCACGTGTTTATGTCATCGAGAATATGTTCACTTATTTTTGACAGATGCACTCTTGATAACTTACCTACCGCAATTCTTCAATAAACAAAACATTTGTTTGACTATGCCTTCTTGACTTTACGTGAGTGAGTGAAAATAAATTAAGAAAAAAAAAAGTCTGTGCAGTGGGCAAATTCGTTTGCCATGATTATATCAAAAGATCTGTTTTTGTTGGGGGACCAAGATTATTTAAGGCTCCCGAATAAGGACGAAAAAAGGACAACTATGATAAGACCCGTCGTTAAATCACAAAGGTATGTCTATGGCCATGTTTTGTTTATCCTCTTGTTGACCGTATTGTTGTTAACTGAGTTAAAAATAATTCTCTACTTGTCCTGGTATTTCTTATCCATGACCAAATTTAGAATCATGTTTTAAACAGCCTGCTTGCATGAGACCGAACCTTTTCACTATGTAGCATTTTATTTGCTGAATTGAATATTTTTTACTTAATATAATTTCCTAAGTAGAATAGGCAGTTCTTTTTTAAATTAAGTAGAAAACGACATTATTTGTTCCTTTTTAATCAATTATAAAAGGTAGGTACGCATCATTTATATAAACAAAATTCCGACAGTCTACATAACGAGCAATAAACAAATTAACATATTTGTAAAAATTTCATATATCATTATGCATTATAGGAACTTAAACAACTGTAGACATAAGGACCACTTCCAACGTATAAAACAACTGAAGAAGTAGGTACAATTAAACTGTTCACAAACAGTATTCAAGAATATGTTATACATACGTATTTCTACATCTAGTGCTTAGTCTACTTATCTAGTTTAACTATTTAAGATTTAAGTAGAAACTGTTAAGTTATAAAAACTTTTTTGGAATAGATGATATATATTTTTCTTATAGGTAGTTTTCCTAGATTTTCTCTTTTGCTACCTAGAAGTAGAGTTTCTAGTTATTACACAATGATTATTGCCGCAAGAATTCAACAAATGTTGACATTAAATGTTAGTCTCTGATAAACAACTATAGAAACTTAACCGGGAATAAATATTTTTAGCATAAAAAAACATTTTACTAAGGAGGTCAACAACCTTTTCTTATCGATGCGAGGATATTTTTCATCTGACAGATTTATATTATGTTATCGTCGGAATTTTTCAATTTTAGTGCCGAATTTATTTCTTGGATAATATTTTTTGACCCAGAATGCTTAACCTTCAATTTTAAAATGTTAATTTGTGGATTAATGGTGTTCTTCATTTGAGTATCTATAATTTTTTCATGCAGGCCACATTTTACTGTGAAATGCATGTCATAGTTTTTGTTAAAAACAAATGTCTACAAAATTTAACTGTCCATTTTCGAATATTACGTTCTTCGAATATTAAATACCACTTAAAAAAAAAGACTCTTGGAGTCGTTTCTTCTAATATTTCGATTTCTTTTAACATGTTAACTTATTCGTTTGCTGTAATCCTTATCAGTTAAAACAACTAAAAACTAGTTTTGTCCCACATCTCTGCTTTTTGGAAAATCTATATCCTAAATTTCACAAAAATGTGCATCATTAAACATGTGATCAGGTCTTTTAAATGATGGGTAAGTATTTGGGGTACTTAAATATCAATTTTAACAGAATCAAAAAAGAATAATATTAGAAATTTAATGTAGGTATATTTAAAGAACTCTATTAATTAGTGAATTTGTGACTTTATAGTGATCTTGACTTATCAATCAACTTGGACACATGAACTTCGACAGTTCGTGTGGTGAGCACTAGGCATGGATTCACTAAAATGTGTAGAGAGCATGCGGCTATTTAACCTATTTTAACTAATCTTAATATTTACTATTCGTTAACTGTAAAGCACGTGTATAATTATCTGATCTAACCGCAATATTTGTTGGTAGGTTGGTAACGACACTATTGTGAGTTTAATTCGAAAGTAAAATTCGTAAAATTTTACATTCTTGGATACATTAATTTAATCATGTCGGTGTTCAACATTAGATATGTACTGCAGAAAATGCAGAATTACGCCTGTTTTATTATGTTATTATTTGACAATTGTCAATTGTTCACCATTACCTTGCATTCACAAAACCACTAATTTGCCTTAATATGAAAATAATAATAAACAATTCTCGGTTGTAAAACCCTCCAAATACTTTTTGGTCTGTTTGTGGTACTTTGTACTTAAGCAACATCAAAGGCATATTATTGTTGTTTGAAAAAGTTTAGTTTGCTTTACTTTGGTTGAAAAATCGGTAATCTAATCAAATATTGGTTTCTCCTTACAAAGTCTCTATGTTTGTGTCGAGGATGTTAGGATTTGGTATTCGAAAGATAAGAATGCTTATAAATTTGCAGTACCCATGGTATGGAGAGAGAAAAATAATCATTCAAATATATAGTAATTGACTATCCAAACCTTACTTCAGCTGATTTCCGGTAGGATATGTTCGTAAGCCACCTCAATCTATTGGTGAAATTTTACAGTCCAATGCTGAACTTAACGAATGTGAACAGAGTGATGATGAGTTCTAATGTTATCCGAAAAATTGAATACTACAGTTGTTTATACAAGCTGATTTAGTGAGAAATTTGGGTTTGACTACCACAAAGTAAAATTACTTGTTTTTTTACTGAAAAAACATTTATTAGAATCTGAAACATCTATTGACTATTAGAGAACAAGAGGTCAATAGTGTGCTCTATTTTTCATTCTATTCATTGAGTACAAAAAGCAAGATTGGAGACTCTTTACAGACTCTTCAACTATTGGTCATTGTCTCTTGCTCTTTCAGTCCATATGAAAGAAACTAACAAGTAATTGACATGCTACTTTGATAACAAGAAATTTATTTGTTTACAAAAACAATGGCTCCTAAGAAAAATTTTGGCATCTGGTGTGAGAATATTTTGCATGAAACTTTTGTAAACCCCAAAAAGATTCTAATGTCACCTATTCAAAAAAAATGAACATATTGAAATATTTGTAAAAACATTTCCTACACTTGCTTATCGGTTTAAATATTTGTGTAGAAAATATGCTCATTGTTGAAATGAATAGGAGGCTTGGATATCATTTAAAGAAGTAGTGACTAATTTTTTGGGCAATCTGAAAGCCCATGTGAAGATATCTTCAAATAATAATATAATAGACAAGTTGAAAACTCTTGGTTGTGTGATAAGTCCACTTCTGGTAGAACCATCCTAAATTTTCCGAAAACTTAGTGATATGAGTGAAAAGCATGGGAAACGATTCCAACGGGACACAGAGATGGAGAAAAAAATACCAGGGACGGTGGGGTATCGACATGATGGGCGATTAATGATGACCTTTTCACATGGGGCAATAAAATACATCATTGCGGATTAGCGGATTAGGTCAATTGGTTTAAATTTATTTGAGAATTCGACTATCTGGCTTCTGGCCCCATGATGGGATCAATTGACAGGTACCAGCTTGTCATCCGAATTACATATACTGATTTTACATTAGAAGTAATATAAAGTCGATTACCTACATTTTTACGTAGATAGGTAAAAGTGAAGCTGAGAAAAATATGTTAGAAATAGCAAAACAAACACCATAGCTTCTTTCGAATTAATTAAACCATCTTCACCATATATCTGAACTACTTTTTGGTTTTTGGAGTTTTTTAAAACAGTTGAAATGATTGACCAGCGTTGAAACAGTTTTTCAAAATAATGTTTTTCATTATTAAGTTTCTTACACCATTTATACCGATGCATCATCTGGTATTTCTCATGTCGACGGTTATAATTGCATTTTAATAAATATTTAGTTTTTCTGATAGAATCTATATTGTGTTTACAACAGCGCAAACTAGAATGTAAAACTTAATAAATTTAAAAAACATAAACCGACTTCAAATAAACAACTTTAAAAAATAAACGACTTGGAAGCATGATAATTCTAATGGCACATCAATATAGGCAATATAAGCAGCTTCTGTTATAAAGTAATAAAGCCATTTAAATTACCATATTCAACATATATTTTTCAAGCTTGGCACCAACTTCAAATACAATTTTATAGTACATATACTATTTTTTGTTTAAAATATCCATGGTTTTATATAAAAAAATAGATATTGGTAAGAAGAAAGTTTGTTTATTTAAGCAAAATTCATATTTTTGTCAAGCCTGGTATACAATTGAAAAAAGTGACATGTAACAACTTCGTGTTAGGGATCAGATTATTCAAATCTTTTTCTGAAAAAAGGAATTTTTTTATAACATTAGATAATATCTTAGCACGAAATGAGTTTGAACAGCCAGGAGTCTGAGGAAAATCTAGCTCACAATGGATTGAAAAATCTCGAAAAGTTAGTATTAGATAATAATAATAAATTTTTCTACTTGATTACAAACAAATTGAGAACTTGCATATTTTTAAAGTAATTTAATTAGTTAACTTTTCCTTTGATATAATTATAATCTATTTACAATTAATTAAATCCTAGATATCGAACATTCGTTTAATACTTTCTCCTCGGCTAAATTTCCAGTAAAGAAGGTATTTTGATTTTAAGCATACTTCATATTTTTGACCTCATATACAATTATAAAAAGGGAGATGCCATTTCATCTTAGGTTTCAGAGCATACAGCTCTTTTTATGGGGAATAAAATTTTCCCTTAATAATAATAAAGTTGTCCATATTCTTCCAACTTAAATAATAAACTGAGTAGACAGACAAATTTAGAACCTCCATCTTTTTGAAGTGGCTTAATTGACATTTATTCCTATTTACTTTCATCTCATTCTGAATTGATTTCATTCTAGGGTTCAAATAACGTTAATTACGTTTAATTAATTCCCGCTCCTTCACCCAATTTTATCGTCAAATAACAAGTTTTTTCTAATAAAATTTAACACATGGTACTGTTCATGTCGCACACAAATTTATATTAATATTTTTTCAAATAAAAAAAGAATTGATGATTGTTTCAGTCTTCACTAGATGAAAATTCATTTTTAAGATTACTTAAAAACAACAAACACTTGTTTAAATGTTCACTTTTTATTTATTTAAATTTGACATATGTTTCGCCAAGTCTGGCTTCATCAGAAATTGTAAATACAACGAATGCTAAGTAAGGTAAGGTAATAAAATGATTAAAAGGTTTTAATTATGGGGAATTTCGGAAGAAGTGGGCTGGATATAGGTCTGTTAAATTATACATTTATGAAATTGTTTACAATAGATGTTAATAATAGAAAGTAATATTATTTAAAGATGTATTTTAAGATTGAGTAATGGAGATGAATTGGTATCAGTTTGGTCGTTTAATAGATTAGGAGAATTTTTGTTTTTATTAATTTCTAGTGATTCAAGCAGATATAATTTTATACTTTTGTTTTCTAAATGTAAAATTTCAAGTGCATTCTGAGGTACATGGTTTTCTTTCAATAAGTGGTCCGCAAAAGTGGATTTGTTTTGTTGTTGATTTTCGAAAGCTCTAGTGTGTTCACGCCATCTTGAATTGAAAGATCTTCCAGTGTGACCAATATAGAAATTGGGGCAACTACCACAGTTCAACCTATAGACACCCGAGTTAGAATTTTTGTCAGTCTTGTCTTTGTTGTTTCTTATATGTCTAGATAAATTGTTGTTTGTTGTGAAGGCTGTATATATGTTCCTGTTCTGTAGAAATTGGGAGATTTTGTGTGAGGGGGTTCCATTGAATGTGAGAGTACGGAATAATTTAGGTATGGGATTGGAGTCAGTGGGATAGACTTCTTGCGTGTTTTACGGGTACACATCGACAATTACAGTTACTACACAACTACTTAAACCAAATACACCCCAACATAAAATTCACACTTGAAACAGAAACAGATAACACACTAAATTTCCTAGACCTAACAATTAAAAGGCAAGACACCAAACACACATTCTCCATATATCATAAACCATCACACTCTGACCTTACCATCCACAATAGTTCACACCACCCCATACAACATAAACTTGCTGCATATCACTATATGTTACACAGACTCGTGACAATACCACTTAACAAAACCGACTTTGATTCGGAACTTGAAAGAATCAAACTCATGGCAGTCAACAATGGTTACACCACTCAACTTATTGACAACTTATTAAACAGAAAATTAAAGAAAATTGCTATTAAAGAAGTCTATCCCACTGACCCCAATCCCATACCTAAATTATACCGTACTTTCACATTCAATGGAACCCCCTCACAAAAAATCTCCCAATTTCTACAGAACAAGAACATATATACAGCCTTCACAACAAACAACAATTTATCTAGACATATAAGAAACAAAAAAGACAAGACTGACAAAAATTCTAACTCGGGTGTCTATAGGTTGAACTGTGGTAGTTGCCCCAATTTCTATATTGGTCACACTGGAAGATCTTTCAATTCAAGATGGCGTGAACACACTAGAGCATTCGGAAATCAACAACAAAACAAATCCACTTTTGCGGACCACTTATTGAAAGAAAACCATGTACCTCAGAATGCACTTGAAATTTTACATTTAGAAAACAAAAGTAAAAAATTATATCTGCTTGAATCACTAGAAATTAATAAAAACAAAAATTCTCCTAATCTATTAAAGGACCAAACTAATACCAATTCATCTCCATTACTCAATCTTAAAATACATCTTTAAATAATATTACTTTCTATTATTAACATCTATTGTAAACAATTTCATAAATGTATAATTTAACTGACCTATATCCAGCCCACTTCTTCCGAAATTCCCCATAATTAAAACCTTTTAATCATTTTATTACCTTACCTGTTGTTCCTTTGTATGAAATATAAGTTTAGCATTCGTTGTATTTACAATTTCTGATGAACCCAGACTTGGCGAAACATATCTCAAATTTGAAGAAATAAAAAGTGAAAATTTAAACAAGTGTTTGTTGTTTTTAAGTAATCTTAAAAAAAGAATTATCTAAATTGGTTATGAAGTACTTCTAAAAAAATACAGCCCATTTGAGAACTTACACTGTTTTTGAACTCGTTAAAAAGTAGAAGTCAGTGTGAAATACTTGGCAGTTATAAAAGTTATTTAACCGGCAAACAACCTTGTATTTTTTCACTATAATTTTCAATTTTTTTATATTTGTGGTATAACTTTTTAGAAAGGTGCAGAACTTATGCAGAAACTATTTTAGTAGCAACACGACGGCGACTGAGTTAATCGAGAACTTAACTAATGGTTGTGTTCACAATATATCATCGGTTTGTCAAATAAATCTCTTGTGAAAATGCACTATGCTATCAAGTTTGAACGAATTGAAATGCAGGTTGAAATGAAAGGATTTCATTGGGTTCATTGAACTCTTCAACCTAATATAAGATATGTGTAACGTGATGGGATAAGTTGTGGTGTCGTTTTGGGAAAATTATGGAAACATTAACGTCTTCTTTGGTATGCAGTTGACAGAAAATTTTGGGCATTTCTTATACTTTATTTTCATTACTTATAAACTATAAACAAATAAAAATACTATTAAGTCTTTTCACTCTTCGCCTTCTACTCAGATTTCCCAAGTATTTGAAAAAAAGTCAGTTTTAAATATAAAAAAATGGCATAAATGTCTTGTTTTAATTTTCATAAAAACACCTAAGATAATTTATATTTAAAAAAGAACCGACTTTAACTGGCTTAAAATAAACACCGTTTAGAAACCGTCTGCAATCAATAACTATTTTCTGACCTTTTTTTATCTGATTTAAGATACAATTCTATTCATTATTTCAGTGCAATCTTATCTCTCCCTCTCTAATTTGCCCTATATTGCAACCTTGTATATGTTTCTGTGTATTGGTCACCCATTATAAATTATTTGTCAATCATTTTCTGAATCACCCTGTACAACTATAATTACACCCTGTATAAGTATTAATCCTCTCCACCCTATTGATTGTTTCTATTTTTCTATTGTTTAAATCACCCTGGGATACCTACAATTTTACTTAGCCCAATATGCCAAGTATAGGCAACTAATTATGTTCCACATTATATATTTTTTAACCACCCAGTATAACTATAATTCCACTCCACCTTATATTTCAATCATCCTGTATATGCAACTGCTTCTAACATATTTTGAACCCTCCGCCCTATAACTCGAATATCCTTACTGCATATGCTTATTTAACGATTTTTTGAGTTTTCTATCCACTCTTTATACCTATAGTTATACTCCACCCAATACAACATTTTTTGAACTAGCCTGTATAACTTTAATTCTATTTCACCTTATATTTCAACCATCTTATATATGGAACTGCTTATGTACAACCCACTATAACATTTATTTGTAGCATTTTTTGAACCCACCCGTCTTACTGTAATTTTACTTCGCCCAATATTTCATTGCTTGCTGCTTGAATTTCGATGCACGCACACACCTACCAGCGTATACCATATAGAAAACATCTCTCACTTAAAAAAAATTCTTTTCGATACACTAATGGAATATTTTATGCCATTTCACTCGTCTGCAATGACTGCAAACACCCTTTACGCTATACTTTCATCACATATCTTGACATTTATGCTAGATATTTATGATGAAAATTTGACATTTACAATGATGTTTACCGCATTTTTGCATATATTTTACGTTTTTCGGAAAAATGATATGTTTTACGTTATAGATAATTATACGGAATCAAGCTAGAACATCTCTTTGTAGAAAAAAATTCAAAATGTCTGCACTGCATTATGTTACCGAATGTTTCAACGAAGTGTACGGTAAGAAAGAGCTTAAACACAAAATTCAATATAGTAAAAATAATTTTATACGTACAAAGTGTTATAATTAAGGTAGACTCTAAAATAAATATGTACTGTGATAGGTTCTTTGTTAAATTTCAATGCGACGGTGCCACGTTATTATTTTTTTATTAAATTTAAGAATTTTGTTCTTTTTAGTTATGATGACCTCACCAGTTGTATCGTAACGAACAAAAATATTTTGCTCACAATAAATTCAAACCTGTCTGAAAATGAAATAGTAAATAAAGTTGAAAAGCAGCTCTTCATTATATAAAACGATGAAGAAATTGGCGTAACAAATTTGATATCATTTGCCTGATATGAAAATTAATTTTTTGTTTGCAACTGAAAAAAATTGTGGGTTCGTTCCACTCATGTGCTCAATTTTGTTCTGCTAATGTAATACGCGGGTCCTTGTTAGTTAATATTTTATTAAGAATTTTCTACGCTGAACTAATCATATTTATGTTAGTGATTTATAGGGACATTTGTAAACCTTTTATATCCATCCAGATTCCATCAGACTTTTATTCCTTTCATTAAGAAGGATAAATATTATTTTTCGTAAAGTGACGAAATTAAGAAAACGAATGCTTTAAACCATGACCTGAAATACAGAAGATTTTTTGATTACTTGCCGATGCGGAAACCTATTGTATGTATATGTGGATATGTTAAATAAATAATATACTGTCAATCAACTCAAAATAGGTGCATAATTTCCAGTAACGATCGTTGGTTCTGTTGTACTAGAATAGTTTAAAATTAACAGACTGAATTAGTAAAGTATTTCAACATAATTTGACCGTGACCATTACCAACACAGCCCGAGTTATTTAAATAATTTACTATTTAATTTTTAAATCCGGTGAAACGTAGCATATAATTTCTTATAATTTTAAAAGGAATTACTAGGGCTTTTCCAATTGGGTTTCTGACTGCTATATTTTCTGCCACTATAGACTATTTAGGCATCCTATTATTATTCTATTTCAGTAATTCGAAGTTTAAAGTCTTTTTTATTCCTTTGCTGTTCGTCAGTGCACCCAGATATTTACATTCGTCTACCTGTTTTATCTCAGTATCGTCATTAATGAATTCTATTTCACTGGTAGTGTTTATTACTATCACACTTGAATCGTCTGTACAGTCTGATTATCATAAACTGTAGGTCAAACTCCTCTTCTGCAAGGACCACCAGATCATCTGCGAAGTGAAAGGGATACCCATTACCCATATTACTGCTGCTTTTTCACTGTTGTAATGCTACTTCTATATATTCATCGAAAAGCATAGGTGACATATTGTTTTAACTACTGATTTCTATGTTTAATTTTGATTTTATTAGTTTTTGCTTGTGCTGCTAGTACCTCTGCAATTGTTAGCCCTCAATAACTGTTTTTCCCTTAATTGCCTTTTCAGTTATCCAAAGGTGTTTTCGATGAAATTTGTTGTTTTTATTTGCCCGAATGCCTACAGAGTTGTTGTATATATTTCTTTTTCAATACTCTCTCTCTCTCATCACATCTATCTACACTTTATTGTAATTGATACAATTTGTAACACCGGTCCTCTATTTATTTATTCTTTGTTTGCTTTTGTTTTTTTTAATACAGTTAACTCCAGTATTACCTAATAATGGCAGGATCCATAATATATCTGAATCTCACATAAAATACAAAAGAATGTCGGCTGAATTGATAAATTCTTCATTTTTAACCGACTTCCAAAAAGGGGGAGGTTATCAATTCGTCGCGTATTTTTTCGCTTTTTTTTTGTATGTATGCTACCTGATTTCTTCTCCTGTGGTGCACCGTTTTGAATGAATATGGTCTTGTTTAATAGAGTATATATCCGGATTGGTGAAACTTCAAATTTGGTAAAGCCATGAGATTTGTGAATGAACACATGCGTGTATGGAAATCGACCAATATCCCCAATATTTTAGTCGATTTTTCGATAACTCCTTATGGATGTGTATATTTTTTTAACGTTTAAACTATTAAGGAAGATCCTTAGGTGATCTCATATACTTTTCTGAGACGTGCAACTTGCAGTTTTGCAGAAAATCGCCGAAAATTCCAAAATTCTTATCAAAAATTTCATCGAAATGGCATAACGGACATTTCCTCATTCCAACGTAATAGTGCGGTAATTTTAGGCACTGGAAGTTTTAATTGCGAATTTGAAAATTTTCTATGTACATCTCAAGCATATAGGTAGTAAAGCATAGTATTTTCGGCTCATTAAATCAATGAGTACCAAACTTGTTTTGTTTGTATACCAGGCAAATACCTATTTAAATGCAAATTTTTCCATTTTGCGAAGACGGTGCTTTTGGTTGTCACATTCTCCCGGCCTAATACAAAATTCAGTGACAACACATGTCAAACTTTAAACTGCAATTTGGTACGTTTATAGACAGGGTGTATAGTTATAACAAACAAAATCACAAAGTACAGTGATAGCATTTATATGAAGATTGAAATATAGGACGGACTAGAATGATAGTGGGCCCTAGGCAGCCGTATATACAGGATGGTTGGAATATAGGGTGGACTGGACGTTTGGTGGTATAAAAATATTGGAAAAATGTGAATGGTGATTAAAAATAAGCAAATTATATACAGGATGGTTGAAATATATGCTGCAGTTGAATTATATTTAAGCAGTGTGATTAAAAAATTATTTCTTTTATAGCCCATAAGAAGTGGCATGAAGTGTGGAGAGGAATTAATGTTACACAGGACGATAATATAAAATATAAAAAATGAACTAATTTATGGGCTAGCCCAGAAGGAGTTATATACTATGGTTGAAATATAGGACGGATTTGACTCCGTAAATATGGGATGGATTCTCCGTCCTATAGAAGGCAACTAACAAATGTATGCTTGTCCGTGGGCAGTCGTACAGGATGGTTGGTACATAGGTTGGAGTGGAATTATCTATAGTTATACAGGGTTGTCAAAAAAAGTTGAAAAAATGTTACATGGCGTAGTCTATAAGGCATAAATATATTTTCGGCTTATTAAGTCAACGAGTACTAGTACATTTTATTCGTAAAGATTTACCTGTCAATTTAGGTAAATGAGAAAGTATCATTGTGTAATGTTGAGGCTTTCGATGTTACCTGGTTCTGTCTATTAAGGTTATACATACAACATAAAAAATAAAGAATGAAAACTACCTGAGTTCAAAAATACTAAAAAGTTGAAAATAAAACATTAAAAAAATATATAAAAAAGCTAAAAATAATTATAACAAAATACAACTCTAGCAAATAAATAACACATTCAATGTTGTTAGGTACCTACCCAGGAAGTAAAAAATTTAAACATTAAAAGGTGTTCATTCTGTACAAATTAATTACCTACCAATCTAGTATATTTTGAAGCCGGTGCCAAGCAAATCTAAAATCATTCATTGCGTACTTACTACTAATTCATCAAACTTGATTGTTGCTTGGCACCGACTTCAAAAATATACTAGATTGGTAGATAATTAATTTGTACAGAATGAGCACCTTTTAATGTTTACATTTTTTACTTCCTGGGTAGGTACCTAACAACATTGAATGTGTTATTTATTTGCTAGAGTTGTATTTTGTTATAATTATTTTTAGCTTTTTAGTTATAGGTAGAAGTCGGTTATATATTTTTTTAATGTTTTATTTGAAGTCTGTTTTAATATGTATACGGGTCCCAGATTCCAGGTTTTTTAATTTATGCTGAACTGGTTTCAAAAATTCGTTTGAAAATATGTAGTCATGGCGTATTAAGTATTGTATACATTTAAAAAGTTTTCTTAGGAAAAAATGTAAAATTTAAACAAATTACGGTGTAATGTTTGTGTCAATTTAAAATATGGTTATTAAAGCCTGAGTTGAATCAATATTTTCCAATATTTACATTCACATTCGTGGAATTCAAAGAACGTATTTCACTAACATATTTAAAATTATTTAAGAGTTATGCTACTGAACTTTTTACTCGCTCCACCGGCTGAAAATTCCACCGAAACATTTTAAGTAAACGTGCCGATTGCTTGTTCGATTTTTTTTTCAAATAATTTGTATATGAACGCACATAATTCTCGTTAGGTACACGGAACTTCGCAGCTATAGACCTCGCTCACTAATTTATAATGCTGTTTCAGTGTGAAATAGCATGTGGGTTTCTTCTGCCCACAGACTAACTAAATAGCAGATAGTATATTAGTTGCCACTAAGGCCAGTGACACCAGTAGTCTGTTGTTTCTCAGTTGGAGTTTTTAAAAACTTCGCATTTGTTATTTAGATATATAGAACGTTCCAATTTATTTTCCGAATCAGAAGCGACTTAATCTCGCCATATTAATATGATATTCTTGTAGTGATCTCCGTACGGGTTTTCCAAGAGGTCATCTTTCGTTAATCTTTTTATTAAATTACTCGTTTCTGTTTCTGAACAGTATTTTGATGGTTTATACCACATTATTACCATATTTTATATATATACATATATATGTATATATATATATATATATATATATATATATATATATATATATATATTGTAATGGATTTAAACCCGACATGAAATAATACAAAAGTTTAGTAATTTGAATAAGTAAATGAATGGGGAAATGTAAATAAAATTCATACAAAGGAATTGCAGAAATCATAACAGATAGTTAACCTAAAAATATAAACTATGTAAAAAGAATGTTTCAAAAGCAAATTGTTGAAAGGAAAAAAGGTGGCATATAAAGTTAGATAATCTGTCATGCAGAGTGTAGTAGAATTTGGATACTTACATAAGAAAATCTAGGCAGGGAGTCACATTTAGGTCAAACAGCAAAAAAGTTAAATTCACTTATGAAAATCACACTAGAGTTTGTAAAACAAGTACAGATCACATATTAGGCCATGAGAACACTGAATATAGCACATTTGGATCAAAATTAATTTTTAAAATACATAAATTTGTTAAAATATAGAGAATTGAAATGTCAGAATTATAAAGACCGTTAAAAATTTGAAGGAATGATGGAACACTAAAGAGATTTATACCGTTAGAAAGAGCTTAGAGCATAGTTTATAAAAATTCAATAGTTCAAAAGATATAAAGTCTTAATTTCAGTAAAATCCAATTTTTTTAAAGTACCTGTTAAATGACTGGTGACCAGCAGGTTACAAGTGTCAAATAAAAAATTTTGAAAACATGAATTAAGTGATTTAGATAAAATTTAGGAGAGTAAATGGTATTGAAATTCAAATTAAAATTTGTTTAGATTTTTGCATATGATTTAGAACAAACATATTTGGAAATTAATAAAATAAATTAAAGCGGAAATGGAAATAGCAGGTGGCAAAATTTATTAAATAAATAGGAAATCTGACATTGAAAGGTCCTCTTTGTTTTCCAGGCGTCGACGAGAGCAGTTCAAAATTTCGTTCCTGTAAAATCACGTTTCCATGACAACAAGATAAATGATCTGTGATATCATTGAAATAAGTGTTCCATGTCAATTTTTGACAAGAAATTAAGTTTGAAGTTAAATTTTTGAAGTTTTGAATCATTAATTTGAAATTAAGAAATTAAATATTCCATAAAAGGAATTATTTGAAATCCTTGGATGGAGAGATAAAATCAATTTTGTTGGAATAATAAAAGTATTGGTGCAGCAGTAAACAAATCAATTAAGCAGCAGAATTTAGTTTATAAACCAAAACAAATCAGGAAGCAGTATACTAAAACCAAAATTAAGGAAAAGGGGAATTCAAGCCAGACAACTGTGAGTTTTTGAAACATTATTTAATAAACAGATTATTGAAATCTAAAATCAATCAGTGATAGAAATAAAGGTTTTTCTTTAAATTTAGTATAATAAATATTTGTGTTTAGAGGATTGAAATTTTTGTAACAAATTGATAGAAATTTAATAATATTTAAGTAACCAGGAAATTTATTTTGTTGTAAAGGCAATATTATATATTAGAATTGTATTGTGGACAATCATTATTAATAAATTGTAATTTGATTGAGAATTTGAAAATTATTTATTAATCATTAAAAAAAAATCTTAAAACAGAAAAAAATAAAGTGCAAATATAATTTCAAAATTTTAAAAGTGTTAGTGTCACTGAGAAGAAAGAGAGACTTATAAGATAAGTATAGAATTCATTTATTTATTTAATATCTATAACTTGAACCCAAGCAAAAAGGACCCTGAGATAATCACATATTTGAAAATTCATACATTGTAATTAATAATACACTTCGTATTAATATATATATATATATATATATATATATATATATATATATATATATATATATATATATATATATATATATATATATATATATATATATATATATATATATTGACACATTTATTGCAGAATATATTCGTATATTTTTTGACTAATTTTGACTAATTCATGATCAAAATCACTCTTCTCAAAAAAAAATGAAAGCTCCAAACTATGGGCTTGTTTTCCTGAAAATTCCAAGATATCGAACAGAATATCTCACACCAACATATATAGGAACAAAATTATTTGTCTAATCCTGTTTGTGTTACCCTCCCTGCTACAACCGCAGCTTCGTAAACTTTTTCAATACATTGCCTAAAAAACAGGGGTTCTGTACCATTTTTTGTCATGAATGAAGCTAGAGTGATGACAACATTTCAACAGATCATGGAAAAAGTACAACTAATAATAATAAAATCATTTGTGGCACGCTGTGATGAATATTATGTTTGATGTGGAAAACATCTGTTTTTCGTCACTGGTGAGAGTCCATTATCAAAACTTCTATGGTTCAAGGCGGGGCAGATTAAAGCAAAGAAGTACTGGCGACATGAATCAATTCTCAGTTCTATAATTCGGAATAACTAATTCTTTCTTGAAACTTCAAATTTGTTATCATTTGATTAAAGAATAATAAAGAGTATATAGAACATGTCAAAGGCATTTGATAGATTTGACTACAGCATTCTAGTACGCAAACTTTCAACTTTTAGACTGTCAGATCGTATGCAGTATGTTCAGTTAACTGGATTTAGATCTAATAAATATGTTGCCAGCTCAGGTATTCCTCAGGGGTCCAATCTAGGTCCTTTACTATTAACTTATTCATTAATGATATAGGGAAGATAATCAATACAAATTATCTCCTGTATACTGATGATTTAAAACAATTACTGACATCTCGGATTGTAAGAGACTCTTTGAGGTTCTGTTTCAAGTAAATGAATGGTGCAACAAAAATAACTTAATATTGAACACCTTGAAATGTAATGAAAAAACACAGTTTTGCACTCTAACACCAAACCTTGATTTTAAACACTCAACTCCATTTCAACAACCCCAAGTTATCATCAAGGAGTAAACCAAACAAAACAAAAAGTTTGGTTTACTCCTTGATGATGACAACTTAGAGTTGTTGAAACGGCGTTGAGTGTTTAAAATAAAGGTTTGGTGTTAGGGTGCAAAACTGTTTTTTCATTTGTGACACACCAAAAGTTCCACAGCATTTCCCTTGAAATGTAATGACAACATGTTCACTCAAATCCGATTATATTTGCGTATACGATTGATGGGTGTGTTCTAGATAGGCCAAAGAATGTCACTGACCTGGGAGTAACATTTGATAGGGAACTCTCCTTTAATGATCACATAGAGTAAATAACTTTGTCGTCTAGTAGTATATATAAATTAATTATTTTGTGATTTTGAGAAGATCAAGACTCTAAAATCTCTACTATGCATTTGTTAGGTCAAAATTAGAATATACGTCGGTTGTATGGAGTCCACATTATCAGGTGGGCGCTTCTAAATTGGAGACAAGTCAGAGGCGTTTCCTGAAATATGTGAACTACAGAATTGTTGACTTTTATCCACTGGTTGGAACATCCCATGAGGATTTTCTAGCAAGACACAGCTTTATCGATCTTGCTACTAGAAGAAAATATGCATCTGTTATCATGCTCTCTAAAATTATTAAATATGAAAATTTGCTGCATATGATAGACTTTAGGATTCCACGTCAAGCGTCTCGTAATGGAGATGTGTTTTTTACAGCTACACCTCGCACAAATATGAAAAATTGTCTTCTCTATAATCTGTGTAATAATTATAACATTGTAAGTAATCATCTGGATATGTTTGTAGTGGCGTTGATGAAATTAAGACTTACTTTCTTAAAACCTAGTTATGTAGCCTATAATATTTCTGTATTGTATTATTTTTCTTTGAAATTATTTTTGTGTGTTTTGTTTTAATCTTGTTCTGTACATGGGAAACTGTAGAATAGTGTAAAATAAAATAAATAAAATAAATTATAAAATGTCTATTCCAAATTATATCTGCCGCTTGGTAGTATTTATTTTGACGGTATTCGTTTTGGTATACAAATTGATGAAATATAATTTGATTTCTGTTTTTGTCAGGCATGTGAACAAAATAGGGAATCTCATCCGAGTTTACCTTTTGAGTGAGAGGATTGGATTCCCAGTATTCCCTTCTTCAATTTGCAATAGTTTATGAAGCATGAAAGGTCTACTTACATATGAACTCCTTATTGCCGCTTAAAAAATGTGTTTTCGTTGTTTGTTATTGTTTACCTCCTTTTATTTCAATTCTAGTTTCTACCACTTTGTATAAACAGATTTAAGTTGTACTTAGTCAAGTTTTTGTGACTTATCCATCAAAATCTGTCGATGGTAGACTCATTGAGCATGAGTCAAAGACTGACTAACATATTCTGCCACAAACTGTAGGAACACCTTGCCATGGGAACAGGTAGCATGAGATGAGATGGCTCAAGAGCAAATTGAGTGTTCATTAGACGTAGGAAACTGACCAACGTTTAACTAACTTTTTTGTTGATTCTTTGATACCATCATCCTGCATTAAACTTAACCTCATTCAATAACTACAATTCACACGCCGATTCTTTTGCTTTTTGATTTTCCCTACCATATTTGAACTATTCCATTTTCCTGGTCACTTTATTAGTGCAATTTGCAGCATTCTAAGATGGTAGGACAGGCACACGTGTATATAGTTAGCTATATTAATTAATATTTTGGAAAATAAACAAAAGTAAATAGAGGAACTAACATCTCGCGTCTTGATATATAATAGTGTTAGTTACTACCCTTTAAATTTCTTTTTTTTTTGTTTTCTACCACTATAGAAACGGACATTCTAAGAATTGTGAGTCACTTAAGGAATATTAGTGATTTTTTTCGGAATGGCTGGAATTCAGTTATCACTTAGTGATATAGATATAGAAGATTTAGTAAAGATAGGAAGTCCAAGAATAGTTCTTCAGAAGTATCTACTTATAACTTATATTCTGTCAACTTTCTTCTGGTTAATGAGACTAAAGCCATTCAGTCCTGAGGAGAACCGGCTCTTATTAGATTAAAAATTAGTTTATTTTAATAGGAAACCTGCCCTTTTTTCATTTTACCTTATGTACCGACAATAATGTTTGTTTTTTGTCACCCTCAGCGCATAGCTGACTTGTATATTGTAAAATAAATAGTATTTATATAAGTTACTTTTATAGTGTAGAGTTAATCTTGCTTTTAAGAATTATTTTTTTCTTCATTTATTAAATATTATTTCATCCTCCTAATATAAGGTTTATATATTTAATAATATTCGTCCGTATATGGGAGTAAAATTGCAAAACTATTTGATTTCTTGTAAGCATTAGTCGTCTAGAAATGTCGATAGTTCACAATGTGAAGAAGGTCAAATTGGAAACACCAAGCAACATCCTGCAGAAAACATCAACTGCAACTGCATTTAACCCACTAGGAATAGTTGCTGATTCACTACCAGGCAGACAATGCCATTCAAGGTCATTGTTATTACCTTCTATTTCACTTCCAATAAATACACCAAAGTATCCACACGTCCATTTGGGCTGCCATTGAACCGAGGTTGAACTAACGAATTAATACTTTAAGTTATTATTTCTTAATAAAAAATAATGATTATTAAACGGAGATCGTTTCTTTTAATTACTGACGTTGGTAATTTTCCCTATAAAATTAAAATTAGTTCTACAGAAAAATACGACCAGTAACCTTGAAAATTACGGTTATGGAGCGTTGTAATGAAATTAATGAAATTGAAAATCTTCCTTATTGGGACCCGTTATGGATTCGTATAATCGCCTTAAAGATCACCTTAATATTGTTGCGAATTGCTTAAACTACTTTTCACAATTTAGTTGTTTATGAGTCATATGAGAAATATTGTCGTGGGGATTAAAAACACGTTCAAAAGGTGTCTGAAGACAGAAATTAACATTTCCTTCGGAAAAATTAATGTATAAAGGGAAATTAGTGCTATGTCAGTTTAGTCTTCATAATCATTGTAGCTGGAGTGACATGTAGTTTTATAACGGTAATCCTATGATTTCTTTTGCCTACGATTTGATTGGTTTATATGGATGTATCATCATAAATAATGCGTAGGTAACAGTATAGAGGTAATATACAGGGTATTGCATCTCAAATGAGCCACCTTGAATATCTTGGTTATTTTCAAAACTACTGCAATAAGAAAAAACAGGTCGATTTTTGTTTCGAGGGGGAAATTTTTTGAGGTTAGTTAGCGCTTGTGCGCATTCCACATAAACAGGCCAATTCAATGACCCTGAGATTTGAGATCGGGAAAATAGGTGTTGTATATCATTTGAAAGCCCTTTTTTCCGACTATACCGTCGTAATAAAATTTTTTGTTGCAATTTCTGTAAATGCAATAATAAAAGAGTATTAAAAAACGAATTTACATTACCATACAATGCCTCAAAAGCAAATGTTCGAAGTGTCTTCCATTGACTTCCATACAATGGTACAACCTTGACTGAAAGCCGTGTCTGACATGGTTTAGCATAGTCTGTGTTAGCTGATGACACTCCGATATAATTCGTTGACGTAGTTTGTCCAAATTCTCAGGCTGAGTCATAAAAATTTTGGATTTAACATGTCCTCACAAAAAATCCAAAGGTTTTAGATCAGGTGATCGGGTATGCCATTCTATAGGATCTCTTCTTCCAATCTAGCGAGCAGGGTATTCTAAATCGAGGTATTGACGAACTGGTGCGGCGTAGTGAGGAGGAGCTCCATCTGGTTGCAATTGCTCTTTATGTAGTAGAGGATTATTTTCTAATTTTTCTATTATCAATGCATTAATTTCATTTTCCAATATATTGTGATAAATTTCACCATTTAAATTACCAGGAATAAACAGGGGTCCAATTAGATGATTTCCCAAAATCCCTGCCCAAACATTTAGTTTTTTAACGGATGTTGACTGTGAGCTTCTCGAAATAAATGAGGATTTGTATCACTCCAAAATCTACAGTTATGTCTGTTAACCTCCCCATGAAGTGAAATAGTGCACTCATCCGAAAAGCAAACATTGTACTAGAAATTTGGGTTTTCGATCATACTCTGGGTCATAATTCCGCAAAACTCTTACCTTCGATCCCAATCATCCTCATTCAATTCATGAAGTAATTTAATTTTGTACGGATGGAATTTGTACTTATGCAAAATTCTAAAAACGTTAGTTTTGCTAATACCGGAAGCTGCAGAGATTTTCTGGACAGACTGCGTGTTTGGTATAAGTTGGACATGGCCCAATGTAGCCACAGCTACCCCTTTATCAGAACAGATAAACAAACTTGCTGTAAATATCAGAAAAAAATAATGTAGAATAAATGAATGTTTACATTTAATGTTTTTCTTGTATTGTGTGTTATTACAGGATGGGGTAGTAAAACAGGATGTTTAAGAGTGTACCTAATACTTTTTCATGCAGTAAAAAACTTTTAATTTAATAATTCGGTTTTACTACTAGGTTAGGTTTTCTGTTACATGAACAGGAATTGCAATAAAAAAATTTATTACGACGGTATAATCCGTAAAAAGGGCTTTCAAATGATATATATATATTTTCCCTATCTCAAATCTCAAGATTATTGAATTGGCCTGTTGGCGCAGGCGCTAATTCACCTCAAAAAATTCCCTCTCGAAACAAAAATCGACCTGCTTTTTCTTACTGCAATAGTTTTGAAAATTACCAGGATATTCAAGGTGGCTCGTTTGAGATGCAATACCCTGTATATATTTCAAAAATATTAATGAATCGAGATATTCTCAGATGATTTCTGGATAATTAAAAAACCTACAAAATCATTTCTCAAAACACCCAATTGGACAATGTTTCACTGAGAAAACTCGAAAAACGCCTTAGTTTTTTTTTTTGAAATTAACATCTTCGATAATTTTCACAATTAGTGAAAATTTTCACAAAAGCTGATTAATAATTTTTGCCTTATTTGTATTTTTCAGGCGGCTTATAAAAGTAGTAACTGTGAATTACAGTTTTTTTATCCAGATTTCTGTATGAATATGCTTAAACTTTATGACTAATGGGATCACTGAAATCAGAAACTAATCCAGGGAGTTTACTCAGGGAAAATAGTTTACACTATTTTATTTGAAAAAGTGGAAGATTTCCTAAATTGGACGCTTTTATCCTCGCTGGAAGTAGTAGTTTTTAACAGTTATTGTCGATTAAGAAGCTTTACATTAATTTTTGTTAAGTGCCATTATGAGATTATAAATTTTTCACACATTTTAGTAAGCTGAAACAACACAAATTATTTATGCATACCAAGATAACCTTTTATTCACCTCCATTATGACAATTATAATAAATAGGAGCAGCGAAATTGTTTGTAAACATCTCCACCATCTCTATTATTAAATAAAAAAATTTTGAGGAATATCTTACGCTGACAATAGTTATTCAAGTATTCACTTAATTGTCACATGGCATACCTCGCTAAGAACAGAATCGTCTGACACACATCATAAGCGAGATGCGAATAAAAAAGTATGGAATCCTAACGATTGTAATCCCTGGAAAATTCGATGATCACAAATTCGCCGATCACAAATTCGCCGAACTGAAGGTACCAGAATTGTCAGAAACAGGCGTCCAGCAGTTGAATTATATAATAATATACGAGGGTGAATCAAATATGAACCGGACTTTTGTTTTAAAAATTTTATTGGTACGATCAATACAAATTTTAATACATATTATTTTTCTAGATAGTCTCCTCTCTTATGTATACATTTTTCCCACCGAATCGAAAGTTTTTTTATACCTTTCTCAAAGAATGAAACTGGTCGTGTCGATAACCAATTGCGCACAAACGTTTCTACACCTTCGTTGTCCTCAAAGTGGTGGCCTCCCAGTTCTTCTTTAAGTGGCATAAACATGTGGTAGTCACATGGCGACAAATCAGGACTGTAAGGCGGGTGTTCAAGGGTTTCCCAATGCATTTTGTTCAATTTTCCTTGAGTCAATGCAGCTGTATGTGGCCGAGCGTTGTCATGCAACATAATCACACTTCGGATAGACATATCCCGCCTCAAGTTTCACTTGTTGGAGTAGTTCGCAGTAATACTCAGCATTAATTGTACGGCGTTCGTGCAGAAAATCGATCAGCAGTACGCCTTTCGAATCCCAAAAAACTGTTGCAAGAATTTTCCCTGCAGAAAGACTCCGCGGTGCAGCCTCTCCAGGTTTTCGCCACTCCATGCTTGCACGTTTGGACTCCGGGGTATAATGATGCACCCATGTCTCATCACAGGTGAGAATATGTCTCAAAAACTCATCCTCCTCTGCTCGATATCTTGCTAACAGCCTTTCACATACGGCAAGACGGTTTGCTTTCTGATCTTCCCTTAGAAGGCGAGGAACCCATCTTGCACACACTTTTCGGTAACCCAACTCATCTGAAATGGTTGATTGAGCACTCCCGTATGATATTCCAACGTGTTCAGCAATTGCCAATACTGTAAAATGGCGGTCACCTTCAATCAGCTCACGAATTGCGTAGATATTGGCCTCATTGATGCTTGTCGTGGGACGGCGTGCATGAGGCTCATTTTCCACTGTCTCTCGGCCATCTGAAAACTTTTTGTGCCAGTCGTACACTTGGGTCCTTGAAAGTGTTTCATTGCCGAGCTGTGCAGATAGTCGACGCAAAATTTCAGACGGTCTAACGCCCTCCCGCGCCAAAAATTTGATAACAACACGTTGCGCAACAGACGTATGCACCTCTTGCTCTGACATGATGCTACTAACAGCGCATCGACTACGCCTCACCAAACCGACGAACTCCCCTCTTCTTAACATCCCTAACTAACATATATCGAGACGTCACGCCAATCGAATTACCTACAGGGCGAGAAACAGAAAAGTCCGGTTCATATTTGATTCACCCTCGTACATACTGTAAGTATTCACAAATCTAATATATTTGTGAATACATCTTTTTGTATTTAATATTTGTCCCTTATATATTTTTATCTGCGATATATTTGATAAAGTAAACCCACTGATTATAACTACATTTGTAATTCATGAAAATGTATAACCTTTCCGAATATATATGCCTAACATACATTTCGAACGTATTTAACTCGAGAAGCATATGAGTAAATAATCGACAAATAATGTTCAAAAAATCCATAAGGTATTAAGAAATAAAACCACTTCTTATTAAATGTAATTGGATTATCTTGCTGTGAAGTCAATTAAATAATTAGAGAAAAGTAACATTTTCCCTGTTTTTAAACCCGAAATTAAATTAAATTCACTTTCTTGGTAGAATTCTTCGATGCCCAGTTACCAGATGCGACCAGTTTTCTTGTAGGCAGTTATAAGTTATTGATCCCCATATAATGATAAAAAAGTGTGGGTTAACGGTCGATTCTCTAAGATAAAATATATTTTTAAGAGAATAACGGAAGGTACCAAGACAAATTTAGACCTCATAAGATAAATTTGCTTTTTTAGTTTTTCCAAAAATTTAAAAAAAAAACGCCAAGAATAGATTATTTTTGCAATTTTTATAATTATTTCAAAATTATCTTATTTTTTATTATTACATCTTTAGTTTTTCTAATTTCAAACCGAAAGATCTGAAGTTGGGTTTGTTCGAAAGCCCTAAATATTTATTGCTCTATTTTTTTTTGTTGATTAATATTTCAACTTTTAGAAAAACCCATACTTTTCTTAAGACCTTTAAATCGAAAAAACAGAAGTAGGTAATGTGTCTTTCAGTCTCTACCATAATTGAAAAACTTTTTGTGCGTCTTTCAGAACAAACAAGGTCCTTCCTATGTTTATACTTCACGTGTTTCAGAAATATAATATCATTAAAGATTGATTGAAAAATTATAATCAACAATAAATATTTAAGAAACAAAGTTTTTTTAAACATCAAAAATGTTATTAGTTATACTCTCTTCGAGGTGTCATTCCTTTGTACGCAAGACAATATATATTATATATAAATATAATATATATTGTTTCTGGTCGGGAACCTTCATCAGTTGCGCTTCCCACAATTGAATGTCCTCTCGAACACTTCTTTATGCATTTGATGCATTTCGTTAAATTTGAAGACGCGTGATGTAAGACCGACATCTAGGATTTTCAAGAGAATCAGTACACAGAGGGTCCGAATCTGGAGCCGTTCCGTGTAATTGCTGTTCTCCCTTAACTCCTAGGACAGAATGTCACGATAAAATTTTTCAGATTACTTCACCTGTCAGAGATATTGAATACTCTCTTCGAGGTGTCATTCCTTTGTACGCAAGACAATATAAAATATAATATATATTGTTTCTGGTCGGGAACCATCATCAGTTGCGCTTCCCACAATTGAATGTCCTCTCGAACAGTACTGATTCTCTTGAAAATCCTAGATGTCGGTCTTACATCTCGCGTCTTCAAATTTAACGAAATGCATCAAATGCATAAAGAAGTGTTCGAGAGGACATTCAATTGTGGGAAGCGCAACAATATATATTATATTTATATATAATATATATTGTCTTGCGTACAAAGGAATGACACCTCGAAGAGAGTATTCAATATCTCTGACAGGTGAAGTAACCTGAAAAATTTTATCGTGACATTCTGTCCTAGGAGTTAAGGGAGAAAAGCAATTACACGGAACGGCTCCAGATTCGGACCCTCTGTGTACTGATTCTCTTGAAAATCCTAGATGTCGGTCTTACATCTCGCGTCTTCAAATGTTATTAGTTGTTGCAATTTTAGCTAAAATAGAGTAACTATAGTGTAGATTTTACTACAATTTTGTTATATATTTACCCTTTTTAAAAGCAATTGCAAAGTGTTAAACATAATTTATTTTAAATTCAAATGATCAAAATACAATTCTTGAAGAAAAGAATGACCTGTTATAGAAGTGGAAATATTTATAAACAATAAAACTATAACTATAAAAATTCAGTGCTCTCGGATAACATTAGAATATATGAAGTTAAACAATCAAAACTTACAAAAGTTCTATTTGAAATGAAAATAGCTTCCTTTTAAAACTATTAGCATAACAATAAAATTATTTTTACAATATTAACAATTTATCTTATTAAGCTTCAAATTTTATGTCTAGCTAATAGCTTTCAAAAAGTATTGGACCGCTTTACTGCTTTCCTCTAAAAACTAGATTTTACCTTAGAGAGTCGAAAAACCCTTATTCGCGAACATTGGATGCTTGCCAATTGTTAATACACTTAAAATATTTGCATCTGGTAATAGATTAACGTCATAAATGAGTCGTATTTTTTACCTACAACCTCAAGTACTAAGAAACGAAGAAGGATCAGTTAGCGGTGCTGTATGTACAGAAAAGCGCGTTTATAATTTTAGTAATCAAATCGTTGAATCCTACTGACAATAACAAATTCAACAGGAAGAGGGCAGTTTAAGAACAGCTTACAATAAAATGGATACACGGGCAGAAATATACAAAGATCCCTAAAGCCAAAACAAATATCAGGAGACCATGAACAAATGAAGGAAATCACTGACAATATTGCAAGAATTCGTCCTAGGCACAATATTGGCACTAGTTTGAAGGCGGATACAAAAATCCGGAAGATTTTAGATCCTAGGAGGCTCATCACTTTAGAGGCACAAGTAGTAAATGAAAATCCATATGCTCACTGCCTGCCATAAAAATAGGACTAACTAAATAATCAAAGTTTTGAGTACAAAAAAGTTCTAAAATATTTGTTTTCAGACAAGACATAAAAAGAAATAGTATCATGTAAACAATGGTCATATACAAGGTTGTATTACACATTTGTTGATTCCCCAGTTTGTCTTCACAAAAAATTGCTTTTTTGTAATTAGAAATCATAATCGGTCAAGAAATTTAGTATACCCGACCGAAAAATTCACTGTTTTTGAAATAACCATTTGTAAAATATTCGATATAACAAACCAGTTTGATTAAAGGTTTAGTTTGACTAGCCAAATTGATATAATGATAATTAATAACATAAAAATGAATAAGGGATTCAATATTTTTTATACATTTTCAGAAGTAATAATTCTGAAATTTTGTGTAAAAATGCACTGAAATTGATGAAAAACAATTTTTTTATCATAATTTAAAATCACTTAAAAAACTGTTCACAATTAATAAACTCAACATTACAAATTGCTTTTAAAATAATTGTTTGTTGTGGCCACCATCTACTTGACATTAGCTTTATTCGCGGAACACAATTCTGAACCTATTCGTTATCAATTCAGTTCTACTCAAGAGTGTATGCCTGATTCAGAACTAGTAAAAGATACTTGTGTACCGCAATGTCATTGAACTAATTCACTACCATAGAAATATATTCTGCGGTCCAGGCTGAAAATCATGGAAATATGGATTTGCCAATTAATTGTCATATTCTGCTATTGCTATTTAAGGTTAAAGTAGATTAAAAACGTTTTTATTTGTATTTTTTTTTCTGAGGGGGCGAAACGATTTGGAAGATGTTCCACCTTTTCACTACTAATCTTAAAATGAAATTCAAACTGATGCTCATCAAATTGAGGTACAATATATCCAAAGTTTGTTTTTTTTAACATTTATAATTTTTAGTAGTTTTTCCAGTTCATCACTTGAAATAAAGTGGTCCATGTCGACGAATATCATAAACATATATAAAAATAAACTCTGCGAACAAATGAACATTGATATCACTCGTATAAATACTATTAGACTTGTTTTCTGAATGATACTTGTGGCATATTTTTCAATGTCTATATGTTTCAATGTCACCACAGTTTAAAGAAAATTGCTGTATATTCCAAACGTTTCGAGGTCTAGATCAGACCCCGTTATCAATGGTCAATTAATACACATTGTCAAATATTTTAATTTACATCTTAGAATTGTGCCTTTTTAATCCGTAGTTTCTTAACCATTGATAACGCGGGGTCAGATCTAGACCCCGAAACGTTTGGAATATACAGTAATTTTCTTTAAACTGTGGTGTTATTTCCCAAGAAGCACTTAGACACTATTAGACTTCTCCAAGAATTTTAGTGTCCAACCAAATTTACTAAATTCTATTAAAAACTATTCAAAAGCGCATGTCAGAACGAGGCGCATGGCAGAACGAGGAATCCTAGCTACAGTTCAAGAACTGATAAACTAGTTAAGAATCAATAACGAATCGAATTTTTCTTCACCGCGAACACAGAATTGTTACTGGCAGTTCAGTAATTTCTGTACTCCAATGCTTTTATTGCAACTGTGCATGCGATCAGTAATGAACCGATAACGAATTGTTACCGCGAATAAAGCTAATGCATTTGTGTATCCATTTCTTGAAACATTTCCTAATATTAAATGCTATACGGTCAATTCTAAAATTGGAAATATATTAGTTTTCATGAAGATTTATATGAAGATTTATAGAAAGCTGTTAAAATTTTCGTATTTAGATTCAAGACTTTACTAAGGTAAATTGGGTTAAAAGCCACTATTTTCACATGGGCAGTCGTTTTGTATCTAACGGTCACTAACGGACCATATGTTGTTAAAATTATTGATGAACAGGCAATTACAGCTTAACCTGCGTTATTATTTTATATTTTTTGGTAATTGTTCAGTCTGTCGGGAACTGTCTATTTCATATTTTTTCTAATTACAATCAAGAAACCTGTTTTCCAAGTGCACCTGTTTACCAGAAAGTAATCAGTAATCATCTATTGTTTCCGTCAATTTGTTCAAGTGCAGGGTCATAATTTATAATCATTCCGCCATTCCGTGAAGTCATTACGTGCGTTTTACCGATGCCACTTTAAAGATGTCGTTTAGATTTTGTGTCTCCTTGGAGACAATTTCAAGAGGCCTGGTTTTATGTCAAAGACATCAAATACTTCCATAATGAGACCATTTGGCCGCGAAACATGAAATTTATTATTCTTCTGGTACGATACTAACCTAGGTGAACCTTCCTGACCTTCACAATACAAGAATCCGTAAACTTACCTCATTGTTGTTGTTGATATTTACATTCCCCATATTTTCTTCAAAATGCGGGCGTTTAATATGTATAAACGGGTTTTTGTATAGCAATTGACTGGCTAAATTGCTGCACACGTTGTTTTGTCTTTTTACGAATTGCAGAAAATTCACATAAGCAGAATTTTTGTTGCCGAGCAAGTGTTATGTCTCAAGTTGCAGATAACGTAAACTTGTGGGGTTTTTATATACTAAAGAGAATAGTTTATACTAGAACTATTTCTAGTTCGTGGAATTTTCCTTTGCGTCATTTACTTGGAATTTTTGAATGTTTCTTAGGGGTTTAAATTTTCTCATGGGTTTAAGTTTCACCAGCTAGTCAGTATCTGGAAAAGAAAATTTAGCAAAATTTATTTGTCGAACCATTTCATCGTAGAAATGAAGAATCAGATACTCGTGTGAATGCAGGATTTAGACGAAAACAGCTTCGTTTTCTTTGTTACGTTATCAAATGCATTATTTCCGGATTTTGTGTATCAACATTATCTATGTTCTCGTCTTTATGAAACGTGAAATATTCCTTCAGTTATCAACAAAAGGGTTTTGATTACTACATAACTGGATTACTTTCCGTTCTTCTACCTTTGTGTTTGAATCCAGTCAGAAAGGCGTGTGGATGATTTTCCATTCGACGGAGATATCCTTAACATCCCCCTAATAACTTTGCAGTCCTTCCTTCAAAATCTTGGTTATAGATTTTATTTGCCAGAGGGTAGTTGCTGACTCTTCTTGATTTATCAAAATCTATACTCTGCTCTTGCCTGGTTCCCGTATTATTAATTTTATGCCTAGGTATTCGTCCACCTTTCTGAGCATGAGCAGATGTCATCTTAATACACAATCATCAACAGGCAATTAAAATAATATTAAGTCTCCCATATTAATAGATTTAGCACTGCATTTATTTTTTAAAGCGCATAAGGGCTATGAAACCATATTGTTCTTCTGTACTGAAAAGGGTTCCAATATAATTTTTCGCACTTCAGTACTGTTCTCCATTTTCATAAAAATGATTTATACAAATCAAAAAATCAGTATTATTTATTATTCCACACCATAGTTTGTTTAGGCTTTGATTGGGTCCACAATTACTAAAATATGTTTCACAGTACCTGGACGATTTTCAAGCACTTGCCTCAGATTAAATGTATTATCTATTTATGAAAGTCTTGCACAATAACCACTTCTTAACTTAACTTCTTCTTAACTTCCACTTGCTTTCGACACCCTTTTCTGTAGCTCATCTTTCAGTACTGTTCTTCACAAGTTCCACTGGTAAATTCACTAAGACTTGATGTTCATTCATTCTTTGGGCTTCTTAATGTGTGTATAACTGTATCTAATTCATCTTCAAGTAACCTCTCAGCGCTATGGGTTATTATTAAGGAACTGGTATTATATATATTTTTTTATTTAGCGAATGACATAAATCACATTTTAAATTTATAAGTAAACAGACATAAGATGTAAGCTAGAACTTTCTGGTCAGTATTATCCCCTAAAGGGCTGGTTGATTTCATTATGTCCAGGTGATTTGTTTTCTTAGTCAGGAAATCTTGAAGAATGTACGAACTAGCTTTACAGCCCTGTTATGGTAGTAATCTTTCCATTGAGTGATAGAAATCAGATTAATCTTAGCCGTTTTCTTGGTCTCTAGGTAGAGTTCGTCAGCTACTAGTGTTCCTCTATTTCATCAATTCATTTTTAGTTTTAATTGCTTGTTTCTTATCTTCTCAATAGAACATTAAGTAATTGCATTACTTCGGTCATCTCTATCATCCGGTGTGAACCACTTTACATACACCCTTTTATTTTCTTTCACCACAGAGCGATGCTACATTTCCACTTCAGCTTCTTTAAAATAACAATTTAATTTATAGCTCCATTTGGTATAGAAATACAATTTGATAATCATTAGACTTTCTGTGTTGAATCTTGTGACATTTATCTGTTTTGGTTTTCCTCTTTTTTTTACTTTAGTAACGTGCTGTTCCACAATTGCACCATTTCTTTGAGGTCCTACATACATACTATTCAGATTTTTTCTGTCTCTTATAGGTCCCGCGACCTAACTTTGTGGTCATCCTTGACCCCAGTTACCTTATTGTTCGAGGGAGCACAAACATAGTCACCACGTTGTATCCTTTTAATTCCATATCAACTTTTAAGCATTCTTTATAGGTACCTAATGTCTTATATTATGTGTGAGTTTTTTAAGTAATTTCGAAAGGATTGTTGAGGAGGTCTTGAATTATTTTGTCTGTTCATTGAGTTTTCTCTCCTCAAAATTTTTTTCCTGCAACAGATAAGTATTTAAAAATTGTATATGTAGAACAAAGTGTAGTAAGGCAATTTCGTAAAATTGCCCGGATTACTGGCTGTCTGTACAGAGATTCTTCCTCACAGTTATTCTGAGAGAAAGATATGTCTACAAAATGATCAAACAGTATTCCTGTATATAAGTAATGTATTGTATACTGTGTAATACTTATCTGTGTTTGGAGACGTTTCAACACCGAGTCTGGAGTCGTTGTCAATCGTTTAGTGTTCTTTTCTGACAAACAACACATTCAAGATCAAAGCGATAGACAACGACTCCAGACTCGGAGTTGAAACGTCTCCAAACACAGATAAGTATTACACAGTATACAATACATTACTTATATACAGGAATACTGGTTGATCATTTTGTAGACATCCCTTTCTCTCAGAATAACTGTGAGGAAGAATCTCTGTACAGACAGCCAGTAATCCGGGCAATTTTACGAAATTGCCTTACTACACTTTGTTCTACATATACAATTTTTAAATACTTATCTGTTGCAGGAAAAAATTGTGAGTTTCTTGTTTATAAATAATGAAACTTCAGCTTTATAACATTCGTGGAACCCCACTGTACAGATCTATACCTAGCTAGAAATTCGTCATTCAAAAGATACAGGATGTTAAACATTAATCTACGTCACAGACTCTTGACATTTTTAATACTTTGGATTTTTGTTTGTGGGTGTACTTCAAGGAAGTTGGTTATAAATTTCATACAAGAGAACTAATGCAAGGAATATACGAAAGATTTCGAAGAATTATAGAAGTTGATGGTGGTCAATTGTCCCCATAACGAATTGATTTTTTTTAAATGTTTTATACCCTGTATCTTGAAAACAGGGACTGTGTTAATACGAACTTATTTTCTTATTGACCTTTTTTGGTTTTGGTTAGCATTCTCATTGTAATTTTTGTTTCATACTGCTCAGTATTTTTGGAAAATTAGCAATTAGATAATTAATTAAAGGAGCAACGGTGATCTTACATGGAGGACCAAGCAGTTTATTACTGGGTTTTCTTCTTTAGTAGTTCAGGAGAAGATTTGTTTTTGTGTTTAAAAATATTCGTAAGTTCAGAGTAAAACAATACATTACATGTTACGGAAATGATTTCAAATTTTCAGACGTAGCTATACTTTCAAATCTAAATGACAGTTTATCCTATGGTTCCCATGAAAGTTTACGTATGCATATCAACTTCGTCTAAAATCTTAGAAAAATCATTTGGTCGCCATATTAAAATTAAAGCTTGTATTTCAGTCTTTGAAGTAATATAATCTCGTATTTATCTTTTGTGATTTGTCGAACTAGTTATGCATTAAAAGTGAATAATTACAAACTGTTATTATGTCTATTATATAGACACCAGATTTTTCAGGTTCCATTTTGTTAATTGTTAACAGAAGTGGAGTTTAGGTGAAGTTACCTTAAATAAATTCTGGGCTACAACTCAACTTCTTCAAAGTAACGAGAAATGTAAATTAAGTAGCAACACGCTTGAGTCTATGACAAGTATGTAGTACGAAATGAGTTCTATTTGTCTTTCTTGTTTTCAGCAACATTACAAGACACAAGACAAAATTGCTCACTAAATTATAAGTAGCCCAAGCAAAATAAATGAAACATAGAAAAATTTCTTATTACAAGTGTGTATTTATTTTTGGACACCACACCACATTACGACATCCACGAGAGCAACACGAAAATCGTCTGGATATTTTAATTGAGGTGCAACGTGTTAAAATTATGTCAATAGAAGAATCAGGTATATGTAATCTTTAGAATGGACTAAGCCAAGAAAGATTTTAGTATGTTAGAATGAAAGGGTCATTGGAGAATGAACAGATGAACAATTTTAAGTTCAATTAATAATAAAAAGACAACTACTTTAACAATATATTCAGCTAGCAAGGTTTCATTAATTTTTAATTTAGTAACATTGTGTTTCGAGATAATTCAATTTAGTCATTTCCTTATTTTATCCAAATCGTTGATCAAATTAATTGATTTTTGTTGTTTTAATTTGTGATTACTTGTTTGAATATATTAGTTAGTAAACTTTGAATTGAAAATTTGATATTGTGGTGAGGACAAATATTATTCATGGCTTTTTCCCGCTGACGTGAAATTTAAGATTGCATCATAGAAACAGTCCACTGGTCTCAGGTGGCCAGATTTTGGTAGCAAGTTTAGGTCTCCATTAACCTGACTTTCTTGGACCGGAGAGGCAATTCGTCAATCACTTGGGAATTTTCATCGGCCAATTACAATTTTGTTTGTTCATTGAGCCAGAACTCGGTTTCTGATGAAAATACTGTCCTTGAATCAAAGTTTGGATCGACTTCCAAAGATTCAAGATGCACACGATTTTCAGCCAGTTTGATCAAGATGTAAAGTTTTCCATGTAGTTATCTAGTAAGTAAGTAAGTAAGTAATCTTTATTTAGCTCTGAGCTAATTACAAGCATATATTTACAAATTCATACAAGTACAATTTAAGCTAATTAAAGGATATTATATTTAATTGTTATAGTTACAATAACCCATATCGAAGTAGGTATAAAGTATATAAAGTATATATGTTTTTACTGTCTTTAATTTCTTGTGGTAGTTCATTGTAGAGCCGAACCCCGTCTGAAAACAGTGATTTCATTAAAAAAGACTTATTTGTAAACTCCACGTTATAATGCCGATTAGTACGTAGCAGTACACCGTCAAGCTCAAATCTAGTAATTAGCAGATCAGTTAGATATTGAGGCAATTTTTTATTGATTAATTTGTGAATAAAAACAATATTTGCTTTTTCAACGTTCTTTTGAACAGGGAGCCAATTTAACTGTCTGAGCATGAATTGAATTGAAACACGCCCACCACACCCAAGTAATATACGCATGCATTTGTTTTGTAATATTTGCAGACGAGACAAATTTTCTTTAGAACAGCAAAGTAGTAACGATGTGCAGTAATTAAAATGAGGCAAAATTATTGAATTGCATATTAACCTTCTTGACCAATGAGATAAGTCTCTTGCTATTCTGCTAAAAAATCCAATTTTTTTGCCCAATTTTTTACATAAGTACTCTGCATGTAGGTTAAAAGTCAGAAGAGGGTCAATAATGACACCAAAATATTTCATCGAATTTACTCTTTCGACTTTAACATTATTTAATACTATTCTATGATTTTGTGCGATATATGATGAGCATGTATTTTTAGAACCAATTACCATATATTTGGTTTTGTCTGAATTTAATTTTAGTTTGCTAGCACATAAACATTCATACAAAAGTTGCAGTTCATCATTTAATACCGTTGTTGCCTCTACGAAATCACTGCTAGCAACTGATATGACCGTATCGTCAGCAAACAAATTTACAAAAGAATTTTTTAAAACATTACATATAATTAACATAAACAATGAATAACAATAGTCCCAACACACTTCCTTGAGGAACACCGTATCAATTTTTCACTTTAGTGGAGTAAACGTTGTCAATTTTTCTAATGTGATGACGGTTTGTTAAATAGTTCTCAAGTAGTGCTAAAGCCGACAACGTTATGCCATAATACCTCAATTTCACAATTAATTGCTGTCGATTTATTGTTTCAAAGGTCCAGTTGTAGATAACAAGTTACTAGAGAGACATTGGGATTTTCGGTAACACTCTGACTTACTGGAGCAATGTTCCTCGGTAAACAGATATTTCGACGGTGCATTGATGATTATTTTGACAAGACGGTAAATACAGATTTCAGTTGGCTCATTATGATGTCCATAAATTTTTGCCAAGGTGGGTTTTTAAAATTCGTAACCCGTTAGTAGTAGATCCATGTACAAGGCGCAGAAGCGCTTGCCATCAAATTGTGGAGGTAGTTTTCTTATTACAAAATCACATGTCAACCTTGCACACCAAGATATATTTCGTGCAAGCTGCTTTGTAGCATGATTATAGTCTTTCATTCTTTTAAGTTTTCCCAATGGTGTATTTTCTCGAATTCCAAAGACATTCGTAAAACAAAACTACTGAGTAACCACATCCACTTTCAGTGGCAGCCTGCCAGTTAGCTAACAATATGTCTAGATGTCGTGTGCGTTTACAAATATCGTGCAATCTACTCGCTTTTCAGCTACATGCATACTATTGAGATACACATAATAGTTTCTGGCATTAGATTAATATATAGTTTTGTTGATATGAACTGGTGATTAAGATGTATTTAAGCAAAATAATTATATTGAAAGTTTGCTGGTTTTTAATGGAATACAATGAAGACTTACTGCAATTTTGAATATACTATTAAATTATAGAATCAGTTTTTGGAATCGGCTCGATACAGAGAGATGAACTTATTTCCTGTTTTGTGGTTACTTAAGGTTGGCGACAAAAAAATAGGAAATTAAATTTTGTAAATTGTAAAGAATTTTCAGATGCCATGCTTTTGAATATTTAAAAAGTTTGTCATTATGCTCGATGCGTTTCATTATATATATAACTTACAGATATCGATGCTTAATATTAATAAAAAAACTACTGTAGCAATAATTACAATCACATATCTGTCTTAGGCATCAAAAATAGATACAAAACTATTTAAATCAAATTTTTCATTTAGTAGGAGGAGTGGTGGTATCTGAGTAATTATCACAATCTGTACATTTTTCACATTTGGTCTGCAACCTATATTTTAGGTACTCGAAAGCCCGTAAAATAATTAGTGATATATTTGCGTTTTTAATAGTGGACATTTATGTTGACGTGTTAACTTTCAAATTTAAACAATTTAACTGAACATATAAATATAAGCATGTCTATGTTTAAGTAACTTCCAAAAAGGAGGAGGTTACCAATTCGTCGGTTTTATGCTCATGGATTACTCAAAACCGTTTAATCTATTATAATGAATTGTATTATGTTAGAGATATTCGGTAAAATTATGTTAAGAAATATTACGAAATCAAAAAAAATAAATTTCTATAACTTTGAGATTTAGTTTAATGTAAAAAAAAACGGTTATTAAGGTACCAAGGCGGTAGAAGGGGGAAGGGTTTGGAACAGGCTTTAACCCCAAACTTGGAATTTTGGGATTAAAGATTCAGTTTTAACCACTTAATCTCTTTATATTTATGCATACAACCTGGAAATACGTGAACAATAATATGAATTAACCTAAAATATGCTTTTTTGAGAAAATCTTAAAAATATGTGCAAAATTCGGTGAACATCAAAGTTTATGTCAAATTTTCTATGCAAATCTTCAAAGTTAAATGTCAAGATATAAAAGAATTGATCGTACATGATGTTTATAACAATTTTCACTTTCATTAATTTTTTAAGCCAGTTGATTAATATTATACTAAGGTGAATTCAAAAGTGATCTCATGCGTTTTTATGACGAAACTATAAGAAGTAGAAATAAAAAAAAATTGAGATATAGGGCCTCACCTGAATTTTACCAGAAAAACAAGGAGAAACCTCTACTATTAATTTGGGGGGCTAATTACAGAATTAAATGGAAAATACAAAATTAAAATTGTTTCTAACACATCGTGTAATATATCAGATGATTATGGCGAAAACAAATATTTTTTTTTCCATATTTTTAAAATAAATTATTTTGAAGATATTAACAAAAATATAAAATTTTTTACCCTTTCCCCCTACCTTATCTCCGAAACTATAAGCCGTAAAAATTTGAAAAAAATTATATATATAGAGCCTCACCTGAATTTTACCGGAAAAATAAGTGCTCATTATGATAAATTCAAACATATTTTTTCATATTTTTAAAATAAATTATTTAAAATATATTAACAGAAATATAAAAAAATACCCATCCCCCCTTTATCTCCGAAACTATAAGACGTAAAAATTAGGGATATAGGACCCCTAATATTAATTTTAGGGGGCAAATTAACAGCATTAAATAGAAAACATAAAATTAAAATTATTTCTAAGGCATCATGTAATATATCAAATCAAAGGACACCTTACGACGAATATTTTAAAATATAATAACAAAAATATAAAAAAAATACCCATTCCCTTTATTCTTCAAACTATAAGACCTAACATTTTTTGTTTGAAGGAAAAATACGAAGAAATCCCTAATATTATTTTTGGGGGCCAAATTATAGAATTAAACGGAAAATAAAAAAATAACGCATCATGCAATACATCTAATGAAAGGGCTCATTATGAGGAATACAAATATATATTTTTTATATTTTTAAAATTAATTGTTTACAAGATATTAACAAAAAACGAAACCATACTACCTTTTTGAAAATAATTAGAAGTACTGGGGCTCACTTGGAATTTATAAGAAAAATTTAGGACAAATTATAGAATTAAATGTAAAATAAAATTCTCAAACGCATCATGTAATTTATCATATAAAAAGGTTCATTATGTGTATTACAAATATATCATATTTTTAAATCATTCGATCAAAAGATATTAACAAAAATATTAAACATGGACTTCATTTCCACTTTAGAAACTACACTATCTAAAATTTTGAAAAATATATTATATTTTTATTTTTAAATAAGATTTAATAAATTATTATTTAAAACTTTACCTATTTTCCCCTTTATCTTCCAATCTACAGCTAGAGAACATAAAATTCAGACAGTAGATTATAAAAGGCTTCCCTGAAAGTTTATTAGTAAAATATAGCACTTATGTTTGGGGGCGAAATTAGAAAATTAAAGACATATTTTTATACAAATCAAGCGAATCATGTAGCAAATAAAATATAAAGTAAATGTTTGGAAAATAAAAGTGTATATTTTTTATAAATTTAAAACGCTCCCTTTAGAAGATATTAGGGTGAATAAGAGTCTGAAACTGGAATATTAGTAAAAGATATAATTTGATTCACCTATATTGTAACAAATCTTGAAGGTGGTACGGAACCTTTAGTATGCGATTCCAACTCGCAGTTGACCAAATTATTTAAATATAAATTATTGATAAATAGATGTTTTATTATAAATCGTACAACAAACTAATAGCGCTTCGTATAAAATAACAGTAGTATACGAATACTATCTTGAAAGCTCAGACCTGTTATAAAATTATTGGATATACCTAGATTAGTAGTAGTAGTAGCCCTCACGTATCTGTCCATTGGGAGGCCTAACTTTGTCATCCCCAATAAACCCGTATGCAAGCGAATTATATAACAAATGAGACGAAGAAGTTGTGTTTTATTATAGATTTTGAGTAAATTTGTCATTAGAGATTGATATCTTAGCCCTAATAAGAAAAATAGTATACTGATTATTAAAGAAGTTTGTTGATCGTTTATATTTTCGTTTTTTATATATTCGATTAACTGCATTCTTAACCCACTACACATGTCAAATTTGGGTTCATGTGTTATAGCGATGCCAGTTTTACACGTGATTTGAATACATGGAAATTCTTCGAAATGTCCTTGTAGTTAAATTTCATATCACATAAATTCGAAATCGGATAACTCCAATGAATCTCTAATTCCTCGAACTACCAAATATCTTTGCCTGATGTTATGCAGTAAGTACCGTATATCGGAACGGTAATCTAAGAATCAAACACATTTTAATAGCTTTACGAAAATATTTGGGATAATTATAAGATAGCAAAACGATAGTTTTATATCAATTATTAAATGACTGGAAATACATAGAAAAAAAAATTAATATAACATCTTGATCTTGAGTTCATTCAGGAACTTAGTTAAACCGAATGAAGTTAGATATATGAATTCATTATGAAAACAATTAATACAGATTTCGTGAGATATTTTTACTATTTAAATATTGAAAAAAAAACCTATCTTGTGGCTTGTGCTACACGATAGTTTGTATACTATTGGTTTGTTCGTAATACATTATCATATGGAGTCCACGTTATAGTCTGTCACTGTAGATATTTTTATATACTCAAAAAAATCCAAAATTTAAATAATGGAAATAGAATTGATCCTAAAATATTGGAAATCAATAATCTGGGTCTTCTTTGATAATCTCGTAAGTTGAAATTGATGCCCTTTTTAAGTCTTTATAACAGAGTAATTATGCACACAAGAAAAGCTTTTTAAATGAGAGCAAACATAGATTAAGCTTGTCAGCGCCTGTTCAAGCGCCTGTCGGCAATTTTACCAGTATGAATTTGTAATTCTTGGTCTTTGGTTTTGGTAATCGGGGTACACACACCAAGAAAGCTGGTTAACCGGTGCCGGTTTTCTCGCTGGTACGGTCATAAAGAACGCTGGTTTTGATAGTAAGGAAGCTAATTTTTTGAAGCTAAGATATTTAGTTCGTCCTCCTGTGAATACATATTGTAGTTTTTATTAAATATTGGTAATTATTGATAATAACGGAAACTAACCATGTATTTTCAATTCAGCTTTTATTTCATTCCACAAACTTTGTTCCTATTGCTGTGGGACTTTAGCCAGTTGTCCCACAGCACAGACCTTCTCAGAACTATAGATAGAAGACTTTCGATATCAATTTTGTTACATAAAACAATTTATATTAACAATAATCTATATTTGTAAATCCAAGTCAGACTACCAAAACCAGCGACCAAGAATTATAAATTCAGACTGGTAAAATTGCCGGCGCCAACACGTGCTTGTTACAGGCGCTGACAAGCTTTGTACTCATTTAAAAGTAAAGTAAATTCTCAGCGCCTATAAGCGCCGACTGCCAGTAAGCTGACTAACCTAACCAGCTTCCTTTGTGTGTCTATAAATTATTGTTAATATAAATTGTTTATGTAAAAAAATGGATACCGAATGTCTTCTATCTGCTGTTTTTACAATGTCTATGCTGTGGGACAAACGGCTAAGGTCCCACAACAATAGTAACGTGACACAAAGTTTATGGAATGAAATAGCAGCTAAGATGAAAATACATGGTTAGTTTCCATTATTATTAATAATTTCGAATATTTAATGAAAACTACAATATGTGTTCATAGGAGGACGAACTCGATATCTTGCCAAAATTAACCAAAATTACCTTCTTAACTGGCAAAACCAGCGTTCTTTATGAACGCACCATCGAGAAAACCGGCACCGGTATTCAGTGCCGAAAGTCGGCGCTGGTTAACCTGCTTTCTTCATGTTTGTACCCTTAGGTTTGTCACACATAGATAAATAAACAAAATGTTTTGTATCCTAACGCCAAAACCATATTTTTTACACCCAACGGCGTTACGTCAACTATGTTTGTTGTCTTAGGTCTATTAAGCTGGCATAATTTGTCGTTGTCATACTCTTCCAATTCTGAGAAATAGTAACTATATCTGTAAGTTTTAACCCATAGAGATCAACTCTGAAAGGAATTTTGTAGCTCTCGCCTATTCCAAGAATCAGTAGCCCCTGTAAATTAAATGAACAGAAGCTATTAATATTAATTAGGAACAAAATAGTTAAAAAAAATGTAGATATCAAAATGCTGATAACGGCTGATTTTGCATTTATATGTTAGGCTGAAAGCAATTTTGTAACTATTATTCTGAGAAATAACCTCTGTAAAACACTGTAGCTTTTAATCAATAAAGATATCAAAATTGTAAAAAATGGGAAATGCTGAAGCCTCGGTAGCTTAAATTGTAGCTACAGAAGATCATTGTTTATTGGAATCGATAAGAGCCACAAGATTATTCTTAGCGTAACAAATTAGCAACAGTAGCTTAATAGAAATTGCCTGTTTCATGAAGTAAATTAAAACAAAATAGTGGGCAATGAATTTATCTGGAATGCCACCCATATTTTTATAGTTATCTGAAACAGTACTGGATAAACAACCTCCTCTCTCTCACCATTATTGTTTGAATGTAAACAGTGGTTGTCTTCAACAGATCATGGAGTGAACAGTCATATTCACACATTTTTCCAATCCAGACTTAAATGCAATTTGATTTTTGTTTGTTTATTTGCCTCCATATATTTTACTATGTTGGTGCGAATTTTGTTTCAAGTAATAATCCATACTTTGCCCACTCTTCTAGTTGTTTTTGGTGTATTCTGTATTGCTTCAAAACAGATCTTTTTTAGACACTTTACTTACTATATTTTATTCGACAGGTATTGAAGAACATTCGTGATATTCAGTATAGAGTGAAATTATAGGCTTTATTGGAATTTAGGTTTTCCCCTGAGACATCTTTTTATTATTGTTTGGATAACTACCAGAAACGGTCAGAATTCTTTTTTAAGACATTACTTTGTTAATTCTGACCTTGGAGACCAGTGGATTTTTAGAATAGACAGCCAATCGAAACCAATAGTAACTAAAATACACAAGAATGTCTTTGTTTCATTAACACTAGCTCCGCTGTTGGCTTAGTTTTCAGACATATGCTGTCTTCTAAAACTAAAGTTAAACTGGAATCGCTTCTCCAACTAACAAAAGACTTTCTTCATTACATTCATAGACATTGTGAACACTCAAATTCTTCTCAACATAGAGTGTCCATATTACTTGTTGATCATCATCTAAATAAAAGTTGGAAATATTGATGGTATCATCAACATAACTCATTTTGGTCGTCATATTCATGTTTATCTAAACGAAATTCCGGCAGCCAATTAGTCCCTGGTACGGGATTGGTTATCGCTATTGTTAATGACAGCAGAATCTCTAGTTTGCAGACTAAATGGGCGATATATTTTCTGCGTCCCTGTTTTCTTTCATAAGAGTTAACAGTTTAACCTAAAAATGATATAAAATCAAATTTGTAATACCGTATTAGGCTACTCTTGGCTACATGGCTACTACTGATAACGACAGTCCGTCTGTCTACTATGAGATAGCTACGCTATTTAACTGAGCTACAGCACTACAGAATATGTTAAAACATCTGGGCTACTAGTAATACATCATCATGAAAAGAATTGTTCAAAACATTGAAACATTTCGGAAATCCATTATTATCCATTATTTGGGGATCCTTATTGAAATCACTGAACCTTAACCAAGTAAAGAAGTTATTTTCATATACTAGTGGTCGCCCAGTGGTCGAAATTCGTACCCTATTTCATAAAATTGTAAAAAGTATATTTTTATAAGAAACAGAGTTGTGGAGAAATCGTAGAAGTAGATGTTATGACGAAAATTGTTCACTCATATTGACAAATCTATTGAAATAAGAAGAAAATAAAAATGTAATCAAATATCGGTATTCGAAATATTTTTGACAAATGAATGACATTTCAAATTTTTGGCTGGAACCGCTCTTGGCAAAATATTCGATATAATAATTGGAAGATTGTTCTTTGCAACCTAAAAGTTTTCGTCATTTGCGATTTCAATCAAGTTCAGGAATATTAAAGAAAAGAGAGGACCAACAACCCTAGGAGAACAAATATTTAATACATTTCCTATTGTTCGTTGTCTGACAATTTTTTACACATAATAATATATTAATCAAATAATTAAATTCACTTATAAACAGAATATTTAATATGGAAGTTACTGCAACACATCCGAAAAATCAATACTGATCTACTACATTGACCTTTTTTATCACTAAACACTAACAACGCTTGCATGGCGTTTCCAGAAGTATATGCTCTAAGAATATTACAGCATCTAACGAATAACGATCGCTCCATATATAATTACTCAATGTTTTGAGTTTTGACCGTCTGGCGGCGGCGGCACTGTCAGTTGTTTGGCGTTGACAGTATGAACCTAAATAATGAATTTTTATTACATTTTATTTAATGAATGAACCAATATTATAAATTAATATTAGCATTCTGCACTGACGGTGGTCAGTACCTACTAAACAAAACAAAAATGAAGAAAATCGGTTGAGAGACAGAGGAGAAAATGGTACCTAATCGTTTTGTCTTTGCCTATTTATATATAGATATTGGTTGAATATTGGTTTCCTGAAATATAATAAGTAATTGACAAGTCAAATAATCTAAATGCAAAGAAAGTTTATTTTTAATTCATTGTAATCAATTTAGTTAGCTCAGGCTAAGAACATCCTGTAAGGTACACTTGTCTAGGGTAATCATCATCATTATCATCATCACCATCATCATTCTCTCGTCCACTGCTGGACATAAGCCTCTTCTATACGCTTCCAACTACTTCTGTTGCACTCTAATAGTATTTTATTCCATCTATCATCTTGGAGTCGTGTCACGTGGCCTGAAAATCTCCATTTTAGCGTTTTCTCTATGACGTCTTTTATTCCCTTTCTTCTTCGAATTAATTAATTAATCTGTTCAAGTGAATTCCCTTTCTTCTTCGAATTATTGTTGATTAATTAATCTGTTCAAGAAATAAAACTACGTATATTGCAGGAATACCAAACGTTTCAAAGTCTATTCTGACTTCGTTGTCAATGGCTTTATATTTATTGATGTGACATTGTTCTTTTTTAGATTACAGGTAGCACAAAAAATTCTGAAGATCATGAATTATAGTTAACCAGCTTTCAAATTAGAAGAATTTGAAAGAGTTGTCTTTAGAATTTATAAGTGATATATTATTGTTGATATAAGTTGAACTGGATTTAAGTTAAATCTGGGACCAAACAACGTTCTGGAGTTGTTTTTATGTAAACCTTATTTGATAATGGGAGAATGTTTATTTTCCCTCAAAAAGCTAACTTCATACACCACTTGTAGGTCAAGTTATAAATTTCTGAAATCCAATCCAATGGTCCTGCGTCAGTGCGTATAACACCTAAACATCTATGAATACATATATCCCACTCATTTGTCTCAATACATTTCACAACATTTATCATGTATACTATAATTATAGCCATTCACTAGATTCATTCAAGCGATAAAAACATAATTTAATTTTTATGCGATACTGCGGCAATACTATTGCCTGCACGTTCATATGCCAAAACAATTATTTTAATGAAAATATTATGTACACGTTTGATTCCATGGTTATGGCTTTATTATTAGTTTTCAGCGAAAGCATAATTAATCAAACGTATCACAGAACTTCCTAGTGTAAATCTGAAACACATTTCACTATGTCTAAGTGATGTTACGCAATATAAGGCGGTTCAGCTAAAAAATTAAAAATTGAACAATTTCAGGATTGCTTAACAGTACAATAAGTACACCATAATATTTGAAGGCACTTTGAATATTGTTTAAAATTGAGACTTTAAGGCACTTGTGTTTGTTTAAATGATTCAGGATAAATTCAGTTCCGATACGTACAGTCCAATCTAATAGGTCTTTAAATTAACATTTTCTTCATAGTATAGGATATATGAAGGAAACATTTTTTTCATCTCCCGAAGTGGAGTTGAAAAAAATGAAATAGTTTTTTTTGGATTAAATAAATGTGTTGTGAGCTAGAAAGAAATAGTTTAGAAGTGACAGACACTGTATTTTGCCGCTCGGAGTTTCCTTGGACGTACATCCTCTTGAATGTATGTGCTCTCACAACGTTTCGATCTCTTTGAATCTACTGTCATCAGGTGAACGAATTCAGAAGATTAGTAATGTGTATATCTCAGGAATGCATCTATAGTATACCCTACGAGCATGAAAGTGTCTACGAGGGTGAATCAAATATGAAACGGACTTTTGTTTTAAAAATTTTATTGGTACGATCAATACAAATTTTAATACATATTATTTTTCTACATAGTCTCCTCTCTTATGTATACATTTTTCCCACCGAATCGGAAGTTTTTTAATACCTTTCTCAAAGAATGAAACTGGTCGTGTCGATAACCAATTGCGCACAAACGTTTCTACACCTTGGTTGTCCTCAAAGTGGTGGCCTCCCAGTTCTTCTTTAAGTGGCCCAAACATGTGGTAGTCACATGGCGACAAATCAGGACTGTAAGGTGGGTGTTCAAGGGTTTACCAATGCATTTTGTTCAATTTTCCTTGAGTCAATGCAGCTGTATGTGGCCGAGCGTTGTCATGCAACAGAATCACACTTCGGATAGACATATCCCGCCTCTTTTGCCGATAGGCAAGTTTCACTTGTTGGAGTAGTTCGCAGTAATACTCAGCGTTAATTGTACGGCGTTCGTGCAGAAAATCGATCAGCAGTACGCCTTCAATCAGCTCACGAATTGCGTAGATATTCGCCTCATTGATGCTTGTCGTGGGACGGCGTGCATGAGGCTCATTTTCCACTGTCTCTCGGCCATCTGAAAACTTTTGTGCCAGTCGTACACTTGGGTCCTTAAAAGTGTTTCATTGCCGAACTGTGCAGATAGTCGACGCAAAATTTCAGACGGTCTAACGCCCTCCCGCGCCAAAAATTTGATAACAACACGTTGCGCAACAGACGTATGCACCTCTTGCTCTGACATGATGCTACTAACAGCGCATCGACTACGCCTCGCCAAACCGACGAACTCCCCTCTTCTTAACATCCCTACCTAACATATATCGAGACGTCACGCCACTCGAATTACCTACAGGGCGAGAAACAGAAAAGTCCGGTTCATATTTGATTCACCCTCGTACATTGGTGAAACAAGACGACCTTTGGACATCAGGGTTCACTAGCAGGGTATGGGTATTCAAAGGGAGGAGCGAACAAAGTTTACGCTGGATAATCATTTCTGAATCGAATTCCGCAACATTATCTTGTGTCAGGGCAAGGTAATTCACAAAGAGGAACACTAATATAGAAGAAAATTCTTACAGCATTTATAATGGGTTGGAACGATAACATCATTATTGAACGTAGGGTTCAAATGAGAGCCGTGGCGACCTCCTCTTGGACCGTTATCGTGACATATCAGCTGATGCTAGCCTGATTGGCCTATGTAATAAGTACGTGGCTCAGTGGACATAACCAGTGACATATGAGTATGAATTTTCCACATCTGCTGTCCTCTACCTGATGAAGAAAGCAAATTCGAAGTTATGGAAACGTTGGGAATGAAATTAATTCAAGTCATTGGATGTTCAAGAAAACTAGGAGAAGGAACTGATTTGTTTATTTTGTAATTTAATCGACTTGCTACGACATTGCGTTTTCAATCATAACTAAGAATAATAGAAAACGCTACAAAGATTACGTGTTTTCGTCTACTAAAAGCGTGTACAAGAAAGTATACAAGTTTAAAATTTTATATTATTTTTTATTATTTGGAAAAAATTTGAATGTTTACAAAAATCTTTTAAAATTAATAATAAAAAGTTGGGATTATACAAAGACTTTTTATTTTTTGATGGAGGTTATGTTAAATATTTTTGAAATTGAGCACTTTTCAAAAAATGCATTTTCTCCATTTAGCCCGAACAGATAACAAAATTAGTAATAGTGCCGATTTTAGTCTGTTTTCTATAATGGATTTAAATCAAACGAATATGTTGCTACATCAGGGGTTCCTCAGGTCAAATCTGGGACCCTGCATTTTGTTGTAGGTTTTCAATTTCCGAACCTGGAAATTTAACAAAGATGCAGGAATATCTATAATGACCACTTGAATTATTATTAAATATATAGAAGGTTTGTCTCGTTATTTATGATTAAGTCTGTTAATTTCACCAATGTGACCTGAAACGTACGAAAACGATTTCTTTGAGGGATAGATGAGAAATTTAGACACACAGGTATTTAGATTCCTTTATGAAACTCTGGCTTGAGGCACTTCCTAGTCATATTTATGTATGCACACATCTTATTTAGCCATACTTATCACTTGCTAGATCCTGAGACCCAACCTTTCGGAATTCAAACGGCAATACAAGGAAGACTACCTACCTATAGCTTGTCAAAAAAGGTCTCTCAAGGAGATCTCAATGACTCGGTTCGTGATGTAAATTTACATAAACAACCCTTGGGGTCTTGATTGGGATTTTTTCATAACAGTGCCTGCAAATTTTCTCGAAACTGATCAATTAAATGCTTATAAAAATAGTTTTTAACTCTTTTTAAGGATTTGAGTTACAACATTTTAATAGATATTTTTTTCACACTCGGGTTCAGTTTAGTCTTGGAGTTATTTAAAAACACAGTGCAACTCACTATAATTTATTTCGTGCACTTTTACACAATTTATATTCACAGAACAATTTACAATTTATCTTTACTATACGGCAATCGAATACTGAATGAATGCTTCCGTCGGCTTTCCGTATTTATATATTACTTCTCGGAATTCTCCAGAACGTCAAAGAGCCGCCAAGAGATCTCCTTCATGGACTATTTTAATGTCTAAACTAACTAAAAAATGACGTTACTTAAGAAGATGACAAATCATTTTACCTAAACATCTCTATAGTACAAAAACTATACCAAAGCAAGCGAAGCACAACAATGCTGGTGGACTGCTGTTGAAAATTGACACGATGCGTTCAATGTAAATGATAAGTGCTAATACTGTAATACTAAAAATAAAACTTAATAAACCTTCTACATAACATAATGAGTGAAAGCATTTCAAAATGTAATTTATTGTTTACTCGTGCAATTTGTTTGCATGAATGAAAATCCTTTTTGTGGCATTTTTAGTATTGACATTAATGGAATATCGACTTTTTTTTGTTTATTCTCTTCATTGTGTATTAATTTTGCCTCCCTTAATTATGCCTTTTACGCGTTCAACATGTGAGTAAATTTGTATATTTTTAGGTGGATAGTAAATCTGAGGGTGATGTGCTTACCCTTTGACAAGGGAAGGAAGAGGACGCGTAATGCTGCCAGCAAGAGTGTGCCTTTTGGGCACCAATTTCTTATAAATTAAATCATTCTATACTTTCCCGTAAAATGTAATTTATGGTTGTTACTTTTACACTTGTATGCCACACAATAAACTATGCTAACAAATTAAGGAAATGGGCACCATGTCGTATTGAATGCGCTTTCATTCAGAAATCATGGCTAATTTATTTGCATATTATTCATTTAACAAATTAAGGAAATGGCCACATTTCGTATACATACATACACACCATCAGACTCATTTGGTAATAGTGACGAAAAAATTCTATAAATTAAATATATGTTTTATGTCAATCGGATGCAGTTAAGGTATTCTAAGGCCCTATTTTTAGATAGATAACGTTTGGATGTTTTTGTTTAGTTACATTTTTGCCATTTTTTTTTGTGAATCATCCTGTACTGTACCTATACGCCGTATTTTAATCGTGTTACAACCTTTGTATATTTGTGTTGGTTTATCTGTTTGCTTATTGATACTTTTTGTCAGCTTTCGTGTTGTTTATGTCGAACGAATCTTTTATTATTAAGTAAATATTGTAATTTTGTGTAATCCTTTGTGGTAGAGCATACATGATAATGATAAATTCATACAAGGTCAAACCATAGAGTCTTTCGGTTTCATGAAAGCAAAATTTATGGTTTGTGCTTTTTATGTGAATTTTATGACAGAATAATATTCGTTTTCCGTCATAAACTAGTAACGAGCATTCTTTACTGAAAGGGAATATAGATAGTGCGAATTTGAACTTGTTCAATAAAGTTGAGTATTATTAGGAAGGCTTTTTTGCAAGAAATAGAATAGGTGTCTTTAAATAATAGATTGGTTTTTAAAACATTTTTTTGGGATATTCTAAACTATTACAATGAGACCCGTAACAATAACACAGGCAAATACTTATCTTGGAAATATTTCCAATTATGCCTAAACTACCAAGAATCAGTTCCTCCTAAACGCTAATCAATATCATAAAAGTTGCAAAGTTTTGTAAAATAAACAATTTTAGACTGTTTCTGGATGACCTAAACCTAAGCTACCTAACTTCGTTTGCAAATTAAAATCTTTGCCAAGTTACATAATAAATAGTTGAGCTATACAAACCAATATTTCCTGAGATGACCTAAATCCTACTAAAAAATAAACAATAAAATTAGTGAAGTCCATTGACTTATTTATTTCTATAATTACAAATTAAGGTAATATCAAAATAGTTACGAGTGTATACCAAACAAATTTCCTTGTTTTTCCCTAATAATCAGTTATCAGTTATGAAATTAGTTTTATCCTTCAATATTATTTTAGGAATGTTTGAGTTAAAATTATCAGGAACAATTTCAGAAAAATGGATCCTAATTGATTGATTTCTAATTAGCATTTTCTTCAATTTAATCAGTTTTGACATTTGTGGCATTTTTGTCATTTTAAAATTTTTAGATGGGTAATACAAACTTTCCGGTATCATTTAAAACAGCGTATGTTTTTATCAATTTTCCCTCAGAAATGAGATATTTTCAGGCCGTAAAAGAAGTATCCTGTATGTTTGGTTTTGCGTCATGCGTGTTCAGAAAAACAAATAAACATAGATTCATAAACAGGTGTCGTATTTTAAATCGGTGACTACACCACGACCAAAATTTTCAAAAAAATTTCGTTTATACGCTCGGTGTTTTTAATTGTAAATATAAATTATGCTTTATTGAGATTCATTCAACTTAAATACATGTTTAAACATTTCGCTTACAAACTAGTTTACTAACCAGAAAAGAAGAATACGTAATTGTAGATAAGATCCCACCAATTTATCAAGTGTTATTGCTTTTCTGGTTGTTTATTAATCTTATAGACTAACATAACCTTTAATAAAAGAAGGTAGGTCATCTAATTGTGGCCATATTAAGTGCGATAACCACTTAACTAACGACTAATTGTTAGCTCGGATCATCAATAAAATAAAACTAGTCTGCCCGGATGTATTTTAGCACATAAAATCCTCAGTTTGAGTATTGACTAGACTGTATTGTATAGAAATGGAGTCTAGAGAATATGTATAATAAATGTATCTATGTGTGCCATGTAGAGAATTCTGGAAATATTTTAACAAACAAGTAAATGTTGATAAATCGCCTTTTAGTAGTCTTTTCTTTCTAACTTCGTTCGTATATTCTGTAGAAAAAAAATTCTTAATAGAAATTATTTAGATTGAATTTTATTTCAAGACTGATGCACGATATCAATTATGAAAATTGTTGAGTTACTCAAAAAATATTCTAAAATATGTGAAAATTTACAATTTAATGCAGAATTTTGTCTAAATAATCCTCTGAGCCGGTACATTCGGTGCACTACGAGAGTAACAATTTATTTGTATGTTAAAAAAAAGAAAATTGCAAGAGCTGTAAAATCTGAAAAAAAACAGATGCAAATGTTTGAAGTTGTTTGTGTGTATGATGTACAAATATTAAAACGGGATTTATTTAATTTTTGCAATACTTATCAGCGTTTTTTTTTTCTTTTCACAAATGAGAACTTTATAAACAATTTCAGTAACTCGGCCAGTGTTAATATATTTTCATTCTGGAAAATGGTGAAGAAAGATCGTTCCTTTGTTTCCGTTTCCAAAGATCTTATACTCCAAAAAATAAACCAGTTAAGAGAGTTTTAACTTTTTTTAAGGAAATCATGATTTGTTTAGTAATTTTCTGATTTTTTTCCAATAATTAACTGAAAGTTGAAAATCTATACTATTTGTCTATCGAGTCTTGACAATATTTATGAAACGGTTGAGGTGATATGCTTAATAACAATTTTTTTATACCACATCGAGCGGGAACATTTTTATTTTTAATTAATCTTATGATAGAATGTTTGTTCTAGGCAATATAATATGAATTTTATTTATATTCCTTCTTATCTGTTTTTAATTTACTTAACTTTATTTTCGGTTATATGAAGTGGGAGAATCTTTCTATGTTAATAACACATTTTTTTAAGTCTGATGTTGCGATAAATTTTAAAAATGTTGACCACATATAAAAAATATTTATTCTTCTGTTAACTAGGTTTTCTTACCTCCACTTTTTCTGCAATAGAGAGGATGATAAATATGTAGCAAAAACAAAATATAGTTCGACAGTTTGTAAAAATGTACAGAAAGTCATCATCACAGATATATTAATAAATTCGTTCATTTAAAAATATATATCAAATGTTTTTTGTTTGTTTCTTTATGAAAACGATTCTAGCCCTATTTAATTCATTGAACTCAATGACTAGTGCATCGCTCCCTTCGTCACTTTCTAACCAAACGATAATCCGAGTATACTGTTGGATGAGTCCAATGGGTAATTTCAACAAAATTGTAAGCATTGCAACAATACGTAATATAACATTTTATCCCATTCAATTTGTGTAAACAATCAAAGTCTGGTTAAAATTTCAGTCAAATCAATCTTACCAATATTCAAAAACAATGAGATATTTTTTTGTGTAGTATTTCTTTACGTTATTATTAGGAAGACCTTTCTTTCTCTTTCATTTTATAGAACTAAAAATATTCAAAATTAACCGTGATTTTGAATGTTTATTTGTACAAAAAGTTTCAAATCTTTTGATAAATTATTTCGGATTTGGTACCAATTACAATTTTTGATTTTTTTTAACTACAAATTAACGCTTGTTCTCGGAGCCAATTGATTCAGATTGGATTAAAAGGTGATTATTTCATATAAAAAGAGTCTCAGTCATTCTAAACTGAACGCTGGAAGCGAATGTTTCTTATGAAATAATATACTTCTCGTCTCTATCTCACTATCCCTGTTTTTTTGTGTCATTCTGAGTTATCGACATTTCAGGAATATTAAAATAGTTGTCACTATTTCGTTACGATTTGAGTATTAATTTTAATATGTAATTGAGTTCTTAGTTTAAATATAATTGCAAAGAAACATATGACTTGTAGGTTTTTAGAATATTATTATTTAATATTTAGCAATTCACATCATATTCATTCTCTACAATAACGTCATTCTGGTCACTTCTTGTTATTTAATGCTTGTAGCTTAACACTTCAGTTTAATCCCCATATAAGTTTGTCATTCTTGTCTGTATCATCAATAACTTGACCTTTTTACAGAGTTCTAGTTTGTCATCGTTTTCTCTACCATCCATAAATAGCCTTTTTTGAGCTATTCTGACTCTGACGAATGGCGTATGTTGGTATTGTATATTAATTGATTATCTATAAACAAAGGGACTTCTAAGATATAAACTAGTCCCTGTTTCGTACACAGAAAACAAGTTGTGAGGGTATTTTAAAATTAAGTCGGTCGGAACGAAGTGTCGAAACAAACGCAATTTCAGTTTTTTATTTCATAGTCATCGATTTTTATATGTGTAAGTGTGGGTCTCCGTTCAGAAGGTTTCGCTTCAAATATATATTGTCTAATATCATTCTTGGAGAACTAATTCTAAACATCTTTCAATATGAACGTTTTCTCTGCGACTGTAGCAAACAAGTTGTAGAAAAAAAACAAACAAATAAAGTCGATTCTATAACAATTATTATACACAAAATGACCCATTACTGGAAAAAACAGATGTGATCATCATTTTGCAAAAAAAGCCAAAATTGTTCTAATCCGGCCCGGAGTAGAACAGTTGATTATTATTTGTCTGTTGATTTCGTTTCGGTCGTTTTCGAGTGTTATTTTCGACGCAAAAAAAAGACCAAGCTGTTATTGCAATGCTCGCCTGCAAGTTTGTATCTAATAGCATAAACGTCTTATGTATATGATATAGTGCATTGACCTAAAGCCACATGTGTGTCAGTTTATCGCAATTATATGCGCAGGACCATTTTAGATTACCACTACATACGGTGAGAAATCTCACATAAACATCAACAATTGGAAAACTCTTACAAAGAATTTCGTATATGTCCCGCAGTAGTTTTGCCAGTAATATTTTCAAGAAGGCGAAATTATATTGTTTTTGTAACAGCGATTATCTTTTTAACATTACCTCTCGACTAAAAATAGAAGCGAGACTGTCTTAAGGGAATAAAGATGATGCTAAGAATTGAGCTCGTTGTAGACATTCTGCAATGCTTAGCGATTGTTTGTATCACGTATTTACAAAATGTCAAGTATATCGTGCGTAGCAGATACGTTTGCTTAAATTCCAGCAGGAAATACTTTTGGGTAATTTGTGGTATTCATTCTTAAATTCATGATTCTAAAGACATCTATCTATTTTTGTAGTCTTTTTGATAATTAATGTTGTGGTCTTCGCGGAATTTACTAATTCTAGATGGAGATAGAGAGGCCATCATGAATTAAAAACTAGAGTTAGCGACTTGTTTTACCACTGAACACAAGACAAAATATTGTTACTAGCAGAGAACGTTCATCAGTTGCGCTTCTCTCAACAGATTAAATTCTGGAGTAATTATATATGTACACTCACATTCAAAATTCTTGTACCCCTTCCTAAATTTTAAAAATATATATTATTTTATAAAACAATAATGGATACAATTAAAATAACTTATTTAGTACTGTTCGAAAACGAAGTATTCTTTTTGAAAGGGTTAAATAACCTCGAGTACCTATGACTAACTTAGCATTAACATTATTAGACAATGAACACACAACTTTCAGTTGGTAGCAACGCTCAGTTGGCAGCAATGTTATATTTTAATCTCGAACCCACGAAGTATAGATACCAGGAGTCCGAACGTAATGTTAAATAAATGGTAGCATTTTAGGGGACAGAATGTTTTGCCGGTAGAGCGCGCTACTTTTTAGGAAGTACTCAAATACGCGGTTAATCTTGTTGATACTGACAGTCACCTTCTGAAAATAGGTATTCGATAATCTGCAAAGTTAAAATGATATTAGTAAATAAATAAATACAATTAACCAGTAGCAAACAATTTTATTAAAAAATAAATTAATGTTACAACAGGTCTTTAAGAATTAAAATTAAGTTCATCTTTTGTCTCTACGTGTTAAACTATTTTGAAGTAAAGTGCGCAACGTTTTGCAAATTAAGTAGTTATAAACAAAAATGGTTAGACCTATTTATTTCAGTATTACAATGCTTGATAATAGGAAAGATTAAGTTACAATCAAATATATATTATTTATTAATCGTATTAGTTATAAATTAAAGACGTTTAACATTCAAATACCAAACGATTTGACAAATACACTAGTGTATACAATACAATATTTATTAACAACACTGCTGTTTAATATTATTAGGTTCTCAGAACTTTGAATATCATTAACATTTTCACTTGCCTTTCGGCCACTGAGGCAATCATGAACAGCACAACACCTTTCCATTTTTTTATTAAAACTATTTTTAAACAATTACAAAGAATATGTTGTTTTATAATTTTAATAATTTCGACATTCGACAGCGCATTTACGTTTGATAATAATAAAAACATCGGTACGTCCTGCATGGCAGAAAAGATAACTATGATCTGGGTTTAATATTGTATACCACAAATACTGCGGAAAAGCCTATACCGTTCGGACTCCTGGTATCTATACTTCGTGCTCGAACCCAAAGTAAAAAAACCTAAAATCTAAAACCATGCAAGAAAAGTGTAATTTTAATGGTAGCTATTTAGATTTTTGGAAAGTATATCTTTGAAGGAAACACTATTAGTTAGTACTTCGAAGTCGTACGTCGTTGTATTAGTTTAGTGAGTTGTAAGAGATTTTTGGGAGCAATGTTAGTAAACGTTTGTAAACGTTGCTGGTTTAATGTGATAAAAGTTCGTTTAGTTCTAAAAGCATTGTTTATAAAGCATCGTGAATGTAAAACAATTGCTGGAATAAATGTGATGAAAGTTCATAGAGCTTTTGTAGTAGAACTTTGTTGACACATGTAATATTAAAAATGGCGTCAGTAGGCCATTGCAGTTTTGCACATTAGTGAAACGAGTACTGTTGCAGAACTTAGTAAGACTCAAACACATTGTAGTATTGTGAATATTGTGATTGTTGTAATTGAATAAACTATGTTATTGTTGAATTTTGTTATTGAATGTACCCGCAATTGCGAAGGGAAATAATAGATTTTGTTACTGCGCAGGTATGCAGAGTCCGTGTTCGATCAAGAGTAGATCAGTAGTTCCCCCATGTAAACATGGTCAGATTCGAACTGCATTCGTAAAGGTCCTAACGAGATGGATGAACTCCTGCTGATTAAAGTAGGAAGTATGAAGTGCGAAATATCGGAATTTGAGTTGTCCGAGTTTATACGAAGCAGATCTATTGTTTTGTGGAAAAAATGTTTATCTCGGCACCAGATAGCGAATAGACTGAACATTACTAGAAGCACAGTAAGCAGAATAATAAGACGGTACGAAGAAACGGGTGAAGTGCAAATCCGACCTCGAAATGACCGACGCCCTGTTACTATACCAAGTGAAGATCGGTATATTAACCAATCAGACCGTCGGAGTAGGTCAAAAGACAATTTTGGCCTCAGGTTTGCGATCCAGGAGATCTTAAGGGTTCCTATACTAACTCCTTGTCATCGAACTGCCCGTCTACAGTAGGCCAGAGCCCACCAAAACTGGCGTTTTGTTGACTGGAGAAATGTGCTTTTACAGATGAGTCCCGATTTGGATAAGTGAGTGATGATTATCGAGTAAGGTTTGGGAGAGAACCCAGAAATGCACACAGACTGGAAACAGCGATTGGAGTTGTCCCCTACCGTGGCAGCACAGAAATATTTTGGGGGTTATAATGTTTAACGGAACAACTCCACCGATTCATGTATCAGATATAATGATAGGCGCATATTACCTAAATAATATCATTATACTTCTACATATGAATTAGGTGACCAATTTATTTTAATGGACAGCACTGCTAGATCCCATAGGACTAGAGAGATTCAAGCAGAGTTGCGAAATCAAGATGTCACTAGATAGGGATGGCCGCCGATGGCACAAATGCTGATTGTTGCTGCTACAGGGGAATGGGAAAATTTATGTCAAAGAGATGATTAATAAATTTATCAAAGGGATGGCCAGACGTGTGGATGCTGTATTACGAAGCAGAGGTTGCAATACTGAATATTAATTTGCTTTGTTTAATTATGAAAATTTTATTTAAAATGAATTATTAATTTTTGCAGAATTGTTTTAATTTAATTGCTATATACATTTATTTAACTGTAACAAAATTGTCTTAAAACATTATTTATTGTTTTTTTTTTCTTAAGAATGAACATAGACATCTAAAATTATTTAAAATATTAACGATATATCTTATTCCTAGGGGGTGCAAAACTTTTGAAAGTCAGCATATTTCGGATATGCAACTAAATTTAATATTGTTACGTATCCCGTGGGTTCAATATATACAAAATTTTACATTCGAGAGTCTTCGAGTTTACTCTATGGCGCTAATATCGAATTATGTAGATGCCTCCCGAACTGACAGTTACACGTTGTAGGTTTATATACAGGGTCCTCCCTCGGCCGACGGTATAACTTTCCGTAACAATATTTTATCGCGAAAATAATATTGACATTCAGCGACACCTGGGATAGAAATCACACAAAAAAATTCGTAGGTTAATAAAAACCTATCAAGCAATTATTATTTTTTCGAGATTTTACAATCTATTGAACGTAAGACAATATATTGTTTCTAGTCGAGAACCTTCATTAGTTGTATGTACCAAAATACATAAATAATTATTCGATATTTCAATCAGTAGCGGGAAGCGCAACTGATGAAGGCTGTCTAGTAAAAACAATGTTTGTCTTGCATTCCATTGATTGTAAAATTTCTACAAGGTAGGTTTGAGTTAACCTATTAATTCTTTCTTGTGGTTTTTTCCTAGCACAGGGAAACACATAGATTGTTATTCTATGTAGGCTAGTTTTCCCTGATGCTCCTGTCTATCAGTATTTATTTTCCCTTAAAATAACTTGTGTACCTATTGACGTAATTTTAATATAATCTTATTTAAAGTGTGTTCCGTTTTCAACGGTTCTATTGAGGCATCACATTTTCTGCTCTAACCTTCTGTCTGTTCGTTTATTTACTGGGTGTTAGACTCACAAAATGAATAACTATGGCACCTAGCATGCATACACGAGGTGTCAATTGAAAAAATACACTACAGGGAAATCTCAGAAACGTTCATTCCCAAAGTATTTTTAACATAAATTTTCTCTTGAAGCTTTAAATCAGTTGTTAGGTTTTGTATAGTTTAAATGTCTATCTATATTTAATAGTACAGTAAATAGATTTATAACGAAATTTATAGAGAAATTTTCAAGCTCTTTAAGTACCTTTAACATCGCCAGTGTGAATCAACCTTAAAATCCATTCAGCACAAAACCAAAAATACTCTTTTTACTTACTTTCATAATATGAATATTTTTGTAAATTGCTTTTAACTAATCGTGGTGAATTATAAACTTCAAATCATTTTAGTTTAACTGTATCGGTTAATTATAATTATTTTAATGTAAACTATGTTTTTTGTTTAAAAGATATTAATTTTAAAAAACTTGCATTCATATAAAAAAAGGATGCTCGAAGAACTTAGCGATGATGACCAGTTTTGTGGAATTATTACTACTTGATATATTGTTAACCTCGTAAAACAAATTCTAAAACTTAGTTATTATCATAGCTGTTATTATTATTATGCAGTGTCCAGAGAAGATTGACGCAATAGTATATAGTGATATTTGTGGAAATATTGGAAATAATTGCCCAGAAAATTAAATTTTTCTAAACAAAGGAATGAATTGGTAGAAAATAGTCACCATTTTGGGGCATTAGACTTTATTGCTTTTTACCAGGACCTAATTAAAACATACTTTAAATTAGGACATGTTTCATTATCTGACCAAAAGTCAATGGTGAGTGTTGGTGATCACATCATTTTCGAAATTAATGGGATCTGTGAATGAAGCACTACAAAAGTCCCTATTTACAAAAAAAAGCACTCCGGGAGTGCCGGCAGAAGTGAAAACATTTAACGTTGTGTTTAATTATAAGTACAAAAGTACTATCATTTATGAGGTACACTACGGTTTAGGTACGTTCTTGTTCGTCGTTTTTTTTGGTAACTCCGATTAAACAACGGTGTAGATTGCACTCTCGTGAAGGGTTTTCCAGCATTTCTAAACATACAACAAGGAATGAATTATTAGAAGATTAGCGTCACACATTACATGTCACATTTAAAAACCAACTAACACGAAAAAAAAAACACTATACTACAGGATATCTCTGGCACTTAGTTCTTCCTTATAATAACATCTGTCGTGACACTATTGAAGAATTGAAGTGAAAAGTTATTGTGGAACTATTTCTTAAATTCTCTGGCTAATAATTGTTAAAAATGAATGATAAAATGGACTTCACCTATCATTTTTACAAGGTCGATAATAACATACTTATAAATCTAGCGACCAATGTTTGCATTATCAAAAACAGGTGAGTGGTTGTCAAGGACCAAAAGTCAATGGTGAGTGTTGGTGATCACATGCTAACAACAGAGAAGACGTATTTTCGAAATTAATGGGATCTGTAACACGGGAATGAAATATTCGCGCGGGGCGATCTGGTATAAAACGTAGATATTTATGCCAGTAATATGCATAAAATCAATTTAACCTTTAAGAAACGAAATCAGTCCGCTATACAAAACAGAAACTTAATTCGTAAAAATATAAGTTATTTGACATTACCAAGAAATAAAAGGAACTACAAAAAATCAAACATTAAAATAAAAAATAAATAAATTAAGAAAACTTCATCTTGAGAGGTCATGTAGTCATCCTCCGTTCAATGTACACAAAATTACCCAAAATGAGAATCGTAGATTTGCAACATTTGATATTTATAAACACAAGTTTTGTACCCTAACACCAAACATTTATTTTTACACTCAACGCCGTTTTAACGGCAAAGCTGTCGCCTTTATGGAGTAAACCAAAAGTAAAACACTAAAACTGACACCAAAACTAAAAAAATAATGGTTTTATTAATTTCGAATATAAAGAGAAAATGGGAGCTTTGATCACAAGATTATTGATACAAAGAAATCAAAAAGAGATGCTTGGAAGTGTTATACTATAGCAGCCAACATGATTTTCATTTACTCCAAGGAGTAGCTGTAAAACTCAAGTTGAGTTAAAGCAAACATTTCACTCGAAATGCTTTTGTAAATATTTCTGACCTTGTCTCTTATAATAGAACAGCAGTAGTTTTTCAGCTTGTGTAGATTTCAGTAAGATTGATGGTTATCATATTAAGTAAAATATTCGCCTTGTGCAGGAGCCAGTATACCGCAAATTGACTGGTATTGAGATTTGTTATATACTGCAGAAACATCGCAAATCTATTTAATTTTGCTATATTTCACACGTATTAGCCGATTTTTTATAGGCTTTTCATTTAAACCGAAGGACAGCATGAGAAATGAAATGAAATAGTGCAAAAATGAGGGTAATAACCATTTTTGCACTATTTCATTTTGCCTTTCAATAGTTGTAAAGATCTGGGATATAAGAAAAACAAATTAAGCAGAAAAATGCTTTGTTATTTCTATGGAAAAGTATGATTACTGCAGACGAATTTTCATAGCAAATCTCTCTAATTTTGCTATATTTCACACGTATTAGCAGAAAGTATCTATTCCAATTTTGTTTATATATAGGCTAAATTTTTCCAGTCTTAAACAAGGGTCCGCAAACCGAAGGACAGCATGAGAAATGAAATGAAATAGTGCAAAAATGAGGGTAATAACCATTTTTGCACTATTTCATTTTGCCTTTCAATATTTGTAAAGATCTAAAGATTCGGATATAGAAACGAAATATCAACAAATTAAGCAATTGTTGAAAAGAAAAATGCTTGAAAAAATGAAATTAATTTCATTATTATTTCTATCTTAGAAATCTGATTCCAATGCCTTCCAAGTACTTCCAAACATCCAAACGAATACGACGATCATTTTCATAGGAAATCAGTAATTAAACACACCGCTAATAAAATTAATAAATTAAAGAAATTCATACAAAGAGAGGACATGAACACTATAGGAAACGATAGAAAGCTGCGAAAAAATGGGTTAATGGAAATCTGGAGTCTGACATTTAAGAAACCATATGGGTTAGATGATGATTAAATAGAATTTGGGAAAAATTTTGTCTCTTGGATAATGGGTTATTCTACTTCAAGAAATTTAGAACAACAAACTGCAGTGCCGTATCAAACAAACCAGAAAATGAACCAAATAACTGTACCTCCAATTCCAATTGTCGGCAGAGTCACATCTGCCCTCTTCAGGTCGGTTCGCATAATTCTCGTAGCCTTCTGCTTTCGCTTCTAGTTACTCGAATACTAAGATTTTCAGAAGCGCTCGCGCTGTTATATTGTCGCGGCTCGGCGCCTATGGCACCGTACGGCTATATATATATATATATATATATATATATATATATATATATATATATACTAAACTTGATGACAGTCCCACACATTAACGTTAAAATAATACAGGGTTGCCAATTTAACTATGTAGATCGTTATTTTTTTTGTGGGGGATGTATGCATTGATCAAATTCGGAACTAGGTACTTGTCCAATGACTTTTTTTATTAAAATGGATAATAAAAGTTTACTTCATAATATAGGAGTCTTTGCCTTTCAAAAAGGATAAGATGCTATGCAGTATTCACTAATTTGGTTACCATAAGAAATCCTGACCGACCAAAAATGAAACAGCAAGATTGTTATTAAGGAACTATTATTTATATATAGACAGAAATTATAATTGGACTAGTTAAGGTGAAGCAAAAAAATATTTGAAATTCAATTAATCTCATTTATATCTTGACATTCCGGATTGATCATCTTGAGCTATCTTAAAAATTCTCCTATTAGTATGAAACAGGTACGTGTTTTCCAATATCTGCACTTCGAATCTTAGTACGTAATTTAATTCCATCGGTAAACAAGGGTATTGTTCTGTATAACGCCGATAATACAGAGCCAGCATGCTGATTAATTCTTCGTGTGAATTCTCTTCAAGTATTCCATTTATATATGTTTTCAGTAATTAAGGAAATAGAGTTACAATCAACTCACAGTAAATAAATAATATATGTATTATAAAATGTACAGTACCTGTAACATCTTAGATCCACCGAAATGAACTATAAAGGCAAGCTTTCAATGATTTTTTTTATTTGTAAAAATAGATACACAAAGTTGATTTAGAAATATGCTTTCGTTTTATTGGGACACATGGGTCTTATTAAATTATTGTGTGTATAAGACATTAAAATATAATTACACTTAAAAAAAAACGGAATGTTAGTTTTTAGACTAATACTAATAAAATCAACAAAAATCATTGTATCTTAGCAAAAGTCCCATAAAAGTGGGGTTAATAAAATCACTCACAATTTAAGTCATAAATTTCATTAACTAGAACAACGTAAGTTAAAGCAGTTTCATTATTTGAAGCAAAAATAAAATATGAATTGTAATATTATATAGAAACATTAGTTATTTCCTAATGACTATGTTCATGTAATCTCACGCCATATATTGCGAAAAATACTTATCTGTACCTATTTTTGTTAGTCCTATAAACCCGCCCTGGTACAATTTACTATATTTGGACTACTGTGTAGTATGACAAACGTTCTTCCTTCCATATATAACGATACCAAGCAGCTTTCTAGATTTTTTAATGGTATAATTGATACACTTTTTTTATTTACATAAGTTGATCCTACAATTATCATGTAATCTCACGCCAAATAGTGCAAAAATACTTATCTGTACCTATTTTTGTTAGTCCTATAAACCCGCCCTGGTACCATTTACCATATTTGGCATACGGCTTTCTTGATTTTTTAATGATATAATTGAATAATTTATAATTTGAACAGTTTTTTTGTATTTAGGAAAAGATAAAAATATGTTTTAAGGTGGATGTTCGGCTAAAAACGTGAAACTTGATAAAATTTCCATTGTTTATAAATTCATAACTAAAAATCAAACTGAAAATATTCCAGTTTTTTTAGGAAAATCGCTTAAATAAATGATATTTCTGCGAACAAAAACTGAAAATCCAGGAAATTTAACTTTATAGTTGTGTAAAAATGTAAAAAATATTTCAAGCCTGAAAATTTGTTGGCAAAAAATAACCTGAAAATCCTTTAAATTTGTGTTTGTTCATAAATTGAAACTCGAACAATAAACTTTTTTCATTTTATTCAATATTTCAAGATTTTAAGAAAGTAATTTTTCAGTGACAAAAATGACTATATATCATAAATTATTATCTTGAATAAAATATATATATTTTTTCTTTTGCAGCATAAAAAGATTGAGATTAACGAAATATATATGCATTGTTAATAAATTCATATCTTGAATTAATTGTTGTTTTTGAATTTTTTTGCAAAGTGAACAATACATGTGAAGTTTAAAGAAAGTCAACTATAGAAATTTTAAGTAAAAAAGAACAAGAGAATTCTCTAAAAATATGCATGCTCATAAATTAATAACTTTAACTATTTTTCTTTTCACAAAATCATATATTTAAGAAAATACTTTTTTTTTCTAAAAGTAAGGTAAAAAGCATGTCAATTGTTTATAGACAATATTGACAATTTATTCATCTTTTTGCCACAAAAGTAGATAAGATTTGCTCATAATAGAGTGTATAATCCAATCTGACAATAAGTAAAAATAAGAATTACAACTATTCATTATTAATACCAATAAGACTTATCATTTTAAAAGCACACAGATCTTTAAAAGAGTATAGCACAATTAAAATATACATATTACAGCAAACAATTAAACACATAACTATATTAAGTCAAACTGTTTGAGAATGTCGAGCAAAAAAAAAACAAATTCTTATGATCCACACTTTTTCGTCATATAAAAAATATTTATCAAGGAGAATATTTGGGCAAAGAAACGTGAAAACTCGCTAAGTTCATATCTTGAAGAAATAGTCTTATTTAGTTGGATAAATTAGACCCAGTTACTTTCTTAAGCATTGTACATTGTGGAGATGTCCATGTATTGGTCTGCAAGTAATTGGAAGACTTTACTTGAAGGGGCATAATTTTACCATGCGATCCCCTGTGTCATTCGGGAATGAAGTCTCCTACATCTTCAGTCCTTCATTTGCCAATTTCGGTGTTAAAGTTACTCACTGATATATTTCTTTTCGTTATTTTATATAAAAGTTTATAATTTTTGTACTCTTTTGTCAATTCCCTCATTAGTTGGTCGACTGTAGGCCCATAAACCTGTCCGATAGGGCCACACTATGTGTGACCGCTGAGTTGAGGTTTTTGTACCACTAAATTTCCCACCCCATTGTGGTGGTTCCCGTCATAGTTGCTTGTTTGGTAAAAGGTTGTGTTCTTTAGGATTAATTTATCTTTATTTGGCCATCTAACTTCACTCATGCTTAGAATATCTAATTCAATTCTGTTTGATGTAGATCTGTCACAGAGTGGGTCTGCGTTTTTGTTTCTCTCCAATACATTTGGTTATGGTTTACTTCATGAGGATGTTTATACGTAGATACAGGTTTATTCAACACCTCAAGACTATTCCTAATTTCAACCTTAACACCAACCAGATAGGCTGTTTAATTTTACGGAAGTAGAGGTGATACAGTCGTCTTCGTCTAACGGAATTAAAGCAACTGTTTTAATTTTCGCTTTGTCTTGTGTTCTTCTTTGTGCAGTATTCTTGAGTTGTCAAATAGTATAATGTCACCTAGCGCCAAGCATATCACAAATTTTTGGGTTCTCGAAATATCTACTAAAAAAATTGTTCCAGACATTTAAATAAGTTAATATACTTGTATAATGATTTCCATGTCTTCAGACTATCAAAAATTGTAAGTAATTTCATTGGTACAATTGTTAACACCAATGTACATACCACTATTAAACTTTTTTGAATAACTGTATGTAAGTTGGGAACTTAATTTCATGTTATCTGACAAAACAAAATTTAGTTACGTCTGAGAATTCTGGTATGAACACAAAACAACCAAACCAAACAAAGGTGTCATCACGAAACTCCCGTTATTCTCTTTACATCAAATTTTGTACGCAGAATACAAATCAAGTGATTTACATATTTTTCAATAAGAGGACAAACAAAATTGAGAGTTGTTACTAATTCGAAGTGTAAGACTGTGGCAATAATGGCATAGCAATCGTTATGAGTATATTGACATTTTTGGTAGTCGCTTATAATGTACACGGTGTAATCAATTTTAAATAATAATAGGTTTGAATGTTGCTATTGCTATATTAATATATGAACTATAATGTTCATCACCTTGTTTGTCAGTCATAAAAGTTAATTTCAGAAGCTACTGTGAAGCTTTCTCATACGATTTTCATTGTTAGAGTAATTCATAGTTTTGTTTTTGTATGTATAATTTTATAAATTACACAAAGAAGAATACAACACAAAATTAAAGCTAAAAGAGACCTTTTTCATTTTATTAAGTGAAATTGATTGCATTGCTACTACGACTGTAGAATTTAGTCAGTAATTAAGGAAGAAATTACTAATTGTCATGTTCGTTTGATAAACGCTATAACGGGATCTGAAGATAACCATTCAAATTCTTCCAATGGAGAAAGGAACCTTGATGATATCTTTAAAATTTTCTTGTGCTACTCTGTATATTATCAAAAGGAAGTTCTCTGAGTTACATCACTTAATATTGTCAAATATCTTAATTTTAAATTTTGAATAATTTACATTTTGATACAGTTTCTTTATTGCCATTTACAACGGAATCTGACCTAGACTATTTCCAGAAACTCCATAAACCTACTGATAATTAATTTGATAACAGTTTCCATTCCAATCATTTAGGATGAGTTGTTACTGGTGTATTTTAAAATACAAATAATTAAATTATCAATCCTTATTATGTATGGATTGAGCACGCATGTAATTTTTAATGACGACAAAATGTTTCACGTTTTTCGTGCTCTTTCTCTAGCGCACTATCACCGACCCGATAAGCCGAGCTGATTGGCGTCCCATTTCCAATTATTGCTTGAATTAGAAGTAAACACATAGCTCACCTCAAATATCATGATATGCTCCTTCTCCCGAAATAATTTATTTGGCACTGAATTCGGAATTTGGTTTTTATTGTTCTCAAGTTTAGTTTGACAGGCTTAGCGATTGAAGTGTAAGTCTCGAAACTAAGTTAGCTTTGGCCTAGTAGGTTCGACACCCACTCTCGCTTTCTGGTTGTGTGGTTGCATAAGCAAAAATTTAATAGATTAATTCTTGAGATTAACTAAACATTAAATCGAAAGCATTAGGATTAGGAGTGTTTTGATAAGTTGGTTTTAAAATATTTAAGGGCTTATTCTGGATACTAATTAAACAAATTTTGTTGGTTATTATATACAAATCAGTTTGATGTTAATTAGTATGAATTTATAAAGTAACGTTCAATATCAAATGATAATGCGATGTTTGTCATTTCCAGGAAGTAACTGTTGCTCAACCCTGAATTCCAACCGTTAAAAAAATTATCCGCGAATCAACAGTTGGTTGTATGAATGACCGAACTTATTATTAAAATCTTTTGCATAAGAAACTAAAATGTATCTTTGCTAAAATGTTAACCTAGCCAGTTTTGCGGTTTTCTTTATTATGTCTGTGTGGTTTGGGTTGTATGCCATAATTTAATAAATTTAATTATAATGGGTAAGGCGTATCTTAATTGACTTCCTTCTTCATGTTACAAAAAACGTTTTGATAAAAGTAAGGAACATGTTTCTAATACATCAAAATATTATTTGTGCAAATAATGAGCACTGATACGACATTTACTAATTCTAGATTTTTAATATGCTCTATATTTGAAATAATTATAGATAATTCAATATCACGTTATGAATTAAAATTTTGGGCTGAATTTTCGTATTACAGCCTAGTAAGTAGTTGTTTTTTTTAACAAAACGCTCGTTGATATAGAGAAGTACCGTTCTACTTACATAATTTTGTACATAACTGGATTTTTGTATTGCAACCTTTAAGTTTTGAATGAATTACCATTATTATTGTTTAAATTGACAAAGAACTCCTTTATTAATGCATAAAGAAGTAAAATTTATTTGTTTTATACTACATTCCACATATTTATTTGTTTGTGTGATTATATTGTTATAAAATTTATATTCGCCGCCTCTGGAGATACCTAATTTAGTCATGAAATAAAACATTGACCGTCTGTTAGTAAAAACAACGATCCGGAACCTTCTATTCAGCAAAAACGCATCGAACACTCGAACAACAGTGGAATGCTCATCGAGATCTACTAGAAAAATCGATGTGGATTATAAATTAGACGGTCGTACATTTCATAGTTGGTTTAGCTTATATAGTCGGTTATTATTTTGATGTCAATGATTTTCGGAATCAACTGTTGTAAATATTAGATTTTTATGTGTAAATAAAGTTCTAGAAATGATAAAATATGTGAAAAATACCTTAAATATCAAAAACGAAAAAAATGTCCATAATCTTCCAAACAAAACTGCCAAAATGTCAGACTCTACAAATTAAATAATAAAGTACCGTCTTTGATAATATTTTAAAACTGCTTTAACAAATAAATGAGATAAAATTATTGAAGTATTAATTAAAAAAAATCTGTTAATTCGAAAATTGAAGAAAAACCTCATAACTTCCCCTATTTTTCTTCTCTCTGTTTATGTAATCAGATGAAATAATCGTGGGTAATCTAATATTAAATACGGAGATGGCTTGACATTGAAAATATATATTTATTTAATTTTTTTCTTATAGGAAGCAAACAAAAATGTATATAGGCTCTATAATAAATACAAAATTGTAATTTATTTTCCGAAATACTCGATACCGCATATTACCCGAATACTTGACTATTTTAACCTATAGTAAAAGGTATCTGCTTGTACTTTTTAAAAAGATAAGGGGTCTTGGATATACACATAGTTTTCAAAATAGGAATATTCTGAATTTAGCCTTCTATTTCAGGTTTCGAACATAATTTTCACAACAACATAGAAAACACAAATTACTCAGTCTTTAAAAATATCAAAATAAACTTATAAACATAACAAAAACTATATAGAAATCTTCTATTTGTTTATGATAATATTTTTATTCGTTTTTTTTTTGTTTCAGGTTAGTTTCATCAGATAACAGCGATTGTTTTTTTAAAGCCGAATACTTGAGGAAAAGGTAAGGTGTTGTGTAGCCTGTAATACGTATTGTTGTCACATTCTTGTGACTTATTCATTAGCTTCTCTTAATTCTTTCGAAGTGTGAAATCATCACTTTATTTGTGTGGTCACTTTGGCAAGCCTTTGGAATGCCATTTGCCGAAAATTAACCAATTAGCGATAGCCTATCGTAAACGAATCGTTTTTAGCTATTAAACGGCCACTTTGTCCATAAAAAAATCGTCTATACAGTATTCGCTTCCTCTCATCTGGTCCTTATGTCAACAAAATTGTTGTTTTATTATTCAAACCAGTTGCAATGTTTTTATGTCGTTGCTTGAGGTTTAATTTAACTTGAATGCTGTCTGAAAAGATCTTATCGCATCATAGAGGCAATAACATGCTGGCCTAATTTGGGTCATAAAATAGGTCAGTCATCATAAGCAATAAAATTTGGGTATCAGTCACACTTTGGCATTCGCAGTTTTTTTGCCCAATTTAAAAAAAGTGGGAATAAACTAAATTGTGGTTTAAAATTAGAATAGAATTCCGAAACTATTCTGATACGTAAACCGAACTGATAGTCGTACATGGCGCCACAGATGTAATACATGTCAATATTAATTCTACTGTATTTTGTCAGTTAGTTAACCTGATTTTGTTGGATTTCTTATTATATTATACGAACAATGTTATCCTCGAAAATGTCTCTAACGATTTTGATCAAATTCACAGACTTGGGGATTTCAATGTCTAGAAACTAATCGACCAAGTTCTCATTTATCGAATTCGTTTTTCTCGGGATTTTAAATTACAAAATTCATTAAAAGACATGACAATAACATGATTTGAGGTAAATTATGCGACGGTTGGCTTGGTTTTTTGGCATTACTGAAGCAAATCCAAAACATATTTGTTTCCCAGCTATTTTAAAGATTTTTCTCTATTTTAAGCTTTTAAGTTTTGGTAGGTAAATGCGGTTTGGAAGTAATAAATGACGTTGAATATTCATCAAACAAACAAGAAATACTACAGGAATGTCTAATACGCAGAAACTAAAAATAAGAGTAACGGAAAAGAAGATTATATTCTACTTCTACTTCTATTCTGGGATAACTGAAGACCAACTTGTCAAAACTGGGAAATCTATAGTAGAACATAAAAATTCCAAAACAAAATAAAATCTTGGGTAACTGCATATATGAAAGATTTTTAAAAATAACGCTCCATGTAAGATGAAGAAATAATACAATTATTGGACATATACTCCTTAAATTATCAAGCTACTGTTCAAGCCAAAGACATTTTTAAAGTTCAAAGGAAATTATAGACAATGTCCCAAATAGTCAAGCATGAGTAGTTTCTGACCAGATCTGAAATCACCAGTTGGAAAATAATGGAGCAGCAAAGTAACAGATGGAGAAAGATTGACAAATCCATGTGAGGAACACGAACTAAAACCTTTGTCACCCACAATGACATCCATAAATACACATGATACCAACATTCATAAGGATCTATAATTAACTATTTTTTAGTGAAACAAAAATCGGGTTTATAAGTCAGAGACCTTAGAGTTAATAGAGGGGCTGACTCAGACCTCGGACCACGTTAGTGGTTGCCCAAATCTATATTCCTTTATTGGAATGGCTGCAAAAAATAAAGAAACATAGACAATCAAAGTAAGCGTATAAAATACATACATACATATCTTACAGCACTACAGTCCAAAAAAAAACTTTATTCATGGAGATTGGAACTAAAGTTGACTTTGAGAAAGGATAATAAAAAATCGGATAGACCGTTCTGCCAGGGTTCAGAAATAGAGGAAAACATCAAACCAAAAACGACGAGAAGAATACAAAAGAGCAAATAGAGGGGTCAAACAACAAGTAATAGAGAAGAAGAATAATGCATGGGGGGATGCCAGTACACTGACAATGATAAGGGAGGCACAAGAAGTTCGGAAGCCTAGAAAAGAATAAAAAACCTGAAAACTATTAACAAAACACAAATACACTTGAGCAGCATACCAGCTACAAGTCACTGAATATGTAACCCTAAATATCGACGAATTGGAAAAGGCAATAAAAGATACCAAACTAAAATAGTCACTAGATCTAGGAGAGATAAAACTAATTTGATACGACCGAATTATTCCCTATAAAGGTTGACAAAAAAATGTAAAAATATGAGACAGATTGGAAGATGACAGCTTGCTCAATATATTTTGTAGATGCCCAAACCATCTTAGCAGAAGACGAAGAAGACCTTTCGTATATAGTTAGGAAAAAGAATGTGAATCAGGGAGTTTAACTATGAATATAGTGAAGTGGAGGTACTTTGTTGTTGGAAATTAAGAAGTCCAAAACTTAATTCTAGACATAAAAGCATAAGAGGAGTAAAGAAGAACATTTGGAAGTCATTTTTAATGAACACGGAAAACAGTAAAAACTAAGTAAGAGATTGGATAAATAAGGGACGCGTACATTAAATTTTCTTTTGTGGGACAAAACATATTAAGGAAAACGAAACAGCTTATCTATGAAGCCATAGTAAGGAGTGCCGCCTTATATGTGTTTGGGACGTTTGAAAAAAATTGATGGCAATGAAGATGGATTTTCTCTGAAGTTGTGGATTTTTTCTTTAGGAGTTTAAGGTTAAATGAATTAAATAGAACTAAAACATGTTAGAGGAAATCAGCATCTGTTCCAGATCCTGGTAAAAAAGGGCATCACAGATGATTGTAATTGTCCAAGGTTTAGGGATAATCAAATCTAAATCAAGTGCAGTTTATTTAATGCCTGGAATATGGATATCTCATTTGATCATGGTGGGCTAGTTTGGGTTCGTTTAGCAATAGCAGAGTTTTTCTACAGAGAAGGAAAAAGGTAGCCTATAGAAAATTATTTAAAACAAGAATCTAGCAGCTCGAAGGACTATCGAACTGGAAGGTGGATATGGATGTTGAAGTTGCTTCGAGTAATGGTAACAATATATGATTATGATATTTGCATTCAATAATTATTATATTTTATATAGCTACTTGTACATTTCACAATAAGTTTGTACAAGTTTTTTGTTTCTTATGAACTAGTTTGTATCAAATCGGTATTGCTGGCCCAACTACCCGTCATGACAATCTTTTGTTTTGCCACGGATGTTGATTAAGTTTATGTTTTAAGGCGGGGCACCAAAGTCTTCATGGATTTGTCACATTTTAGTGAATTTTCACACATAAAATGCTAAACTGACTATAGTTTTCCTTTTTATTGTGTTTTTGAACTAATATGTCATTTACAAGCAACAGCAGAAAATTCTGCTGTTTCCGGTAATAAACTGAATATATTAAATATGTTTTCTCTGAGAAAGGCTTAACTAAAGGGAACGCCCGTTTTACTCTAAAAATAATCAGTTTTATTATACAAACAGCAATTGTCATGTAATAACGATTAGAAAGTTAAATAGTAACAATTTATTGTTGGAAATTGCTATACCCTTTAGCTGCCTACCACTTTGAGACGCATAGATAATATAATTTTTCACTTGTATGCCACTTTCTCTGATGGTCAATTTTATTTTAATAAACGTGAAACGTCAACCTTTGAATAAATACTGTGGTCTTTGTAAATAGTTTTATGTTTGATCACAGCAAACAATAAGTTTTTAAATAAGAACCAACCGTCTTAACCCAAATTACATTTTAATTTAACTTTACGACTCTGCATCTGTAAATGTTCTACACAATGTTTTTCGGTAAATAAATGCTATGATCACGAAAATAAAAGTTTTTCTTTTTAATTTTAGTCTAGAAATAATGCATTGTTTTCTTTGATCTAGCAAATCGCCTGGAGCATTAGTTGGAGCTTTAAGTGTCATCTTCCAAATTGTGAAAATTTCATTCCTTACTTTTGTTGGTAAAGTTTTCTGAAATTGTTCACTAATTTAGCCAATAGTTTCATTAAAAAATATTATCGATATATAACATTCATTGACTAAGGCAAATAAATGCATTCTTCTGCCAATTTACTACAAATTTTATTTTATAACTATTCACTTTACTTTCACTCACTTCCTGTTTCTTTATATGTTGCTATTCCTCTCAGTATCTCTATAGCGTCAAACTATGGGCCAGACATTCAAAATCGTATATCTTCGGGAAAAATAGAGATATCGGGACACATTTTTTTAAATTTAAACTTATTTAGTTTAGATTGTTGGAAAATTAATAATCATGTAAGGCTGGAAGCTGATGGTTAGGGGTGAAATACAAGAAATCTACGAAATTATATAAAGTTTTGTGGCTGCAGAACATGATTCTTACTATCATTTCGTGATCATCTACTTTAGAGATATAATTAAATCAAGCAAATATTTAACAACTAGCGGACCCGACAGACGTTGTCCTGACCCATGTAAACTGTAAACTTTTAAAAATTAGCTGTAACAATATAATCTGAACGCCATCTATCAGACGTAACTGAAACTAAAGCACACTCTTCAATATTTGACAGAGCGACTACAGCGCAGTCTGCCGGATCCTATGTAAGTTGTGCTAACATCAACAACAATTTTTAAATAAATAATTTAACTAAAAAACAATATCTAGTTGACCGTATTGTGAATCTAAACCATCCTCAAACCCCCTGGAATACACACAAAAAATTTCATCAAAATCGGTCCAGCCGTTTAGGAGGAGTTCAATGACTAACACACGTACAGAAGATTTATATATTTAAAGATATAATGATAATTAATTAATTTGAAATAAAATAATAGTTAAATAATAATTTAGAATTGTAGAGAAGAGTAAGTATTTTTTATTTTGTTGTTACATTATCTTTGTTAGTCGTTTAATACTGTAATATTAAATGATAACTAAATAAGAAAATCAATTTGTTGATGAATTGAAATTTAAATAAAATGTAAAAATAATTAAAAACTTCAAAAGTAAATTCTATGAATGTTTAGAAACTGTCACGTTATTAATGATCCTCAAATGCTGTTCCTTAAAGGTCTAATTATCAAACATCAGTCCTATTTTGACGATCTCCTAGTCCTTCTGTTCTTCATGTTATGCCTTTCTAAATACCTTACTGAAAACCTCACACAAAATGGAAGCAAGCCCAATTTGTGAAACGATCAACTGAGTTGGTCTCCTTTTTATTGCCTTTATTAAACTCGCAGGGTTAATGAACACTTCAGTGTTTTTCTCTTTTCTGGCATAATAAAGTTGAAAAAAGGGCTGATTTCAATACACGAGACCTAGATGGAGTATTTGTGTTGCCGACGTAACAAGTTAATAATAGCAACAAACTACATATATATATATACTTTGCAATTGCATTTTGATATTACTTAATTGATTTTGACTATATTTGTAAATAGTTGCTTGGTTTCGTTTTCTGGGTCAAATGGGTAATACAAAATTGAGAAAAACTCCAAATATTTATAATCTAATTAAGGAAGAAGAGAAGGAAGTCACGTTAAAACTTTGAAACGTTGGGATACATTTTTCTGCGGTAATTTTAGTATTTTGCTGCCGAATTACGTTATTAGGACTATTTGCTTAATTGTGTTGGCATGTTTGATAATTTTTTTGTGTTTTCCAGTAAGATCCTTAATGAAACACATGTATAACCTATTCAGAAGTATTTAAACAATCAAATAAATTAGTGCAGTTTTTTCAATTATTGGTTGAACCATATTTTGGCAAATAAAATGTTTTTCTTGGTGACTAAGAACTACGAGGAAAACAAAATGACTGAAGAAATGTATATAATTTTTCTTAGCCCGAGGAGCAGTTTTTCGATGACATTCAACCCTTCTTTTGATAGATGATTTTGGCCGTCCATTACAACATATTCAAAACGAGTTCTTGCTTTCTTGCGTTCATTCATCCACTGACAATTGAATTCAGTAGTAATAGCATTATTCGAATGACGAATAACCGATCATCCGAAAACTGAAATCGGTGTGTTCCGAATATTTACAAATCCTCCGAATATTTACAAATCCTCCGAATATTATTCGTTTTCGGTGACAGAAGACATAATTGTTGTATGGCCATAGAATGGGTGTGTAACCCTTACTGACATCGAATACTGGATGTCAGAATAATATTCGAGTTAAAAGTTATGAATCTGATTCTGTTGTAATCGAATATATACGACATAAGGCTTTGTTATGTGGCCACAGAATGGGTGTATTGCCCTAATTGACGAGTTGTAAATGTTAATCGGTTTCTTTTCGGCTATATATTCGAATGACAAATCATAAGCCATATGTTGGATAGTTATAAGATAGATTTATAGACTGTAGTGACATCGAATATTCCATGTTCGAATATTATTCGCTTTTATTATAACAATAACAAGAGGTTGTTCTTCGGTAAAAAAATGTAAAGCGATTTTGTTACGGAAAATTAATGCAGAACATGTAAGAAGAAAAACATTACAAATTAATGAATGCATTATAAACAGGTAAAAGTCCAACGAAGTTCCTTGTTATTAGAATTCATATAAGATTAATACAAAACAAATACCTGTATGCCGTTATTTTGCCAGTTATAAGTTTTTAGCTTGAATAACACAAGTTTGTAAAAAAATAATTGAGAACTGTTTTTTTTTGCATAAAGATTATGTTTTTGAGTGTGCTGAATCCGAAAATGACTTTTATTTCATTCATAGGTATCTATGTTAAACAAGTTATCATCTTAAAATAAAAGATAAAGTCTAGAAGATTTTTTAAAATTATAATTGTATAAAAAACTTATTTTTTTATCTAAAATAATTTATCTAAAACCACTTTAACTGAAGCTGATTTGCGAAAATCGAAAGTCGAAACTTTGAAGCTCAATATCTCAGCTAATATTTAGTTTTGGGGGATTATTGCTAAGACGAGTTTTATTCAGAATGTTGTAAACAACAGAATCTACAAAATTTAGTCTAATTTGATTGAAACCACTTACAGAAGAGGATTTCTTTTTAAGTTTACTTTTGCAGAGCTGTTCAATAACCGTTAATGAATCAAATCTTTCATCTCCGATAACTTTTGTTTTGTTCTTATGAATCATTTAAACGTTTCCAGACTCTTGAGCCACCCAATTTGTATCGCATGTTCTTTCAGTAAGCGACAGCACTCTCCGAGGGAATTATTTTGTAGTCACATTCAAATCTGCATCTATTCATATTATACAGTAAAGTAATACTTTGACTGAACAGACAAAAGAGCAATTGCATTTTGATATTACGTCGTTAAAACTTTTCGTTTCACAGTGAACATAATGCCGTCAAAATTGAAATTTTACTGTGGACATTAGTGCTTCGACGATAGTAAAACAAGTAGAAATTCAAACAGACGTCCGTATTAGATCGTTACTCCTCCAAAATAGGGAATTACCTGGCGCAGTAATATTCGCTGCAGGGAATATAACCTTTGTTTGGGAACAGCTACAATGCAGAATTTTCAGCACTTTCGCACACTACCAGACATGTTCAAGCCATTTAGGTACATAAGGTATTTGAACTTCGAGCATGTTTTATGAGCTTTATGGACTTTTTCAGTGCTCGAAAAAGCAATTTGATGTGGTATTTTTCTTCATTTTGTCTCTTTAGCATTTTGTACAAATATGTGCGTTTCACGTCTTTATTAGGTTGTGTGCTCAGTCAGTTTGAACAGCGTTTATAGGGACATTTGTCGTATTCAATAATTAGTTAAAACAATAGCAAAACCTGTTATAGAATTTCTGTCATCATTATTATTCTGTGAGTGTGTAACAGATAAATAAATAAACACAAAATATTGTACCCTCATCAATTTTTTTTTGCTTACTCCAACAAAGATCGGAGCTGTTTAGTGTTGAAACATCGTTGAGTGTTAAAAGTCTGCTGTCAGTCTAGAAATAAATAACTACTGCTTTTAAAACAACAAGGTTTGGAGTAGAACTTTTATCAAATATTTCTATATTAATGGAAGAAAGAATTTTCTAAACAAATAATCTTATGATAGTTACACTTATAAATTGCACTTATTTATATGAAGTTAAATTCTTCAGTTAACTTTTAAAGTTCAGTGTTTTACCCTAAAAAATTATTAGGAAAATTATGAGATGCTGTATTGATTGTTTTCTGTAGGTTCGATGTTACCTTCTAGTTTATTTTACGTTTTTTCCTTAAAATTACACCACAATTGGAAAAATTCTATAAACTTAAAATGTTTCATGGTCTAAATATGATCTTGTTGTAAATGGAATTTTGATCTGAATTATAATAAGGGGTAGTCCATTAATTGTCAGGTGTTTTTTGAAAATTTCCCCTTGATGAGATTTAGATTTGGTGAGGTTTTTCCTATAAGTTTTAATTTATTAAATTTATTTGATGAATTTATGTATTTTGATTAGTAGTGTAGTCTCTTAGGTACCACCAACGATGCTACAGAGAACTTCCCGAATATAATCTGACACTTGGGTGGCACTTGTTACAAATAAGAGAATCATAGGCATACACAATATTTAATATTATATACGCCCAGATTTGTAATACAAAAAAAAAATCAACCGAATTGTGAAATCCTCCCATTTGGATGAATTTAAAATATTATCTGTAATAGTAATTAAAAAGTTGTCTCGTGAGACCTCCCCTTTCACCCTTTTTGAATTACATTTAGTGAGATTTAACCCCCCCTCACGTAATTTTGCAATGATGTTCAAAAATATAATTCAGATCTATAGTGACATCAAAAAATGTCTAATACTGGGTGTTTGCCAAATTAAGTTGATGCTTGGTCATATGGAGAAGATTTTTAAATTTTCCAGGTTAATATGATTATTATCTGCATTGAATGATATAATCGCATTTCTTGTGTTATTTAAACATCATGTTATGCTCGTTTAACCGGCATTTGTCACTCCTATCAGTATGTCCAACATAAACAACTTAACAATATTTACAGTTAATTTTTATTACATCACGCTTTATTACAATTTTCATAGCAAAATGTAGCGTGAGCATTGATGAATATACTGTTTAAATAATTATGGACCCAAGATTTTTCCAGTAATTGTATGTTTGTTCTTCTTATTCATTTTATAATTTTTAATTTTGTTTGTGGTACAGCTACAGCTACCTTTCCGTGTATCCTGTAAATTTGACGAGAGTGGTATAATCTTATGTGTTTTCTATCGCTAAATCCAAATACGAAGTCAAATTAGGTGTTTGCCCATTAATTTTGGGGGAAAATTCACAAAACATTATTTTTTATAATCATTTTTGGATCAAAAAAATAAATTTAATTTGACGTCGGATTTGTATTGAGCGATAAAAAATACATATAATTGTATCACTCTCGTCAAATGCACACAGTATTTTTTGTGGGCCTTTGTTTTATATTCTAGGACTGAAAAAATTCATTTAAACATAAAACACAGGTACACAAAAAATATATCTTGTACATCTAAGGGGGGTGCTACATACTTATGTATTTTTAATGGCCGAATCCAAATGTCAAAAGTCAAATTAAGGAATTGCCCAATGATTTTTGGAAAAAAAATCATTCCAAATAGAATAAAACGAATATGCCACTCTCTTTAAATGCACAGCACATTTTTTAGATGGTTTCTGTTAATTTCGTGCTTATCAGCCTTCCATTAAATTCTTGATCTCTTTAGACCATTAAACTATATATCGATGAAGTTATTTATATTTTCCTTATTCTTAATTTTATGTTTAGTGAAGGATTAACCAAAATATTATTCAATATTGAAAACATGTCTAAATGTCATTGGAACATTGACCTAACCATTTCTAACAGAATCTGCCCATAATACTATTCTTTATATTTAAAAACTTTCTCCAGTTCTAGAGTTCTGACTCAATTGTGTTTTTCTCTGTCTATAATAAAGCGCTGGTTGGTTGAGCCTTATTTGTTTGGCACCGGCTTATGTCGAACATGTCGCTTCTGCTTGTAATCTAGACTCAAAGGCTCAACCAAAAACCAATTCCCAAGTTGATTTTAGTTCATTCTAGACTTCACTCTTTTACATGGTGTATGTACAGTTTCTAAGTATTAGAAGAACGTGGATAAATAGTTGACTTGTTTTATTAGGGACTGATTTAATGTGTTTCCTACATATATATCAAGACCCCGAGCAGGATTCTTTTTAGATGCTAGTTTCATAATGTTATATGTATTGTGGTGCAAAGCACGTGAGCAAAATATATTAGGTAAACGTTTGGTTCATGTAAAATGTATGCCTTTTTATTAGGAATTCCCTGATGTTGCATTTTCGCATTATTTATTGGTGCCCCAGATAAAATCAGATCACGGACTTGAAGAGTTGTGCTTTGCAAGATGCTGTTCTAATTTTTAGGGCAATTATTGCATGCAGCATCATCTAATACTTGGTTAAATCGTGAATGACACTACATTTTCTATATCCAAGTGCATTTTTTGCTACTACAAGTACATTTTAAATTTTAATTACAAGATGTAATTAAATTTATAGAGTGAACGAAAATCAAGGTATGTGAAATTTTATTTTGCTTTCCTACTGTTGTCTCCAGTTCTTAATCATGTTTACTGATCATCGCTTTTGTCTTTATACTTCTATTCCTATTTTTTGCCCCTTTTCTTTTAATTTCTCCTAGTTTTCTTTTGATTATTTTTGATCTTCCAAGATGTTGATGTTGTCTGTATAGGACAATTACTTGTGCATTCTCAGTTAGAATTATGCCGTTACCATTTCTTGGATGAATATTAAATAAAACTTGCTAGTCCATCACCTTGGCAGTACTTATTCGACATCAACAGTCCTCGATAGCATATCTTGTATTTTGACTTAAGCTTTTATATATTTACTCACCTCTATCTATTTGACGGATGGTGAAAAGTTGGTCAATAAATTCCAAAGTCGGTTTGATACTCTCCAATATATTATTCGGTAGATGGTCCCTACAATTTGTGAAAAGAGGCGAATATCAACGATATTCCTCGTAAAATGTTCACATTGTTCTCTTTTTCCATTTTTATGTACGGATCATATTATTGACTTCCATTCGTAAGGTACATTTTCTGAGTTCTATATGTTAATTATTAGTTCATGTATTTTCTTTAGTAGCCTGTCAGCTCCTTCTATCATTGCCACTGGAATATTGTCTTTACCTACCCGGTGCTTTATTCGTTTTCATTCTAGACATACTTTTACATATATACTAAGTTCGTGTTCATGTCTTCATCATTTGTTTTTATTTTGGTTTAGTAGTTTCTCGAAGTAATATTTCCATCTGTCTACTACTTCCTCATCATTTACTAGCATCTTTGCATTTTTAATCTTACACATTGTAGTCTGGATTGCTAATTAGGCCCCATTCTTTTGATGTTCTTGCAGCAGTTATTATTTCATTCCCACTATCAGATGTTCCTTTCAATGTTATATAGTGGCGAATTCGTAGCATTAACGGTACATTGAAGGAGATTTCGTCTTTGTGAATTTTTGGCAGGCGATAGAGTTTTGGATACTGATTTTACTTTTCTATCGCCAATAAATAACTTTTCCTCATGCCTTCTTGGGTTATTTCGAGAAGCTGCTTTGTTCTGGCCTTGTAGATCAATTACGATGGGGACGTTTTCTTTATCACCAGGGAACATTTTGACGTTTTCAGATTTGTTTTGAATCCTACTGGCCCTTATCTCTATAGGCTGAGATTTAGTTGCTGCGATTTCGCGTATTTGTTAAGTTAACTCTGGCAACGTCCTTTTTTCCTTTGCCGATAGTTAATCTAATGTTTTTTTTCAGACGTCTCTAATGTCTTATGGAGTTTTATTGGTTTTGTATTTCTGCCGCTCTCAGTGCGCCGGTGCGTTCGAATTTGGGGGTGATTTTAGAGTATTCCAGGTAAATGCCGGCTGAAATTCTAGTGAAAGGCTTATTAATATGGAGCAAGTGTATTTCACATAACAAAAGATTTAACAAATGCGTTTTGAGTAAATGTTTTTTTGAGAATCTGAGAATTATTAGTTAAATATTTTAGGCCACTCTTTAATTTCACCATTGACAGCGCCATTGAAATTACTTAAGATAATGTAAATAATTATCTTGTTTTAAAGTAATTTGGTATTGAAGGGAACCTTAACATTTTTTAAAGTTCAACTTAACTGCATAATTCAAAGGCTACAATAAAATCTCACATAATTTAATAAACTTATTCTTCATTCAATGCCAGCCACCTTTCATTGATAACATTCCGAAAAGATGTACGTACTAAATATTTACTGCAACGAACACCTATAGTTACCTTTTTTTAGATCGAATAAGCGATATTTCAAGTAGAAAAATCAAGTGTTATTTGTCAAAAAATATAGTAAATATTGTTATTACAATCACAATCATGAAGTTCAACAGATTTTTCCCTTAACCTCGAGTAACCTCCCTGTTAAACCGTACAACCTCAAAAGAACTAAAATGTTGTATTCAAATGAATAATACAATCGTTTCTAAAGAAGCACTTTGGGATTTCGGGCCGTACGCTTCGGTTTAAGATATTCTGTCGAATAAGTATTATATTTGTTTCGTATAGCAAGATATTGATTTGAAGTGTTTTTAAAAAAGGATTTAGGTTACCGAACTCTGAAATGTTTACGTAAATCATTTTAAACTTTTTTCTGATATATCTAAGGAACGAATAATATTGAAAAAATTACGTTAAGAGTAGAAATAACTTATTTTCACAAATTAACTATACAGAGAATTTTAAAATAATCATCTCACACAATCTTACCTCGAGATATCTTGCACTACTACTTTTCGTGCAAAGTTGTTCAAGGTATCGAGGCAGATAATTTAGTAGACCTAATATTACTGAACGTTAAAGTCTGCCCAAAATGTATCACTATCACTATGATGAGAAAGCCATGCTCCTTGTCCAGTCCTTGCACGTGAAGCATTATATCCAGCCTACATCTGCTGGACGAATTCCTTACTGATTTTTTGTTCACGTATATGGTTTTTAACTAACTAATTAAAATTTTCAACGTGTTGTTCAATCTTCATAAAAAAAATAAATGTTGTTTTTAGTCAACTTTAGCTAGTGTAGAAGCCAGCATTCAGCTTTTCTACTGTTTCTCTTCTTGTGTGTTACTATTTGAGTTGTAGCCATTTAATATTGGTGCTTGATTACGTCAGACACATGCCGTCCAGCTATTGATGGGAGCTAGAGACAGCTATGTCTGCTGAATTTTCTTTCTTTATCATTCAGCATTACGATTTCACTTGTAGCAGTGCCCATACTTGACGCACTCTATATTTATGTATTGTCATATGAATTGGCTGTAAATCTAATATTACAGGTGTTTCTTGCTGCGTCAACCAGAGGATATACTCTGGGAGCCAGTGATATTTTGGGGTTAATCATTTCCTCTCGGCCAACACTTTGTGAAAAGCTTTATTTAGTTATCCTATGAAGCGCCGCGAACGTCAGCTGGCCCATCGTGATTTCCTTTCGGTTGAAAATTTCTCAAACAACAGTTGGAACAATACTGTAAGGAAAATAAAGGTCAGCTGGCTATATGTCGGGGAAAATTTTTTTTACGGGATGGGGGGACTCCCATGCCCCAACCCACCCGAGGTACTCAAGTTGACGTTCACGCTGCTCATGGGATAGCTAATGAAAGAATTCCACGAAGTATTGAACGACAGGAACGTTACAACTGGTCTGGGCTTGTTTTCGGTATATCAGAAAATTTAAATGGAGAATTACCTTTCGACAAGCTGGAAAATTCATACTTCTCCATGAACTAGAGAACTAACGAGGCGATCAATCCAGTGCTTGGTGACGATTTAGTGCACTTTTAACTAATTGAAGTACATCTTGACTAATTTATAAAGAGGTATCTATTGACTTCTCACCTCAATTGGTTGCTTATAAAACCCAGCTTGAGGAACTGCATCAAACAATTACTTAAGGATTTTATCAAAACGACATTTGCGAACTTTCATACAGAATTTGAAAATACTGCTGTGTTATGTTTACCAAATAAAGAAAACCACTTTTGTTGTTCGGGACATTTTATTATTGTTATGAAAATACCTTTTTAACGTTTTTTTGGCATTTTTATAAAGTTTCGTTTCATTTACTTTTATATTCCGATGTTATTGACTAAAGCCAAGTGAATCTGAACGTGATTTGGAAAACAGGTTAATCTATTATCAACATTAATTTTACGTACGTATTAACACCTTTGTATGGTTTCGTTTGGAATGCCTTGGAAGTGTAATTTTGCTAGTGATTCAATGAATAATTGTTAAATGGTTGAAAGCTTAGCACGAGGAACCCGTTCAAAAGACTTCTGGAAGGAAATTATTCTCTCAAATATTACATACAGGGTGTTTCCTATTTGAATGCTGATAGTTAAACGTGATAATCGTTGATTAAGAAAAAATTTCATGTAAACATAAGTCCTAAATGTTTTAACTTTTGAGATAGAGGGTGCTGAAGTTGTTATTGTTTGTCTAATAACTGTGACATCACTTCAGATATCTTAATGAAATTTGGTGTGCATATCTATAAAGATTTCGCTGAATGTATGTAGAAATGAAGTTGGATCCTGGGAGTTGTAATGGATTAAATACTCTCATTATATCATATTATATGACGTTTCCCATAGTTCAGCAAATAGATACTTTTTTCACAATGGAAACAAAGTTGTTTGGAGAACTAGAATATCTATGCCATTACATTAAGCAGCATCTTTCTCTCATATCGTTAAATTTGTAAGATACTTAATACTTTTATAGCTGCTTGGTCAATACATCAGTTAGACACAGAACACCCATTAAAGTTTAAATTTCTGTTTTGGTTGTAGATTTATTAACAGTTCTATTAGTAACAAAATTAAAGGTTTCTATAGCAAATATAGCACGGTCTGATCAAACCTGCCACATGCTAATGTTTGGTATAATTCTCAAAGAATACTCAGAAATCTTGGGGTCAAATTTCCAAGGTTAAGAATATTCTTAGACTGGATTTTGCACCTTTTTGAAACACATGGGTAGTATGACGTATCTACAACGGACGACTTATCTAGCATTGCGTAGTTTTTTATGACCGAATATTTACTAAAAATTTAATAAATAGATTAATAGAAAAATAAATTAAATTATACAGCGTCTAAACTCTACAATCAAGGCCGTAGCCAGCGGGGGGGGGGGTCTGGGGGTTCAAACCCCCCTCCGAAATTAAGGAATATTGGGTTTCAAGATTCAATTTTAACCAAATAATCATCTTTTTCATGAGAATAAATCTTATATTTATACATTTTTATATATCCTGGATATATATGAATACAAATACAGATTTTGCAGTACCAATCAGTCCACCACCAATCAAAATAATTAACCAAACCCCCCCTCCCCGAAAATATTGTCTAACCCACCCGGAAAAAATTTTTTGGCTACGGCCTTGTCTACAATTTGTGGAAAATCGGAAAGTATAATAACTTATTTACAAAAATAAATTATTTCGCGAGAAATATAGCATAGTAGCTGATAGTTGATACTCTGCGCTCTATGATCGTCCATTTAGTTCTACATTCAAACAGTAAATGGAAATCGAACTGCTTTGCGGTAGGCTATGGAGTCGTTGGTTAGAGTGTGTAACAGATAAATGGATTGGTACCGCCACTATATGTCATATTTTTGTATTTGAAAAACACAATTATATTCTAATGTTTTTATTTTCCCAATCGGGTTTGAAACGATAGTCGAATACTGAGTGAATGCTTCCGTCAGCTCTCCGTATTTATATATTTCTTCTCGGAATTCTCCAGAACGTCAAGGAGCAGCCGACAGATTTCCTTCCTGGACTAGACTGCTTGGAGAACTTCGTCATAGCAAGCCGCCGACGTCGATGCTCCAGACGACCAACATTTCGGATGGGCCGAAATATCGGACGAATGCCGATTCCACGAACTATCGGAAGAATACCCGTCACAATATATTTTGTTAATGTCTCACAATATGGAGTTTTCTTATTGTATCTTGAAAGCTATTTAATTATTTATTAAGAGATTGTGACCTTACAGTGTTCCGGACTTTTTTCGTCACTTTTTGAGGTGAAACATCTAATGCGACGGGTTATGCCGTGCACAGACCTATCGATTCTGTTTTTATATAAGAACAGAAGAGAATCCGGGTTCATCGCCACACACTTGCCGGTTGCCGGGATTTCCTGATTTGCCCTCAGTTATTATCAAAGGCTTGTGGTAGATACATCGAATATATCATAATTCGTAATGGAAGATGACGAACCGATCAAAAGCATAGTCGTAGGAGCATTGTGGTAAAATCGCCGGCGCCGGGTTGTAACCGGGCTGTGTGTGCCGATATACGAAGCTAGTACGTATGTAATTTATGCCTCTTTCTTACCAGTTAGATTGTTCTGACCGGGCTTTTTTACTGTTTCGGTTCGGTAGGTATGTGACGAGTGATATATTTTGCATTGCGTTCTTCCGTTTACAATTCTTTTCTGTTCACTTCTATAAGACCAGAACAGACACGGTAGGTATGTGGCCGGCCTTAGACTCACTGTTCGCGTTGTTACGTTTTGTCAAGTGCTTGTTACATTGCTATTCTGATCCCATTGTTATTATTTAATTTTAATTGTTTAAATAAAGAATATTTTTTAAAGAAATCTGAATATTGTTTTACATTTTACGTTCCGTACGAATGAATTTATCTATTAACAAAAATTGTATCCTACAGCAGTTTGGCCACTGGCTTACCTGTAGACAGAAATTCGTATAATTCTAATTCAGCCTATTTTTAATACGCTTTTATTAGGTCGATCTGTACTTATGTATCTATATATATAGATATATATATATATATATATATATATATATATATATATATATATAACGGAAACTTTCAACGTAATTTTGACACCAACTTAAAGAAGTCCAATTAAGTTGAAATTTGGTCCCACTTGTCAAGGGCCGATGTCAATACAATTCTTTAATTGAATTTTCCCGTTTCTTGTCTTTTTGTTACTGTTCTGACTTAAATACAAATTCGTCTATTAACTACTGCCATCTAGTAGGTAGTAGTAGAACTTGCTGCTATGAAATGGAAAGGTTCGCAAACATGAAGTAAACTTTTTAATATAAATACTAAAGATATGCTTATTAGACTAAAAACTTTAAATTATATTTAAAAAAAAAACTAAAAAATACGCTTTAATAGCTAACTGAACCAAAAAGCAGAGAATAATTTTTAATTATGAACAGTTTATATTACAGCAGTAGAAGGTCGAACAATCAATCATGATTAATTACCTCAAAATAAAAATATAATAAGTTATTAACAGAATAATTCGATTCGGAGTAAAAAGCGTGGGATGCATTTCACTATATTTGCTTAATTCTCTTCTTATAAATAGTTGCCAATAGAATAATTGTAAAATTTAATATTTCAAGCACCCCACGGTTTTTACTCTGAATGGAATTATTCTGTTAATAACTTAAATTTTATTATATTTTTTTTTAGTTAATTAATCATGATTGATTGTTCGACCTTCTACTGCTGAAATATAATAAATTGTTCATAATTAAAAATTATTTTCTGTTTTTAGCTCGGTTAGCTATTAAAGCGTATTTTCTTAGTTTTTTAAAATATAATTATTATTTGACACTAAGATATGAAATGAATCATGTTTTTGGTTTAGTATAAAATAAGATGTTCGTTGTCTAAACTGCAACTTTATTGGGCAAATATTAACGGGTGGTGAATGACCCTATGAGATTCTTCGTTTTGTGAACTAAAGCAAATTCGTGTAAGTTTAAATGTTATTTCCATCAGTTTTGTCTGAACATGTATAACGTAAAAATAAAAGTATCGAGTGCTTAAACCCTCTCGTTTTCATTGTTTATTTGTTATAGAAGTAAGATAACGGTTTTGTTTCAACATTGCAAAATTTGGGTACGAATATTAGATCGATATGAGTTGGTTGATTTGTGGATAATTAAATATACCCAACTTCTTAATTTGTATTTTTTTTAAATCATTCTACTTATTGTCTTTTTCATTTACCCACAATTTATATCTGTGACTTGCTTTCTTGTCAACTTGGCTAGAGAGTGTTTTCCCGTATTAAGAATTTTACTAAATTAACATAAATGCAAAACCTTCCGTGAGCAATGTCAACACTACCATTCTATTTCATGTGCACCATGTTGGTCACATAATAAAATTGTAATTTCCCCCGGCAAGTTCGGCAACGCTGCATTCGCTCTCACTCTCACTCTCTTTGGACACGGTTCTCTGCCGATTCCGTCCGTATATCCTTGCGTCCAACTCCTCCTCTCTTTTCACTTTCAGCGGGCATTGACTCCGTGCCTCGGCTGCCTCCCCACCTCTTTAACTCTGTGGCACACATCAACTGCACCAACGGACGCATCGCGGCCAAATATAACGGCGTGTACCCGCGTTGTCGGATGAACGACAGTTTCCGGGATTTAATGAAATCAGTAAATTATTTACACACACCGTTCAAGAGTTTTGCATTGCCCAGGTCAAGGATTCTTTTGCTCAAGTGCAGAATTGTCTCTTAAGGAGAATAAAGCAAATAAAAGTTCTTCAATATCGTTTAATGTTCAATTCAATTTAGTCCTACATTTCAAGAACCATAACGGGAAATGTACTTCAATGAGGTATTTAACTCATTATCGGAATGTCGGTCACATAAATTAAAGCATTCAAACTTAGGTGACCATATTGTTGTTCATGTGGACCTGAAGTTGATAATGTGACTTAATATTTAACTATTAAATAATGTAACATGTAATTTAGACAAATTGTTCACCTGAATTTGTTATTTTTTATCGATTTAAGTAATATGTAAATTTATTATTGTGTTAGAAATCGAAGTACTTATCAATAATGACTGACATTTGGTTATTGAACTAAATGTGTTTTTTAGAATTTTCGTGTGAAACTCCTGTTCCTCTCATTGTGGTGTTTGAATTGCAATAAATCAGTTTGAACCATCTATTGTGTCTTTAATAGAGACATACTTATGTTATGATGATTTGGATGTAGGTTTTTGAGTTTTATGGTCTATCTACCTGACAGTACACTCTAAACAAATTTACAAAAAAACTTTTGCTAATTGCTCCTTTCACTACCAGTTACATCTCTCAACAAGGCGTGACCTAAGATAAACATTGATGTGTATTTAAAATAAGAATACACAGACGTGAGTTTTATCGTCACACCATCAGCTTATTTTTGCCCAATATCTTTCACAAATTGCATCTAGATCATCCGGATACGTTTCAGGTCATCTGACCAACTGGTTAGAGGCACTAATCGACTTCTCCTATTCTAGTAATGTGTTGTGCCCAATTTCCTATCAGTGTGACTCTACTTTTCTTGTTCTTTCTTGTTTTGTCAGTGTTTTCCTTTTCGCACCCTATGACAGCACTGGTGTATATGGTGGATACATTGGTGGAAATGTTTCCGTTTCAAACAAATTAGGACGGTTAATTTTAAACACACAATGAAATATCCAAATGCTATACTACCTCGCAAGCTTGATTAGGTGAGGTTGTGGTTTCCTTAAGAATAAGTTTTTAGCTAAATACAATTTTTCCAACAATGCGTCGTCTGTACTGTTCACAATTAGAATGATATTTGAAAACGCGAGATGTAAAGACCGATATCTAGAATTTTCGGGGAAACTAGCACATAGAGGCTCCGAATCTGGAGCCGTTCCATGTAATTGCTGTTACCTGTAATTCCTAGGTTAAAATGTCACGATGAAATTTTCAGGTTAACTTCACCTATCACCTTTTCGAGTTGTCAGTCTTTTGTACGGAAGACAATACATATAATATATATTATTTCTGAATTTTTGAATCTCCTCTCGAACACTTCTTCATGTATTTGATACATTTCGTTAGATTTGAAAACGCGAGATGTAAAGGCCGACATCTAGGACTTTCGGGGAAACTAGTACATAGAGGTTCCGAATCTGGAGCCGTTCCATGTAATTGCTGTTAAAGAAGTGTAGGATGATATTATTCGCTAATCCGCTGTAGTTCAATTTTTTTCTTCGTTATGTTGAATAATTTGGGCGAGGTGGTATTTTATAATGCCTGTTTTATTGGAAGTGTCTTTGTAGGAGTCTAGCAAATGCCTAAGTGTCATATATATGTTTCATTAGTATTGTTCAGCTGAGTGTACCCTTTAGCATCCCATGCTGCTCTTGCGGTCTTGGACTTTTCAAAAAGGTTCCTGAGCACTTGGAGATGATAGTAAGTAGCGGGATTCTATTTAGAGCCAGTCTGTTCTGGATTAATAAGCATTTAATTTGGTTTTTAATCTCGAGCTAGTTACATTTGGGAAGTTTGAATACTCAACGTGAATCAGTGGGTACCCAAATAAACTCGTCTGTAACAAAATGTTGCGAATGTCTAAAATTATCTAACAAGTTTATAAAAACCCGTAATCCGTATATCTTCTATGCGAATTTAATATTTATTCGATAGATTGGGAATTCCTATAGCCTATAAATCTTCTTATAGTAGTCTCTATATGATACAATAGTGTTGTTAACCTATCATAAAAACCTTGACTGTCGAAAAGAATTTTACTTCTGCCTCCAAAGAGAATGAGAATAATCGTTTCTTCTTCTATAGAACTATGGTGTTCCAGTCCTAAATAACATGTTCAAACAAATCACAAGATGGTTCAACTCGAATGATGTTGCATTTTCTATATACTAACTTTAACTTTTGCTTTATCTTACTGCACTGAAAAATACTTGCATGTCTGGATGATTCGGCAATTTCCCAATATTTACGAATGTTCCATGTCGATGCATCGCGCTAGTCTGTATCTTTGGAGTGTTAGTACAATGCAGGTAACTATGAGACCTTGGAGAAAAAAAAATAGTTTCGAATCACAGGCCCTCTACTTATATCTAGGTATTTTTTGGTCCGCCAAAGCCAAATGGTGTACAAACAACTATTTTGGTCAACAAAGTCATTTAATATATCTTCAAATACCTTCTAATGAAATCAATGTTTTTTCAAAAATCACTAATCCTGAGAAACAACTTTGTACTGGCTATTACCTCACAACACCCACCTTGTAAGTAAATAAATGTCAATTCCACAAAATAACAAGGTAAACAACGTCCGATTTTGAGATTCTAGAAATCAAAAGAATTTAAAATGAAATACCCTAATTGGGAGAACAGAGAAAAAGCTCGATACATAAATTTTTACTCCTAACTATTAAACATAATTACAAATTTCAATTACGGTAAAGATAATTTTACACCTTTTATTAATTATTTATTTTATTAATTAGTATTAAAGAAATATTTTAAAAATAATGTAGTGTTGTGTTTGGCAAATATGAAAGAATTTATGGTCATACTATGACAAATATAACTGTGACGAGATTATTTAAAATTTAGTGATCCAGATACTTTGGCGGTCATTCAACACAATTATCGAAGTAGATCATGTGAGTTTTGCTGATGGAGAAGAAGCAGCATCTCGAGAAGCTATCTACATGATCCTTCACCCCTGTTTCTGTCCAAATTGATTCCCCGCCATGAATAATGCAAGGAAAACAAAATAATGTATTGATGCGATCACATCCACACAACCATTTCTTTTTTATTATAAATTTAACTTTCAGAACTTCGCGTAAATACTTTATTTGTCGTTTTGCACTCTTGTTTTAAATTGACATGGCCTAGGTAGACCAGCGAATTTTATTTTTAAAACGATTTATTATTTTTAATATAGTCAGTGTTGAGTTGATACTCATTTTCCCAGCTATTTATACATACACACACTATATCCAACTCTGTATATTAAATAGTCTTTCTTATACTACGAGCACAAAAACAACGCAACTGCTAATTAAATCAGGTAAATAAAAATTTGAAGTATTGAAACGTTCGGGTAGGTTCGGTCGATATCAGCAGAGCTCGGCGTTTCCGTGCGGTGTCTGAGAATCAGCCAATTACTCCATATAGTTTGCATCAACTATCTTCTATCTCACACTTAAGCATGTAATATCGTATCTCATAGAAACTATGTAAGTTTCACCGTGCGCTAGTCCAAGTATACAGTGGAATATTCTTTACAGCGAATATAAGTGTTAATAGTTTGGAGTAGAGCTTAAATTGTTTTTTTTTTTGAAAAATTAGTTTTTATTGAAATGACATTTATTAAACATTTTGTGTTGATTTTTAACCTTATTAAAAGCTTATTAAATTTGGTGGTTCAGCGCACGAGTGCACTTAAGGGACACCCGCCCCGGGTCAATATTTGTGCTTAAATGCAAGATATTGATGTGAAAGACTTATTATGGTTTCAATGAAACGGCGTCACAGTCCAGTCCATCCAATTACAGCATGAGTCGTTTTCTGGTCGTGAGTCACCAAAGTCTTGGGAAACACTTACCTAATATGGTTTTCCATACATAACCCTATACTCTATACTGTAATTTTGCTTAAAACATATTTTTATCAAAATTACTTACATTAATTTTGGGAACACCCTTTAGAATGCTAGAAACAATAGACAGGAAGACCGATTTACATGTGCTGAGTTGAAGAAGTAAGATTTTTCCATTCTTTTCCTTGGTTCTGGAACACCTTTTAAGCAAGTCGAAATATTTTTTACACTAAACAATTTACTGCAACTTCAAATTTATCGGGTTCGTTATTCTTACCTGGTATTTATTTTCGTATTGGTTGTATTGTATTCGCAAATCGGCAACGGTGTGATTCTGCACTTTGGTGCATTAGCGACCACGTTGATTCGATCGACCGGACGCTAAGCGACCTCGGCTTTCAGTTGTTTTACTTCTTGGTCCATGGCACTCTTGTATTCGTTTTGTTGAATCGTTTCCAGCTTGTAATACTTAGCAAAGATGACCGAAATGACGTCACGAAGACAAGGTGCTTGCATTTTGGACCGGATCTCTCATTCGTTCATTTACTACCGTACGAAACCAATTGTTGGTGGATTTTTTTGTTTCATTTTTATTCTCATTCGTAATGTCTGGCAACACTTTTATGCGTTTCGTATTTAAACAGTTATAGGAGCCAGCTGGTGAAAATATTATATTTTATGATGGGACTACGAAGTGTACGCTATTTTGTTGAATAATTACTTTTGGTATTCATTAAATTGAATTAAATATTGTTTCCGTTCTTACTGCTTAAGAATGTAATTGCTATATTAAGAAGTATCTATTGAATTTTTCACTTAGGCAGGCTGGCATGTTCAACAAGAACGTTTTACGATTGAAAAAGCTTCTTTTATTGTGAAATTTTCACATGCTTTTTCTAATAAAAATATAAGGTTAGTGAAAACAAATTTAACTAAATTTAAATTCAGTTCATATCATTTCATTTTACCAACCTTCTTCTTTGATCCACTTCTGAAAACAGGACATCCATATGTTTTGCCATTTGTCTGTAACTTATGCCTTTCGATCAGTCCTGCATATCTCTGTATATCGAGCACCCATCGAATCGGAAGCGCCCTCTGGATCTTCTCTTCAAAGAAGGCTTCCAGTGTATTTAGGAATGTGTCTCTCAGTCATGTGTTTATTCTGTGATCTTTGAATATTATGCCGAAAATTTATTGTGCTTTTATCCAGTTCAGTCCCCCAGCTAGTTTATTGTCATACCATCTAGTATTCCTGTCTCCTGCTAGTCCATCCTCCCATCCAAGGTCTGCATTGTATGGTTTTTGTATTGCTTCTATTATTTTTTGCTCTTATTATATGTCAGAAAGTCCCATTTCATTTCAGCTAGTTTATGCATAATGACCTCTTTGTCGGATACACATATTTTAAGTGTCCGTCATTACTCTTTCTGTCGTTTTAATTTGTTAGATGTTTGTCTTGTATGAGTCCATGTTTGAGCACGTTAAGTCAACATAGCTAGTAAACCTTAGCCGAATCCTTTCATTCCCAAATATATTAGATAGTTTGCTGAATGCTTAAACGTCTTCACCGTTCATTTTCAGTTTCTTGGTTCTCTTTTTTGATACACGCTTTTTCCTCAAGGACAAATACTCCTTAACATTTTGTAACTGTGTGTTGTTTACTGTGATATTTTGCCCAGAATTTTAGGCTTCTTGCTGAATCATTTTTAATTTTTGGTAATTATAAAATATATTATACACCGTCATCAGCAAACTTCAAGTGGTTTAAGCTTTCCCCGCTTATGTTTGGTCCTATTGAGTTATTTGAATATTTCAACATAAGCTTATAGTGCTGGGGGATATTGAATATCCTTGATTGGAATCGGTTTTGCATCTTCATATAGTTAGTTGTGTCATCATGGATATAAAAAAATAAATTATTGGTAGTGACTTTTTGTAGTAGATAAAAGCATGGAATAATGGTACGATATGTAATTATTATTTTCACTATCAACTACTGCCAAAAATCTTAAGAAAAGTAGCTTGTTCTAGTACAATTTCTTGGTTGTTATTTTCTGTAATAATTCTCATCAGCGATTTGTCAATTTGGGAAAATAGATAGGTCTGTAGTTTTGTATCTTGTTTTGTCTCTTTGTTTTATACAAGATATATATTTAACACTGCATGGATCCAATGATTTGGTAGTTGAAGCTACTATATTTTTGATAGTTTCAGCATTTTGTTGAGGATATTGTCTTCTCGTCTTTTGTTTGATCTCCATATATTTATTTCCTCCCCAATGACATTTTTGTAGCTACACTTTAAGAATTCCCCTCCTTTCTTGTTTTGCATTTTTTGAGTCTATACAATGTGAGCCGTTCATCGTTTTTTAGTTTCTGCAAAAATTGTGGCCTTTGTGAGTGTTGTCCTTACCAATTTCATTGATACCCCAATAAGAGTGCTCCTTAGATTTTTCTCTTCTTCACTGATGCTTTTACTTTTTACTTTTTGATTGAAACGGTAGTCTAATTGTGTTTCAAATGTCTACTAATGTTTTCTTGTTGATTAAATTTTTAAGAGGGGTTCACTTGTTACTTTTTCCAGTTCTGTTGGCATTATCCCTAATTCTTCGAAGGTATCTGCGGTAGGAACGATATCATGAGTAAATCTAAGGTTATTTAGTTTTCTTTCATTTATAATACGCCAATCTAAAATATATATTGAAAACGGAGAAGTACTCCGTACAAAGCAGTAGCTTTGATTCAACATTTTGAACATTTTGATACGTCATATTCTGAAAGGATCATTTAATAAGCAGTTCACAACCATGCCATTTGGTTGAAATTATTAAAATACCGAGAGTTTAAAAAAATCCGAAAGTTGAAAAATCTTGTTTTGTATTGAAATAACGGGCGGTAAATTTGTATCTTTTGTCAGCAAATGCTATAAGAAAATAGTCCTAAATGAGCAAGTCATTTAAATTTATGTGTTTAATTTAATTTGAAAGCAGTGACAAAAAAATTAGTCCCGACTGTTTCAACTGAGAGGTTTTCGTAATTCAGATGAATGCTTTTTTGTTTATAGATCATAGTAAGTGTCTTTACAAGGCCAAATTCAATACAATTACTTCTCATCATTTAATCGATGTGGAACGAACTATGTCCACTAATTTCGTTTCGTCATTTGTAAATGAATTGGCAGATCTAGCAAGACTTTAATTTGCGCATTTGTACAGGGTGTCTCAAACAAACATGCACCAACACTCGACTGGTGCTTCATCATTCAAAAATTTGTTAAAAGTAGGTGTGGGAATATTTACTTTTTGAATAGTAATGTTGTACCCCACGGACCTATGTGCTATTTTTTGATCTTCTGGTTTTTTATTTCTGTGCATATTTGAAGGTTTTTTTGTAATAAGCCTGTACGTACAAGAAAACAATTAATGCAACAAATACAAGTTTGTTCCAAAAAATTTAAGACACATTTTGAACATTCTTACCCCGTATACTACGTGCCCTTGCTTTTTCTTTAACTCCAATTTTATTAAGATGTTTGTTGTTTATAAAGGTTTCAAAACTAAATGTTACTGAAAGTTTCTCTCCAATACAGTTTGATTTATTAACCGTTCAGTCGGTATTTTGAAAAATAAGCATTTTCTATTATCTATATATAAATAAGCAAAGACAAAACGATTAGGTACCATTTTTTCCTCTATCTCTCAACCGATTTTCTTCGTTTTTGTTTTGTTTAATAGCCACTGACGACCTTCAGTGCAGAATGCTAATATTAATTTATAATATTGGTTCATTCATTAAATAAAATATGATAAAAATTCATTATTTACGTCCATACTGTCAACGTCAAACAACTTACAGTGCCGCCTATATGATCTGTGGAGCCGCCGCCACCAGACGGTCAAAACTCAAAACATTGAGTTTTATATATGAAGGGAGCTATCGTTAGATATATTTTTAGAGCATGTACTTCTGGAAGTGGCATGCAAGCGTTGTTATTGTTTAGTGGTAAGATAATCAATGTAGATCAGTATTGATTTTTCGGACGCGTTGCAGTAACTTTCATATTAAATATTCTGTTTTTAATGTGAATTTTATTATTTGATTAATATATTATTATCACAACCTTCCCGAAGGTGTTGTGTAAAAAAATGTCAACCACCGGACAATAGAGAATGTATTAAATATTTAAGTTCTCCTAGAGTTGTTGGTCCTCTCTTTTCTTTAATATTCCTGAACTTGAGATGAAACCGCAAATGACAAAAACTTTAAGGTTGCAAAGAACAGGAGCGGTTCCAGCCAAAAATTTGAGGGGTCATTCATTTGTCAAAATATTTTGAATCCTGATACCTATTTGAGTACATTTTTATTTTCTTTTTATTTCAATAGATTTGTGAATATGAGTGATAAATTTTGGTCATTACATCTACTTCTCCGATTTCTCCACAACTCTGTTTCTTATAAAAATATACTTTTTACAATTTCATGCAATAGGGTCGAATTCCGACCACTAGTATATATTATTTCTCTCATTTTTTGAAAAGACATCTCCAACTACGCTTTTTTGAAACATTGTTAATTCGTATTACGAATACAAATTCTGAGTAGAATATTTTTGTCTCTGAAAGTCTTACATAAATGATTTTTATAAAACTAAATAATGCCATTTTTCATGTTTCATGTCAAAAGATCTGAATAATTTATTTCTTATAATCTAGGTAAACTATAATGTTATTTTCTAATTTTCAAATTCCTTCCAAAATTAACCTAAGGCGTTTTGATTAGATTTTGGTGTAAATTGTATGAGTGCTGTCCTATATCACATTTTAATTCAAAATTCATGATTCATTAGTTTTGTTCATGGCGAATATTTCTCGGAGATTGGTATATTTTCATTTCATACCTTACATGATGCACCTCGCACAATTACCCTCCTAGTTCAGAATTAGTTAAATCTATTGAACGGAATACAATAGATTGTTGCTAGTCGAGAACCTCCAGATTGAAATCTCGAATAATTATTATATATTTAATACATATAACCGAATTAAATATTTTATAGCGAAATGTATTTCGACTTTTAGGTGTCAGGAAAATCTATCCTACAGCTACTTAAATTTGGCAATCACACTGTTTGTAAACGCCGTTTCCCTGTGATTCCTAGGATATAAATAACACGAAAGAATTCGCAAGTTAACTGAAACCAATCTAAGAAATTAAGATACTATCTTTTCGAGATTTCTTAATCCATATATTGTATCTAGTCGCGACTAATTGCTCTTAACCAAAGATTTGGACACATAATTCACATGATGAAGACACATAATGGATATGTGCCTTTTCTGTTGTAACTCATTTTCTTTCAACTGGGTTTTTCAAAGTTGTTGATAGGAGGCGAATTGTAAGCAATTGGTACACAACCTCCAGAGAAGCATGAAAATTGGATTTAGTATGAGTAGAATGGCTTATTGCTTAGTAAAGAGTGTAGACTAGATTATTGGTGTATTCTGTTCTGAGAAGAGCGCTTCACTTAGATACACAATACTGATTTATATTATTACTGTTATAATTGTTAAACATGCGAAGCAGCACTATATCTAGATTTCTGCATGAGCTTCTGGAAATCAAGTAATTTGGGTTAATAAATGAAAGACACATATGCCATTTAAGCGTTCAGCTTAGAAATTCTCACAATCTGTCTGCTAGTCCTGCTAAGTGTTTGATATGTATAATAATATTTTATACATGGAAAATATGGAAATCTTTGTAATTTATTTTGAAATGTATTCACAAGTTCTGAAGATAAATGTTTAATTTTGAAAATAACTTTGATTAAAATTCTGCTTACACAATTGGACATAAATTTATTTTGTCTATAGTGATATTCATAGTCTTTCCAAGCCAGATGCCATTCTTAAAATACTGCGATACTATTTTGAACAATTCATCACGTTTGAGTGTTTTTTTGTTCTGTTTTCTTAACCTGTTTATATATTTACCTTGAACGAATTTTCAAAACTACATAAAAACCTAACCAAAAGTTTACAGGTGGAAGGATATCCGTCTTGTAATTCTCCTCGCAATTATGACTTTAATAATTGAAAAAAAACCTGTCGATTCATTTCATATAAATTAGCTTCGGCAAAGAGTTTGTTTAAAAGAAGCGACACAGTCCAGAATAGTTCTTTAGGCGATAGTTTCATAATTAAAATAGTTAAAATGATTGATGAACTCATTTCAAATTTAATATAGTTTAAAACTTGCTCCCATTTGTAAACTTCAGTGGACGAAATTATAAACTGACACAGCACTGATTACCTTATGAGAGTGAAAAAAATTAATACATATCGAAACGGTATGATTTTTCATTTAAAAACATGTTTGGTAAAGGAATGTGGGATTTAGAGTTTGTTTGGTATTTCTTACCGGAATATAAGGACATATAAACAATTCGAAAAATACATTTTTTCTTCAGCTTTCCTTTAATTAAATTTAAAATAAAAATAATTATTCAAACAAATAATACCACATTTTATAAACAGACCAAAAGTATAAAATATTTTTCCTGGCGCCATACAGGTTTTTCCAGAATTTTTTTAATTTAGAGTTTTAATAGCCTTGAAAATACTTGAATTTATTAATATTGTAGAGATAAAGAAAAAGAATAGTGTATATTTTGTTTTTTTTTGTAAATTAAGAACCATTTTCTTAAAAGAAGCAAATATTGTTATTTATAAAATCACAATTATTTTCTATTTACTTGTACTTATGGAAATGAATTATTACCATATTAGAAAATTATGTGAATAAATAGTAATGAATAGTTGTTTGTTACCTAACGTGTAATAAACCTAACTATAATAAATAAATATATTATAAAAATTTTCAATTTATTTTAATGAACACTTTTAGTTTATAGATACTTTCTTGTTCACTTTTATTTAATTGTCTAATTTCTTCTATTCTATTCATTTGGGCTGTAGACTCTTATTCCTTTGTTACCTCACCACTGTTCGTCTGTAACCTTTATTATTTTCCATTTATTTGGTTTAATTATTTTTAATCTACAGTAGTGCAATATTTTCAATTTTATATTTAGTTTTGACTATTGTTTCACCAATAATGTCTTTCTTTTATTTTTTAGTTTTGGTGGATTTATTTACTTCCTATCTTAATTACCAAAACGGTTTTGGTTTACTCCTTGATGATGATATGTGATATGATATGTGTTTATACGTCGTTAATAAGGGGCCGTTCAAGTAAGTCGTTAGCACTATAGGGGTGCGGGAGGGTCTTTGATTTGCTTATTTTTTATATTTTTGAAGACATTGGTGGTAAGAGCTTTGCTTACTTTTACTGGCAAGGGGGGGGATAATTATAATAAATCTGCTTACGTAATACTTGAACGGCCCCTAACTACTAAACAAAAATAATTTATTTTTAAAAAAGAACCGACTTCAACTGACTTAAAATAAAAACCTTTTAGAAACCGTGTGTACTCAATCACTATTTTCTGACATATATTCTTCTATTCAGATCTAAGGTACAATTCTATTGATTATCTTAGCGTATTCTTATCTCCCTCTATCTTTCTCCCTCTCTCTCTAATTAATATGTTTTTCTATATTTACACTATTTTTTTACATTTTCATTTGTTTTATTAATTGGTCCACTTTCTATAAGTGTAACTCTAATTCACCCTATATTGCAACCACCCTGTATATGTTTCTTTGTATTGTTTACCCAATATGAATTCTATTATTTCCTGAACAAACCCTGTACAACTATAATTCAACTCCACACGATGTTGCAACCGCCCTGTATAAGTATTAATCCTCTCCACCCTATTGACTTACTATTTTTCTATTGTATAATTTTCGCCCCATCTGTCAAGTATAAGTACTTATGTTCCACACTGTATAACATTTTTTAACCGCCCTGTATAACGATAATTCCACACCATTATATATTTCAACCATCCTGTATATGCAACTGTTTCTAACATTTATATATATAACTCAAATATCCTTACTGCATATGCTTATTTAACAATTTTTTTAACTTTTTTTGATCCACTCTATATAGCTACAGTTTTACTTCACTTCTTCAACCACCTTGTATGCACAACTACTTATATGCCACGCAATACAACATTTTTAGAAATCACAATCTATAACTTTAATTCTATTCCACCTTATATTTTCAACCATCCTATATAGGCTTATGTATCACTTCACATTTATTTGAAACCAGCTGTATCACTGTAATTTTATTTAGCCCTAAATTTCAACTGCGCACATTTCACACGACAACAAGCCCCGTAAAATGAAAACCGTTACAAACACCCTGTACGATACATTTTCATAGCATATCGTGACAATTAAGCTAGATATGATGAAAATTTGACATTTACCGTTTTTTTTGCACATATTTTTCCGATTTTGAAGGAAAACAGTTATGTTTTACATTATTGATAATTATAGGGAATCAAGCTGGAACATCTCATTTAAAATATTCAAATTGATTGAGCCGTTTTAGAGAACGTGTAGATTCTTTGAAATTCACTGAAGTGTAGTCCCTTACTTACTGTCTTTTCTGATTTTCTGGAAAACCGTTTATCTCACATTATAGAAAATTATATGGTACCTTCCTGTAATATTCCTTAATACATACAATGCCATTTAAAACATGAAAACTGCCCAAGCCGTTTTTTTTTAAATCATTGAGCATACATAAAAAAAAACCTGCCGACGAATTGATAACCTCCTCTTTTTTGGAAGTCGGTTAAAAAGTTTATAATCTGCTTTACTTCTGCCTGTTTATATATACTCAAATATATTTATTTCTTACAATATTTTAAGTGCTTGATTTTATTTCTCATTAAATTTTTTATTAGCAGTTGATTTTTCCTTCCCTCTAAATATTAAAACATTTCTTGGGAGACTTTAATCCAAGCCCAAAATTAAATAATTGAATCTACTTATTGCTTCTGGATGTTAATGAAACTGTACCTGCATGAACATTGTATGTATGTTTAAACGGTAACCGAATTTAATCGTAATTTTTATTCAACACATTATATTAAGTATGCTTTTGGTTTCATTATTGGCTCTCTGCTGACTTGTCTGTACGATTTGTCTAGACATGATGGTCCTTATTTGATTTAATGATCGTTCTGTTCTCTTTTAGTGGTATGGTAGAATCTACTTCAAACTAGTCTTTTCTTGATTTTAGGTACTTCCTCCAATAGTATCATTGGTGGTGTCTCCATACTTTTACTAGACTAATCATAGTGTGAGCTGATGAATTTAGATATAGGAAGTAGGTAAAGCTGCTGAACCGTTAGAGACGACTGGAAGTCGTAGCCAGCAGATCAGGCTGTATTTGTAGTTTTAGCCAATCCTTAGAGGATCCAAAACTCTACGTACACTTAGAAAATAAATTACGTAAATTTACTCTAAGCAAGTTAATTAGAAACAAGAAATAAACAAGACCTCTCTGGTTCTTTGGGAATAACACCATATAAACTTGAAAGTCTGTATATTTCAAAAAGTCCAAACGTTTCAAGGTCTAAATCAGACCCCGTATTCAATGGTATTAACACAAATGAACAAGAAATTAAAAAAAAACTGTTTTAGACCTTGAAACGTTTAGACTTTTTGTGGTGTTTCCCAGAGAACTCAGAAAAAATAAAAGAAATAAACAATTAAACACAATCATTACACTAAACTTGTCAAAATAGATTAATGAGATGGCACTGCAATTTTACAACCCTTTTAAAAATATTTCTGTGAAATTATTTATAGAACATTCTTGAGAAAGAAACTCCGATATGTTTTATTCTTGATTTTCTGTAATGATTTTTTTTTGCATTTGCTGACCTCTTTCATGTATATTTCATTCTTCAATCTGTTCTTTTTTCGGCCTATATTATAATATAAGGGAACGTTATAGACGTTTAGAAACCCAGCTGAATTCTTGGCCATCTGCTTAATTTTACTCTTTTCACTTCATGAATAACTGCTATATAAAAAGTGATGGAGATTTATTTATCGAACAACGACCAGATTATTCGGAATGGAGCTTGACCAAATGTGCCTAAAGGGGCATGAAATCCTGTAACGATTTTTCTTTTACGAAAGGTCAAGGCTAGTAGCATAAAAAGAGTTTTTGAACAGAAGGCGTGGTCTAGATGACAAGCCTTTTCAAATGCGAAATTTAAGCCATCAACTTTTATGGTTGAACCAAAGTGCTCTTACCTCCCTTGTGTTTGGTTTTCTAACAGAAAATTCGTATTTATCACGTTATAGAAGTTGCCTCTATTGCTTTCACCAGAAAATTATTTACATGTTTTGTTAACTTTTATGTTATTATATTTAGAAACCTAATATATTAGAGGATCTTAAAATCATTAGTTGTTCAATGGTTTGAGATAAAAATTTGCGTACTATAGAACGCTACATGTTAAATGCATACATTTGGATAATTGAAGGCCAGTTATATAATTAGCTGGTACATAAATCAAATTCAATATCTAGGTTTAACATACTTCAACTATTGTCTGTTATCTGATAGTGTTTATTTGTTTTGCACCAACGAAATGTGCTCTATTGTATATTTCTTACATCCAAGCCAAAGTGTCTAACATTATAATAAAAACTAAAAATTGTAATAATGGCAGAAATTAAGAAAATCTAAGTCTTTATCAGTAGATCAGTGTCCTCTGTCTACTCGGTATCTTCTGTACCAACTTATCATTTTCCTCGACTGGCTTTTATAAATATAGTCTTAAAAATAATAATATTATTAAGAGTTTGGGAACCAATCTTGTGTTTATTGATGTATACAGTGTACACACATGGAATTTTTTCATCTTTCCTAAGGTATCATTTCCAGGATATACAAAATTCTATAAATACAAAATTTATTTATTCTTATTAAAAACATGATTAGTTGGTTAAAATTTAATCTTGAGACTAAAAATTCTAAAACGGCTTGAAACGATTAATGGAATTATATATACCTAACAACAGCTAATGTCAATGAAATAAATATAAAGGGTTCTCATAGTTTTGTGACCAACTGGCAATCCTTCCTCTATTTGGCGTATACTGAAACGACATACGTTCCTAACACCACAAAACAACAAATTTTTCGAACTCTGTTGCCAACAAATTTGTGTATACAGATCATATTGACATAACCTCACTATAGAGTTTTGTAACAATTAAACGAAAACAATACCTTTCTTTTGATATCATTTCTAAATATGTTTGAAATTCATATAGGAAATTATTGTAGTAGGAATAAAGTACGTTGAACTCAACAAATTGTAATATTGGCATCATATTTCATTCATTTTATTTAAGATGTTATTGCCAAAAGTTATAAGCTGTAGAAGTCATTTATTGTAAGTGAAATAAAAAACGGCAATTTCAGTTGTTTATTGGATAAAATATTGCAGATAGTTTTACAAGCATTCAGTTGTTTGTAAAATAAAGAAGGTACAATGATATAATGATTTAAACTTGTTTCTCTGCAAAGTCCTTAACCTTCAACTTTACAATGATCAAATTAGAAATTGTGAACGATTTTTTTATCACTTCTGATGAAATAAATATAGGCATTGTAAAATAAATCATATAATTTTAATTTTGACATTACACTGCACTTATATATATATATATATATATATATATATATATATATATATATATATATATATATATCATTTCTAATCGCTGAAGGTTTTCTAAGTACTGGGATGTTTTCATATATCTAAGTCTGTATTAGGTTATCATTGATCTAATTCTTGCACTAAAAGTTAATTAACAGTTTGATCATTTCATAATAAATTTCTTACTTTCAGTCAAAAATCTAGAAACCATCACTAGTTCCATATACAAATCAATAGGTATTGATCATGCCTAAGGATTTTCACATCATGTGTACCGTTTGAAAAAAAAGCTGATTTGATACTTGATTTAACAGGAGTTCCTTATAATTATTTCGCTGCTTGAATCACCCTTATTTTGTTTTCGTCTCCTTTAATGACCTTGTACTACTGTTTTTCCATCTCATGAGATGAGGTTGAGGCTCACACATTTTTAATTGATTAATGTTTAATATTGAACAACTCTGTATTTAGAAGTGTTTATTTACAATTACATAGTACATGTTTGTTCCTATTTAAGAATTTAAAGAATATTTAAGAATTTTTACTGATTTGGCAACCTCTTATTCATAAAACACCAGAAGTTTGTTGTTTTGTGGTATTTGGAACCTATGTCGTTTCAGGATAGGATTACCGACCAACTAAAGTACATTTTTATATTGAAATATTCTTCGTAATGACGTTTTAGTAATAAAGCTTAAAATGCTGTTAGAAAGTTAGGCCATCTAATACTAGTTCAAAGTATGTAGATTAGGGTGTTTCAAAAATGCAAACCATTTTTTTTTCTTTTGGTGTTGAAAAGTTGAAAGTACATTAAAAAACGAAAATTTTGGCACTAATTAGAGCTCTTAATATTGATATTAAGGTTTGCCTCTATTCATTTGTTTTTTTTTTCCATTTAAATAACACAGGAAATTATTTTTCTTATTTTTAAATTTTGATTACTTTAAACTGGTTCATTTGCTTGGTACCAAAACTTCAGATCTTATAGGAAATTTCACGCTGAAGGTCAAAGCTCGTCAGAGCAACCGCTTCAAAAATATTTGCGTTTGAAAATAACACTAATAAAAAATTTCACATTTTTTCTATTATAACTTTAAAAAATATCTTTTGTTATTTTTATTCTATGTTTTATCTAAAATCACTTTAATTCTGTTAATCTAAAACTGTTATTTTTTTTGCCAATTAATTCATTACATAACATACAAAAAGCACGAATACGTAAATATAAAGATGTTACTCTCTGGCCTGAAAATCAAAATTTCTTAGAAAACCTGGAGTATTTTAAGAAGCTTCAAGTTGTAAAGACGTAGCAGAACGTGGTGTGGCACTGATAGAACAGTATAATCGTTGCTTAACCAAAGATGAAGAACAACTCCAATATTTGTTGCAAGTAGTCACAGAACACAGAAAACAATATCCGAATTGTAATAAATCTAATTTTGTGACACCGTAATATTTTAAAGTCAACAAAAGATTATTATAAGTAGTATATATTGTTGTTTATTGTAAAGAATTAATTGTTTAAAAATTTTTTTGTTACTTAGTGAAAAATAAAATCAATTTGTTATAGAAAAGCCCAAAATTTATTTATAGAATTTTTTTTATCTTTATATTTACGTATTCGTGCTTTTTGTATATTACGTATTGAATTAATTCGCAAAAACAAAAAAAAATAACAGTTTTAGATTAACAGAATTAAAGTGATTTTAGATAAAACATAGAATAAAAATAACAAAAGATATTTTTTTAAGGTTATAATAGAAAAAATGTGAAATTTTTTATTAGTGTTATTTTCAATCGCAAATATTTTTGAAGCGGTTGCTCTGACGAGCTTAGACCTTCAGGTCTTTTTTGTAGAGCGTGAAATTTCCTATAAAATCTGAAGTTTTGGTACCGAGCAAATGAACCAGTTTAAAGTAATCAAAATTCAAAAATAAGAAAAATAATTTCCTGTGTTATTTAAATGAAAAAAAAAACAAATGAATATAGGCAAACCTTAATATCAATATTAAGGGCTCTAATTAGTGCCAAAATTTTTGTTTTTTATGTACTTTCAACTTTTCAACACCAAAAGAAAAAAAATTGTTTACATTTTTTAAACACCCTAATGTAGATGTAACAGTATTTATTCGAGTAAAATTCAACAATAAAGTTTATTTTTATGAAAATTTGTAAATTTTTAGTGCTACAATTTCATATTCGGTTATACAAAAATAGGAATAATACAACAGACAGTAACTAAAATTGGGAAATCATTAATTATCAAACGTGGGATCCATAAGAAAAACTAAGTTGTTTTTTGGTAACCATAACAAAGAATTATATAAGACTGAAACGAAGAAATTATTTAATATTGCGAAAGAATATTTTGTATTTGAGTTAAAAAAAATTGATTTTATCTTAGTGTCTCTCTCAAATCAAATTGGAAAATGATTGTATGAATAATAAAGAATACCGCGTTAGGTATATTGTATTTATTGACATTTTGGAATGTTTAATAGAAAAATGTTTACTGTTTTCATCACATAATTAATTTTAAATGGTTAAAATTTTAACTTTGCTTAATTCACTATTGAAAAGTCCATTGAAACTTAAATTTAGTCGACTCACTGTTCGTAATTTCTTTTTAAAGTAAAATAATTCTGATTATCCTAGCATTCAATGCTTTATCGACTGGAAATCATTACCAATTCTACTGGAAATTTTCCACTCTGTGAAATCCTGGCGAGCGTATTTTCCACCATTGTGTTTTCAAACGTGCTCATGGTTTGAATGGCATTAATTTAATCTTGAATTGTCACTTAGCAAAACTACGTGACGTCTGCTTGGCAGGAAATGTATAACATTACAGGATTTAATTCTCGGAGATAATGAGAATTTTTATTTTTGTTGAAGGTTCTGTCAACGACAGACACAACGTGAAAAAAAAAACCGAATGCGAGCATCTTTTCCAAACTGCGATTACTCTTTCAGATGTTTACACAAAAAATGTGTGGAATAGAGGTTTCTTCTTTTATAGAAAACAATTTTCGTCATGTCGGGCATTTTTATTTGCTTAGATTAAACCATCTTTAATTTTTTTTACAGGAACTCTGTTTATTTTTTAAGTAGTGTGTTCAGATATAATGAAAACACATAGGTATGTATATTGCCACAGATATAATAATAATATTCTTTATTTTCCAATAAAAAAACCATAACTCCTTATTACTATGTAATTATAAAAATTTAATGAGGTACAGTTATATATACATAACTGATGAAAATTAATAACCTAATTAACATATATTTAACATATTGATAGGTATAAACATAGATATGCTGTTAATAGAAAAATATTGCGCATATCCATATGTAAAAAATTAAAAAAAAAATTATTTAAGGGTTTTATTTTATTATGGAATAATGGACGAGAGATAAATTTAAAAACGATTATTTATGGATTGATTTAAGTAGAAAACAGGCCCTCTGCCAGAACTATAATTTGACACTACAAAATTAATTCTACTCAATAAGGTTGGTGCATCAATGCAGTTTTGTAATAATTTATAGAAATTGCTATTATTAATTCTTCTGTGGTCCAAGAAGTCGATAACGATAACGGTCCTAGATTATACCCGTGCGGGACTCTGATTTGCAATAAAATAGATGAAATTAAAACCATTTTATAATACATATTGAATAATAGTTCAGGTGTTACAAATGTGCATATTCTATTAGTGACATTAGTAGTTCTTTGTTGTGATATCAAAAGCAAGTGATTAATTTTATCGAAAGTCCTTGAAAAATCTGTACACCACTTTTAATGTCGATTTCTTCGTTTCTTCCAGAACACACCAAAAAATACTTTCTCCTTTATTGAAAAATGACCTGAACAAAACTACTAACCCGACCAAACATGCCGTGTAGAGAATTAGGAAACCAATCAAAATCAAGTACATACCTCAGTGATAAAAGCTTCTGGAATGACTTTGTATGTCTACATGGCTGGGCAGAATATTTAACTGCCTTTAAACAGTATTCGTAATAGGGAGAAAGTCTTTCAACGACTCCCGAATTTCTTTTTATTATAAATTGTGCTCGCTTATTTCTGTACAAACGAGTTTTGTTTTAAAAACTTACATCACAATAAATAAACCAATTATTAATACAAACTGGACTTATTACGCACTGATATAGGGATTAGCCAATAAATCAAATATCGGTATCATTCAACACTCTTTGGTATGTTCAAATGAAATGATATTTCCTTACCTAAAAATATCATCAGTGAAAGGGGAGATGGAAGATACTTACCTAAAACAATTTGAAATATGACTGAAGTACCCCCCCCCCCACCCTCCGGAGAGCCAAAAAGTTGGTAAATTTAATTTTAAAACGAGGTAATCCTCTTGACTCCAAGAGCCTAGAAGAAGGAAACTTCTATAGGTTTAAACCTCAGAACGACTAATAGCCCAAGAAATCTGGGTTTAAAATTATATTTAGGTAACTTTTAAAGGATTCCTCCTTCTGTTAGAAGCTGTAAATACCAGATCATTTACATAGATGTTAAAAGAAAAAGAAAACTGAGAACCTACTTAATCTGTTGTTTGGACTTTCTTTTGAAATATGTATCTAGCATCTAAATTTTGTCGTATTTGGTATTGGTACAGGTGTTGATAATTTGTCTCAATTTTTTTACTTCTGTAGATATTAAGTTTAATAAATGTTAGTATACTTTCGCATTGTCAATCTGAAGTTTATTCTTTATGCCTATTATTTCGTAATATCGCTACTTGCAAGTTCAAAAACAATACCTGATTTAAAAATAATAACTCCAAAACTGTTATACTTTCAACAATAACTGATTGCTCTTTGTTATTTTAAGTAAGGTGTTATTAATAATCTGCGTCATTTAGTAGCAGGATTTCCACAGTTCTTATTGAATTACTGGGTACAGCAACGTCGTCAATGAAGCTCGATGTTATGAATGAAATAGTGGTACTTGTATTAGTTGTACAGAATGACTTGCAAACTATTCGATTCTGCAAGGAACTGCATAAATAAAAAGTGTGAAAGCGGCATTTAGTTCCTTAAATTCGCGTTTCAAAATTAGCATTTACCTTGTAACTGTCTATTATAGTTCTTTCATAATTTATCACGGTTTTCATTTTCCGTAGTTAATGATTTGTAAACAATCATAGTGTATAAAAACAGTTATTGCTCGAGAAAAACAGAAAAATGACTTTATTTCATTTAAGCGATAAAAAGCTATACTTGTCACAACAAACTGAGAGAAATGTATGTGATTTCTAGTCTAATTGTAAATAATTCTAGCTTTCTATATAACGAAGACAGATTTTTATTTCGTCTATAAGGCGCAAAGGTGTTACATTTATGCGTGGTTATGTGCTAAAATAGTTCGAAATCTGATTGACTTCACAATTTTATATTGTAAAGTAAAATGTCATATACATTATAACAAGATAGAAATATCACGTCAACTTTTTAAATATTATTGTAGATAGTATTTCAAACTGATACTGAGGAAGGAGAATATCAATACTGTTAATTTTTTTCAACTTTTTTAAATATTTTTATTATGTCAAATTGTATGAAAATTGTCTGGTATATTAGTTGCTCTGTAACCGAAGGACTTTTTTACTCTCGCTTGAAATTTTTTCTTGAATAGATTCTCTGCACCAAATTCTCTATATGAAATTCGCATGCAAATACTCATCTATTTGTGTGAAACATAGAATATTAATTGGGCATGAATTCAATTATTTCAGAGTAGCTCAATTAATGGGGATTAATAGAAACAATATTATTACCTTTCTTTGAAACTGTGTTAAAGTCATTTTATTTACGATATAAAACACATTAACCTAAATTTCTTTATTCTTCTTATTATTATTTTTTGCAGATTACTTGAGGCATCTTCTAGGTTAATTTTTTTGGGTAAAAAGTACCACAGAACAAAACTTTATAATTAATAATCTAAACAGTTTTAAGGTTTAAATCAGACCTTATAATTGAGCCTAAATTGCATTAAAATATAAATTTCAAATTGATTGTTTGACTTTGCAGTGAAGTTTATATTTATGGTAAGATACTAAATACAATTTATATTGTATTACAATTGAAATCATAATTCCCTTTTTGTTCTCCAAGTGTGGTGACTTGTTCCAAGAAAACCTAAAAATTATCTTAATAATATTATTATTTTTTATTCTACTTTTTACCTATCAATATATTTTTAAGTATATTGCTATTTATGCATTTGTGTTTTAAAAACTATGTTAAAATTCATACTGGACTTGATATTACAAAAAAAAAGACAGAAAATGTGGTCTTTGATACTCCAAATGATATGAATTTTTCCCATTTGCATGTTGGGTAACCCATAATATTATGATTTTTGCGGGCTGAATGAATGAAAATACCATTTATGAGTGCTTCAATAAGAGCGCAAGATTTGCTTTTACCGCGATGTTTGACAGTCTTAATGACATATGATAATGAGGTGACCGGTCGAATGATGGGAGTTAGTAAACATGGAGCATTACACTCTAGAACACCGATTCTGAATGTTAAACATTATTATCAAAATGTATGGGTGCGTTCAATATTCGGTCAACAAATTCTTCCTGAGTACTGTGAAAAAGTGCAATCGAAAAATTCGAAAGTACTGGTTGAGTTAATGAAACAGGAAATATACGACACTCATTCCCAGAGGTCGTGTACAACGGCAGTTCGCGACGGCGTGGCCGAAAGTTGAGAGACGTTGATTCATCATCGTCCACAACAATTTTGAACTACTCTTCAGCTTATTTTTACTGAAGATTTACATCTACCTAGGTATAATTGATTCAATTTTGCCAAAAGACCACGCTAAGTGGAGAGAGTTCACCAATTGGATCGTTGAGCAAAAATAAGTTAACTCCGAGTTTACGAACAAAATCATTTTCATTGATGTGGGCCATTTGCATTTCTATGACTTCGTTAGTCGACAAAATTGTCGCATTTGGGGCTAAGAAAGTCTTCCGTAGATTCATCAAAAAGCAGTGCATCTAAAATGTGTCACTGTTTAGTGTGCCTTGTAGTCTGGAGGAATTATTGAAGCGGTTTCTTTGAAGACGGGAAGGTAATGCATTAACGGTGAAAGTTGAACGTTATCGGGCTATAATAACGCAGTTTTTTGTGCTTGGAACATACCTCTTGACGACATACGATTTCAAACCGGTGGTATCAAATGTCATACCGCTGGTACATATTAACTGGCTTGCACGAGTTTGCTCCTGATCATTTCATCAGTTGGTGACCAGAATTGTCGGTTTATCATAAACCACAAGTTTGTACCAAGTCCGTAGCATTGAAGGCCAAAATTAGACGCAGTATAAATGAAATACCGCCACATGTAAACAAAAATGATATTACAAATCTTGTCAAAAGAGTAAGCATGTGCCAGCAAAACCTCTATTGGCTGTGAATTTTTATTCTTCAAGTGAAATCAAAGGGCTCCGTTGAAAGAAATGTATTTTAAAGGAAGATATAAGTGAAACACATGCTGATGTTGAAAACCTCTGAAGTGATCTTATGAAAAAGTTTAATTTTGTCGAAACAAATTATCCTTATCAGTCTACAGGTGAGCATGTTATTTGATGGGGCTGTCACCTTTCCACCTAATGACATGCTCGTTTTCCACCCTCTTTCGTTTGCTAAATGACGCACGTCCAGTCACGCGACTAGGGTTTTCCGAAACGAGAGTATGATTCGTTCGTAATGCTGAATCGGACTGCTACAGTTTCTGACTTGTTTGCCAACAGTCGATGTTGTTTTTTTATTACCGTTCAGTAATGAAATTGTCTAATAAAATTCTTTTTATTTATATATCCAATATGCAAAGAAAAAAATGTTTGAACAAGGTTCGCAACATGAGAATAAAATGAATATTCATTTCTAAATATTTAGTCTAAAAGTCATCTTACTCAGTGCGATTATGAAGCAAAAATAAATTACCTAGCATAATCTGCGACTAGCGCAACCGACCGGCGGTGACGTCTGGGCTCATATACAATTTATTTTATAGTATTCGTCGTTAGTCGACTGCCAATAATTTAGGAGCACTCAAATTAACTGAGCCTTGGATTATTTCAAGGCTAACGAACGAAAAAAATGATGTAGTCTTAACAAGAGGTTATCGCCCTCATAGACGATAATTTGTTAACCATCAATTACGTAATGCATATGGTGTGTATGTATATGTTTTATTTACTGATACATGGACAAAATTGTAAATTATAGTGTTTTTGAACTGATGAACCAGAGAGCGGAGCAAAAGTGTCACGCTTCATGGTTGTCTAAAAGGAACATTTCGTTTTCAATTTCAGCTGTTTGTGCAAATAACATCTGTTCAAAACAAAATGAAACGCAAACCAATTTAAAAAGTTATAAAACTCGAATTAAACGGATGAGATTTTTCATTAAAAATAGTGTTTACGCTTGTACAGTGATGCTGAAGAGGCGGGATTTAATTCCTGAAACAACATATAACGTCATTTATTGCCCAGAGCAATCCTTCAGAATTGTAACTGTTTTTCTAAATATTTTATTTCAGCTTTCCTTGTAATTTTGTGCTTCTGTTAGAAAAATCATGCTTATTCCGAAAAACTTTTAACCCTCCGGGGTCGCGGAGTTTTTTAAGTCTAGTCGGTCGGTATTCTAGACAGGAGTAAAAAAATAGTTCAATAAAATACTCGAGCGTTTCTTATTAACTCCACTGGCAGTTATTACTATGATTTCATATTTTTTTATTCGTTAAAACCCCGGCGTTGGGACTGTTGAAAAATTTTAATTGACCATTGAGTTGGGATCCCCACACATTACCAAGTCTCAACTAATCAAGTATCTTAAGAATAGACCTCCTTCGCCAAATTTTGTGTTTCTTTATCATCAGATCGGGTTCAATGTAAAAGGAATCGGATTCTTTGTACAACATCGTAAAAAAAGTTTACGCTGTATCTCTCCTCCATTTCAGCACGAATTTCAATTTTTACGGAATTTATGAAACAACGCGCAATTACCAGAAGAATAATATTCTGCACATTACACTACTGTTGACTAATATTACACACTAATATTATAAACCCTTATTAACACATTTCCAGTCATTTTGCATCCATGAAACCAGCAGGCCTGGTTGGTCCCATCAGACCAACACATTTGTCGACAAAACCCTAGTCTTTCCTAAATGGTAACAGAGTTTCGTATTTTGCTTAAAAATAGTTAAAATCGATATCTCAACATAACAGTAGGAGCAAAATTCAGTGATGGCATTTTTTCTAATTCCATCCAAGCCATTAATAGGACAAACTAAATTATTTCAGAGTTTATGGTACGATTCCAAGCATACAAGCGGGAGTTTGTTGTAGCGTCGTTGGCTGCAACAAGTTGTGTCGTATTGCCCCCTTGCAAATAAAATATACGATTGTATTATCTACTATAGTATTTAAAACTCATTTGATATACCTTTCACCAACAATGCTGCGACCTCTAGTTTTATTCCTGATGAAACAAAAAAGGAATCTATTGACTTATAGTTTCTAATTGTTGGCACCCATAATAATGGACCCTCATTTTATTTGGAGTCTGCTTAAGGTAATGGTGCAAAGTTGGGCCATTCTCGCTCATTAGCTGTCATTTCTTGAATCGACAACACTGGATTTGTTAATATTTCAGACACAGAACAACTTGTTGAAAGTGATTTCATTTGTTTTGGATTCTGTCTAAGCCTCGCTTCATACGTGCCTGTTGAAATCGGCCCGACGCCGGGTAGTGAAGGCAGTGTTGCATGTACTCTTACGCAAATTTTCGCGGCGTCTGGCTGACAGCTACCTCTAATGCAATGACTACTAATATAAATGGACCCGGCGGTACTCTCATATACGACCAAAGGAAAAATGGGTTGAAGCATGAGACAAAAATAGAAAGAGAAACATGTATTTGTTTACAAATATTCCGGCTCCAACAATAGCGTCCAAACTACACTAAATCAACAGTCATGTTATTCAGATTCAAAATAATAGAACTACGTACCTAATCCACAAATATAAATTTATTAAAATCCATTAAAAGATATGCACAATAACAAAAACAATTAGTGGGTTAATTACTAATATGTATTAGTAATTATCAAAACATTTATTTCTTCACGTAAAGTGTAGTTTTATTTACTGCTTAAATGACCTTTTGTAAAACTCAGTTTACACGTTTATGATCTTACACTCACCGGTGAGAAGATAATTCGGCAAACCGATATGCAGTTTTCCTGCATGTAAAACGCTGAAATAACACTTTATTATTGTTTTTTACAATTATACAAAATAATCTCTGATTTCAAAAAAATTTGAACTTCAAAACACTTTAAAAATTATCAATTATGAAGTTAACCTCAAATCAAAATCTAAATAAGCAAACTTGCGCTATTGCCTGCTGGACATGAACAGAGTAAAGTGTCGCCGTTCAGGCGTTCAGTCAATGCGTACATATACCTATATTTACGTCTGATATATTTGGCATTGTTTACTATTTTCCGGCAAACGTCATCAAGTTTTGGGACATAACAATTGGTACAGTTCGTATGTTATTCATTTCCCCTCTGTGTCTTTATTTGAAATTCCAAATCCCTGCATTTGGCTATTTTTCCAGCCTGCTTTATATTTATATTATCGTTTTTAGGGATTGCTATGTCAATTAAGGTTGTTTTTCTAGAGACTTTATCTACTAAAACTATGTCTGGTCTATTGTGAACAATTTAATATTATTATTGGTAATATTAATTGATGATATGATAAATTGTGGACAAGGCAACCTTTTACAAATGAAATATTAACACTTTTGCAATTTATTTGTGTATGCTTGCCAATTTATCTAAACCTTTGCGTCACTAGCGACTCTTCTCGTAGTGTGCTTTAGGCTAGTTAAACGTTGCGAACTTTCAACTTCTTATTTTCATGCTCCAATCCATCAGGATTTTCTACATCTAACGATCCAGGATCTGGATGCAAATCTATCCATTTTAGGAGTACCCTAAACTTTAAAAACAAGTTTGCGAAACTGATTTCAATGATCCTTTTAGCTCCAATAAGTCATAATTGTAGATCCTTTCTGGTATCAATAATCATTTCGTTATTCCAGGCAAGAAAAGCGTAATTTCTTTGGCAGGTTTTAGTAAACCTACGAATTTTTTCGTGTGATTTCTTTCCTAGGAATCACAGGGAAACGGCGTTACACACAGTACGACTCCCGATTTGGAGTCTCTGTGAGCTAGATTTTCCTGAAACTCCTGGATGTCGAAACTCATTTCGCGATAAAGTAAGAAAAGCGTCATGTGCTACAAACACGTGGAACACAAATTTCTCTGCCTGGCAATGCACTAGGTACTGGCTAATCAAGTTGTCCGGAATTCACCATATTATTCAGTGGCACCCCAAGGATAGTTTACAAATGATTGCTTGATCAATGTTAAAAAATTTCGAATAAAACCAGCCACCTTGTGACGTATCACTGTCTCTTGGGCCGGCACTCGAGTTTTTTAGGCGCTTTGTCTGTTGACAGTTGATGAGTTTTTTTTTGCTTTTGTTTCATCTGTTTAGTGTGACATTGGTAACAACTTAATTAGAAAAGGTTACATTGCAAATACTAGCCGTCACTTTGTGACATATGCTTTCGGAAAAATTTACATCTATTGAGCAATCCTTTATGTACTATCCTTGGTGGCACCCGACATCAAGGCATATGAAATTATAGTTGGCATCCGCAATTGCCATTGCAATAATTGTATGGAATTCCTTGTAATTAAAAAATAAACTCCTACTGTGTCCAGGGGCCACGATTGCAATGTGCTTACCATCGATCCTACCAAATACATTTTGCGAAGTTTCATCGTCTTGAATAGTTGTCTGCCACGCATTGCTAATCATTTGTTATTTTACGAAGCCACAATAGCAAATTTTCCAGGAGTTGACAGGAAACTCCTTACACTACACATTTTTCACGAAAACTGTTTACAATCCAAACGTTATCTGAATGTCATCTCGCAAAACCGACTTATTGAATATATTTTTACATTTCAATAACTCTAGGTAACATGAGTGATCAAATCCTTGAAATTTGTCGGAGAGCTGTTCAATTACATCCTGAATATTGTGTGAGCATATATTTTCTATGTTCGTTTATTAATACGAACATCCTTGAGTGTATTCTGCAGGTCTGATACTGAACAATTATATCCTGACACAACATAACCGATCCTCCAACAGTCGTTGCCGTGTTTGGATAGAGGTTTTATTCTGGCTGTAAATTGATGGTTTGCTTTAGCACTTGCTGGTTATAACAACATTACTAACAGTGTACTAAATAATATACTGACCAATATTTTTTTGCGCCGTCTTTTACATCCAAGTTATCTTGAGTTTAATCAAAAACGACGTATTTCCTAACGTCTTGGGTTCAATCTTTTAGCATTGTCTGATTTCTGAATGTGGCTTTCATATCTCTCTTAATTTATAGTATCGTTATCTACGAGAATTGTAAATGAATAAAATAAAGGCAATTTTTTTTCTTCCTGCAACAGATAAGTATCTAAAAAATGTATATACAGAACAAAGTGTAGTAAGGCAATTTCGTAAAATTGCCCGAATTACTGGTTGTCTATACAGAGATTCTTCCTCAGAGTTATTCTGGGAGAAAGATGTCTACAAAATGATCAATCACTATTCCTGTATATAAGTAATGTATACTGTGTTATACTTATCTGTGTTTGGAGACGGTGTCAATCGTTTAGTGTTGAATTGAAGGTTTTTTTCTTTTTTTTTCCAAAAAATTTGGCTTTTATGTTGAATTTGTTGTTTGTCAAAAAAAAACCAAGATACCCATAGTGAGAGTACAATTATTAAACATATAATAATACGTCCAGTGTAGAAACAAGTGTTCAAGGTTTCTGAAGTCTGGAGTTACTAGTAACGTGTACATTTGTATAAGAAATATCTGTGTAAATGCATTGTCTAAATCTATTCCAAAATTATCTAAATAAGCTTGAAATATCAGCGAATTGAGTAGACATGAACTTTTATATATTGCTGAGAATACTGTGAAATGAAAATAATATTGTCTAAAGTGTTTTTTGATTTATGACAGCCATCAGTTTTGAAATAAAGATAAATGGTGTTATTTTATGGCTGAAGAAAAATGACTCAGGTGGAAAATAAACGATTTATTTAATCTCAAGATGACAGTAAAAAGCTAAAAAACGAGTTTATACATTACATACATTCGTTTAAGAGATAATTGAAGATATTGATGACTTTGTAATTGTTTACATTTTTCCAAAATTTACTTTAATAATCCGTAGGTGTCAGAAATATTCATTTTGGAAAAATATTTTCTTGTATGTTGTTCAGAGCAGTAAAACTGTTAAATATATTTATTATAAATGACAGCCATCACTTAGAATGAAGACAAATGGTTATCCATTTTCCTGTCGGTGAAAAATTAATAAGGTAGAAAGTAATCGATTTATTATTTTTGTTTGATCATTTCACTAATGTTGTGTATCATGGCTTTAACGGAAGTCATATTCGAATGTGACTTCCAATATTAATCTTCTAGTCATACCATTATTATTAATTTAGATTATTATTATATCTAGTAAGTGATAATTTTATAACAATTATACTATCACCAGAACTTAATTATTAATCATATTTCAAATTATAATTTGTTTTGAAATTTACGAAAATGCATGTAATATTCTCTTTAAAATTGTTACCTTCACCTTCTTGGAATGACATTTAATGAACGGTTAGTAATTATACTGAGAGCCACTATATATACAATTATCAATCAATCCTTTCGTTGGAATTTAACAAATAGTCATGGTAAAAGCAACACTATTGTAGTTTGAGTATTCGTTACCAATTGAATTTTAAATTAAGTAATTTGTTTTTTTTTGTAATCAACTATTAGTATAAAAAGCAGAATCCATAAACATACTTCCTTATTTTGTAATAAGCCTGAGATGACTACATATTTATGTGAGCATTTAAGTTCTTGCAGAATAATGAGCGCGTGGTTCTTACTATCTTCATATTCCAATAGATTCCGTGGGTTCAAAAATTAAATGTACACGGATATTCACGTTAACTTTCGATGACTTTAATTCATAAAACTAAATTTATTTACTACAGCTGATTTCTATCGATACAATCCACGCGGTAGTATAAACTAAACTACTCAACATGTACAAATATCGCTGGAAAACAGACTAGAATGCCTTTGTTGTCGGAGCGTTCATCAAGACATTTTTGGAGGTCGGTGCTTTTTGCACCCATCGAAAGTTCAGGATAGTCCTCTTTTTATTATCTCAGCCGGTTGTATGTTTGTTTTGTTTTTGTTGGAATGATTAATTTAGAAGGTTTGTTAATTTATCCGTTGTCGGCTTAAATATTAATTTCAAAACTATATTTTGCTGTGGTCTGTCGTACAGGTTCATTCCAAATGTTAGGTATAGTTTATACAGTGTGTATCAGAAAAGTTCCATATAACATTTATACGTTTTTATATTGTACACCATATATTTGAAGTCAAAGTTGCATTTCAAAACTAAAATAAAAGTATTTTATTGTGATATTTCTTGTATGTAATTATTTAAAAAATAATAAAAAAGAATTGTAACATAGTTTCGTCATCAATTAAACGACATTTGTGTGACTAATGTTATAACATATGTAAAGGACAAAAGCTCTATTTACAGTGAAATTTACTGTATTGACAACAAATATATTGAGGGTAGCAAATAACTGAATTAAAATATAATAGGAGTCAAAGCTAGATCACGTTTTTGTTTACAGTGGGACATCTGTATCTCTCAACACTAAATTATGCAAACATTTTCCGTCGATCTCTATAAAAGCGTTCTACCGCGAACTCTAGCAGTGCCACCTTAAAAACTATTAACATTCAACAACCACATAACGAAATCTGTATGCATTGCCGTAAAGAGTTTTTTATTCCTTTCTAAACCGCGCCCCCTGCCTGGGTCCCGGTGACTCTACCCTAGTTATGACACTGCGTTTAAAAGCGTGTGAAATCAGGAGACCTTGCCGATCTATTGTCAGCACAAATTCAAGAAATATCAACCACTCTTATTTTAAGGTCAATTAACCTTAGAAAACGAACTAGAGAGATTTAGAAAACTACCTGGAGAAGAATACAGCAACCATATCATCAAAAAAGCAAAAGGTGGTGTGAACTGCCGTGCAAATATCCGTTGGTTTGTGTTACTTTTCTGATGACGATGTGTCGGCCCTGTCCTGTTATAAGTACATCTAAGAAGGGGAGTTGCTTGTTCAGTGTGAGGCCATATTATGAAAATATTATCAACATAGCGAACTCTCAGTTTTGGTTTTAATATTGCCTTAACAATCAAAGGCTAGTTCTTCCAAGTAATCCGTATAGTTTTGAACACTGAGTTGATCATCACTAAACTGACGATATTCTTTGAAGACGCGAGATGTAAGACCGACATCTAGGATTTTCGAGAGACGATTTTCTGTTGAATCTCTAGTTTGATATTATAGATATTTTTTCCGTTTTATCATACTATGTTTATTTTAGAAAATGTACTCAATTGTTATTTGTTAATAATATTTATTTTTGTTCATATTGAAACAAAAAGTGTTTAATTGTATTCTCTTGGTCACCAAATTTCTATTCACAAATATACCGCATTAACTTACAGCGTACAGTTAATGGATAGCGTCACAAATTTAAAGCACCTGTTAATACTTTTCGTTGGCTTGGAACGTGACATTATTTGAGTTAATAATAGCTTTTTCGGCAGCAAGTCAAAGTCCTCGATAAAATTCCATTAGAACAAATGTTCACATAAATGAATGAGATAAAAGAAAATAATACAGGTAGTTTGTGTATAGATGAAAGGTTGTGGAGCGCAAGATATTAAAGGGAACATTGTGGAACCTACAAGGTCTTGTATATGGGTTACATTGAGTCGTATTCTCTTATTTATTATACATTCTATTCTTTTTCAGTCTTTACTTGTTATCCCTAACATGCATCTTTCTATAATTTTTAATAAACATGTTCAACTCTTCTGTTTGTTCTTATATATATATAATGTCTTTATTAGCGAAGTAGCTATCAATTACATCAACAGGTTATACATAAAAAAAAACACAACTAAAAATTATTCTTAACATAAATACATAAACATCTCTTAAATGTATAATAATTTCCAGAATTTTTAATACTATCAGGTAAAGAATTATAAAGGATCAGACCTCCATACAGTGTTGATTTAGTCAGTTTATTACTATTACTATTTGCTACATAAAAGTCTCTTATTTGTCTAGTATTATATTGGTGTATATCGCCGACATGAATTAAGTTGTTGTATAAATATTGTGGTACCATTTTGCATTTAATTTTGTAAATAAAATCTAAATTTTTAAATATAATTCTTTGTTTTACATTCATAAAATTTAAAACGTTTAACATTAACTTAATAGGGGTGTATTTGCTACATTTTAAAATATTTCTCATACATTTATTTTGAATTTTTTGTAACATTTGTACATTATTTTGATTTAGGTTACATAGAATACTTGCACAAAATTCAATGTGGGTGAAATGAGGCTCTTGTATAACAGAACCTTACAATTAATGTCTAAATAATTACCAATACGGTTAACAAGATACATTTTTTTTTGACATTTTGTTCGCAATATAGTTCGCATGTTCTATGAAATTCAAGTTTTCATCTATAATTACTCCTAAATATTTCATTCGCTTTACTTTTTCTAATTTAGTGTTATTCAGGTTAATGGATAAATTATTTGTATCAATTTTATTCAAATTATTCTTAGAACCTACTATCATGTATTTGCATTTTTTAATGTTCACACCCAAATCATTATCACAGAGCCATTCATATATTCTCGTAAGATCTTTATTTATGGATTTGAACATTTGGTTAGGATCGGAAACAGTTAAATATAACATTGTGTCATCTGCGAATATTTCAATTTGAACATGTTGTACATATTTAACCATATCGTTGATATACAATATGAATAGTAATGGACCCAAGACTGTACCTTGGGGTACACCATGTTTTACTTCATTAATTTGAGAAACACTGCTGCCATATTTTACTCTCTGCTGTCTATTTGTTAGGTACGATTTAATCCATGTAAGGACGTTACCACTTAAACCTATTTTTTCCAATTTTTGAACTAAGATATTTCTGTTAATAGTTTCAAATGCTCGTTTAAAATCCAAAAATACTGCTATTACAATTTTGTTTTCATCTAAGTGTCTTAACCATGTATCACATATGTTTACTATAACTGACTCACATGAATGATTTTGTCTAAACCCAGATTGGTTGGTAATAATGATATTATTTTTCTCACAGTAATTCGAAAGTTGATTTTTAACGATTATTTCTAAGATTTTTTCATATATTGGTACAATATTTATAGCTCTATATTCTTCACAATTAACAGTATTAAAAACTTTTTGTATTGGTACAATTTCTGAAGTTTTCCACGCATCTGGAAATATACCATAATCTAAAGAACATTTGATGACATCATAGAACCTATTACCAATTACAGCAAAAGTATCTTTTATGATTTCAGTAGATATTCCATCTATTCCAGCTTTACGGGGAAGACCATTAACAATTTTTTTTAATTCAGAAAAAGAAATCTCATTAAATTCTTGAAATGTCTCTTCAACAATGATATTATCTAGATAAAACTTAATATTTTTAAACTTGGGAATATTCGACACTATGTTATTAACACTATCAATAAAATACGTATTAAATTTATTGGCAATATCTAGGTCACCGTAGACTTTATTGTTTTCAAAAATAATATACTCACTAATTTTACTTTTATTGTTTGGTAAAACTTTTTGAATTTTCTTCCAAATTTCTGTTTTATTGTTATATTTGATAATGTTTTCTATATGTTTTTTCTTTTCTTTTTTTATTATGGATGTTACTTCATTTCTTTTAGATCTGAAATTGTTCCAATCCTCAGTAAGGTTAGTGAGGACAGCTCTTTTATATAATAAGTTTCTTGCCGTTATTTTATTTAAAATGTTAGTATTTATCCAGTTGTTATCCAACTGATTTTTTTTTGATACGAATGTTTTAATAGGACATATAGTACTTAGTGTCGATTTAATGTTATCTGTTAAGGTATTGGCCATTAAATTTACATCAGTTGTATTATTTTGCCAATCTTTATTTAGAAGTGAATTTTGATATTCTGAACTAATATAATTTGCCATACATCTTTTTTTAATAATTATTTTTGAGTTACCGCTAGGAGCAACATTTTGAAAATTGACAGAAATAATGAGATGATCACTAATTTTTGGACTCAAATGTACTTTATATTTTAAATTAGGATTATTTGTAATTACCAGGTCAATTATTGTGCAGCTATGTTGCGTTATTCTTGTAGGTTCTTTAATAATTTGTTTCAGTCCGGATTGATAAATAATACTTTTTAATTTATTCGAATAAAATGAATCGTTACTCTGGTCAAGGTTAAAGTCTCCAATGAAAAAAATATCACCATTAAATGAATTGTAATTTTCAATCAATTCTTCAAAATAACTTAAAAAATCTGAATCTTTATTTTTTGGAGGATGATATAATGTATTTATTAGATATTTATTTTTGTTAATTTTTAATTCTAAGGAGACAATCCAACAATTGTTTTCTATACATTCGTTTATTTTTGTAATATAACTTAGTCCCTCTTTAATGTATATTAATACACCCCCTGTACGTCGGTTTTCTGTAATGCAGTTTATGAAATTATATCCTGCAATTTGTAACTCACTATTAGTAACTGAACTATCAATATGTGTTTCTACTAGACAAACAATTAGTGGAGACCAATCTTTAATTAATATGTCAAGTTCTGTTTTGTTATTTAAATATCCTTGACAGTTTAAATATACTATATTTTTGCTAACTATTTGCTATGAGCATGATTTAGTTTTTTCAGACACCCTTTCTATTATTCTCTTATAACATGGACATTCTTTATCTGTTGCTTTATGTTTAGTATCTAATCTTATATTTAATTTTTGTGTGGTATTTAAGCAATTTATACAATTAACTACATCTGACTTACATTCAGAGGTTTTATGTTTTCCTGAGCATTTTGAACACGTTACATCATTTTTACAATCCGAAACAAAGTGATTAAATCGATAACATCCTATGCACTGTATTATATTAAAGTGTTTATATATTTTACAAATTCTCCAGCCAAAATTTAGCTTTCCTTGTTTTATTATATAATCATAAACTTCCATGTTCTTAAGTTCCACCACTACACTACCACAATTTCTTCTATTTTTATTTATATATTTTCTAATTACCCTTAAATTTTCCTCTGCTATACTATCGATATCTTGTAACGAGTTTTGTTTCACCATTTTTTTTACTATTTCTTCGTTTGTTTCATCTATTTCTTTCGCTTCTACCCCAGTTATGATAACTTGGGGGTTTCTGTACTTTGGTTCTTCCACTTTGTATTTGTCACCCAACTCTTGCTTAACTTTGTCCGCTATAATGCCTTTAGAATCTGCATTTGCACAACTCATTATAATACCTCCCTCCTTTATGTTTTTTATATTTTCGACTCCTACTGCCAATGTACCCGGATTTTATTCTTAATGTCATTTACTGTTGTACTATTGTCCTGATCTCTTGTTGGTCTTATCATTAGAATTTCTTTTTTCTTGTTTAACACATCTGCATATGATTGTTGTTTGTCTACTTCATTTTTGGTGTTCTGAAACTTCGTAATTATTGCGCTATGCTGTTTAATTAATTCTCCTTGTTGACGAATTGTATCGATGCACTCAGATAATTGGTCTTTCATACCCATCAATACTTGAACAAAGTTGTTGTTCTCACAGTTTTCACATGTATATTTGACACGTTTATTGTTCACAATGACTCTATTTTCCTCTTCATTTATATTGCCGCATTTTAAATGGTATTTCTCATTACACATAACACAGACAACTTTCGGATTATTCCTTTTTATTTCGAGTTTGCATTGTTTACAGCTTAGACCCGTCATCTTGCATTACCAGGCCTGTACTTTTTTCACTATAATAATTTGTAAAACAGATGTTGCGATCTGTTTTACTTTAGGTGTTGAACACAGATGTTTTATTGGTACAATTATACTTCTACCCCGAATTTACGATATTCCGAAATACCGGGACCGAATTTTTTGTTGTTACCTCTTCGAAGGTTCGACACTAACTTAGGACTTAGACTTAGGAAAATCTAGTGTATATTATTTGACGCAGGTATATATAGTTCATTTATTGTGATACCCATGAGGGTCTACTAGTTCGTTGTACATTTTCTTCGTTTCTTCAGGTTTATTTTTAGACTTATGTTATGGCTTACTGCGTTATGTTTAATTTCCGTTGTTGCAGTTTCTTTAGATATTTGGCAACTAAGGCAATGTCATCAGCAAATCTAGGATTATTGAGATGTTCTCAGTGTGTCCTTTGGTTCCAGTGTATCTCCTAAAAAATATTTTCCAGTGAACCTGTAAGTAAACTTTATTGGTGGCTGCTTCATATATCTAAATTTTCTGTTTGGATAATATTTCTGTGTATGGATTTAATACACCTAGATGATAATTATTGCTTTGACTGATAACTGCGTATGTTAGCGATCAATTGTATTGAAAACACTGGCGGAATCCGACTTACTGTTTTGGTTGAGTGGAATCTATTTAAATTGGTTTGGAATGAGTTTAGTGACTTGGTATTCTGTTCTGAATGAGCTTAGTCCATATTTGGACACTACCGAACTTTAATTCCGTATGTTTAGTATTTGTACACTACTACTAATGTCTTCTATTACTTTCTTAAGGAGTGTTATGTGGGCGCTATTCCACTGTTTTGTAATGTAATTTCACATACATATGTTTGCGGGATTTGTATTTCAAGGGTACCAAGGGCTTTATACAGGGTCTTGATGTGCTCAATTATTTTCTTCCATTGTGGATTCTGATGTTTTCTATAGTTATTTATTACTCTTTAATTTTCTTTCTATTTTCAATTACATATTCCATTAGTTGTAATGCTCAATGCAATACTTTTTATAATTGTATTGCACAGGTGAGACGTCTGTTGCCTATTTCAACTTGTATTCTTCTTGTTTATTTAGCAGAAACAATAGTAACACGAAATGACGATCCCCTTGGATGGTAGGTATAACTTAGAACTGGAAGTTTATATAGTGGGGATAAGACTTTTAAAAACAGATACACATGCATAAAAAATAATCATTTAAATTTAAGTTAGTAATGGGGTTTATGTAAGAGAAAACACCAAACATTGTAGAACGATCGAAGACTGTTTTTGCACTTATTGTTGCTACGTTATTTAGATTTTAAGTCAAGAGGACATATTCGGTATATACCGTGACAATATAATTGGACATCTAGAAATATAAGTGAGTTGGTTTTTAGTTTGGTGAGTTAGCTGAGGTTAGTGCAGACCTTTCAAAAAACATTTGGAAAAAGTTTAATTGTCCAACTTCGGGCTAAGTATAATGCAATATATTTTGGTGTCTAGCCTAAACTATTACTTGAGATAAATGATATCTATCTACTTCAGACGACTATATGTTTTTGGCTGATTATCACTGAAAACATTCAATTCATTCGATATCTTGGTATCTATTCCAACTCTAAACTTAACCTCCGAGAGGCGATATTTTTAGCTTTAGTTATTAAATTATTTAATGACCGTTAATATAGAATTACACAAGTTGTTATTCCAACGAGTTAGTCAGTCCGAGAATCGGTCAGCTAATCAGCTATAGCCTAACGTAACTAATTATGCTATGACATAACATCTAACTAACTATGTTATATTAATAAATACATCTTTCCTATATGCAATGAGCGTAACCTCGCACAGTCCGTATTTTAAATAAAATTCACCAAAAGAAACAACATGGAACAAAAATTATGATTCTTTAAACTCATTTTAAAACTTCAACCTGTCATTTTCTATTCTTATGGCTAGATCGGCAATACAGGCATGTCCGAGAGTCGTACTAGAGCCAGAGCCCTCATCCTCAGGGTGTTTCAGTTTAATCAGAATTTTGGAAGTGGGCGTGGTTTACTGACGTTACAGATTGTGGAGAAGCTGATCTCAGGCAGCTACATACCAATTCAAAGTTAATAGATATTGAGTTTAGAGTTCCCTCCCCGACAAAATTTCGAGCTTTGTAATTGTTGTTGATAGAAGAATATTCCACATTCATGAAGTTTAGAATAAAGGAAAAGATATGATCAACTTTAAATAAACTCTTGATTATTTTCCCTTTTCTTTTAATGTTTGTCTATGTTAATAATCATTCTCTCAGTAATACTTCATGGTTAAACCTATCAGTACACAGCTGTTCAAATTGTTTAATTTTTTCCAAGACTATTATTAAGGCCATTACAATATCAGTTTTTATTATTTCTAATACTGACTTATTGTCACAAATAATATTCGATTTCCTCGAGGCTGTTCTAATAATTTTAATTGCCGAAGTGCACATTTTTGCGCACACATGCATTTCGGATAGAATAGAATTTCACACTTCAAGCTGGCTTTGGTTATTAAGATAGCATTGACTTTTTTAAGATGAATTACAATCCATGGCCAAAATGTTAATTGATGGCTTTACGACATTTTTTACTGCTTGCCATATTTTATTTATAGTTTGAACGTGATTTTCTAAACTTTGAACAAGGACGAAGATTAAATTTATGGTTCTAGGAAATCTCATTACAACCTGACTTTTGAATTTACCTCATCTTGAGGTTTTGTTTCATTTTGTAAGAGGAGAGTAGATATTACAGACTACAGGCATCAGTTATCTTTTTCGGTCCTTATTTGTATTAACCAGTTCTTGTGGTAAGTGTTGCCGCAAACTCTAAAACCCTTCAGTGATGAAGAAAAAAATCGTTAGAACTCTTGATTTTCAAGTTAGAGCACACAAATCTTCAGAATATGGAAGTAAATATTAGAATGCCTAGTTTGATCTATCTAATTGGCAGTATGCAAATTAATTTGATCGAATTGAAATTTCAAACGATTCTATGGAAACTAGATTTTTATGTCTATTTTGTGGTAATTTATTGCTAATTTATACGTTAAAATAAAATGTCTGGCATTAGCCTTTTCCGAGAAACAATGTCTATTGCAGCTTTGGCTTACTAATCTTGCTGTACTCATATCTCCAGAAGAACAAGAGACATCGGGGAGATCTGGTGGCATAATTCGTTGGTTCTTAATTTCTGAGCATCCATACACAAAAGTACTGTCCCAGACGTTTCTCAGAATGAACACGGTAGCTTTAACATTCCGCTGATGTCATTATTTTCAGAGAAAAATATGATGATGTAGGAATACAGCTTTTAGAGATCCAAATGATTATCCTGGCTACCTTTGTTATGTGAGTTATATAACAGGAACTTGGCACATACCTGAATATTTTCAAAATTTCATTTGGCACATTTAAAAAATAAATAAACCACGAGAGTTCACACAGTTTACCTCCGCAGGATTATTCAAATGGTAGAAATCCCCACCCAACTAAATGACGAGAAAAAATTTCATGTGTAAATTAGCTTTTCTCTGCAGTACAAATCGTAAACCCCCAAGCGAGTTAATAAACTAATTTTATCCCAAGGACATCTGACTACTGATAATAGTGGCCCAGTCAGAAACTCGGTTAAACCTTGTTTGAACCTATGAAATGTGAATAGTCGAAATAATCGAATCTACTCAATTTCCTTAATGATATTTCTCATTACTTCAGTTTCTAAAAGGCTTGTATTATGTATACATGCCTGTACTATTAGAACTACTACATTAAGTTTGACAATTTCTGCATTTATGAAATACCTGTATGATGCAATTGCAGTTGCGTTAGTTAATTTTGATTAATAACCTGTACATTCATGTACAGTTATTTCGTTATTTTTTTAAATTTCATACAGAATATTAATAATAGTTTTTCTTTTGCAGGTAAGAGGAAATGCTGTGGCAATTAACGAATGCAGGTACCTTTACTTACTATATATTTGAAAGATTTTGAGTTTTACCTTCAGCGAGTTATTAAGGCACAAATAATCATTGGTTATTATCCTATTTAACTAATATAATGAATGCTTCTTATAAGAACAAAAATAATATTGTTCATTTTGTTACGCACTTATTCATGTATTTAGTAACATTATAAACAATTTGTATGATGATGCTGACAAATTAGCCAATGTAGTGGAAGGAAATCTTCGGAATTTATGTTTCCAAAACTAGTTTTTTATATTGAGCAATTATTTGTTTTGGTCCTAACGTGTTCAGTGATAAAGAATAGTTTGCTCTTTCATTAAATGTATTTTAGTGTGGTGGTCTTTTTTACATAACGTCATAATTGTTTTATTGTAATATGTACTTATATTTTTAATAAGTTATGTGAGGAAATATTTCAGAAAAAAAAGTTTATATATAAAAATGTTGTTGAAACAAAATTGCTCAAATTAATAGTTTTGAATTAAATTAAATTGAAATTTAAACAAACGAATGAATTTTGCTATACAATATTTTACTTAAAACAATTTTTTGCATTATTCATTTGGTTTTCAGGTCTCAATTCAATTAGCACCAGTCGAACTCAAAACAGAGGTTAAAGGCATAATAAACCAATTAAATAGTTTTGAATGTATATGATGAATATATAAATAGCCGGTGGCTAGAAATCAATTTCAATAAAAAAAAGATATCTTCCCTTATTATTTTTTTAACATATGAGGTTAAAAAATAAATGATTGAATATGCACAATGGACCAATGAATTTTCTGTGGTTTCAAGAGCCTGATTGAATATGTAAAGTGGGGTAAACCTATAAGTTATTAATTCAGTACTCCTTGATAACTATTCAAGAAACCCTTTCAGTCGACTTGTTTGATTTAGTTCTCCATCCACCCTATCTTTCCGATCTCTTATTATTTGATCACCATCTCTTTTCAAATTTCAAAAACTATGTTTTCGAGAGTTGGTCATAGGCAAATCCTTCACGTTCAATAGTAATCACGTTGTTTAGATCGCGATATATGGATATGGACATATGGAGCATACATTTGTTACCTGCGCCACTGAATTTGGTTTAGCACTGTTTAGTCTCTCTCACTGTATTGCTCGCATTGAATAAGGGAGAACGACAAGAAGGTTACCCACTCAAGCAAATTCGGGAAGCCGAGAGGTATAAAGTACACTACCTTCAGGTAATAAACTAGTTGCTCAAATTCCGATTCAATATCCATATAAATATTGACAGTGTATGCTTAGCATTAAGGTGCCGATACATACGTCCCTCGTCCGCCAGATATGACCACCCACGTTGGGTTCGTACCCTTCTTTAAAATGCGTTTTTTACGAATGGATATATTCATTCTACTCCCTGACCTACCCAAACATTTTGCGAAGATGAAAGATATTTCGACCAATTTGTACCCTTTTTTGCTTGCCTTCGGTGTTAATTTTATTCATGCAGGTGTTTTTCGATCCGTCAGTCCTATCCGCCAAAGGTCGGTAACTACAAATGCGCGGCTCGATGCAAGGGATCGATGGTTTCGGGTCGTTTCCTAGTAGGAAATTTCAATAACTGCCAGGCCAAAATATTCAGAGTGCCATAAAAAGTAATAAAATGTAAATGTGCAAATGCCGAAAGAAAGAAAGCTTACGACATAGTTCAGTTACTGGAGGTTTTTAAGTGATATAACACTTAACAACTGTTAAAATTTGTATATTGAAATGCCCTTAAATTTGCTCTTGTCACTGGTAGATTGAATCCTAATCGTCTTTTCGGACGACGGACGTATAGAGATCTGTTTGAGTGTGTTAAAGATGGTGCTCGCGATACATTTATATATTTTTTATGTAAGTGGAAGGTTGTAAAGTATCCCCGAATTATACCTGGCATCCTACGGACGAGGGACGTGTGTATCGGCACCATTAGGATTTCGATACGGGAGACCATACTGATTACTTGAAATACTAATTTTGACGGTTTGATCGGATATTCTAAAAAATAACTTTTCTGATATTTTTGATAAGCACTCTACGATCTTTTTCGATTGGTATACAGGGTGTAAATGAGTGTCTGCGAAAGATGTGCCTCCTAGGGTCATTTTATGAAAAGTTCCTATGAACATATATCTTCAAACGCTTCGTTACATATGCATGTACAAGGTGTTCAAATTTTCACTTTTTTCTTCTGACTACTAAACTTTGGGAGATATTGAGTCCAATCTTGGATCATTTATTCCTCTATGAAGTCTTCATAATAAGATCACAGAAACGGTCATGAAAATCTACACGGTGTTACTTTTTCTGGGGTCACTTGTTCTTTTTGCCCCTACAACTTTTTTTCAAGACGCCCCGGGCAATTGACAAAAATTGTAAATGAATCTCTTATGAATTTGCAATCTTTTTTACTTCTTGGGGTTTTTTTGGTACCTGCCACTGTTATTGTTTAAAAAATTATCATTTTTATGTGTTCAGTAAAATCAAACAAGCCTTCAGCGATGCAATATGCTTGTATTGTTTCGAAATCATTTAAAAAAAGTCGAATTTAGTGCTCAAAATGGCCACCTTCAGCGATTACACAGGAGTGTAGACGTTGACACATAGATCTTCGTATTCGATTGAAAATTCGAGGAGAATCTTAAATAACTCTATAAGAAACAATAATGCAGTTTCTTAAGTCTTCTATGTCTTGAACAGGAGTTCTTCTAAAAACCAACATTTTTAAATGTCCCCAAGTTGAAAAGTCTACCGAATTTAAATCAGGTGCACGAGCTGGTCAAGATTGAGGTCCACTTCCACCGATCCAGCGATCTGGATATGTTTCGTTCAAAAATTGACGTGCTCTCATACTAAAATGGGCAGGAGGGCCATCGTGCAGAAACCCCATTCCCTCTCTGACTCCTAGAGGAATCGAATCAAGTAGAACTGGCAGCTCTTCGCTTAGAAACTGAGTGTATGTATCTCCATTTAAGGTCGGTGAGGGGAATTGTGGGCCAGTTAGGTGATCTCCAATAATTCCAATCCACACGTTTAAACACAAAACTTTTGTTCATAATATAACTCAAGGAAGCACATCATGAAATCTTTCGCACTTATTCATTTATAACCTGTATTTTTTATTCGGTATCCTTCGTATATATCTAGTATATTTTCGTAACTTTAATTTTTTTTAATAATATTTAAAGAATTCCTAATATACATAATTAATAATGATACGCATAAGGACCAGTATAAAATAAGTGCAATTAATATGCTATTAATCCACAATCTAAATCATCAATGAAAGTTATTTGTTAAACTGATTGAAACAAAATCCAGTGATTTATCTTTTACATTTATCTTTGGTGTGTCGTACAGCTAGTATAATAGTAGTAGGTAACAGTGTAAAGTAAATAATCTCAAATGAACTTACGAATGTACAATAAAGATATTATAGTTTCATAATATAGGATTATAAAGGTAATTATTTCGAAAGATAACAGCTGTTTTTTTTTGTCTCTGAGACGAGGCTAATAAACTTCCTTTTCCTTTGTGTGTACGCCACTGTCCCCTTAGGCAGAATCGCTCACCGGACGTATAAACACAGCAAAACGTAAGACCCAGTTGCATTAATGCCCATAGGCCTGCAATTACCTCTTTGTTTCATTTATAGTTCAATGAAAATGAGGTCGATAGAAATTAATACTTGCAATTATTTCAAACGCTCTAATCTCCATGTTGGGATTTTTTCACCGTACCTCGTTGTTTTTTTCGTCGTCGTTAGTTCTTTTGTTTCATTGTTTTCTATTAAAAATGTTGGAGGCAGTCGGGAATAACGATTGATGAGATGTCGTAAGAGAGACCGATTAAATATTCTGGGTACGGTTGTTGATACTGTGCTAGTGATGAAATGATGAAAGGTTATAGGAGTTGAATCAACGTAGATGCGTTTTTAATTGATATATTTGACTTTTCGTTAATGTTCAGGCTCCGCTCTTAGAATCTACCAACTGCAAATTATGAGAACATTCTTAATGGGAATTTGAAAAAAGACAGCATAGATTTTTGTATTTGATGTTGGCTTCAATTATGCTAGCTTTGATGATGCAATCTCCAAATATTCGCGTAATAGGTAATTTTCTACTTTGATCTGAATATTTGTCTCGTTTTTTTTGTCGAAAAACAGTATCATTTATTTAGTAAATCACCAACAAAATAATTTTTTTGCAATTTTTTTATATATTAATCTAGTTTTAATGTAATTTTTCAACTAGTATTAGTTTTGGGGATGTTTAAGCAGGAGTGGGTACCGTATAATCCAAAAAGCTAGGGAAGTTCCCTCTTGTGATTTCTGATCCATTACAGTAGCCTAAATGATTATTAATTCATCAAGGTTGTCGGTTGGTTTTAAAACCTTCTAAAGATTTTCGATTACATTAAGTTATTTATTTTATCGCGAAATGTCTTTTTCTTCCTTCAGGATGTCTGCCGCTTTTTCTTTCACAGCTTCAACAGACTCAAATTTCATTTTAATGCAGATTTCATCGTAGGAAAGAGAGAGAGGTCGCACGGTGCAAGATCCGGCGAATAAGGTGGGTGGTCTAACACTGGTGTTGTTGTACTTCGCTAGAAACCTCTTGACGGACAGTGCGGAATAAGCTGGCGCATTGAGAAGCCATCCATGACCTTCCAAAATTCGAGTCATTTTTTCCTTATTCTTTCAGCAATCGCACGAAAACTGAGCTGACAGTCCTTATCGAACAAGATTAGCGACATCTTCGATATTTGCATCCGTTTTTAACGTGGAAGGTCAATACGAACGCGAATCATCTTCAACATCTTCTCGGTCATCTTGAAAGCTCTTAAACCAATCAAAAACTTGTGAACGCAACAAACATTCATTGCCATACACTTGTTTCAATAAATCATAATATTCTGTTGAAGTTTTTTCAAGTTTCATGTGAACTTTCATAATAATATGTTGCGCTACTGTTACATCGATGATTTTTACGGCAAAACAAAAAAACAGCCCCTATACCAACGTAGGCCACGGTTACCTACACTGTAGCTGTTTGTGTACAGACACGGTAGGCATCTCATTCGAAAGAGTAGGCTTCAAGTTAAACAGCTGATAGCTATTGACCTTTAGCGCATATATACTTCTGTAGCAGCGCTAGTGTCGTTACTTAATAGCCACACCTCGTCTGTGGTCGAGCATTGTCTGCCATAAATAACAAAATTACGTTCTGAAATTTCCTATGTTATGCCATTTATGATCATTTCGATACCTCTGATCGTTAATCCAATAAATAAAGATTGTACTACCAGCAAAACCAAACTGAGCCAAATCCATGAACCCACCACCTTTATAACATTGCACTTTTTGAATTCGACGAGGTTGAGAAAATATTATTGTTCTATTCTGCATTCCATCCTATCTTTCACGACACCAAGTTAAGCGACTCCTCTTTTGTTAACTTCTCTTGCCTGAACCTGACTTGCTGATCCGTGACCCCTCCAAAATTCTCTGTTTCGGGCTCCAAATCCCGATGATTTGCCCCCTCACACCAAGCCACGGAAAAGAAAATGTACTGCAAATAAGAAAGTAGTGATAATTATTGATTAGAGTATTTGTTGAATCTTATTAATGGCAAACCGTGTCTTATATTGCAATTTGCAGTACACTTAAGCAGCTTTGAGATCTCAACACTTCTCTCCTTTTCTAATAATTGCTTTGATAATTCATCCCAAATGATTTGATATGTTCTCCGACTTTCTATTATATTATGAGTTTTCTTACTTTGTATTTTAGTTGTAATTTTCAGCTCTCTATACGTTATTTTACATACATTATACACTTCAATAACGAATTTTTTTTTTTCGTACATTCGATGAAAAAACAAAACTATTATAATCACTGGTGACTTTGTCCTTTCTGTCACAACCTACTGCTTCGAATTCGTTTCACGAAGAAAATTTAAATATGATAATTAAAGTGATCTAAACATAGACGCATATGGTAAATAAAAAATTATATTTTATGTAATAGCAAAAACTCCAGTCTTTTATGATGTCTACTATATTTTAATTTTGGATTATTTATTATAGTCGAAGTTGGACAAAATCAAATTTTGTGTATTCACTACTTTTTTGCTTTAAGGATCTTCTATCTTAAAGTGTCAAAATTATATACGAGGGTGAATCAAATATGAACCGGACTTTTCTGTTTCTCGCCCTGTAGGTAATTCGAGTGGCGTGACGTCTCGATATATGTCAGGTAGGGATGTTAAGAAGAGGGGAGTTCGTCGGTTTGGCGAGGCGTAGTCGATGCGCTGTTAGTAGCACCATGTCAGAGCAAGAGGTGCATACGTCTGTTGCGCAACGTGTTGTTATCAAATTTTTGGCGCGGGAGGGCGTTAGACCGTCTGAAATTTTGCGTCGACTATCTGCACAGTTCGGCAATAAAACACTTTCAAGGACCCAAGTGTACGACTGCCACAAAAAGTGTTCAGATGGCCGAGAGACAGTGGAAAATGAGCCTCATGCACGCCGTCCCACGACAAGCATCAATGAGGCGAATATCTACGCAATTCGTGAGCTGATTGAAGGCGTACTGCTGATCGATTTTCTGCAAGAACACCGTACAATTAATGCTGAGTATTACTGCGAACTACTCCAACAAGTGAAACTTGCCCATCGGCAAAAGAGGCGGGATATGTCTATCCGAAGTGTGATTCTGTTGCATGACAACGCTCGGCCACATACAGCTGCATTGACTCAAGGAAAATTGAACAAAATGCATTGGGAAACCCTTGAACACCCGCGTTACAGTCCTGATTTGTCGCCATGTGACTACCACATGTTTGGGCCACTTAAAGAAGAACTGGGAGGCCACCACTTTGAGGACAACGAAGGTGTAGAAACGACCAGTTTCATTCTTTGAGAAAGGTATTAAAAAACTTCCGATTAGGTGGGAAAAATGTATACATAAGAGAGGAGACTATGTAGAAAAATAATAATATGTATTAAAATTTGTATTGATCGTACCAATAAAATTTTTAAAACAAAAGTCCGGTTTATATTTGATTCACCCTCGTATTTATCACGTTGTTACTTTCAGATTTGTTTTTCTGCTCACACGATCTTTCCAGTTACACTTCAGATTTTATTTAATCATTGGATATTTCAAAATTGAATCATTTCTGTAATTATTAATATGTAGTTACCCACTACTGATAGAGTTGTTACACATAACTTTCAAAAATAGTGTATTTAGGTCCAGCGTATATTGCTTTCAGTATAACACACATCAGTGATGCCAGGTTGCAGTTCCGTCTGGGATGCATCAGTCACGAATCCGGACCGGCAACCACTCTGCATTATCCGGACCATCAACAACAGATTTCTTCTCTACCATATTCTTTAGAAAGTCTTAAAGATAATTATAAATCAAGATGAAAAGTTCTAGTTTTTTGTGCACTACCTTTAACAAGGTTCCGCCATTTGTAGAGTCTGCTTTATTGTCGACAAATTTTGTAACGTTATAAACTTTTTTCCTCGCCCTTTTCCATGCCTCTAGAACTCATTTTCATTTCTTCTGTTGTTTCTTCTCTTCATCCAAAATTAATCCTAAAACAGCCAAGCAGTCCTCCGAAAACGGTATCACAAAAATGTAGGTGCCTTGAGTGCACTATGACGGAAAAAATTGGAGTCACCGGTCGGTACTGATTCGGGATAGTGACTGAACTGTGACATGCCTCATCTGTGAATCCTTAATTTCAGAAAATGTCGTAGGCTATAATTTGTGAACATTTCTAATGCCAGCTAATATAATAAATTTTAAATAAATATAACCTTTAAAGATTTCGATAATTAATTAAATTACTTCAGTTTAATGTACTCCCTATTATCTGTCAACGTTTAATTAAAGACTAACGCTAAGGCTGGTATCTTAAATAATTGCAGGCTTATACAAACTTTATTAGAGCTCATTTCTTAAACGAATCGTGAGTCACTTCGAGCTTTCTCTTAATCTGCATGTAACTAATTTCTTTGCAGTCGGAGCCAACAACTGAATTTCCATAATAGCTGAAGAATGTTTTGGTAGGAGGATATAACAACTGGGTTTAAGTATCCGTCAATATTGCATAAGAACACTACGAAATACTCAGTACAATGAACTTTGCGTTAATTTTGTTGGAAGCTTTTAATACAATATGCGAAATACTGAAAAGTTCTAATTTGTATCCCCGACCAAATGTAATCTATTTAGAGTGGGATTCGAGAGTACGAAAGTTTTTAATCAAATAAAAAATACTTACAAAAAATACGATCAGAATTTTACAAAATATATATTTTTTTTAATTGTAGAAAAGAAGTGATGTCTCACGTCATTGTTACTGGTCAAATTTAAAAAAAAATGTGCACAAAAAAATAGTGATTATTACTAGAGAAACAAATGTCCGTAGATTTCTTAATATTAGTATTTTTTGAATAAACACAATATATTATTTTGAGCAGGGGAACCGGAATAGCTTACTATGTACAAAAGTTATAGATTGCAGATATTTCCCTTCTCAATACTGCTGGTATAGTTTATAGTCCAATTAGTCCTGATGAATAACCCCTAAAATACATTACTTTTGTATTTTTTTCATGTTTTCAAAAGTTTTAATTATAGTGGTGCAAACTGATATGGAAACCTATTTGGAAATATCGAAACTGAATACACATCACTTAAACTGAACAGCACCCATGATTTAGGGTAGCTAGTACATTCACTGATTATATTTTCAGTTTAAAGTTTAAGTAAGTGAAAAATCTACCACCAATAGAGAAATCCATCTTTTATTTGTAGATATGAATAAACAATATTACGCAATACCTATGAAGTCCTTATGAAATCACCCTTTTACACAACAATAAGAATTGGAGAAGAAGTTGTATTTAGACATCCTCGAAACAGAAAACCAGGAAGGTCCAAATTTACGTGAGAAAGAGACTTGCAAGGGTCGATGTCAGCACACAATGAAATGACGGAATTTAGCTCCAGTCATTTAAACTACAGGAAATTTTTTTAAAAAGTTTTGTCAATTATTTAGGGCAGAAGTATCTAAGAGTTGTTAAAATTGAATTAAATTACATAGACCTGAGCCTGAGTCAGTTATTATTCCAAAAATTTCTAGTGTTCATAATAAGTAAAGTATATTTTTCCATAAATTATGAGCTGTCTTTTTGGAGTAATTTTTGCCTGCGTAACCGAAGGTCGTGAGTTCGAAACTGGAACTTGTTTTAAATATTCCTATTTATATTACTTTATTAAATATTTTAAAATTATTTATTCATTTTCAAAGGGAATTAAATAAAATACCATTGACAATTATCGATCACCAGAATTAAACCTAAAATTTGCATTAATAATTCTGCATATAATTATTTACTACCCCATTATTGTTTAACATTTTATCGCAAAATTTGTTACAGAGACATTTTCAATGACTAAAAATATAAGGAATTTGTCAGAAAATTTAATTTATTGGCGTTTCCGGTTTAGCATACAGATTTATAACCACATACGGATTCATAAACTATTTAAATAAAACATTTGACGCCAAAAACCTGAAGCACATGTAGGAGATAAGGAGTGTAGAAATTAACTGTCGTTGAGAGATTCACCCAACAGTTCGTATCATTTGCAGCTTAATAAAATTAGTAGTGACTTAGGTGAACTATTCATGCATCGGTTATCTATTGCAAAACAAAAGGAAGTAAATAACAAAATGTTCCTTATCTTATTTTTTATACTGGTGTTTTTATTATCCACAAACGTGTACATAGTGCAGATAAGTTATTTTTTTATAAAGTAATGCAATACAATGTTAAAATTAGGAAATATATAATAAATCTGTTATTTTGACATGTAAAAGATGACATCACTTCTGACATTTACCTTACATCGGCAATAAAACACTGCCGCTGGAAGTGTATCAATTACCTGTACAACAACCGAGAATTTCAAAATTCTTTCCTAAAGCAAAGTAAGTAATAACACAATGACTTGAACAAGTTAATTTGCCAATGTCGATTTCCTAACAATTACACGATTCTCGTTTCTTAACTACAAAGTGCATTTAATAATTAATCAATACTTTCGTGATATTGGCGTGTTTATATTTGATTCTCACTTCAATAAGACTCAATTATGCAGGTAATAATTCAAGTCGTATGAGTTTATGCGAGATTCTGAATACTTTTCCTAGTTGAGACCCCACAATTTATTATCTCCTTCCTCTTGATAATATGATATTAGCTTTTATCTAATGGTTACGTATATAATAGGCTGCACATAATAACCTATTACTTACTAACTAACCTACATTGCTTATGGACATTGCTAGACCGTGCACAAAACTCATTTGTATACAAAGAGCCTCGGGTAAATGCACATGAAATTAAAGTAATTCGTTTGGACTATCATTATCTTATCTTTTATTTAATCCATAATTAAGGTCCATTAACAACGAACTCTTCAGCAATTGGTGATTTCATGGACATTATTTAGGTGTTGACAGGAGAAAGGCTGTAATTAACGGCACTATAACTAATTAATGAATGGCACGTTGTTAAACTTATACAACAATAGAGAACTTCTTTCACTTCATTCATTTATGCATTTTGTTTCTGCAAAATACAATTGTTAACTTAGGTCTCTATTTTTTAATATTCGACCAAGGTATAAAAATTGAATTTATTTCAAATAATTTATTTGGCGTTGTGAAATCGGTTCAATAAATATAGGTAAATATTTTAATAAATTGTGAAACACTCGTACTTTAGAATTCCATAACTATAAATTATATCAAATACAAGTAATTCAGAGCTTACACTATCAAAGTTTACTCTGAATCAAGAAATTTATTTTTCCCCTCTTGGGGGAAGTAACAACTACCTATTTGTTTAGTTTTTAATTTTTATTTGATTATGGTCTAGTTATGTAAAATCCAATAGGCCATATATATATATATATATATATATATATATATATATATATATATTTAGCCTCCCTTACATGTTCGTTCCTCATTTGTTTTCATGCCGTTTTCTTAACTTCTAGAAACCGAATTCTGTCGGTTATTTTGTTTATATACTAGTTCGTTTTTCTATTAGGATAATAATTTAGTTATGTTGACGCCGTATTGAAAGTCCTGCTACTGGCCATTTCAGAGATTTTTTACTTTCTATCTTTCCTTGTTAAGATCAAGACATCTGGGAACGCAGGTGTGCCAAAAAACTATTAAAATACGCTGGGGGAGAAACATGGAAACACCTAGCCAAAATCTATACATAATAACACTATCAAAACAATGGAACAGCGCCCTCATAGTATTAATCCAAAAGACGGGTAGTCAAGAAGATATCCGGAACTACAGACCGGTAGTGTACGAAATATTTACTAAGATCATACCGAACCGAGTACACTAGATAGAGTCTTACCCAGGTTTTCGCAGTGGCTGCAGTAAAATTGATTACATACATATTCCAAGGGTTATCGTCGGATGTAGACTTCGCGATACTAAATTGCCGAAGGGAGTAACCAATGCCTTGAGTGAGCAAGATGTAGACAAACCATATATAGAAACGTTGGCCAAGGAGACTCCAACGAATAGGGAGGGCAAGCTACTGAAATACTGATTGAATAGAGCTGTATCTTGTTACTTTTATCTCATTCCAAACTATGCCTTTGAACTCTTGTGATTCAATCCCAGGGGTCTACTTGATCACTTGATGTTGAACAAAAAGTATCTTTATTGGTATCGTACACAAACTATCAGAATTAATATCTTTTTTTTATTTACTAATTTTAAGAACAATATTTATAGGGGAGAAATCCTGGCAAATATTAACAGATATATTATTGAGGTTACGTCATGTGATGTTTTATTGAGTTTGTCAACTACATATATATATATATATATATATATATATATATATATATATATATATAATTGATTTCGGTAATATATATTTATATATATATATATATAAATATTACACAGAATATTTTACACAAATGTTTCGTAAGGTTGACTTTAGTGTGTAATCTGTTATATATATATATATATATATATATATATATATATATATATTAAAAATAATAGGGGAATAAGTCTAATTTCAAAAAAATATAAAAAACAATTAAATTCATCAATGAAAAAACAATTATTAATATTAATAAAAGAAAAAGCAAAGAATTAAACAAACTTCATATTTTACACAAATGTTTCGTAAGGTTGACTTTAGTGTATATATATATATATATATATATATATATATATAACATAACAGATTACACACTAAAGTCAACCTTACGAAACATTTGTGTAAAATATTCTGTGTAATTTTAAAATTTTTAAAACAAGTATATATGCATTTTTCAGAAAATAATGTGGTCAAGTACTTCTACTACAGTTCAATATGCACTCTCTACCACAAACTAGACAAATAATTACTAACAATATATCTTTTTTTCCTGTGATTTTTTTCTTCTGTAATTTGTTTGTGTTTATGAGAATTTTAAATAAGGACCTAAAACACATATAAAAGACCCAGGCAGATACTTCCACATTGAACTATTATTCATTCTGGCAGTTTCATAACGATACCATTAAATTCCTGCTTCAAATTGATGAACCTGAATAATCTTTACCTTTTTCAAGAGTAAAAAATCGGAAATGCATTAATAAAACTTAATCAGGTTTACAACATAACAGACATTCAAAATCAGCGGTAACTATGAAAGTCTTATTAAGATTAAAAGATTGTTGTCCATAAATTTCATCAAATTCGTACTATTACGAAATTGATCACTTATATTGTGCTGAAATATATGGTAAACAACACTTTGTCATTTAAATTTTCTGCTCAAAACGCACTTTTGTATAAAGATAGGTTTACTATACATACCTACTATATTAATGACTTGGCTAGACATTTTGAACAACATTCATTGATATTTTATAGAGTACTCAATACTGTTTTTTAGTTATTAATTTCATAAGTCTTTTAGTATTTACTATCCCAAGAACTTCTTCCTAAAATAGGGTTAACACATTTCACATTTTTCATTCGACATTGATGTTATGATACAAATCCAGACAGTGAATAAATGTTGCTTAACAATTTCTCATCCCATACCCCACAATTTTTATGGTTGTTTGCACAATTTGTTTAAAGTGAAATGCATTATGTATTAATCTTTTTATCGTTTCTGTAGATAAGATTTTTGAATAAAAACGACATATGTACCAAGATGTAATCGATATGTATCGACAAATAAGGTATTGGTCAATATTAAAGGGAATATTTTTGATGAATAATACAAAATAATTAAGTGGAGTTTGTCTCTTTTTGTTTCTGTTGTTTCTGATATACGAGGGCTGCCTTTTATATTTCGAGATTAGAAAACAAAAACAAATATTAATCATCGAAAATTGCTTTATTGTTTTTTAAAATATTCCTCATGAAGATCTATACACTTTTGCATGCGTTTGAACCAATTATCGAAGCACTTTTTCCACTCTGTTTGAGGTATCTCCAAAACATGCAAACATGTACGTGTACGGGAAAAAAAGAAGTCATTTGGTGACAAGTCAGGACTATACGGCGGATGACTCATCAAATCGATGTTTTGAGTGGTCAAAAATGCAGTTGTTTGAGCCGATGTGTGAGAGCTCGCATTGTCGTGGTGAAGAGTGATCCGTCTTCGGCGGTTGGTTTTCCGCATTTCTTGGAAGACAGCTGGCAAACAAATGGTTGTGTACCACTCAGAATTGACTGTTTTGCGTTGTTCTAGAGTGGTACGGTTGCGACATGTTCAGTTTTTCCGAAAAAACAGGCGATCATTTGCTTGGAAGTGCGTCGTGCGCGAACCACTTTTGTTGGATTCGGCTCATCTTGAAACACCCATACAGTCGACTGCTGTTTACTTTCGGGCTCATAAGCGTAAATCCATGATTCATCACCTGTCACTATGTCATAAACGTGTTTTGAAGCACCGCGATCGTATTTTTTGAGCTTTTCTTTCGACCAATCGACACGAGCCTTTTTTTGTACAATTGACAAATTGTGTGGGATCCATCGCGAACAAATTTTTTTGACATTCAAGTGTTTATGCAATATTGAATGTATACTGGTCCCACTAATGTGTAAGGTTGACTCAATCTCACGATAGTTCACATGACGATCTTGCAATATCAGTTCGCGCACAGCATCAATGGTTTCCGGAACAACAACTGTTTTTGGACGACCTTCACGAAATTCGTCTTGGAGTGAACTACGACCTCTATTGAATTTACCATACCATCGATAAACAGTGGTCCTTGATGGAGTTTCATCGCCAAAAATTAAATTAAGTTCATCAATGCACTCCTGCTGACTTAATCCACGTCGAAAATTGTAAAAAATAATCACGAAAATGTTCACGATTTAATTCCATTTTTTGGCCGAGATGAATCCTTTAAGTTACTGTAAACAACACAAAGCGCTCGTATTTCAAAACGTTCTGAGTACGTATAACCTCAAAAATGTCAAACTTTACGATAGAGCTGTCAGTTGTCAGATTGCAACATTAGGGTTGTCCAATCCCGAAATATAAAAGACCTCTCCTACAATTTGGCTATGGAGTGTTGAGTAAAAGGAGGACACACTCTGTGTATCAAAAAGTGACCACAAAAGGTTATCAATTTGGGGGCGCCACTGGGACGACGGGGTAATTTGTTCGTAGAAAAACATTTAAAAGACAATTGAAAATTCTAACCTATACATTTTACAAATTACAACAGCAGATTATAATATGTTTTTTTTATAATGAAAAGTAAGTATTTCTAAAAATAAATGCTGTAAAGTTTTTATTTACTTGTTATAAATGTAGTATTATTGACATGATTAAATGGAAAATTATTTTCAGTTAGTTATATTCCCACAAAATATTCTCTCCATATGATCTGCGAAATAAACCAACCAAAAATGTGTGGGTAAATAAGAAAAGATGGTTTTGTTACATGCCTGAGAGCTAACATTAAAACCAAAAACTGACGCTCAAGATTGGTTAATTATTAATAGGAAAGAAGAGTTTATGCAGTTAGCAGAACCTATCAAGAATTTTTTTTTTAAATGTGTTGTAAAGTAAGTACACATCCAAAAATTGCAAATTTAAATATCATAGTTAAACAACCAGATTTAAAATGATTGGTAAAATTTGTATTTAATATTAATAAATGTATTCAGTCAATGAAATACATTGTACATAGATAAAAATGACTTGCAAGCAAAATTTTATTTGTACTTTTTTTTAGGAGACAAGATAAGTATCCTACACAAATTAAACTCTGAGGAACCCATTATTATATAATTACTAAACTGATTATGGTATTGTGCATCGAGAACTTCAACAAACTTCTGAAGATATTTCATTCACCAGGCGTACCTTTGGAAATATTTAAAATAGACCTACAGCAGAAAGATGCCAAAAATAGTCATTTAATTGTAGTTAAATGAGACAAGAAAAAATATATGGAAAACCAGTGTGTGAAAATGTTAGAATCATGAAAAAGAAACTATTCTATAATAAAATGCAAGTGAAATTTGTTCTATAACGATAACAGAAGAGATAACTTAATTATAGCAGTTTATTCAGTGATGAAAAGAATTGTTAATTACCTTTTATCCAGAGAAAGGTGAACAAGGAACTAGAAACACCAACTTTTCAAAATAAATATGTAATATGAACACAAGAATGTAAAAATAAATAATTTTTATTTACATCTAATTCACCAACATCTATTTGTTAATAAGTATAAAAATATTACAAATATACACATTTTTCCCAATGTTTAACTGTTTCAAAAAGTTTTATAAGAAAATAACAATTATAAAATCACTCCGTTTTATAAAAAGTCAAAACTGGGGCACACGCTTATTAATTTATATCACAATTAACACACTATAAACTCATCACTTGCAGAGATTACAAAAAACGGAGACCACCATTTACAAAGAGAAGTGCACATAACAGATTTTCTACGTTTTATTTAAGATTTTTACTAATAATTTTACATCATTCTCACTTTTTCAGCCGCTTCACTTCTAAATGTAGGATTTGTGTATTTCAATCCGTTGACAATTAACTTCATAACATACCCTGTGGTCACACTTGCGCCATTCTGGTCATTTCTTGAACTTCTTATTTGAAATAGTCCGCTGGACACTTTTTCAGTTTTATTCCCATATAAGTTTGTACTCCTTTCACTCTACACTCCATAAATTTGGCTAACAATATATGTGACATTAGTTGACATTGAAAATTATAATTGTTTGGTTAAAGACATTAAACTGACATAATCATTATAATTGAATAAAAAAACTAGTAAAAATGCTTGCATGCCTTTCAGTCATTTAGGTATATTCTAATTATTCAACTTTAGGTCATCTAATAAACCTGGACAAAAGGAAAAAGAAATATATAAGGTGTACAAGTTCTCAGTTTTAGCTAGTGAATTTTTCTCTTTATTTAGAAAATTATTGTTCAAGTTTCGATTTATAAATGGTACAGAAAATATGAACATCGGTTAGGTACAAAAAACACAACCTTTTTTGAAGCCGGTTAATTAACAATGAAAGATTTGCATATTTACAATTCAGGGTACCTCTTGAAATAATATTAACTAACTTTGTGTATTTTAAGCAATTTAAGCGACAGTGGTACAATAAAGCTTGAAAATTTTAATAGATATCTACTGATATTTGCCTGTATTATATCCGTTGTAAAAATTCACATTTTATAGCCTATAAAGCGCTGCCTATTCAAAATATTTTAATGGATTCTTTAATAATCCGATGAAAATAATTTGATATAACTATCAAGATAAGGTTAACTGATGAATTTTAAAATAGCCTTTTAATAAAATTTGTAGGTTGCTGGCGAAAATAGATAATTTTTTTCTTAATTAGAGTTATATCTATTAATTTCCGATTATGTCTAAAATGTGACTCATAATAATATCCAAAAAGGGGACTAGTAAATTTACTGGAATGTTTAAGGCAAGGTGATGTCAAAATTCTTTCAAATTCAAATACTAAAGATATATACGATTATATCAAATTCATAAAATCGAGTGCATATTTGATATTAAGAGATATGGTACTAATTACTTATTTTGTTTGGAGCATTTATACTTTACAAAAATTTAGAACGATTACAAACAAAATGGGTTTTGAAAATATGTGCCATAAATTGTTTCATACTATTTATTTACTGATGAATTTTTCAAACTCCGAACTAAATTTCTTTTGTCAAACTTTAATTTGCTTACATTTCTGCTAAAATTCGAAATTCCTAAAAAGCCTTGTGTACAAATTTCATGGAACTAAATCTTATCAAACTTTTTATAACAGGACGGTAAACAATTGCAAATATTTATTTCATTTAGATGTAATATTTACCGACAAAAGTGCCATTTTATTGTGATGAAGAATTCATTATGTTTATAAATAACTAAGTTAAAAATATATTAATTTCGATTTCTCTGATTTTATTTGCCTAACATTTACATATTTTGTTATTTTCATTACATTGCTTCGACACTTATTTCATATTTCTGTGAAAGGTATAGATTTTTTAATTCATTGTTATTCTCTGTCGTGTTTGCTACAGATTTGTTATTTGATTTAATGACATTATTTCGGTTGGATTTGTTTCACATTATCAAATATTTCCTTGAAGACATAGGGGTTTTCACCAATCAATCTCATAAGAAAATTGGCTATGAACTGTCAACCCCAGGAAAGACCTATTCCAAATCCAGTAGGAGATCATTAAATTTTTCAGTTCAATATTATACTTGTAATGTCGCACAAACCGTATTTAATGTAACCTCACAGGCAGTGGCTTCATCAGTGCGTCAAACAAACTATTAGCTATTATTATGTAAGTTTTTATGAAAATCTGTCGGTGTGAAAAGCAAAAATAGCGTTGGTGTGAAGTATCCCAGTGTAGGAATACGTCTGCTCCAGTAATTCAATGATGTACCACGAAAAGCATACGAAAGAAATATTTGATTGAACGTAACAAGAGGAAAAATTCGTCTGAATGACCGATTTATTTTTGCGTCATCCTTTCGATGAAAGTTTACAATAGTTACAATAAATAAAGAAGTGTGCCAATAACTATTTTCATCAACTATCAGTCACTGCATATGATTTTAACGGAACATGCGTAGGAAGCTATATGATTTGTGGTTGGTATTATCATCGTAACTTTGTTTCGCTGATCTGACGAATAACTTACACTTGATAGGTTATGTTTTCTTTTGTCATTTTCACGGTATTGTTTACATTGAGGTTACCCCCAAATTACGCCAAGCACGGTGACGGGCAGTAAGTTATTGGATACATTGTATTTTCTGACCTACTGCTTTAAGAATAGTCGATTTTCAGTTTAAATCACAGAAATTACTTATTTTAAGCTTTTGGATGAAGATTTTTCTCTATTTAGTGTCGAACATACTGAACTTGACCTTCTTGCTTCCCCTAACCTCGAACATCGGTTTTGTGACAGTACATCCCCAATTCACCAGATTTTTACCAGCCACTAACCACCTGTATAAATCTGGACTCTATTTCAAAATAAATTATATTATCAATTGTGTTGATTTAGTAATTTATATATCCATTGTACTCTCTTTGCTTAGAATGATCATCATTTGGAAAATTACATCAAAAACTTCTATCAATTAGTACTTTTTTTTCTTCGTTATTAATTTTGTTTTTAAGATTGGGTAATTTCGTTCTGTCTACCTAAAGTAGGTAACAATTAGTTAAAATACAAGTTAGTTAAAATACAAGTCCTGTTTACCTATCTTATATGGAATAATCCTTACCTTGACTCTGTGTGATAAATGTCGCCTTAATATTAAAGTTACCAAAAATAATGTGGTTTTATGTTTATGGAATTGTTGGAAATAACACCACACATAGAAAATTCTGTATATTTCTGCAAATTCAAAACGTTTCGGCGCCTATTTCAGTTGTCAATAGCAATAAAGCAAGGCAGAGTATGAAAAATATAAAATTAAAATATTTTCAATATTACATAACGTACGTTACGTTACTTACGCCTAAAAACAGTCATGTTTAATTAAAAATTCACTGAAGATATTAAAAGGTAGGGAACGTACACCCTTTTCGATTTGTACATTTTCTGATTTCTATTTGTATGGTTTGTCGTTCTTATTCGATCATACCGGTTCATTTAATTCTTTTTACAGTAGTGATAAAACTTATGCGTTAAACTTAAATTATACGAAATACAGTCCAAAATGCATCCAATTTTGACGTAAGTGTTATTCAATTATGGTTGGGTGGAATAGTGAGATTGGGAGAGGTGTGTCACTATATTGTGCCGATATATCAAATTCGAAATTTCTAAAATAAGTGCGACTGTATGGTGATGAGAAAGTCAGTTATGAGTCAGAACATTGCGTTATTTACTTACAAATTGTTTTAATTAATGTCATTTTTAAATCTACTAAGCAATATATTACGTTTTATTAATTGTCTGTCTTCTTCAGTTACTACAATTTTCCATTCGGAGACTTTTAATTCATATGCAACATTGTCACTAGAAGTATCTACACATTTGTCATAGCCCAGTTACTTTAAAGGTGTGGTAATACCGATTTTTTTAAAGTGGAGGCATACTGCAGTCACTTTAGAACCGTTACTAGCATCATCTGAGCAACAATATATTTCTCCCTCCCAAATCAGTTTCAATTTACATCTCAGAGCATTCATCTGAACACCTACAGAAACATTGGGTTGCATTTATGCATTTATTTACGCCACATAAAGAATCAATGCACAGTTATCCCATTTCCATACAAGCATGCGTGTCTATATAATGTAAACACGGATAATGTAGGTTAATTCTGATCATAAAGTGATATTACTAAAAGAAGACTTACACGAAGGACCATATATGGAGGGTTGTTGGTACATAAATTGTTGTGCAGTAATACTAATGCATAAGAATAAAAGAAGAAGCATTAATTGCATTTAGATTTTGTCACCTGAGGAAACGGAAGCTATTTAATTATTGAGTATTTGCCTTACGTTAAAATACCTTAAACCAAATTAACTTCAATCGTAGGTACTAGGAGTTATAAAAGTTTAGTTTCTAACTGAGGTAAATTTCCCGCTACCAATTTCAGTTATTAAATCTCATCTGTCACACTATATAATCTTGTTGTCAGTCAATTCTTGTCTCGCACTTTATGCAGGGAAATTCTTATATATATACTATAGTTCACTCAACAAGCGGTTTCCCCCTGTTCGTTAGGCCACGAAGAGAAAATCAGTGCCATCTATCGAATTGTACCATATATCACACGACCATATTGTGTTTTTTAATTACAAATATATAATTTATTATTGACTTGATTGAGCCCCACCTATATTATGATACATCGTTTCGACAAAATATAAAGATATAAACCATTTTATTGACCAAGCAAACATATTCTATCAATATTAATCATTTTTGTTCATAAACAAAAAGTTAACAAACTGACTATAGCGCCACCTATCTGATTTTCTGGATAAAACATGTACTTATATTTGTCTGTATATGACCATCACCAGTGAGGTCGTTCAGAAGTCGAGTCCAAATTCCATCTATGGATTATTTCTAAAGGAAAATACTCTCTTCGAGGTGTCATTCTTTTGTACGCAAGACAATATATATAATATATATTGTTTCTGGTTTCATCAGTTGCGCTTCCCACAATTGACATAGAGGTTCCGAATCTGGAGCCGTTCCATGTAATTGCTGTTACCCGCAATTCCTAGATGAGAATGTCACGATGAAATTTTCAGGTTAACTTCACCTGTCAGAGATATTGAATACTCTCTTCGAGGTGTCATTCTTTTGTACGCAAGACAATATATATATATATATATATATATATATATATATATATATATATATATATATATATATTGTTTCTGGTTAGGGAACCTTCATCAGTTGCGCTTCCCACAATTGAGTGTCCTCTCGAACACTTCTTTATTTATTTGATTCGTTTCGTTAAATTTGAAGACGCGAGATGTAAAGACCGACAAGACCGACATCTAAGATTTTCCGGTAACAGCAATTACATGGAACGGCTCCAGATTCGGAACCTCTATGTGCTAGTTCCCCCGAAAATCCTAGATGTCGATCTTTACATCTCGCGTCTTCGAAAAAACACTTACCAACTTTGCAATTAAATTACTGGAATTAACGTTTTAATTATCATCATCTGCATATAGACTAATTCTTCTCTCTATGGCTTTGAATAGATACTATTTCTCAGGATATTACATTTAAAATAGTTTATTAGAGCTTTAATCCCATAAAAATTACTTTTTTCCAGGCTCTCTCAATTAATTTAAAATTCAATTTGAGACTCTCAGGGATCTTCATTTCCCCATTCTTCCTTGATTCCACCACTGATTTGTGATAATGACAATCCTTCTGTTAGTTCCCCTTTCCTCAGGATCAGGAGAATTTGAAATTAATAGGAATTACTATGGTTTACAGTAACTTAAAGGTTTAGCTATTTCAAGTTTCTTAGTCCAGGTTGGCAAATTATAAGGTCAGTTTGGTATTTCCAAACTTACCCATCATATTTATAGGGTAGTTCTCTTTAAATCTTGAAATTTGGAAAAGCAACATCACTCAGCACAAGTTACGGAAAAGGTTAGGTTATGTTAGGTTAGGTCATGATACATTAAAAATATTTGTTGCGATTATAACCTTGCATAGGAATTTCGAGCATAGTTATTACCTTAAATAGTTATGAAAACTCACAAGTTTAAGTTTGCTTACTGAGCATACTTGACTAAGTTGAATAACAGTATGGTATTATTGACCTGGTGTGATGATAGAGCTATGAGGTGACAAGATCTATCTATGACTGTCGATAGTACGCAGTCTGATGGCGAAGTTGAAAGATAGCAACAGAAATATAATGAAAATAACAAGCTGTTATACAGCATACAGATTTAGTGACTAAATTTAAAAAAATAAAGCTGTTACTTTGTTAATAAATTGAACTAAAAAAAAACAGGAAACTTGCCATCTGCCTCATTCTACCCTTGATTTAAAAATAAAACTGTTTTCCCTTTGACAAACTCGTAGCATTACAAGTTATAGCTAAAATATTATAAAATCACCAGTCAGTTTCAAATTTTCAAATAAAAGCGGGTTACACTAAATAAGAAAAAAAAACTAGACTGTTATTTAACATACTGTTTCATCTGCTTTTGGTGTTTTGGTGGAGGTTATATTTTTTTCCCAATATTTATATACATTTGAGAAACAATCTTATTTTCTTCTTTATCACTTACATATACTTGCATAAAAAGACATTCTAAAAATAACACGTTGTTATTCTATTTTTGGAGACGAATAATTAACTTGCATATTTTGTGTTCAGCATTTGTAAAACTAAATCATTGGTATGAAAAAACTATACGATGTATTTCGGGCTTGATGCATAAATTTTGATCACTGATGTAGTTACACCTGCTTTTCAGTTGCAATAAAAATGATTTATTTGTGCTACACAGAGAACAGAGACTTGCAAATTAAACCACGGTTTAATTAAATTCTGGGACACGAATTTTTTCCTTTGATGACAAACATGATAATTTTTAAAATTCTGTTTAAAATTCCGTTTGTTAGTACTATAAAAATGCCTATTTCAGTTGTTCTGTGCCAAAAATAATCAATATTATTTAATACCTGTTCTAATCTGAGGTTACTTCTCTTCCAATATCTAAATAACCCGAAAAAATATCTCGTTGGCAGTTAATTTATTAATCTCCCACACACAAAAAAAATGTGTTATCAGTGTTTAGATAAAATGGGCCGTTGAACCTGTTATCGACGGGTCTAGGTTTGTTGGATGATTATTCTGATATGATAAAATCGTCAAAATTTTGGCAAAAACAAACATTCAACCTACTTTTGTTCTCGAGTACCTGTTCAGATATACATCGATGATAAATTATATTCCTAAAAAATATTATGAATATGAAAGTTTGATTGCTAAATTATACGAGTCGAGGTGATAAGAGCAAGGAAAACTGATTGCCATGGAAGATGATTTTGAGGGGTATTTAAAAAATGGAACAGTTAGAATATCGTGCTATAACAAATTCATGAAACGCATTACAAATGTTTATTTATTTTTGTTTATTTATTTATTTATTCATATATAAGGGTAACCCCATTTACATAAAATACAAAACAAAAAATTTAAAGAAAATAACATTAAAACTAAAACTAAATCTAAAAACACAAAACACACAATAAACATAAATCTAAGTTTATACAAAATCAAAAATAAAATATAGTTACTTAAAATTAAAATTATAATCAAGATACATGTAGTCGCGAACAAAACAAAAACAAAACAAACGGCAGCATTAAATATTATAGAACAACGAGCGCTTGATTACCCTGATGTTAAGCATGTTGCTCATAGTGTACCACCAAAATCATTCTCTTCTCCACATAGGAAGAAGTTGCCTGCAAGATAGAGCCATCATAGGTTATGTTAAGGCTTTCGATTGCAAATCTACAGGGTGATATTTTTTCGGGAACACTGTCCACTGTTGTCATTCAGAACTTTTTTTTGGTGAGCCACTGGTACTTTCAAAAATTGTAAAGAAAAGTTTTGTCGTATCTACTACCGGTTTCGAGAAAAAAATTTTGAATGATTTTCTTGAAAACCTCAGAAAATTCCGAATTGTCATAGAAATCTAGTTACCTACCTAGTAGGCTGTGGTGAATGAATGAATTTATTGTTAGTTTTGACACATCAAATTAAACTCCTGTGTTTTGAAAATTAAAGAGGGTTGCATTTTAATATCAAAACATGCCGAGTTTTACGAATTCCGAAATGGCTGACATGCATTTCATATATGGTCTTGCAAATGGTAATTCAAGAGAAGCTAAGCGTCTTTACATGGAACGCTATCCCAATAGAGTGATGCCTGGTCATCGGATGTTCTCTAATATTCACAGGCGTCTTTCAGAAACTGGATCTTTTCTGCGAAAAATATTAATTCAGGTAGACCACGAAGTGTGAGAACACCACGACTCGAATAGGCAGTGCTTAATGAAATAGAAGAACATCCAGGAACCAGTACAAGAAAAATTAGTGATACCTTAAATACAAGTCATCAAGTTGTTTGGCGGATCTTGCGGGATTCTTTGCTCTATCCTTATCACATTCAGAGGGTGCAGGCGCTCTTGCCTCGAGATTGTCATCCAAGAATTATTTTTTGTCAGTGGTACCTCAACAGACTATTGAACAATCCTCATTTTGATTGCCAAATCCTATTCACTGATGAAGCCTGTTTCTCAAGGACTTCAATCATAAATTTTCATAATGAACATATATGGGCTGAGGAGAATCCACATGAAATTGCAGAAGCTTATTTTCAAGAGGAATTTTCATTAAATGTGTGGGGTGGTAATATTGGCGATTATTTGATTGGTCCTTTCTTCTTGCCAGGGCGACTTACTGGTCAATCATACAGACATTTTTTAGAGAACGATTTGCCCTTGTTATTGGATGATATACCTCTTATGATGCGACGTGAAATGTGGTTCATGCACGACGGTGCTCCTGCTCATTTTTCACTTTTGGCTAGGGAGTATTTGAACGAAAATTATGTAAACAGGTGGACTGGACGAGGTGGATATCAGCCATGGCCCGCCAGATCCCCAGATTTAAATAGTTTAGATTTCTTTCTATGGGCCCATCTGAAATCTCTAGTGTACATAACGCCAGTGAATACCGTAGACGAACTGAGAAATCGTATAATAGGCGCGTTTGATACAATTAGGAATACTCCAGGAGTGTTTGAAAGAGTTCGATCGTCTTCGAGAAGAAGAACAGAAGCTTGGGGGAGGACATTTTCAACAATTGCTGTAGTTTAGTTCCTTTGTTCTTATTTAGTTTTTTTATTATGATTAATTTTTGAGTTGTACGTTTCTTGCAGTAATACATTTTTTTGATGATTATACCAGTTTATCGAATCTTTAAGAATCATTGCTAGTTTAATAATTCAATTTTTTTTTCTCGAAACCGGTAGTTGATACGACAAAACTACAAGTGAACATAAAGTTTGGTATAACAACAAAGCTTTTCTTTACAATTTTTGAAAGTACCAGTGGCTCACCAAAAAAAGTTCTGAAGGACAACAGTGGACAGTGTTCCCGAAAAAATATCACCCTGTAGATTTGCAATCGAAATTGGCATGTCACATGGTGTAAACTCTCTTAATTGTAATATCTATGCCAAATTTCATTTGAATATATGGTGAAGTACAGATACTCTTAGAAAAAAACTTGAAAAAAATTCAAACTTTAACACTCTGTATCTTGAAAACGAAACCTTTGCGGACCCATGTTTATGGGACTTTTTCTTCCTAAAACTATTCAAGGAACACCCTGTATAGTGTTATTAAACGAACAATGTTTGAATATAATCTCGTCTCGAAAATGATATAAATCAAATTTAAGGATTTGGAGCCTTCGATCGGTGAGGGTCTCATTTATTACATTCCCGAGTAAATCCCAGGGACTATTTATAGCTTTTTGCATTTTGCTGGTTTTCAATCTTACTTGGGAATTAAATCTCTACTCACAGTCATTATACATGTCTCTCTATTAAAGTAGGAGTCTACCTATATACTGATATATTTTTTAAATTTACCATTTACCATTACGATTTACTTAAGGTTTGTTAGACAAATTAATTTTGTATATATTTTTCAGAATCAAGGTCATGATAATTTTTTATTTTATGTCTCAAAATATCTTTTATACGACTTGGTATTAATTACTAACATTTCAGTAGCACCTTGCGATTGACTGTTGAGTATTATTGCTTATATTTAATGTTAGACTTGCATACGAACTATAATTTACAAAAGTAGGTATAACTTTTTCAGTAATATGCAAAATCTACCGACCGAGAATACTACCAAGAGAAATTTTATGCTAAACCTTTGTCTGTCTGTACGCTTCTTGTTATCTAATATAGTGGAGAACCAATGTTCTGAAAGTAGATCCTCACGTATTTATATCCACTTTAAATAACAAAAGAAAAATATTTATTTACATAATTAGTGTTGAAGCCTTGATGTACTTTGAATTTTATTGTAATTGAGGAAAGGATTCAAGTTGATTTCGATTTGAGTCACATTTCTGGCAATGTGACCTGACAAAAGTATGGGGGCTTCTTAGTAATAGTGTTAAAAAACGTGTATTTGATCCAAATAGAATTAAAAAGATGTAGGCAAGTTTGACATTTTAAAAATGAATGACAGCTAAAATATTAATGTAAACTCCGTTTTAGTTTTTTGAAAATTGTATTTTTATTTTTATCTGTTATTTTCACGAATCGCAGTAAGAATTATTATATGGAACAGATGCTAATGTTTTCATCACACATTGTGCAATGCATATATAATCTTTAAGCAGTTTGAGAGTTTGGGAAAGATGAAAATAAAATAAACAATACCATTTGTGTGGATTTTGAAATCGAGATGTTGTAGCCATTAAAACTAATTATCAGGCGTCATTATAACCCATTGTATATTCACATTCACAATATTTAAGTACATTTGTCATCATTAGACGTATTAAATTTCATTTGTGCATATTTAACGTTTCTTTCGTAAAAATTCTTGTTTGAAAAATACTGTTTGCAGATTTGTATTACAGAATTGGGTTTAATTAAAATATTTGGGAAACGTAATTTACATTATTACATTGAAAGTTGGGGCTATTAACTTTAATTATGTGACTAATTTTCCGACTTGGAATACCTTATCACACTAGTTTGTTTATATAGAATATGCGCAATGTAGAGCAGTTTTTCATTTGCTCATAATGGAAAACACGAGCCAAGAGGGGACTTATATCTTCTTAGTTAATATCGGCTATGATATTGTACTGAAAAAACTATTGAAGAAGAAAATAAATTATGTGAAGCATAAATTGCATGTCTTTTCAATTTTATAAAGAGTATTTTTTGAAGAAGGAATTATGAAAGGAACAAAAGCTAGTGGAGCTCTCAACTCTAAACTGTTGGACTGAAACTAAAATGCGATTATATAAATCCATTGTCCAAAGTGTTGTAACATACGGCGCAGAAGTCTAGTATAAAGGAAAATAAGCCGGAGAAAACTAGTGGCCATGAAGATAGAACCCTTAGAAGAAATTACAGATCATCAAGTATGAGAAGGATGAGAAATATAATTAGGAAACCATGAACATCGGTAAAGATATCTTCGATGAAATAAAAAACAATTTATATGGTTCGAGCATAGCAAGAGAATCAATGATTCCATATGTACAAAATCTGAAGAGAATGGGTGCTACGACAGGAATCCTTATACTTGTATATAGTTTTTAATTTTTATTTATTTTATTTAGCGAATGGCAATAGTATACATGAACTGGTCTTATAATATAAAAATACGAAATTACATTTAAACACTAACAATACACAAGAACAAGAATAGTACAGAGTAAAAACAGAAACAGAGCATTTGTAAATAACAAGTCCACACATAGTAATCACAAACTAACAGATAGGTTCTTTATCCATTCAGTCGCTGCAGGAGGGAGAGTATATATATCCGTTATTGTTTCCTGGTAGGCCGTAAGTTTACAGTCTTGGTATATATGTTTGACTGTTTGATAGGCTGCCCCGCATTCACAATTGTGCGTGGGTTGGGTTGTTTATTCCATTTATACAGCATATCTGCGCAGACGCCGTGTCCCGTTCTAATTCTATTTGCCGCCTTCCATATATTGCGAGGTAAATCGAAACCCGCAGGTTCTTCATGGATGCTCACATAATCGAGTACCTCTGGAGGGGCATCCTCCCTCCAACCTGCATCCCATTCCCGGAGACCCCTGAAATCACTTTCATGTAACGCTTTTGCAGGCCTGATTGGTGGATGTCTGGATTTCAGTCTGGTGAGGCAAGCAGTTGGTATATACTCATGGATGGGTAACTCCGCGATATCCATTATTTTCTCGTATTCTCGTAGGAGAGCTTCTTTCCGTCGGATATTTGGCGGCATAATATGGCTGAGAGTTGGGAGCCAGTAAGTTGGTGTAGATTTTATGCATCCCGTTATGATACGCATGCTCCTACGGAGCTGAACATCAACTTTTGAGACATGGTGGCTGTTCATCCATACTGGAGCACCATACTCAGCCGCGCTGAAGTTGAGACCCATTGCTGAACATCGTAAGGTATTGGCAGTTGCTCCCCATGAGGTTCCACAGAGCTTTTCCAGAATGTAATTCCGTTTGAATTTTTGCAGCCGTGTTCTCTATATGTTTCCTAAAAGACACCGTTCTGTCCAGTGTAATACCTAGGTATTTTGGGTTCGGATTGTACCTAAGGCGTTCACCATTCCAGAATATTTCAGGCTCTTGATTAGCCTGTTTATTGTTTAGGTGAAAAAAGGAGAAAACTTTGGATGTCTATTATAAAAAATGGAGACTAGTTCCAAGTCCTAGTTTTTAATTTTTTTTTAATAATAACACAGAGACTCTTGGAAACTTCATTCAATATTTTTGTAATTTAGTGTAAAAAAATATATATAAATATGCTCAATTTTTATTTGGTAAAGTAAAAAAAACGGGATTATCAGGGAATTTAAAAATCAATTCTTTGTGACCACTCTGACATAAATTGCTTCATTAATGTGCCAAATTCTGAAGTTATAGAACAGAAAATTCACAGTTCATTACGGGGTCACTCGGAAAGTAAAATTTTTTTATGTCTTGTGAGAAGCCGTAGCATTCTGCCGAGTATTTATTGCTAAAATTGAGTCAAATGGAATTGGCGGGTTTACGCTTTCACTAAAATTTCTTAACTAGCCACAACAGCCACGATACAAAAGAGCTTGTAAAAAAATTCTACGAAATTCAAGGAATTTTTGTTCCTTTTCCTTTGTTACATTTTTCTTTTTCTTTTTTGATGCTAGTATGGTACAATATATTTCATTCAAGGATTGTATCCTAATTTTATCATTCCTCCATAAACTTTTTTGTTATACAAAATTGTTGTTAATATTTGGCTTACCATTTTATCATATTTAGAGCAGAAAAAACAACATTTTAACACTAAAAATGATGTTATATAGTCTCTACCTACGTTTTCACACTAACCCAATTTGTAAACTATTCTAGTCTTTGTTTTAACTTACAATTTAGGGTATTCACAAAATACGATTCCTTTTCTGGACTGGAATAACATAATATGGCTATGAAATTATTCATTTGGTCGATATTTTTAATCGAGAAAAGTGTAAATGAAAGACGCCCTATAAAACAGCAACAGATATGACCAAAACGGTAAATCCATTTTCTTTTATATACTTTCTCGTATGATGTGTTTGATGAGCTATAACAAATTCAATTTTAGTTCGCTGTAACCGATTCTGCACACGAAGTCTTCATCGGAATTTATTGGTAATTAGTTCAGACAGCGTCTGCAGCGCTTGATTAAAATTTTAAGTGATATTGAGAATTCTGGGCCGATCTTTATCGACGCAAACCAATAGAGCATTTGCTGATATCTTATTTCCTAAGGGATGAGCCGTGCCCTGATATTCGTCGTCCATCTGTTCGCTAATATTGGTAATTACGCGAAGCGGTATTACGATTTTTAATTTCAAAGAAAAACCGTTGTTTTTGTTTCGTGATATTTGTTTTGTTAATATACATTCATGTAACATGAATCTGGAATCCTCACAACAATATCAGGCCATTGCACTGTTCTAATGATGGAGCAAAGTGGTGCCCATAGAACCTAATTATGAAACAATATAACTTATTGAGTAAGGGCTTGTTTAACTTATTCTGACAAGTACCTTGGTTGGTTTTTTTTATGGATCCGAAAGATAGCTGAATGAACTCAATAAATATATATTTCAAATTAAACCACCTATAATTTTGCATTATACAATGCTAAAAGGGAAGAAGAAGTGTAACTTCTTTTTTTAAATACGCCTTATTTACTTTCAAAAAGTATATTTTTGCAATACAAAAGCCCTGTGCTTCACTTAACCATTTTTATTAATATTAAAAAGTTTTTTGTGAAATTTGTTGCATACCTTATTTATGCATTATTAAATCTTAAAGTTTCATACTTATTGCACTTTATACCAAATAAAGAGGAAAACACTGTTACTACACACACAAAACAGATATAAAATAATCAAAATAAGTGCTATGAAATTTTATGAATTATATAATACAGCTATGCAATGAGTGTGACACAGAAAAAACATTTAATAGATTCAACAGGATTTGTACGAGGGCTGCCTTTTATATTTCGGGATTAGACAACAAAAACCAATATTAATCATCGAAAATCGCTTTATTGTTTTTCAAAATATTCCCCATGAAGATCTATACACTTTTGCATGGGTTTGAACCAATAGTTGAAGCACTTTTTCCACTCTGATTGAGGTATCTCCAAAACATGCAGCAACCGCTTCTTCAGGTGTCGAAAAACGTTGACCTCTCAGTTTGTTTTTTACGTACGGGAATAAAAAGAAGTCATTTGGTGACAAGTCGACTATACGGCGAATGACTCATCAAATCGATGTTTTGAGTGGTCAAAAATGCAGTTGTTTGACCGATGTGTGAGAGCTCTCATTATCGTGGTGAAGAGTGATCCGTCTTCGGCGGTTGGTTTTCCTCAGTTTTTGGAAGACAACTGGCAAACAAATGGTTGTGTACCACTCACAATTGACTGTTCTTAGTTGCTCTAGTGGTACGGTTGCGACATGTCCAGTTTTTCGGAAACAACAGGCGATCATTTGCTTGGAAGTGCTTCGTGCGCGAACATTTTTGTTGGATTCGGCTCATCTTGAAACACCCATACAGTCGACTGCTGTTTACTTTCAGGCTCATACGCGTAAATCCACGATTCATCACCTGTCACTATGTCATAAACGTGTTTTGAAGCACCGCGATCGTATTTTTTGAGCTTTTCTTTCGACCAATCGACACGAGCCTTTTTTGAACGATTGACAAATAGTGTGGGATCAAACGCGAACAAATTTTTTTGACATTAAAATGTTTATGCAATATTGAATGTATGCTGGTCCCATTAATGTGTAAGGTTGACTCAATCTCACTATAGGTCACATGACGATCTTGCAATATCAGTTCGCGCACAGCATCAATGGTTTCCGGAACAACAACTGTTTTTGGACGACCTTCACGAAATTCGTCTTGGAGTGAACTACGACCTCCTTGATGGAGTTTCATCGCCAAAAATTAAATTAAGTTCATCCATGCACTCTTGCTGACTTAATCCACGTCGAAAGTTGTAAAAAATAATCGCACGAAAATGTTCACGATTTAATTCCATTTTTTGGCCGAGATGAATCCTTTAAGTTACTGTAAACAACACATAGCGCTCGTATGTCAAAACGTTCTGAGTACGTATAACCTCAAAAATGTCAAACTTTACGATAGAGCTGTCAGTTGTCAGAATGCAACCCTAGGGTTGTCCAATCCCGAACTATAAAAGGCAGCTCTCGTAAGTAGGTTTTCGTCATCATAAACATTATTAATTCATAATTTATGAATCCATTTATAATGGTACCTTTATCTACAAAAAGTGAATCGAAACAGTTACTTGATGATTACTTGTTCATCTAAAAAATCAATTGTTTATTAAAATTTTTGAAACTGCGACGTAGTAACAAAAACAGAAGAAGAATATTAACATTACGCTAGTATTAACATTGGAGAGAAATACATTTTATTACATATTTTCGGTGGTTTTCATAATTTTTTTTCAAAAAAAAGCTCCTTGTATTTCGACAGCTTATAAAATGTTCCAATTGAAAGTCATTTTTCCTGATCTCACACTATTCAGTATTTATGTACTGGTGTATTGTCTAATATCGATCAGGTTTATGGAAAAGCGACTTACTTCAATGAGCTGTTTTCAGCTTCATGAAATTAAATATAGCAACTTCTCCGTTTGAATTATATGAGATGTGAGATTCCTTTTATAAATAATGGCTTTTTTATCCTAGGATAAGTTAAGGCATGTCATGATACGGCGTTTAATAGCACCGTGTTGGTTCAGGGAGATTTCCAATTTTACTTGGACCACAAACACATTTGTTTTATGTCTAGAAAATGCTGATCTCTGGTATCTTTGTTGTCTTATGACGCATAAAACCAAGCGCATATTTCACATTTCCCGATTTTTTCAAATACAAACATTTATTTGCCGGGTCATCTCTCCTAAAATCCAACTCCCAACGACAAATTATTCTCTGTCAAGTCAATGCAACTTTCCTAGATAATTGAATTTTTAGAGTTGTCGCTCTAAAATTCAAAATTCCCAGTATAGTCCCGAACTAAGCGATTTTTTTTACTTTCCTCAAAATTCAAGAGTTGGCTAGTTTCAATCTCCAGAAAAAGCACAAACATATACAGGGTGATTCATTCTTTAAATGGAACACCCTGTATATCATTACATATTTTACTAGGACTTTATGTATTATATATGCCATCTAAAACGCATCGTTACGGCGTTATGCGATATTTTGCCACAACCTTGATTTCTAGAAACACTTGATTTCAGACATCTCCGCATTTCAGACATCTCCAGTGTCAATATGTATCACCCTGTGTATGTCCCGGAATTCCAGTGATCTTATTTTAGGTTTGCTTCTCTCATTGTATCTCATACTTCCATGGCTGCTGATTTGTAAAATAGTATAGCCACTATCATCCGTCCATACTATTGGGCCACCCGGTATGTAATAACTCCACAGCATTAGTAACATTTAGTGTTTGCATATCTTGAACATAATTTATTTCGAAACACATTTCTGTATTTGTAAAACATGCACCGAACTTAATGGGTTTCAGAGAATCTTCTAATAAATATGTTGCTTAATTTGCTTCTACATCCGTCAACCAAAAAACATCAATTTGTCTCCAGAAGCATATAATTTCAAAGAAAAAAATAGCCGACAAAGAGAAACCATCATTTTCGTCGTACAACGCCGGAACGTCTTGTAAATACTAAATAATAAACATAGACTTGAAACGAAAAATAAAAAACAAGTTGAAATTGTCATGATTCCCTTAATCCATCAAGCACGACTGCATCGGAATGGGCAATATTTTAGGCGGATTTTTTTAGAGGACAAACCCAAAAAAGAGAAATCGACAGATGACAAAAGATTCAAAGCAGAGGGATACCACAAAATGTATTTTATCTCACGACGGGAGCGATTGTGCCAAAATGCAAAATCATTCACGGCTGTACGAAAAACTTTAAACTTTTTTTTGGCTCGTCTGTAAAAATTCTAATTAACTAAGACTACGAGTTTTTAAATCTAAAATGTCAACTAAAACTTAACGTCATAAAAACGGAAATAAAGAGCATTGTCGGTGAAGTAATTACCATCCTTTGCTTTTGGAGTACTTCTACTTTAAGCCTGGACAAGCTAACGAGCCAACGTTAAAGCTTTTTTACTTATTGAAATTCTAGTCCCTGACAACAAAAGAACGAGCCAGTTTGTTTTTAAATTGTAATTTGGAGATAATTTACTCTTTTTTTATTTTATTAGAAGGTAATTGCTATGAGGATTTGTTATTATAGAGAAAGAAGCAGAAAAATGCGGAATTTCGGAAAATACCGGTAATTAAGAAAACAATTGTTTGTATTATACCTGCTCCATCTGTGACTTTTGTATACAGGTTGTTTGATCAAAATCTGGGAAGGTTCCAAAAGTGTCTTTTAATATTTATTGCAAAAATTGTAACCAATCTAACACATATCAATTAAATTATGGTGCCGAAATAACTGCTTTTATCTAAGTGCTTGTGTTTTTTTTTGCAAGACTAAAACCCGAAATGTTTTGTCAAAGTCGAATATCAATAAAACAGCACTTTTTACGTTTGCTTGATAAAAACTTATTCTTATTAGACTAAAAAAAACTACAATGCTATATTGGGAAATGATGAACTCCCAACCTAGTACAAGTAGCTCCACATTGCACATTGAGCCTAGCGACTTAAAATAAAATCGAACAGGCAATTCGAAAAAAAGAAGAAAATTAAGAAAATTTGCTACAAGCTTCAGCTAAGAAAATAAGAACAATATTACAAAAGAGCTTCAGTTATTTGTAGGCACCAGGTGATTTATTGAAAGTTTTATAAAGTCAATACAAATGTAATTTGTAAAAACGAAAGGGGTTTGCACATGTCGGGGAGCATTACTACAAAAATAAGAAAGCGATAGATGAATAGACACTATGATTCCGAGATTATGTGAAATTAGCAATAGGGGATACTGGTGGGTCGTTGAGGTCTTTACAGGCAACGAAACGGTACCGTTTGACGTCGATGATAAGCTAGTTGATAAAGCAGTTTAGTTTTCGACTAGTTTCGACCGTCGACTGAACAACATCCAGGAATGATGACAGATTCAACCAATTTATTCGTAAATTTATGGATAACCTTCAACCAAAATAAAGAGTAAACCGTTTAGATTTGACGTTAATACGGCCTAATCAGGGGACCGAAATTCAGTACGAGTTAAAATGAGAAGGTGCTAATTTCTGCACATTTCTGAAAACGTTCGACGCCCAACGTGTGTTTAATTAAATAGTTTATCTTGTCGACCGTCGGGTTGTGACGGAGCACAAATATCGTTCACGAGTAAACTCGTTTATCGATAAACTGTAACTAGTTTATCAGTTGATGCAAAATTAACAGTTTAAAAAAACTGTCTGTTCATTCCACCATTAATGTGAGATGCTGTAAACTTCGAGATGACACAGGTCTTGACAGTTTGTACACAAGTCGTCGATATGTTCTAAAAGCTATTGTAGATAACTACCCAAATCAGAGTCATTCAGCGGAAAGTGACGGTATTTTTTTAAACTTGCTTGCCTTCCACCTTCTGCCAGGCAAGTGCTGCACAACTCTAAATTACTTATTCAGAGCCACTGGTACGTTTTGATGTATTTCCTACAGAAGAAATTCATTGAATCTTCTGGTCGACTATTCCTTTTTACCAGTGTACGATGAAATGGAATAAAACAAGGATATATTTTTTAAATTGACATGAAATTTACTTTATTCGAAAGATAATCTTCTGGCATTATAATTTGAATATGACTTATTACCGCCACGGCTGGCTCGGACGTAGTCTAATCTGGAGGTCCAATTTTCGAAGACTTTTTCCAACATTTGTGGCCGTATATCGGCAATAACGCGGCGAATGTTGTCCTCCAAGTGGTCAATCGTTTCGGGCTTATCGGCCTACACTAGCGACTTCAAGTATCCCCACAGAAAATAGTCAAGCGGCGTTAAATCGCACGATCTTGGAGGCCAATTCACGGGTGCGAAACGTGAAACTATGCGGTTACCAAACGTTTCTTTCAATAAATCAATTGTGGCACGAGCTGTGTGACATGTTGCCCCGCCTTGTTGAAACCACAGCTCGTGTGCATCATGATTGTTCAATTGATGAACGAAAAAGTTAGTAATCATCGCTCTATAGCGATCACCATTGGCTGTAAGGTTTTGGCCAGAATCGTTTTTAAAGAAGTTCGGACCAATTATTCCACCAGCCCATAAAGCACACCAAACAGTCAGTTTTTCTGGATGTAACTGTGTCTCAACATGAACTTGAGGATTATCATCACTCCAAATACAGCAGTTTTGTTTATTGACGTATCCATTCAACTAAAAGTGAGCTTCATCACTAAACAAAATTCGCTTATAAAATCGTGATTTACGGCAATGTTGTTTTAGGCCCATTCACCGAATGTTCGCCTTGCTACGTGATCGTGTGGCTTCAATTCTTGTACGAGTTGAATTCTGTAAGCACGCAAACCAAGATTTGTCCGCAAAATCTTCCATAAAGTTGATGGACGCATATCCAATTCCTGTGCACGATGGCGGATAGACTGATTCGGGTTTTCCTCTTCGCTACGCTCTACAGCAGCAATGGATTCTTCTGTACGCACTGTACGACATCTCTGTGGATGCCTTTTATCATCCAGACTAAACGTGGCGCGAAAACGCTGCATAGTTAATCGAATTAATTGCTCTGATGGACGATTATGTTGACCGTAAAATGGACGTAGTGCGCGATATGTATTTCGAACAAAACCATGACTTTCAAAATAGATTTGCACAATTTGAAAGCATTGTTCAGGCGTCAGTCTATTCCTGATGAAATGCCAAACGAAACTAAACATAAATCACTTGACAGCTGACAAGATGGCCGCCGGTTAATAGAGTGTTGCCAACTTAAAACACCCGGGAAACCACGGGAATACCAGAATTTGTCACAAGACTTGTGCTAATATCCGAGAAAAGAGAACCTAACGCTACTTGTAAATAACCAGATATGAAACTACGCCTACCAAAAGGAACACTAATGTAGCTTTCACATAACATCAACTACTTTAACATTCAATATTTATTAACATGTCATAAATTTATAGATAGTAACGATAATATACTCCAGGGTAGCAGTCATTACCGATTATAGTTTGTACATATAATTAATTATTGCAACCACAAAAAATGTAACAAACCACATAGACCGGCAACTCTTAGCAGTTACGCCCAAAAGATTTCTTAAGGAAAATACAAAGAAATCAGTATTCCTAGACGTACATAACTAGAAATTAACAGTGGCGTATCCACGATTGTCATTTGGTAGGGGCTTGACCCCGCTCAGCGTAGGTTATAACAAAATAAACACTGTAATATTTTCTAAACGGTTTAATTAAAATGATAATTATCGAGTTCACTTTATTTACATATCCGCGCTGAAATCTTTAAATACATGCTTAGTGTGCTCAAAGTTCTACAAGATTCATCATAAGCTTCTGGATGCTGTGCAAAGAAAATTCCTAAAATTTCTTGCTTTTAGTGTCGACGACTCTTATCCTGTCAGAGGGTACCAGCACAAATTACTACTTGACAAATTTGAGATGAGATCTTTAATTATGCATTAAATATACTTAGCCTTTCATTTCTATAAATATTGTTTCACAATAGAATTGACTCATCTGTTCTTCTGGCAATACATTCACCGAGGCTTAATTCAAGAAGTAACAGCTATTTTTATCTGTTTTCCGGGCTTATAAAATCATCATTATTCATCATGTCTAAACACTAGGAACTGTGATATTAATTTTGACAATTTTGAAACAATCGCTGAAGCATATATACATCTAATGACAGGTCAACTCTGTTTCAGTTACTAGCAAAATTCTCTTGTCAATTGTCTTAATCTCTATTTATTGTCTAAAATTTATTATTTAATATTTGTATTCTGTTCTCTTTTTTTAATATTTGAGATACGTTAGACTATCTGTAAGTATTATTCATTATTTTATATTATTTGTCCTGTAATTTGATTTATATCTGTTTGGCAATAAATTAAATTAAACTAAACTTTAAGATTTGCCATTCAGTTGCCTTAATTAGTATATATAGTCTATGATTACCACTTCTGTAGTTTGTTTACTTTAGTTTTACATATCCGAATTTCAATCTTTCTAGAAATGTATATTGTTTGATATCAGAACTTGCTGAATGAATTAAAAGTGTTTGAAGCAATTAGTATTGCAGGTAGTTTTCGTTTCGTATATTCTAACGCTTGGTTGAAGACAAAAAAGCGCATTAATTACATGATTTCATCACATTTCTGTTTACATCTGATAAGTTAAAATCCACAAGAGATTGCATTTAAATAACAGGTTCAGAGCGTCAACACTCTCCAACATGTAACTAACAATGAAAACAAGTAAAAAACGACGTAAATTATTCAGTAGTACTTTTGTAATAATTCTCCAATATAATTTTGTATTTTCACGTATAAAACAAACAAATATTCAGAATAATGATTGTTTCGTTTAAAAGCAATGTCGGTAAGTCTTAGAGATTTACAAAATCCATTTTCGTAGGCTGAAACAGCTCAAGTGAATTAAGTGAGTGGATAAAACACTTTAATACGGAACACTTTTTCAAAAATATGCATATATAAATATTGTAATAGATAAGGCAATGAACCCCTATGTGAGGTTCTTTATGTTTCTATTCGCATTAGGGAAAGAGATACAACATTCGAAGATGCGATACATTTACAGGGAGATCTTCCGAATTGGTACACAGCGAATATTAATTTATAAGTGATGATAAATTGTTTTCTCTATTATTTCTTGTTGACATTCAGTAGGGATAGATGTATTCTGGAGTTTATTTGTGGAATCATACTTGAGATAAAAGACTCTATTCCAAAATATCCAAACGTATTTTAAAGTCTTAATCTGCTTTCGTATCAATGTCATAAAAAACTGAATAAAATATAAATTGAAATCGAAAATCGTTTGACAATGTTACATGGAATAACTAAGGAAACTTTTTAGGTATATGTGGTAGCACAAAAAATTCCAAATGTCATACAGATACTGTAATATTCAACCTGCTTTCAAGTTGCAATAACCTGAAAGAGTTATCTTCAGAGTTTATAGGTTCGTTCCACTAGAAGGAATTACAGATACATAACCGATAATCTTTGTGCGCGGTGATGAGTTACCGTTTACAATGATGTTACGCGCAATACCCATTGGTGATCGGTTTTATGTCGTGTTGGAACACGCCTTATATGTGATGCTCTATTGGGCGACCTTGTAGTAAGTAAGAATTCTGTTGATTCAGTAATCCCATTAACGCCATAGGAAAAAATCTATGAAAAACCTTATGAACTATCCGGATCTAGGGTTGTTCAAAATGAGATGACCAGTACTAATTTCTTCCATAATTATCGGCAACCATGTACAATTAAATTCTATGGAAGTAGAAGTGATACAATTGTACTCATTTAACAGAATTTTCATTTTCTGTTCTTTTTTGTGTAGTATTGTCAGTTTAACATTGTTACAGTTCGTTGCATCTAAACTCACTTGAAAAACATTGTACTATTTTTGTTAATACTGCTTAAAAATATTTATAGAACAAGAATCCGTATAGTTTATGTATTCTTAATTTTAAGTAAGAATGAGTTGTTTACACCTTGTGATTGACCCAGTTTGCAAATTTCGATACCACATTCCTCAGCTTATTTCAACTGAATAATGACCAATGAACAAACATAGCTAATTCCTCATGGTAATTATGGCCAAAAAGGAAAGCAACCAAACTATCTTTTGTGATCAAAATGACCATCTTCAACATTTACACAAAACTATATCAGCCCTTATTCCCCTGAGTTATGACTTATTTGCAGGAACACAGCCTTCGTATTGTGTTTCACAAACTAAGCTACAGCTAAAAGTCCAATGACTGAGATCTGGTGATCGCGGTGGCCAAGAATGTGGCCCTCTACGTCCAATCCCTCTATTAGGCTTGAATGAGAAATTCTGTAGCTTGCCCATTAAAACAGGCAGGCACCTTATCATGTTTTATTTTTTCCTAGAAAGTTTTTGTCCAGTTCTTCTATAAGATTGTGAATAATTCCGCAGCATCTTATTGTCAGGTTCTTTCAAGATATGAATATTCTACTATATTTTTAATAAATTGAACCTCATCTATAAACAATACGTATCTTGCTAATTAACAATTTGGTTCATGTGGCAGATGCTAAACAACCAATGTTCGCTACATTCTTCAATAAAGAACTTCTTTATTCATACCTGTTGAAATTCTTCTGGTAAATAACTCCACAGTCGAAACAAAAATCTATTTTTTTTTGCACAAAGTTACACAATATAAAAAATCCAAGGAACGTCATGCTTCTCAAGGCAGAAGACGTTATGACCGAAAACAGCAAGGATTTGGTGGTCAAACAAAGCCTATTTTTCGTAAAAAGGCAAAAACTACTAAAAAAAATTGTATTGAGAATGGAATGTAGTGACTGCAAATACAGGAAACAGATTCCATTAAAAAGGTGCAAACATTTTGAACTTGGAGGTGAGAAGAAGAGGAAAGGGCAAATGATCCAGTTCTAAATAATCTGTTCAAGTTTGTACAAAATAAACTAAAATTTCTAAAAAAAAAATCTATATATTCAAGGAAAACCCAAACGTTTCCAGGTCTATTCTGATTTCGTTTCAAATGGCTTTAATCATATATTGGAACTATAAAATGCAAAATGAAAGTTTGATATATGATATTTAAGTTAGCATAAGAAAAATTTGTTTGTTTCTAGATATACAGGTAGCACAAAAAATTCTAAAGATCATGACAGTTAAACAGCTTTCAAGTTGGGAAAACCTGGAAGAGTTGTCTTTAGAATTTATAAGTGGCGTTCCTAGGTACGACTTTGTTATAAGATAGCTCATTCGCTAAAAAAGTGATAAAATAATTTTTTTTATTTCAGTGATAAGTATCAACAAAGAATTAAACATACTTAAAAAGAAAACAAACCATCGGAATCAACCCGGAACTTCTCTTAGTAACACTACTACTCAGGACAATCACATTGTACTTACAACTATATCATATATACAGAGTCTCTTAGAAAGATTGGAAAGAGTGGGCAACAGATTTAATGCAAAACAAGAAATACACTAAAGTCACTAATATCGAAAACCAAACCAACCAACAAAATTCAGAACTCTAAAAACTGCATATACAAGATTCCTTGCGAATGCAATAAATTTTAAATTGGAGAAACATCGAGACCATTAAACGAACGAATTAATGAACACAAGAATTACATAAAGAAACGAAAATTAGAAAAATCGAAAATTTGTGAACATGCTTGGAACCTAGGCCATAAAATACAATTTGACAATTCAACTATATTTCACAAAGATCAACATAACACAAAACGAAAAATAAAAGAGTCTGCGTTAATTCTTGAAGACGATTGTCTCGCTTCTACTTCTGTAGAATTCAATCGTATCTGGTTACAGACAATTAAGGAAGAAATTAGATATCGCCATCTCCTTTGAAACAACCCAGTATCGGGATAGTTCATAAAGTTTTTCCTAGGTTTTCTCTTATAACATTAATGGGATCACTGAAATAAAAGAATTCTTAAATCAAATTTGTTGCTATCTTATACCAGAGTCGTATCAATGAACACCACTTATAAATTCTAAAGACAACTCTTTCAAGTTCTTCCAACTTGATAGCTGTTTAACTATAATATATGATCTTTAGAATTTTTTGTGCTACCTGTATATCTAGAAACAACAAATTTTTCTTTTGCCAACTTAAATGCCATATATCAAAGTTTCATTTTACATTTTACATTTTCAATACATATTTAAAGCCATTGAAAACGAGGTCAGAATAGACCTGCAAACGTTTGGTTTTTTCTTGAATATACACATTTTTGTTTCGATTGTGGTGTTATTTCCCAAGAACACATAAACATTAATCAAGAATATGCCACAAATAACATTCAGAAGACAATTCTTCTGGTACTTAACTCGGATTACCTTCAATCATTCTAATTAATTTAACTGTGTTTTTTGAACCTTAAGTTTGAACGAATATTTAGGATGGAAGCCCAAGGAAACTTCGAGTTTTATTCCGTTAAAACTATTTTGGTGTACCTATCTTGCACTAAACAAGATAAATTCATCATTGAATCTTTGGGAATATTAATTGTTATAGGACCATTATTACAATTTGTTAAATATTAGAACAAGTTTAATGTATCACCCAGTATTCATCCGGCTGTGTTCTCGCGACATATACCAGTTTAATAAACTGCATCGTAAAACTACAATTCGAAGTGCAACGTACACCTCTCTAAGTGCAACCACCATTACAAGCCAAGACTCTATTTACTGGTTAGTTTAGGCAATAACAATCTTTTATTACCGCCAATGGAAAGTACTCGAAGACGATAACAAACAAGATGTATTTCAAGGTCGAATTGTGATTTGGGGAATTTTCGCACATATGTGTTACTTTTTTGATGGAACACTTCATCGAGTCATTGAGCGACAAGGTTGATGAATTTGTCGGGCAAATGTGATTCATTTCGGTACCGCAACCTTGAAATGTGATGCTGTTTCACGGCCAAGAAAAAATTATTATTTTGCTGAAAAATAACATGCTTCGTGTAGTTTTCGAAACTATTAATTTTGTTGAATTTGTATTGTTATCGGTTTGTTGGGAAGTCTTTAAAACACAAGGAGAATTAGAACTAATTGAACACGAACTTTTTTGTTTGTTCTATAAACCCTCCTTATGGTATTGCATTAGCATCATAGCGATAAACGCAACGAAACGAACTCAAAGAAAATGTAGTCATACAAAAACACCCCACAGTCTAATAAGACGTAAGCTGGTCCACAAAAGTTGTCATATCTATTCTTTCTGACTCCTCTCGTTCCTCACGATACCGGAGTGTATATCGTTTTAGAAATATTACTTGCCCATATTTATGCACTGATATAACCTGAGATCCAAACAGATTTACGAGGAAAACTTATGTGACACTTTGTTGACATTTAAATGTACCTCAGTTTATAGAGCAAAATTGAACTCTTTTTCGGACATAAAATTCAACAGCAATTCGCTTATGCTATCAGGTCAGTAACAGTTTATCGATAATTATTGCTAAGATTTTAACAGCAAAATACGAATTTCTTTTGTTATTTGCTTATATAATGAAAAGTAATAAAGGAGTCGTAATGCCATCTGCAGAAAAGTTGCAGGGAATCAGAAATGCTTATTGAGCGTTCATACATCATGATTCGATTATTTTTACCAATTAAGAAAAACTGGTCAAAAGTGATTTTTTTAGAATTTATAACTTTTTGGTAACTAATACTGGAATATTAATCGTCGGTAAGGTTATATGGGCTCACGATGGATACTATTGATTAAGTAGTTTTTCAAGAATTGGAATTTAAATAATGGTGATAGATATTTTGTAAATCCCACAGTATTAACGGGAATAATCCGACTGGGATATACTAAACACATTTTCAAAGTTCATAAATTCCACTTCAATTTGTCTATCTTGGATTTTCGAAATAATGCCAAGAAATTGGTTTAAAACAATAGTAAATATTGCATTTAATGTACACGGATCTAGAATTTTCTTGAGGTGGGGGCACGTTTTCTCTCAACAGTTTAATGCGTTTTGATTTACATAACTTATTATGTACCCACATTGGTCAATTTTTCCATTGCTTTAGTAAGTTAATGGTTATCTGTATATTAATTAAATTACTTTTTTCAACTGACTGAATCCGCCACTGTCAAGACATCAGAGGAGAATTAAGATTTCGTCGTTTAAGCCAAATTTCACAAGCAGTACAATATACTTTACGGCACTATAACCAAACTCTAAGATATAGGAAGTGAAGTGCATTTGATGAGCTTTTAAAATATGTTTTTCATATCGCTAACAAACTACCGTGGTTATTAGGATACGTTCTCCAAAATTTTTGTACAAATAATTTAAATTATTAATCTCAATATTATAAGTCATCATTAGGAGGCAGATTAAGGTTTTAGCTGTTATCATGAATTTTTTTAAATCACTCAATTTATATCGGTTTTTCCTGCTTTTCTTTATGAAACATACTATGATCAAATTGTATAAACACTCATTTTGACCACTTACTGATTCTCCACAATTTTTCTAGTAACTGCATTATGAACAGATCATTTCTTTTTGCACTATAAGCAAAAAACACGAAAATATCCCTTATTTTTAGGATTTACTTCCACGAGTTTGCTGTTAAAATTGTCACTTATGACATAAACTATTATTTACATGATGGCTTATGCGGTTTGTTGTTGAATTTTAGTCACTTAAAAATCTCTACTGACTGGTGTAATGGGTGGTTGGGCTTTTTTTGAAAAAATGGTATCTTATTAATGAAAAATATATGGGACTACTGTGGTATCAAAAAACAACGCCAAATATATCAATTCATTATGTTATATAGTCAGTATATAGAACCAATCGAACCTTTATCGGTGATAACACTGATCAACACGAGTTTTAGTGCCAAGCAATTGTATTTTTTAGTAACTTACAGCAATATACTGATTACATTCATACTAAACAATTAAACTTCCTACTTGTAGTTTTCTAAATACATAAAATTACTCAGAAAAACACCATTTATTAAACTTCATTTGTTATGAATAAGGTGTTTTGAAACTATCACGTTACATACTTAATCATCATATGCCGATCCTGTTTTGTGTTTAGGTCCAAGATTCTGTGGAAATTGATCAAGATGACTGTTAAAGTAGTGCACTTTGATGGACATATTGCATCCTAAGTTCTAGAAGTTTTCTAACGTTTCATTTACAATTTGTGAGTAATTATTTGACTTACGATTTCTGAGTAGCCTTAACAAGCGAAGAAATTAGTATTTTATCATTGTTCTTAGCTGTGGGCCATCGAAAATTCATGCTTTTATCTTTTCCATGCTTACACCAGGATTTTTTTATACAAGAAAAATATCGCCGATTCTTATCTAGCGACTTAACAAATTGTTTCATTAGGCCTAACTCTGTATGCAAAGGGGGCAATACAATTGTATCTCTTGAAACCAATGACTACTAATATAAGTGGACCCGGCACTCTCATATACGACCAAAGGAAAAATGGGTTGGAACATGAGACAAAAATAGAAAGAGACACAGATATATTTGTTTACAAATATTCCGGCTCCAACAGTAGCGTCCAAACTACATTGAATCAAAGGTCATGTTATTCAGATTCAAAATAATAGAACTACGTACCTAAACCACATATATAAATATATTAAAATCCATTAAAAGATGTGCACCATAACAAAAACAATTAGTGGCTTAATTACTAATATGTAATAGTAATTATCAAAACATTTATTTATTCCCATAAAATGTTGTTTTGTTTACTGCTTAAATGACCTTTTGTAAAAATCATTTAACATGTTTATGATCTGTCACTTACCGGGGAGAAGCTAATTCGGCAAACGAATATGCCGTTTTCTTGCATGTAAAACACTGAGATAAAACTTTACTATTGTTTTTTTACAATTATACAAAATAATTACTGATTTCAAAAAAGTTTCAACCCCAAAACACTTTAAAAATTATCAAATACAAAGGTAACCTCAAATGAAAATGTAAATAAGCAAACTGCGCGCTATTACCTCGTGGACATAAACGGCGTTCAGGCGTTCAGTCAATGCGTACATATACCTAGATTTACGTCTTAGTGGTTACAATGGAAAGAAGTTTGGCATTGTTTACTATTTTCCGGCAAACATCTTTCAACCCATTTTTAACAGGCAGGTCCATTTATATTAGTAGTCAATGCTTGAAACCAAAGGTAGGTCTTTTTCCCAGTTTTCATGCTTGACACGACTACGTCTTTGGAGTATCTACTCTGCTGTCCTAACAAGAAGTAAAGCCTTATTAGATCAACACAAATACTCCATAGTTAGTAGAGGTGTAAGAAAAGTAACTATTCGATACTCGAGTACTCGTAACTTGCCTGGATCCGAAGTAACTAATACAAAACTCACCAGCGGTATAGTTATTCGAGTACTCGAATGTTTCTGTAAGTATTGAATCCTTGATGTTGATGAATACACATACTCGACATGGGCTGTTTGGTGGACAAATGATTTCTCAACCAACGTCACATGGCGCGCCGCCTAACCCTTAAGAATTCGAACTTAAAGAAGTCCAAAGTACACGATTTAGTGAAAAAGAACAAAGATGTCAGTTGAATTTTGAATTATTTGTGGTTGTGGAATTTGTGGATTTAGTCTCTGCGGTTGTGTTGTGTGTATGCATTTTCGGAAAATCTGTAACTTTATTATTGTAAATATTATATATTAATTATAAAATTCGGTTTGATTTCGAAATAGAATATTTTGCCAGGTGAGTGCCTCGGAATACTTTTAAAGAAAAATAAGATTTTCTATGTTGAATCTCAGATAGTAACATATAATTTGCATTCCTTAGCATGACTGAAAATCACAAACGATGTGAAATTTGGAAATATTTTACCTTGTTATCTTGTAAGGACAAAATAAGGTCCTTTTTGACAATTTGCGCCACTAACAGTTAGAAAAATAATTGTCCGCAGTTAACTAATTATTACCAATTTATTTTTTAGATAAATAAATCTATACGTTTATTTTTTTAAAGAATTACTAGGTTGGATATCTGATTTTTAACTCATATGATCTTATCAAACGTCGTTACATCTGATACTAAATACCGAAATCGAGAGCCTTTATATTTACACCGCATATACCGAACGAGTACTCGAGTAACGAATAGTTACGAGTACTCAAAAGTAACCATACTTTACACTTCTACTCCATAGGTGCATATATATATATATATATATATATATATATATATATATATATATGTTTTAGGCGGTTTCCGGGAATTCATCCGCGTAGTTGATAACTGATCCCTGTCGGGATCGATGGTAAAATGACGACGTTTCGGCAGACTCACATCTGCACTCTTCAGGTCGGTTCGCATAATTCTCGTAGCCTTCTGCTTTCGCTTCTGCGGATGAATTCCCGGAAACCGCCTAAAATATTTAGTGCCCGCGAAAACTTAAAACCAAATATATATATATATATATATATATATATATATATATATTAATCGAAAAGTGATTAAAATCTGAGTTATAAATATTATAAAATATTTGAATTTCGAGAACATATTTAATTTTTTAAAGATTATCACGATTGATGAATATTTACGAACACTATGCATATTCGAAGTGCCTACATTAATTCTAAATACACTATAATACTCATTTAAATATTAATAACTATGCATTAACACAAAACTTCGTATATATGTACAACAAAAAATTCTTTCTCATATTTCTTGCCTTGTTTTATAGCATTTTTCGTGAAAGTGCTTTTTTACTAGCCTTCGTTATGAACGTAATATACTTTCCAAACTTCTAACGAAGTTTTAAAGTTTCAGTCTGAAACAAACTTTCATTGCTTACGTCTTAAGGTTGCCTCTAGATTGAAATCCAGTTTCAGAGTTATTATTATGTTTTAAAATCTCTTTTAGCCTGAGTATTTCGTGATTAAAGAACGAGTATACTAATTTAGCTAACAATAGGAATATAATCAGGTTATTCATCATTCTTGTCTACTGTAATTTTATGTTCATTTAACTCAATATCTGGGATTTTCTGAAAGGGATAAAGCGCGAGTTTTGAAATAATTGTCGGCAGTATGCTTTAACAAAAACTTCATCTATAACTACTATTTAAATTTTAAAGAAAAGTGGACGTGTATCTCTCAGTGTATTTGGGACTTGCAATTCTAAATGAATTTATTGATTAGGGCATGAAGTTTACCGAGAAATTTGATTGAAAAGGAAAATTGCTTGGATGTATTATTGAAGCAAAATATGGGAGAACCAAGAATTCTGTCATCTTAATGTTTATCACTAAGCATTCTTCTCTTGACCTTAAAGAATCTATTATATAGAAAATACAGAAAATGTTAATAATATAGTTGGAAACAAAACAGTACTAATAAGTTTAGTTGTGTGTTGTAATGTTGATGTGAAAACGGTTCATTTTTTAAATTTAAATAGCTATTCAAAGATCTTTCACTTTTAATGTAGTGATCCATTTTTATAATGCCGTCTTACTTTCTTTATTTCAAGTTATGTTCCCAGTAACCCTTTCAACTTTGTTTTTCGGTCACATTTTTCTCTTTTTATGTGTTAGTAGTAAAAATAGTTGTATTGTTATCTAATGCTGTTTCTGTTGCTTATTTGTATTAATTAGAACATTCTAGCTTTTTCTTTGACTTTCTCATAATCTATTTTTTTCATTCCATTTCCACAATTTCGTTATCTCCAAATATATTGTCACTTTAATTAAGTAACGTATCATATAATATTTCGGTGTATATTCCGGATTCTATAGTTTTACACCTCGAGAGCAAGAGTTCAAAACTAAGTCATGAATTTAAACAATATATTAATATGCTTATAACTTTTACACAGCGATTAATTTAAAGATAGAAAACAACTGTAAAACAGAAATCAATTAGATTACATCCTTATCAACAGCCGATGGTGACTTTCGCAAAGTAATCTAAAATTCTAAACCTTCTTCCGGAGAAGTGATCTCTATTTTTAATCGCTGCTTAAACTTAAAGGTTCAATCACGGGAAAGGATGAGATGGACATTGCAGATAGATTTACGAAAAAAACAAGACCAAATGCTATTAGGAAGGACAAGAAACCAAACCAAATATGGGAAAAGACCAAAGCATTGACAACTGATGACATAAACGAACAGTAGATGACAAAATCAAACTTTCAATTTTGTTAAAGAGAAAAGATCAAAGTATGAAGTATAAAGTAACACCGGTACCGACTAGTTTATAAAGTAAACTATCTTACATGAAAGATATATCATTAATGTAGCAAAAAATACCAGCAGATCAGAAAGATTGTCTTGAAGGCAGAAGAACTCAGAAACATATAATAAACATAAGACCAATAACGGAAAAGAAATGGAAAACTATGGGAATTGTTAATTAAAAAAGCTGTGGATCATTTGGTGTGTCACAGATATATAAAAACCTTATTTTTACAGCCAACGCAGTCGCATCAACCAGATGAAGGTACCCCAAAAGCTGGATACTTTAATATCGGTAGGTATCTGGTTTAATTTTGCTTGTACGACTACTGCAAAACCTTTATTTTGAATCATACATTATTTTGAACAAACTTTTCAAATTAATAATGCATAAGACAGGAATGAAGATATACGGATGAATTGAAAGGCAATAATTACTATCTTATGCAGAGAATACACTACTGATTGCAACGTAAAGTAATTGTAACAACAAATGGAGAAATTAAAAAACGAGTAATTGTAACAACGAATGGAGAAATTTAAAAAAGGGCGTAGAAAATTCTTGATATAGCCAGTACTAGATCATGTTAGAGTTAATCGTTTATCTTATCGCCAATAACTGTGGGTACACAAAGGAAACCAAAAGCTGGTCTGAGATGGTGAGAGGTGCACTTAGAAGCCAACAAAAATTTGAAAAGACATTAACAGTCAATACGAAGATGTAAATAAAGATGACACTGTATTTCTTATAACCCTAGATTGTTCCCTATACTGAATACTAGAAACCGTCGTCACAAATAAAATAGTGCCTATAGAGATATGGTACTGGCGTAGAATCCCATGTATACCATGTCCTGCGTGAAGAAAAAATAATACCGTACACAACGAGATTCGGAAACCTACCTAAAATAGTATATACTCGCATTCTCAAATATCCATCTATCAACAAATAAAAGTGACAATGTAGAACGCCTAGTTTGTGGTTTTTGGAATAATGGTCGATTCCCAGTAGATGGGCATGCCAGATAAAAAGTTCCAAAACGGTTACTCACAATGCTAGGGATAGAGACCGATGGAGAGAAGTAGTGCAGGCTAGAATACCATTTCGAAAATAACAAGCCAGCATCATCTGTCTGATAATTTTTTTTTGGGTAGGGCTCGTCAGCAGCAAAACTACTTCAAGGAAGAATTTTTTATGTATTTAAAGCTTATATAATATCTATATATAAATAGGCAAAGACAAAACGATTATAGGTACCATTTTCTCCTCTGTCTCTCAACCAATTTTCGTCATTTTTGTTTTGTTTGGTAGCTACTGACGACCTTCAGTGCAGAATGCTAATATTAATTTATAATATTGTTTCATTCATTAAATAAAAATTCATTATTTACGTTCATACTGTCAACGTCAAACAACTGACAGTGCCGCCGCCGCCATACGGTCAAAACTCAAAACATTGAGTAATTATATATGGAGGAGCGATCGTTAGATGCTTTTATATTCTTAGAGCATGTACTTCTGGAAGTCGCATACAAGCGTTGTTAGTGTTTAGTGGTAAAATAGTCAATGTAGTAGATCAGTATTGATTTTTCGGACGTGTTGCAGTAACTTCCATATTAAAAAATGTCAGACAACGGACAATAGAGAGTGAATTAAACATTTAAGTTCTCCTAGCGTTGTTGGTCCTCTCTTTTCTTTAATATTCCTGAACTTGATTGAAACCGCAAATGACGAAAACTTTTAGGTTGCAAAGAACAATCTTCCAATTATTATATAGAATATTTTGCCAAGACCTTTTCCAGCCAAAAATTTGGGGGTCATTCATTTTTCAAAAATATTTCGAAAACCGATACCTATTTGATTACATTTTTATTTTTTTATTGCAATACAATTGTCAATGTGTGAACAATTTTGGTCATTACATCTACTTCTCCGATTTCTCCACAACTCTGTTTCTTATAAATATATACTTTTTACACTTTCACGAAATAGGGTCGAATTTCGACCACTGGGCGACCACTAGTAGACAGAAAATGCTTAAATGAAATTTTGTTGAAATACAAGGGTCTCGTAGCCTTGACTAAATATATTATGGACAAAAAAAATTGTTGGTAAATATTATTTGTAAGTTCGTCCTAGTTTCAAATCTTTGAACTATTTTCTGTTCTTCCAAATTTGGAAATTGTATTCTTTATTTTTCCAAGAGTAGTTTGTATCATCCACTCTTAAACCCAAACAAATAACATTTAAAAATATCTACCCATTAGCAGTGTTAGATAAACAAACTTTTTTTCTTTCGTAAATATTTTATTATCTCATTTCAGTTTAACAAACTTGGGTTGTTTACCTCTGTGGAAGTTTTCCGATACTCAGGTGGCAAATCGATGGCACATATTTTCATAAAACTTTCAGCTTCAATATTGAAATCGAAATTATTCATTTTTAAGAATGCACGTTCGACTCCAAATTCGCCGACACTAGCAATTATATCGTCGTAATGAATTGATACGACACGTTTGTCACGGTTTATTATTTGCAAAGGCTATTTTATAATCTTTTAGCGACATACACCAGACGGTCAATCACATTATGTTTGCTAAACAATTATTATTGTTAAGTTAATTCGTTTTTGGATACAAATTTAAATTGGTTTACGTGTGAATGAGTAATGAGTGTTTATTATTGAGATAATTAGTCTTTAATATTCTAGAGCTTATGGATGTTCTTGTTATTGCATTGAAGAGATTTTAATTCATATTTAATTCTAAATAGATCTTTTTAGCCTATACCGAGGCATATTTCATCTGAAGCTATACCGCATTAGCAGCAAATGAAGTAATATATTTTTGAAGTTAAAGCTTCTTAATGAAATGCAAAAACTTAAATTGCGTTTGTTTCGACACTTTGTTAAGATCGACACCACAATACCTTGAACTTGCAATATCCATGCAATTTAGTTTTTTGTGTAAGAATCAGGAACCAGCTTATATAGAAAATCCATAAATTACAGTAAATACACAAATATAACATCCAATTAAAAGACAATACCTGTAAAAAATACTTGCTTTTCTTCTAATGCATATTCCAATTCTCGTTTGCGGTATTTTAAATTAGAGACTTGACATATATCAGACTTCAGCACAAAACGGGCAAATTTGTGGATGGCAGAGACAAAGATGACAAACTAAAACTCCTCAATAAAAGTTAACATTATCAAGTTTATAGATGGTAGGGACAAGGAAGCCATACTTAAATGCGAAATAAACTAAAAATGTCTCCATCTGAAATAACAAGTTCAAGAAATGACCAAATGGCGCTGGTGTAGTGTTGGTGGCTAAATATATAATAATATTAATGTTATGCCACCGGTTTCCTCTTTTTTTTTTCAACAAAGGCATGTAAGAAATTATATTCTTTACTAAGAATAATACAAAGGAAGAGAAACAGAGATAGGGAGATAAGGAGAGGGGAAGTATATTTCGCCTCAATTGACTGTCGCTCTTTTTGTAAAGCATGATACGTTTCTCAATCATTTTCGTAAACCTCATATTGAACACCACATTACATTACATTAAATGTAAACATCATTTTTTATTATTACGTCCATTTTTGTGGCAATTAATTGGAAGAAAATTGATAAATTATTTGAACCAATTAGTTGTTTTGATATTTTAGTAGTTAGAAATTCATAAATGAACTCATCACCACCATAAAAATTGCCAAATGTAAACCAAACATTTTTTATCTGATTTAAGTAATAATAAAGTATTGGTTATGCAACCAAGAGTTTAGATGAACATTATTTTGTCATGCATGGTTGCATGACCAAGCCGACAGACAAACAACTTTGTTATTTTTAACATTCGAAATTCTCAGGAGTAAGAACTTACACAAAGGTTAGAACTAAAATTTTTTATCTACCGAATTATTGTTAACCTGGTGATAATTGGTAAAAACCTTTTGGTTCAAAACTAGATATGTTTCTTCTTTTACCCAATATTCAATACATCGGAAATTGAAAATGATATATTACTTCTCGAAAATGAGTAAATATGTGCATTATCAATTGGTCAAAATTCAATTATCCTATAGGAGAAAGGCAAAGCCGTAGCCAGAAAATTGTATGATAGGTTTTAGACTGATTAGGACTGTATTATTTATATTTTTGTTCGTGTATTTCTAGGATATATAACATTGTATGAATATAAAATAATTCATATAAAAAATATGATTCATTGATTAAAATTGAATCTTGAAATCCAAAATTCCATTTGGTTATTAGTAGGTCAATTGACTATCCCAATAACCAAAACAGATACAGGCATGAGAGTTGATATATACCGTAATTGAATGCATGGGAATTATGCAAAATTTCAATTTGTGAAATTTAGTATATATATTATTGTAAATATTAGAAAAACGTTTCATAAAAAAAAAACTGAAATGTCAAATACATCAAAATGGTCATTTGTCAAAAATCTCGTTTCTATAACATTGGTAAGGTAAGTCTTATTGTTATGCGTAGGGAGTTGTATTTAGCCACTGGCATAGTGCTTTTTGAAAAAGTAATTTAATACAATTATTATCATCCAATATTTTTCAGTTTTTTTTTGCATAGAGTTGGTGATTTCTAAACAGATAATATAGGTACTAGCCTTTGGGATGTGATAATTAAACTTCTACCTGATGACATGATGAGAACTGCAAATTAATCTATAAAATCTTAGCTAATTCAGCAATTACTATCTATGTTGCTACTTGAAGAGCCGTAACAGTTTCACTCTCTAGTACTTTAGAAATTACAGCCTTGTTTTGAGGCTAAGTTAGCAAAGTTATTTTATCTTTTGGTTGTCTCAATCTTCTAGAGCAGTGTTTTTGTACTTAGTTATGATAATTTTCTCTAAATTTTGTATGGAAATCATTTGTTTTCAATTCTTCGGTAATTAAGATTCGTTGCTTCCATTGATGTTTATATTGCGACCTAAAAACAAATTTTATGATTTATCTTATTTCAGGTAAACTGAATCCCCAACAAAATTGTTATTATATTGTCATCGATTTTTGTATCATGAGTTGTTAAAAAAGAATTTTTGAGTCATTCCTCATAAGGTAGTCGTTAACGATATCCAACCATTCACATACTTTGGGTTAACGCTGTTGTAATAATTTTTGGAAATCAACCACCAATACGACCTAACTTTTTGATATTTATGTTTTAATTGGTAAGTCCATTAAAATAACCTGTTCACAGTAATTGACCTTTAGTATAACAAATATTTTTTTATCTTTTTTTTTGTAAATTATTTCAAATCTACCAACAATTTCGGAGCTGACCAAAATCATCATTTTCCAATCTAAAGTCAAGACTGTAAGTCAAGATCAAGGTGTAACAATTTATTCATGTGATCTCAAGTATCCATCAATCATGCCTGAATTTCAAGAACTACGTCTAACTGTTATTTGTATAGATTGTATAGCTAAGCAAACAATATCACTTGAGCCTTCAAAATATCAGGTGTGATAAATTTGTTTGATGGTATACCCAGAAAAGTAGAAAGATTCTTGTCTTTATCTAGTTTCGACAAGTATTCAGTGAAGTTTGATGTCTAGACTACAATGTTTCTCATAATGTTCTCGGAATAAATCTATGGCATGTAAAAGTAGGGCGTAAGTTAATTTAACTAACTGGATATAGGCATATTACTATTCTGTTAAATTAAGGATACGTAATTTATTTACAGCATGGCGCCGGTAATAGTAATTTTTATGAAGAAATAAATGAAATTTTGCTACATTTTCAAATTTGCACATCATATTCTGTTGTCATCTACTGGATGTAAGCCACTTAATTTATCTCGTAATCCAAACCAGTAACCATATGTAACCTCCTGTTAACTTTACTAAGCAAAAGTCTGTGAATCAGTCAATTACATACCAACGACATCTTAATCATTTTCGTGCTATTACATATACCATACTTCGATAGTTGGTTAGACTGTGTGATAAAACATAAAGGCAGATAAATATAAATGACTTCGGGTCAGGATGGCGGGACAAAAACATTTGTATATAGCTCTTTAAAAATTATTTTTTCTGAATTTAGTTTTTGCGTAAAGTGGTATAAATTTTATGGAGAATGAAATGAATTTAGTTACGGGTTTAGATTTCAAATTTTTATGTTAGAAATGTGTTTTAATCTTAGAGCATATACTGCTGAAGGTAGAATGCAATGCACAAATATCCTGACAAGACTAGATAACAGAGGCAATAGTGAGACCAATAGGCTATTTCACTCGATAGAGAACTGCTTCCTCCGAGTGAGATAACATGCCGGTCTCTTTCTAGTCTTGTCGTTACCAGATTTTTGTATTGCAGGCTACCTCCAGGAGTATATGCTCTGAGATTTTAGTGTTAATTCAAGTGATTTAGATTTTCCAATTAAAATAAACACTCTGCAAGTGATTGGTGATTTACATGAACTACTAAATTAAAGTTTTTGGAACACTGTTAGTTAAGTAAAGTTTTTTAAAGAAATTTCAGTTAACTTCCTCAATATTTATGGCAATAAGGAAATTTTGTATAATTTAGCCATTGGTACAAGATGGCCAATAAAGACCTAGAGTTCAGGCCTATAGACCCCCTTCGGAGCTTTTGGAAGAAGAAGAAGTATGCATTGAAATTTACTTCTTGAGCAAAAATAATTTGCTACAATATCAAGCTTTATAAATATAATACTGAATTAGTGGCATTAGTGGTTGAAATTCGACTCTACAGAAAATATTAGTATAAAGGTGTACTTTTATCCCTTGTTTATTTTTTTATTCAGAAAGTCTAATCTTTAACGCATTATTTTGTTTTTATTGTTTACAGTTCTACTACTTAAAATTTGATCTATTAATTTTTGAATTAATCGCCAACAAAAAGATAAGTTTGACATAAATTTCAGAGTATAAGGGGTGACTTGTATTGCAATAACTGCCCGAAAGCGATATGTATACCATTTTCAAACAACTATGTTTTGACATAAGAAACATTTTAACGGTATCTTTATATACAACTGAATACATGCTTTAGCATTTATACATTCCCAAAAAAATATAAATCATAGTTGGTCATGACAACTAATGCCTCATCACATGTAGGTGGGCCTAAAACAATAATAAATCTTTTTTGCGTTGAAGAAAAACCTTATTCATCTTCAATGCGAGTATTGATGCATTTTGTTGAACGATCATCAAAGAGGAATTTTAATTACAAATTAAAGTATCTTCAGTTTTGTTTGTTAGTATAATTAACGGACATAAAGAATGATGGTACTCAGATAGTCTTTTTGTCAGAGTTGAGACAGATCCACAAGCTTCATCACAAAGTTAGGAAAAGCTTTAGTATATACCACTCTCGAATCAAATAAAAACTTAAAAATAGTAATTATTGGTCGCAAGTCTAATTGTCTTTATTTAAAATTATTTTTCTAGTTTCTCTTACAATTGTTTTATTTATATTTTATCCAAACAGTGTATAAAATGACTAAATATTAATCAGGAAGAATATGTTAATAAATTCTTTGTATGCTAGTTCCACTCGACTTCTCCAATGAAAATGGAAATAAATTTAAAAAAGATTTATTATTAGTTGCATGTCTAATTGCCTGGCTTTACAAGTATTTTTCTAGTTTCTCTTGCAATTATTTTATTCAAATAGTCTTTAAAATCACTAAAGGTTATAATGTAGGGAAAAATACGTTTAATAAATTCTTTGTATGCAAATACTTACTGAGTGTAGGGAAGATAGTTCCAGTCGACGTCTCCAATGAAAATGCAAATAAAACGTCTTCTATTGTTACTACTATTCTGCTGCTGGGCTGAAGCCGGGTCGTAAATAAACATAAACGCGCTTCGAGGCGAAGAGATGTAAGGAATGCAGAGGCTGCCATTTCTTGTTTCCGGCCTCATCGTTAGAAGACAACGATCCTCTTAACTATTCATTCACTAATCGTCTTTTGCAAGAACTTGAGTGCCCATACGCAACAACATTTTTACAGACGTTGAATATTAATTATTTGTGGTTAAAAAAAATGTATGGGCATATCTATGTGGAGAATACACCGACACAGAACGTAAATTCAGTGATAATATCAACTTAATAAAGATAACATTTTCCAGCAGGCTTAAATAAATTATCTTCTTCTTGACAGTTGCGGACAATAAATCGTTGAATATTTGTTTTTGTTTATATTTAATGATAATAAAAATAGTTTTTAAATTAGGATTTTCAGGTACACTACTTATTTAAGTGGCAACTTTGTTGGGTTTGGTTGTACAGCACTATTGGTCGATGCCTATTTAAACAACAAAGGTTCCATTTTCACAATCCTCTTATGTTATTTAAGCAGGATACAAAAAATTCCACATGAATTGTCTGTACACCGATCAAGTAATAATATTTGTGTTATGATAACAATAATTATATTATAATCATTAATTAACGTAAAACTAATTTAAATCTAATATACATAAATCAAGAACATTTAATAATACCGCGGAATAATCTATAGTAAATATTTGTTAATGCTTTGAGTGACAATATCTTTTTTTATGGTAAATTAATGTGATCCTGCCATCTCAAGTGATTGCCAATTAAGACTCCTAAGTATTTTGTGCATACACTATTAGTTCGGACTGTACTGTTTATCAATATTCTATTTGATAAAGGTCACAGTTTCTACAAAGACATTCCACGTAATTCAAGAATTCTAGATTTACATGCTGACCTAATAAATGATTCAGAAGATGATGAATTATAATTGGTTACGAAGAACCATGATTACGCACAGGGATTCCTTTCAATCCGGCTCGAAGGACCATGATTACGAAGCGGGTTTCCCGTTCAATCCGGTTCGAAGGACCATGATTACGCTGAGGTTACCCGTTCAATCCGGCTTGTTAACGGACCATGGGTACGGGGAGAGGGGCTCGTTTAATCAGCTATAATCTGAACCTTGAAGACGGGAATTTATGTTTTTTCTCTACGTAATTGCGGGTACATCAATGACACTGTTCCAACAATAACAGTTTATTAATCTATTATAATCACAATCTATATCACAATCTTCTCTACATACATATGTTGATTGAGTCGTACAATATTCTGCAACATATCACTCTTCAGCAATGTTCAAAATCTGCAATGGCTGACTAACGCCATTGCTTTCTATCCCAAGAAAATTCTACTTCACAAGCTTTATGAATTCTCTGCAATTCACTTCTATGTATTACTTACTAATACTGTTTTGTTCAACGGTCTACATTCCCAAAATGCTTTATGACCTGGTTGAAGCCCAATAACTAATTAACTACCATTAAAACTACACTAATTATCATTTACAACGACATATTTTTACCCTTTTCCTACATGACTATTGCGCTACTGCTACTGCGCACACACGTTTCCTTTCTAGTTTTCGCTGCCAACTCAGCTGTACTACCAACTGACTCATAGTTAAATTACCTGGTTAGGCTGTTACTAAACCAACCGTTAGAGTGCGCCACTGCGCATTTCTCTTTTGGTACTCGAGGTTCATTAACCCTTTCAAGAGAAAACTTTGTTTTCGAACAATAAAAAATTGTTTTATTTGTTCCAATAATGTATATTATAATTTTCACTTAAATTTAATATTTTCTAAAATTAAAAAAAATCTCATTATATATATTGTTTGAATGTCAATATGAGCCAAGTACCATATACATTGAAATAATGTTATGGCAAAATGAGCTATGTATTATAAAATGTCAATTATTTCTGACAAACACTTAAATATACTATAAATCATCAATATTTACATTACTCTATGATTGACTTTAATAAAATCAAACATCATTGCAATAATAATTCTTATAATACAACAATAATTATATAATAAAAATTTCTATTGCTTCTAGTGTGAAATTTAAGAAAATGCAGATAGCTCCTTTTGCCATTTCACTACCGATGTATTTGTTTTCTTAGTTTCCCGAAAGTTTAATTGTAACGAGCTGATAAAACTCTTGTTAACATTTTTATTTTTACGAAATGCCATTGTCACTATTTTGCTTGGTTATTTTATTTAATATTTTTATCTTTTTTAAAACCCCTTAGACTAATCTAATTATGCTGCTGATTAAACTTTTATTATTTTTACTTATTGAGAAAAATACAAATCATAACTAGTCACAAAATTTATGTAGGACAAACCAATAGAAGTATTAGAGCTAGACTGAAAGAACACCAGAACGGAATAAGAAACAAAGAAAAAAGTATTAATCGCACGTATGAGAATATTGCGATTAGACCTGAATAGAGATTGTACCAAGCTTTTTTACAATTTTAGTACACTGTGCGGTTTTGGAATCAGTACTTTCAGAGAACTGTTGTAGGGTATGCATTATTGAATCCCAGCTTTTCTTATAGTTATTCCTGTCACCCTTTACGGATATATTGTGGAGAGATATTAGCTGATAACTGCAGTAACCGTAAACTATAGTTCGATTAATCTACGTCATCATTGTACTCTAGATTAGAATCAGTATGTCCGAAGTTTAATTTTTGTTTTACACTCATGACTTTTGTCTGTTATGACAATAATTTTGGTTAATTTTAATAACTTATAGGTTTCTGCGTCTGGATATAACCTACGAATGTTGTAGTACCTCTAACGCCATACTTGGTATTCGTGATTCATTTCTAACCGTGATTGTTAATAATTCATTTGTTAAATTCAGAGTTTCTTTGCCTATTTCTTTTTCATTCATATATTTTTAGGTTGCTTGATATTTGAAATTACTTTGAAGCGATAGCTTGAACTAGTGACATGGTTACCTGGATCATATTTCCAGGCAATTTAATCATGTATATATAATGCTCTAATGACTTCTTTAAAGCACTGAAAGGAACTTTAACTTTTAGGTCATACATTGATTTTACAACACCATAGACCAAACCATTTGCTTCTTTTAAACAAGTGTGACATCGTTCATCAGACTTACTAGTTGTCCAGTACGGGATTCACAAAACCTAAGCCGCTGTTTAGGTGGATATAATGCAATTTTCTCAAAAGTACATAATTCTGCAACACAAAAACACATTTGTTGAAAAGAGAAAATAAATATGGCTTTAAAATAGTATCTAATGCATATCAAACGTTTATTTTTAATGTTGCAATTTACTAATTTGGGTTACATTTGAAAAACCATTGTTTCCTAGGGTCTGTTATTGATATACACACAACCAAACTTAAATGTAATGTCTAATTTTAAAAGAAAAAAAAAGGAATAAATGCAAACATAATAAAAAAATTTTTGTTCAGAACAGAGGGCGTATATAAGTAAAATGAATTGTTACTTCAGTGGCAGTCAGAAAATGCTAATGAAATATTATTCTCGCAAATCTAATTAAAAATGCTATATGTTGGGTTATAAGAAATCCAGAGGGGACGAATTGTTGCTCTGTCTGAACTAGCTATGCCACAAAAGGAAATTGCCCGAACGGTTGGAATTGCACCAGGGGTTGTTTCAAAAATCTATAAACGGTTTCAGGAACTAGGAACTCTAAATAATAGACCCAGGGAAGGTCATAGGGGAGTTATTGTAGAACGCTATTTATCACCAAAAAATCCTACAACATCCCATCCAGAGCTAAAAGGCAACTTTTTCAAGCTACCGGGGTTACAGTTTCAATGGAAACTATAAGAAATAGATTTCGTAGTCGAAAATGTACAGTAGAACACAGCTAAGGAATTCCACAGATATCTTGGCAGAATAAAACGTTCCCCGGATATTAATCCAGTTGAACACTGGTGGGTAATGCTTTAAAGAAGGATCAAAGTTCGTTAGAACAACCCTTGCAACGTACAGCAACTTGTTGAATCAGCATTAGAGGAATGGAGAAATGCTTTCCATAAAAACTATTAAGGTCATAGAAAGCATGCCACTTCGAATTCGCTGATGCTAGAGGTGGCAAACTCACTATTAAACTACTAAAATAATATTTTTACTTTTTTTATTTTGTTTTTTATTTAATTTTAGTTTTTGGCGATATTCATATTTTTGTTGTTAAATTATTTGTATTTATTTTTAATATTTTTTATAAATAAGTTTGGCTTAGATAAATCGTTTTTTATTTTAAAAATCATTATCAGAAAATACTTTTTTTGTGTAATTCCTATTGTAAAAGTTTAAGGGAGTTTTTGCAAGCCAGATGATACCACGCATAATCATTACAAACTTGGTCAGTGTGTATTACTCAGAAATTCCACAAGTGGTTTTCCATACAAGAATTATTGGAATTGTATTTAATTTATTCAAAATTGTCAATGCCATCCATTTCAAGGTTGAGAAATGCGACTTATTTGTTCTTATAAACATCTAAAACCATAAATAATGGAAGACAACAATCTTGATTACATATTCACCTCATTGATCAAATCATTGTCTAGCAAAGCCTATATTTTTTCCTATAGATTCTGATAACGTTCAGTGGTTTCCGTTTAAAGGCGTCTGCTAAATTGCATGCAACCATAAAAGAGGGGAGATAAGCGCAATAATCATTTTCAATTATAAAGGTATACAGGGTGTATGGATTACTCGTAGTCGCTTTGGTGCCTGTGCAGGTTAGACGATTTTATCTCGTTTCCGTAAGGGTTTATATTTAATTTTTATATTTGCTTATCGATGGGAAGGTAAACTCATTTAGGATTAGATGATTCATGACTTCATCATGTTGTAGTCTCTGAGTTCAAGGTGAATATCTGATATTTTATCCGGATACTTAGAGATTCATTTGAAATCACTCTTTTGAATGAGAATATTTATAAACCGGTATCATTTAATATGTAATATTTATCAGGAAAATAATGAGTAAGAAATTCTTCATTTAATTGTTTACGTCATGTTACAAGCTCGCCTTAAATCTCATTATTGCGATTCAGAAAATTTCATATTCTCATGGTGATCATTGTCGAAGGAATTTGCAAACCACTATTTGATCTGCATTTCGGAACATTTTGAAAAAGTCGAAGCAGCAACAATGACCATTTCAGAAATCTGATCACGGTCATTTCTGTAGTTTTTAAATTAAGATTGGTAAGTAGAGGTGTAAGAAAAGTAACTACTCGAGTACTCGTAACTTGCCTGGATCCGAAGTAACTAATACAAAACTCACCAGCGGTATAGTTATTCGAGTACTCGAATGTTTCTGTAAGTATCGAATCCTTGATTTTGATGAATACACATACTCGACATGGGCTGAGTTAATTTTTAGCCGCAGAACCGGTCGAACCGTATGACGGCCAGAAAAATGAATACTATGAATAGTGCCATCGATCAATATTTTAAGAAAACTTCTTTGAAGTAATTATAGATTTCTTATTTATAATAAATAGGTCAAAAAAATGTTTTATATTAATAATCAAATTCATAATTATTTATGTGTTATAATATAGAAATATATAGAAGTGATAACAATAAAATCTCTTAAGAATTCGAACTTAAAGAAGTCCAAAGTACACGATTTAGTGAAAAAGAACAAAGATGTCAGTTGAATTTTGAATTATTTGTGGTTGTGGAATTTGTGGATTTAGTCTCTGCATTTGTGTTGTGTGTATGTATTTTCGGAAAATCTGTAACTTTATTATTGTAAATATTATATATTCATTATAAAATTCGGTTTGATTTCGAAATAGAATATTTTGCCAGGTGAGTGCCTCGGAATACTTCTAAAGAAAAATAAGTTTTTCTATGTTGAATCTCTGATAGTAACATATAATTTGCATCTCCTTGGCATGACTGAAAATCAGAACCGAAGTGAAATTTGGAATTATTTTACCTTGTTATCCAATGAGAGGACAAAGTGCACTTTATGCAACAATACTTATTCATATAAAGGAGGAACGACATCTAATTTAAGGAAGCATTTTACAGCAAAACACCCAACAATTGCAATTGGCCTTGATAAATCTGCTTCCAGGCTTGTTTCGAAGGCCTCAACTAGTCACTTAAAAGCAGTTAATGGTGAGCTAATCTTCTTTATATATAAATGAGAACGTATGTCCTTTATCCGTTATAGAATCCTAAACGGCTGGACCGATTTGGATGAAAGTTTTTGTGTATGTTTGGGTGGGTCTCTGGATGGTTTAGATTCACAATTGAACCCGGTAGGTGTAATTAAGATTGGGTTCTAACTTCTCCTAAACCGCTGGATGGATTTTAATGTTTTTTTTGTATGTCTGGTCGGGTCTTTGGATGGTTTAGATTCACAAATGAACCCGGTAGGTGGCACTAAGATCGGATTCTAACTCCTCCTAAACGGCTGGAATGATTTTAAAGAATTTTTTTGTTTGTTTAGGACCCATAAACTGCTAAATCAGCGACATACCAATAACAAATATAATGAGAATCATACCTACACCATTTACCACTATCGAAATATCTTCTACATTTACTCATATGATCTTATCAAACGTCGTTACATCTGATACTAAATACCGAAATCGAGAGCCTTAATATTTACACCGCATATACCGAACGAGTACTCGAGTAACGAATATTTAGACACGAGTACTTAACTGAAAAGTAACGAATAATTACGAGTACTCAAAAGTAACCATACTTTACACTTCTATTGGTAAGTAACGTGCTTAGCTCTTTATGGTCATAACGTTCACACTATTAAACCCATTTTGAACTATTCTCGATGAACTATGAAGCTTACACATGTCAACTCTTTTTTTTCAGTCAACAACTAAACATTGTTGAGGTTTTGTTTTGTGAAAAGTCGTAACCCCTCGGATCCACAAAGGCTTCTTAAAGGACGATTTACATGCTCCGATAAATCGTAATGATTTCTTATCCAATACGCATTATACACTGTTTTTGCTGTGAAGAAAGTTTTTGCGATGGAGGAACAATGTCTTTATATATCTGTTGTTTAGCGAGAAAACTGAAAAAGTCGCGATGAACAAGTGGAGACGCCTATGGTTGTAGAAGAACTCTGGACTCCCTCATGGTAAATTATTTCAGAGTATGTTGAGCCATTAAAGTTAGTTCCTTGGTTAATTGCTAGAAATGATTCGGTTTTGAGAAGAGCAATATCCACCAATCTGTTTGTTGTAATAAATTGCTAGCATTTCTCATAGCGTGTAAAACGGCCTTAATACACTACCGTAGGTGGTTTGAATTTCTTAGGAGAGCAGGTTAATACGTCAGTGACTTTTTAAATTAATTAAACACTTCTCCTGTCAACTGCTATTTATGAATAGACGCCTGTTAGAGTTTGATCAAGTTCGTCATTTAGTTTGTGTTTCACAACCACTGAAAGTAGACAACCTCGTGTAATTTAACAGAAATGGATAAGCAGAAATCGTCGATAAAATCCATGGATTATTATTGGTCGAACTGAAAATTAAAATATGAGATGGCTGAAGTTGTAGGTATCTTAACTGAATATTACTCACACTCGACGGTATGTGCAACCGTGTGACGACTTCAAAGTAGAGTTTGGCGAAGTTCAGTTGCAATTCGAGCGAGTTTTTCCGCCTGTTTGTTACCTTAGATCAAACATGGATCCATCACTACACATCAGATACCAAGAACGTGTACTAATACACGCCATTACCATGACCACAGTTTTTTATGATGCTAGTGGTGTCATCCTCATCGATTACGAAAAGATTAAAACGATAACCGACGAATATTATTTCGAACATGTAATATTGATTAGAAGCACAAATGACCGCATTTAGCGACGATAAAAGTGTAGTTCCATCAGGACACTCTACTGGTTCACAAGTGTACAGTCACCATAGCATAAATCCATAAATTGACCTGAACTGCTACTCCATACAGCACATTCTCCAGATTTAGCCCTCTGTGAATATTTCCTGTTTGCAAACGTGAAGAAATGGATGGGCGATAAAATATGTTGGGCAACTGAAGAAGAAGAAGACAGGTAATCAATGAAACAAATGCTTATTTTGAGGGCTTTGAGAGAACCTATTATTTGGAAAGATAAAAAACAAATTGGAAAAACACTAGCTTAAATGTATCGAGCTAAAAGGAGTCTATTCTTCAGAAAGTCACTGACTTACACACTGTCCTCGAAGTTATGAATAATATTACAAATTGATCATCAGAATACCAAAATAAAATTTACACTACACCTAACCAATTGTAACCTGTTATGTAACCCACAACGCTATATTAATTTTGGTGTGTAGAGTTGCATAACCAAACCAACCAAAAAATAATTTAAATTATTCAGAATCCGATTTTATGTTTGAATGCATTTTGTAATATTTACACCCATCGAGAACGTGATTACATACACATATTTCTGTATTAATATTACCTATATTTTTAACTGAAGTATAACTAGATAAACAATGGTTTTCCCTGCCGTTTGGCTGTGCTCTGTTGAAAAAGAACCGCCGAGCGGTAGGTAACTGGTATTATACCTGTCTAGCGGGCCATGACGTGTCCTGATTGCCCAGTGTCGATCAAGGAGGCAGGGCCAGCAAGCCCCACCGTGGCTTAGGTTTTGCGTGTCGTAGAGGGAGATATGTATTTACTTTTAGACTTTTTTCTATTAAAATTGTTTGATGTTTATAAATTGTCAACATCAGATACCCTGTTAATGGGTGCTTTATATATTGGTACCACCTAATGCAATGTGAACAGTGGTATTAGTGAATATAGGCGAACTTGACGACTCTTACAACCAGAGAAATTGTCGTAGAACATACACAAATTTAGGAGAACAAAGTCAATACCAACATACGGATGTACTATCAACAACATCCCGTTCCTATTCTCGCTGCCAGTGGTAGGTTGTAGAAATTAATTAACTTTAAAAGGTGTATGGTGGAAGTCATTACTTTGTGATATACTATCATTATGATTGTAGAAAAACTAATTACTTTGTTTTAATCTGTAATTTGTTTATTTATTAATTAAATAAACATAAAAAACCGTGATTAGTTGTGACAACACTGCACTTTTCGTTTTTTTACAGTTATAGTCGTTGAATATGTCTGCACCAGCAGATGAAACGTTCTGCATGTAGAAATTTTAATAGACCACGGCAAAACAACCCAGAAAACCATGGTTTACGAACTACAGTGCTATAATAACAATAGAGAATAGAAAACAGAGAAGCCGTGCCCGGTAATTCTTATTTCTCTCGAAACCCACCTATGGATCGTACTGTCCTGACGGTTGGTATAACCTTCTTCCTATTCAGAAAAGAGGAAAAATACGGCTTCATGCCATAATAATAATTATATTCTCCGGTCTCCACGAAAGAAATCAAGAACTCCATTTGTAGCACATGTGATTTTTCGAGCATATCCACAAACTTTACAACACATTGTTTCTCATTCAATTCTTATGGAGCCAAAGTGGTTGACAAATTGTCTAGATCATTATTCTTGGATTAGGAAATACTTAATTATATTAAAGGTAGTCATTTTTTTGGGCATAACAACATTAACTTGTAAATTAAAAAATTGGTTTTGAACTTATTTACATTGGACAAACAACGAACATCGTTGGTATAAAGGTTTTAATAAATTAGTGTAATGTTTGTCTGGATTCTGGAAAGCTTTTACGTTTTCCTTGTGTTCGAAAGTATACAAAACGCCATTCTACTTTATTCAGTGCCTCAAAAAGGAGTTACGTTATCTTTTAAACTTGTATAGAAATGTACATATTTTTATTTTCTTTTCCTCGAGCCGTCTGTGAAAGTCGATCTCTTAAGAGAATTTCATTTTCTTTGGAATGTTCAAAGCTTTATACATGATCGCCCCTAATTCTGTTTTCGTCTCCAAAGTGCAAGGCGTTTCAGGACATTGGACCCGTCGTATATTCACCCTGAATGTGCGGTGCATGACAAAAAGCTCTTAGGATAGGTCGGGGAACGGTACGTGAGCGAAATGATTAAAGCGTATATCCCCTTGCTCCCCACGAAGATATTTCCTATGTTAATAATAGGAAATACTGCGTCTTCAAGGTTCTACCAGGTGTTGATTCACTTATGAGAGGAATAACAAATATGCCAAGAATGTATACGAGGTGAACAATGGAAATTGTTTGAATAATTAAAAGCTGCAGAGTTGTAAAAACCAGACTGGCTGTTTTCACCTGCTGGCGTCAAGATGAGGCGGCCCAAGACGTAAATATGCGAATCCATATGACGCGATGAAGTATGTCTTACTATTAGTAGCATGCACTTTTTACACTTTTTTGTGTTTATCTTTTGAGTATGTAAGTAATGGAAATTGTTTAGAAGGGCAGAGGGACATGAAACTTTAATTTCGAAATATACGGCTTCAAAAATTTTTTTAATTACGAAATTAACTTAATTACTTTTCACAAATTACCTCTTGGCAATGCACTTTTCGTGTGAGTATATCAGTTGTTCTAATTGATCCGAAACATCTTTTTTCGGAAAATGGAGAACGGTTTTTCGAATGTTGGCCACGTAGTCAGAAGCGAGAAAATGGACCGCTGACGGTCAATTATGCAATACATTGGAGCCAACAGGATATCACCGAAAATAGGATTTTAAGTAAAAAAAAACTAGTAATCTCACCACAATATAGTTCCTATAGCGAGAACATTAGTCTAAAATTCGGGATAAATGTAAGGGTATTTGATGAATTATTCAAGAATTTTCAGTACAGAACTTTAGCCTGTTCACAATTTGGGGCTAAGCTAACTTAAAAAGGGCTTGCGAAGCTAGGTGTTAAAATTAGTTAGGGCTAAGGTAACTAAAGTACTAACAGAAGTAGCTGGTAAAGTATATTTTGGGGTTAAGCTGGGCTTAAATGCTAGCGCCGGTAGCCAGTAAAGTCACTTTGTGGTTCAGGTCACCTATAGTGCTAGTGTTTAACTCGGTTTGCAGATAAATGACATAAACCCATAAAATGCTAATACGGAATGAGTGTAATGATTCCCATGATTTGTTCTCTTCTCTGATCAAATGTATAAGTCATCACGAAATATGAGCATTAACCGTCAATAAAATGTAATTTAAATAATTATAAGCAAATTAATTGTTTACCTTGAAACTTTCATAAAATACAACTACTTGTGAAGATCAGTGGAGACAATATGATTATGCTTAAACGTTTCTTTAAAAATTCGAATAAAGTACAATCTAAAACAATAGACGCTGTTTTCTGTTTTTGTTCGAAATGTTTCTTCAAATATGAGTCAACTGCAAGATTATTTCTGTGAAAAAAAGAGAGCAGCAAGAGTTTCTAATGTGTCTACTTTTTGCTCTTATTATCCTGTAATCATTGTCATCTTATTATCATATTTATTTTATTATACAATTGTAGTTCCAGAACATTTGTTAAAAAAATAACACTAAGTCGAGAGGATTCTTATATTTTTTCCAAATTAAACCAATAATAATATTAACACTGAAAATAAAAAAAAATTAACCTCTCCTTTTTTATTTTGTATTGACAACTAGTCATTAAGTGTTAACTCAAGCTGAGATATAATTTTGTGCCTTTGTTTAATAATTATTTGTGTAAATAAAAAGTCTTAACAATTTTTTTATTAACATTCCTTTTATATATTTTTTTGTTCAATGAGGTCTTGGTCTTCTAATTGTCGAGATAATACCGAATAAAGATTTTTATTTTGAAGTAATTTCGAATCAAATAAACCCTAAGTCAAACGCTGCTGATGAAAAGTTTGTGCTTGCCAATTATAATGTAACAAATTATCTATGGTAAAAATGGAAGAATTTTTCAAAATTGTGAGCAAAATAGGCCAAAAGAGGGAAAAATATTTTGTTTGTTTAGTGATTACTTGTGCAGTTATTTACTTTTTTGTTTGACGATTTGTTATGATTTACAATTATATTTGATTTTTTGCTTTCAGGTAAGGTGTCTTGTTCTACTTGCAATGACGGTAACGTATTTAATTTATGTATTTTAGTGTTGCTAGTTATATGGATGTATAGTTTTTAATCTGTGTCAATAATCTCTTTTTAATTTACTTGGTACTGTGCATTAATTTTTGTTAAATATATTTTTTGGTAACCCAGATTTTTATTATAATTGTAACCGTGTATGAATATTTATTTACAGAATTCTATAATACCCACTAGTCATTATGACATTTATTCTCTATCAGGTTATATATTTTAGAATAATTATATTTCAATTATCTTTCTCTCTACGTCTTTTAATTATTTCTCAACTAAATTACCAACTATTATTTTTTTATAATATTTAATTTTACAGAAAGCGATTGTTTCTATTAATATTATCTACCTTATATTAAACTGTTAATAGTTCTAATTATTTTTATTTCATTGATTTTCAAATGAATTTTGATAAATTTGCTGAACCTGGTGAAAATCATCAAGATGTCTTCCTAGGTTCTGATCTGGCAATGATTAAACAATAAATTTTCCAATAAATGGATAGGACTAATTGGACCTGTAGAGTGATTATTCTTCACTCATTTGACTTCGGAGTCATTTGTTCATTGCTTGTATTACTTAAAGTCAAAAATTAGGAGAGCTTCGTTTCACTCTTGTTTTAGTGAAGTTCAACCAAACTCACCACAATAACAATATGTAACAAACATTCAATACACTAGTAAATAAATACATCTTTAAAACATTATTTATGATTTAATATAACACTTAGAACTTGAAACTTGCTTCTTGCACGATGTGACACCACCTCATTTCAGTCTTGTTGTGCGGGCTACGTCGAGGGGTTTTATTGCCTGGCCTCGTTGACCTTAAAAAAGGTCTTAAAGGATATTATATTAAAGGGAGGCTCACACCGAAACTTGACTGGAGTACCGGAGCACCGGACCAAACTTACTTGATGGGTGTCACACACCGACACCAGACAGACCAGAATACCGAGCCAATTTTCGAACAAAACACCGTAGCTGAAAAATGGAAATGACCACTGCTGTATATATCAAATTTGAAGGAAATCCCTTAGTTACATCAGTTTTATTGTCAAACATTAATGTCAAATTGTGATTACGACATTTGTCATTGGGAATACTTTTAATTTTTTTTTTTTTAATTTATTGTTCATTTTGTGTTAATACCATTGAAAACGGGGTCTGGGGTCCGGGTAAACTGAACATTCTTGAGATGGGTGAAACAAACCTATTTTGTTAGAAACACCTCAAATATTTTTATTGTATTTTTAATTTTTGACAATATATTTACAATTGCCACTGCTCTGAAATACCAGAAATGGAAATGGAAACATCAAACGAATGGTCGCCATCTAAACCAAAAAGTTTCTTTAAGAGGTCCTTGCATTATTTTATTTTATTAATTTATATAAAGTACGTACTTTACAAGTTATTCTAAAAAAAATTCAGTGACACATATCCGTGTAGGAAAGGTTGTAAGGGAAAGTTTATCTTCCATGTTCTATCTGCCGCGTTTCCCACTTTTTCTCGTATGCCCTGTATATATTACTTACTCCCTATCTCCTGATTAATTTTCACAAATACGCTAAAATTTCCGAAAAAAGCAATTGATTTTTTTACAAAATTTGGACAAATCCAAATTGCTAAATTGTAGTAATAGTCCTCGCATTTTTCATTTAGCAGTAATAATTGTAAACCGAAATATTTCACCTAACATTTCGTTTCTACTTATAACGTCAGTAAATATATATCCGTCCGTCAAGTGCACTATTAGTGGTATTTGCATTTTTATGAATCTCTTGTAGAACGTTCATTCACCCGGCTATTCGAGAAGACTTCTGTTCTATTAACCTCATTTTCTCGTTAATATTTTTAATGTTTATATTAAATTTCCCTCAGATTTCTATTGAAGAGGATGTAGTTGTGTTGTTGCATTCTGCACCAGCGTTATGCGATGGTGGGAGTCGTCATATGGTCGTTTAGTCTTGTTTACGTTAGTCAACTGGAGCGGACAAGAAAATTATATTAACAGAAATGATTATACATAATCACGGTATTAATTTAATGCCTTGAAAATGTTACTGGTACGCCTTACTTCGATAATAGTTAAGGTACGTATCTGGGCAAACGTGATCGTGCAAATTTTCCATTGTTTAATGAGATGTGTTTACTAAAACGTTCTGTTGTTTTGGAAATCGAATTTTTTAATAGTTTAACTATTAATTGTGTAATTGTACTTACGGGTCGTTCATAAAATACGTTCGCAAACAGGGGGTGTGGGGGTGTTAGTTAACATGGCGGGATGTGACAAGGGGGACGGGGGGGTCTATGGAAATGTGATGTTCGCAGTACAAAGATTTACAAAATTTAATTTTTCTCTAGTCTGTTTTTGTTTTATTTTTCTCTTACGATAGAAAGTCGTACGTTTAATATTTATAAATATATAAATATTTTTACCTATATATTTCAGTCACAATAGCTTATTATTTAGTATATTTACTTAAGTCCGTCACAATCGGTTCGTTTGTACATCCAATATCATAGAAAAAAGAGCGTCCACGGATTCTGGACTCTATTTAATAGCAAATGAAACTAAGTCTTTACACGGCCGATGATAAAATAAAGTTGCATATATAATAGTGTTGTTATCGACACATAATTTCTCGTATACAATAGAATCTGGTTAACCCAAATTTCAATGTAAATTCTAAAAATTTCGAATAAATGAGTTTGATTAGTGAGTTTTTCCAGATATACAAAGGTTTGTACTACTTCAATTTTATCTTACGCCTGTGAGAAGTGAGTTATAACAAAAGTTATTTAACACTTCCAAAAATGTTATCCCGAACAAAACAATTAAAAATTTAATACCCTAAACGGAATAAAAAGATAAGATGGTTTCATGTTGTACTGAAGATCTGCTATGCAGGTGGGGGGATGAAAGAAGAGTGGATAGATACAGATGAAGTAAATGCTAGTGTCGAAAACAATGAAGATACTGCAATATCGTTATTATAGATTATAGATAGATGCTTGTTGATTATATTCATATTTGAAAATACTAATATTAGTCGCAAAGTATCATATACCTTGGGGGGGGTCTAGCTTATATGACATAATATTTATAGGAGGGTTACAGACAGTTTGACAAAGCGTGACGACAGGGGAGTCTGAAAAATTAAAACTGTTCTGTGATCGCGGCAACAAGTGCATACATACATTGTGGCCAGTGCCCTCGTGACATACCAACATGGTAAGTTCTGAGCTGATTGCTTATCAAATTGCGTGATGTAAAGGTCTTTTTACACTTTCAAAATATTGGTAGTAATAATGTGTTGTAGTTTGACAGGTAAAGCGATATTGCTTGATATGATGTAAAGTATTCTTCGAGATTTCTTTCTTTTTGCACGCAAAAAAGTTATTTGGTATTTTTAAAAAGTTTTTATTTCTTTTGAAATTTCCAAATATGATTTTGGCCAAATGTCGAGACAATATTCAACAGAATCAAACAGACGAACGGATGTACACCACATAACATAGTTCCATCCGTGAAACAATTTTTGACAAACCAAAGTTTTATCTCTTAGCGTTTTGAGGAGAAAGTGGTGTATGGCTGCTAATAGTACATATATTTTTAGTTATGGCACCAGTTCTTTGTGTTAAGTTATCAAAATCATCACCCTATTAGCGGTATTGTCAGGAATTGTTACTTATGGAGATGATTTGGTTATCCAATCGGTGGTGAAATTGTACACTGTGTTAATTAAGATCAATTGGTCAACCGAGACGTACCACAGTGCGTCAATGTTTGGGAGGGTATTGTCTATGGTAGCTGAGCACCTCTCGCAATAAAATGACAGCTGTGCGTTGTGTTGAAGTTGCACTACAAGCTACTACAAATTTAAGCAAGACAACCCACCTATATCGTCATTGAACTATGGACTTTCTCCCAGCAGCACCCGTTAATATTTTACCATGTCCATCCAGTTCACCAGCTACCACATATTGATTCAGTTAAACCACGAAATTCATGTTTCTTGAAATAAGGTGTCACAAACAAACTTGATCATCTCGTTTTAAACAGTGCCATTAAACTGTACCAAAATTAGTTATATGAGACTTAAAAAAAAAAGATTTGTGTATACCTACGAGGTAGTTACGGACCAACTGGTATTTTATTAATAAAAAGCAACTAATGCCCCATCAGATTCATCATGGATAAAACGTTACATGGAGATTTTCTTCGTTGTGGGGCGTTCGATAGATTCGATCTTAACTTTCTAAAGCAGCCAACATTTTTTTCGTTTTGTGATCATAAACCAAACGAAACATTTAATAGATTCGAAATATAGGAATTATCTAAAATAATTTGTGTTAAAAGGAGGTTATTCTTTTGCTATATATTTTCACTGAGTCCCGTAGTCGTATTTTTTCCTCTCCCATTTATAAAATATTCTAAATACACAAGGCTATGTATATATCATCGGTGATTTGTGCAATATTAAGACATGTTCTTAATTAAATACCAGGTTTATGTTTCTTAACATTTCTTTTCTAACAGCTTCACTTTATCGCATAGTTTCCGAACTCTACCTGTTGTTGTTACTTTGGTAATTTAATACGCACTGCTGCGAACAGCGTAAATTGCTTTTGAATTTTTTTCACTGTATTGTCGTTAATTTTGGAAATTGCAAACTTTAAACAAATCTGGCATACGGGATATGGATATAATATGTTACTAAAGAAAAATAAGTAAATGCCTTATCTTTTCTTTAATTCATTTAATTATACCAGACAACAAAAAACAAAAAGTTATTTGAACACATGTATAGTTCACAAAAATTTGTGTTCGGCCTGTTTCACCTGCTAGCAAAAATAAAATTAATCGTAAAGCACTGACATTAATAATGTCTACAAAAGAACTGCCAATTGGTAATACGACATAACCACAGAAAGACACACTGGTTCTGACAGAAGCGGACCAACCTAGCTACTAAGAAATAGCTTGATTGCAAATATTATAGAAACAATGAAGTAAAGCTAGATGTTCAGGACAAGATCTACCAGAAGTTAATGAAACATGTGTGTTTTTTTCTGTTAGAAAATACCCTGGATCAAACATATTTTAAAAACAAGTTTTAAATTATTCGAATGAGACTAATATGTTTTACGTACAACATTATTTTAAATCTGTCAAAAGACAATTTTCTCGAGCACAAAGTTATACTTGTGAACAACCTTTACCGGTACTGACTTGCTGATAAATCGTCGACTTTGACACATTAATGACCTCCTTTGGAATATTACTGTTGGGGTCTGTCTAAGATAACAATTATTCGTGATATACTCCTCAGATATGAACAATGAAGAAATTACCCAGAAAATAATATAGGAGAAATGATATGATATTGCCACACTAATATAAAGGATCTTAATGAGTAGAATACATTAAATTTTTTTAAATATGTCTTCTAAGTACATCTCAAGCACCTACTTTATTTAACCACGCATATTTAGTAATTACTGGAAATTGGTAAAATCTGCTATAAAAGCACACATTTCTGTTTCATGGATTCGAGAAACATTTATATTGTCACAGCAACGTTCTGTACTGTATTGTAAAATTGAATATAAATTTAACTTCCTGACCTGGATTGTTATGATGAACATCAGAATAAGATTACTTCGGGTGAACTAAAGACTTTATAAAGTTTTGTAAAAACTTCGGTGTGATATATATCAAAGGAATGATATGAATTGTTTTATATGTATAGACAAACTTAAACTACAGAACTAGGTTGAAGGTCTTGAGGTTCGGCAACCATCGCGTTTCCAAACATGGTCTCGGTATCTAAAGCTACAGTGTATATACACTCCAAATATCCAAAGATTTATTTTTTTGTGCAATATATCAAAGTATTGTTTTTACAATATCCATTACATGCTGCCAAAATCAGTTCAGTCGTTTCAAATATTATCCCGGACATACAGAAAGCGAAGGATATTATTTACACCCTTTTAACCAACTTAAAAAAAGGGAGATATTCTCAATTCATTTGTACATATTTTTTATGAGTGTTTAGAGATTACTAGAAAGCGGCGCAAGTAATTTGGATCGTTTAAATTGAATTCTGTTAAGGTGGATAACGAAGTGGTCCCGTTTTTTTTCGAAATGTATCGTTTTTTAGCAAATAGGCAAAATCTTTTTATACTTGAACTAATTGAAATGGATTAGAGTCAAGTCTAAATAAATGTCAGTTAATCAACTTTGGGATGGTTCTCAATTAGTGTCAATAGTCACTGTGCCTTCATAAGTTGGAATTAAACGGAAAACATTCTTATGAATATTATTTCGAGATAAAATTATTATTATTATGCTATAATCATTACGTGTCATTTTTTTAACTGATATGAGGTTTGTCAGCAAATATGAATGTTGCCTGAAATTGAATTACCTTTATTTCTGATGATATCTAAATTTGCTATCAAACAGAAGTGATTAGAATTAAAAACTGCACCTAATTTTGCCATATCACTAAAAATTGTTTAATTAATATTCGTCACTTTTTCAAGTGTGTACTAGTTTTGACAAAAAATATCAATTTTTCTGGCAAAGTGAAGTACTTTTATTTTTAGGGTTCCGTATATAGAATATACGGATACCCTTATAATATCACTCAGGATTTCTGCCTCTGTCACATCACAGCAATTTTCTCCTAAACTACTGGACGGAAGAGGTTGAAATTTAGTATCAATGTATAGTTTGGTGAGCCGATCAGGAGTACATATCGTAAATGAAGAAATTTTGATTTTAGGGGTACTTCTGGGGGGAAAAACTAAAAAAATTGACCGTTCCCTCCCCTGATCTCCGAAACTACTGAGCCTAAAATTTTGAAAAAATATAGGAAATATAGAACGTTCCCCGAACTTTACAGGAAAAATAAGGAGAAACCATTAATATTAATTTTGGGGAGCAAATCATAGAATTAAATAAAAATTTAAAAATAAAAAAAATTCAAACGCATCATGTAATATATCAAATGAAAGGTCTCATTCTGAGGAACACAAATATATTTTTTTTTCATATTTAAAAAAAATTATTTAAAAAGATATTAACGAAAATATACCAGAATTTACCCATTCTCCCCCCTTATCACCGAAACTATAAAACATAAAGTTTTGAAAAAAATTAGAGTTATAGGTTCTGACCTGAAGTTTACTGGAAAAATAAGGAGAAACCTCTACTTTTAATTTTGGGGGGCAAATTACAGAATTAAATGGAAAATATAAAATTAAAATTGTTTCTAACCCATCATGTTATATATCAAATGAAAGGGCTCATGATGAAGAAAATAAATATATTTTTTTCATATTTTTTAAATAAATTAATTGAAAGATATTAACAAAAATATAAAAAAATTACCCATCCCCCCCCTTTATCTCTGAAACCATAAACTGAAAAATTTTGAAAAAAATGGAAGTACCTAACCTAACCTCACCTGAACTTCATTAGAAAAATAAGGAGAAACCCCTAACATTCATTTTGGGGGGCAAAATATAGAATTAAATGGAAAATAAAAAAATATAATTGTTTCGAACGGGTCATGTAATATATCAAATCACAGGGCTCATTATGACGAATACAAATATATTTTTTTAATTTTTTTTAAATTAATATTTAAAAAAAATACCCATTCTCCCCGTTATTCCCCAAACTATAAGACCTCAATTTTTTTGTTTATAGGAAAAATATGAAAAAATCCCTAATTCTATTATTTGGCCCCCAAATAATAGAATCAAACGGAAAATAAATTATTAGAAAACCCCCATAGTAATTTTAGGGACAAATTATACAATTAAATGGAAAATAAAGATTCAATTTTCAAACGCATCATGTAATATATCAGATAAAAGGCTCATTATGTGAATTACAAATATATCATATTTTTAAATCATTTGTTTAAAAGATATTAACAAAAATATTAAACATCGACATAATTCCCACTTTAGAAATTACACTATTTAAATTTTGAAAAATATATTTTATTTGTATTTTTTAATAATTTGAATAACAGATTTAATAATTTATAATTTAAAACTTGACCTATTTTGCCCTTTATCTTCCAATCTACAGAGCCTCAAAACTCAGACAGTAGATTATAAAAGATTTCTCTGAAAGTTTATTAATAAAATAAAACTCTAATGTTAATATTTGAGGCCAAATTAGAAAATTAAATACATATGTATTCTGATAAATTTTAAGCGAATCCTGAAGCAGATAAAATGAAAAGTCTATGTATGGAAAATCAAAGTGTATATTTTTTATAAATTTAAAACGCTTCATTTAAAAGATATAAGGGTAAATATATGAAAATGCACTCATTCCCTGCTTGTCTAAAACTGTAATATTAGAACCTTGAAGGTGGTACGGTATGCGAGTCCAACTCGTACTTGACCAAATTATTTATAATATCTCAAATTGATATCAAACCAAGTTATCACTAAAAATTATTTAATGATTTATTTTTAATGAAAAAACTGATTTACTATGAAATTGTGGAATTAACTCACAATGATTCATAGTTAACAGATCTAAAAAACCGACGATACTCAAATCGTCTACAGCACAGTGCGTCCAGTTAAGCTGGAATCATCCACAAATTTCTTAATAAATTTCAATATTTAGAAGACAAGTTACTCTATTCTATTCAACAGTAAACGGATTGGTCAAAATAACGAATGTTGCTTAAAAGTAAAATATGGGCTTAATTAGATTTGAAAACTGCATTCAATTTAGACATTACTAAGTTTGTAAAATAAATACAATAAAAAAAATAAAAACCGACTTCAAAAAAGGAATTTAACTAAAAAGCAAAAACAAAATTTACTCTGCTTTTTCTGAAGTCGGTGCCAAGTTGAAAAGCAAAGTGGCAAAGTACAACTCATAAATGTGCTTCCTAAATTGTTTCCACTCTAACTTGACACCGATTTTCGAAAAAGTACTTAATTGTTGCAGACAAAAACAATTTTATAGTTTTGAGTTAAGTTACTTTTTTTATGTCGGTTTTTGACATGTAACAGTATCTATTTGTTAGATTTTAGTTCAACCAAATTAACATGTGAACTTGGAAAAACAGCGGTTATTTGGAAGATAGTCTTTTAATTTTCTTTTTCATATTTGATTATTAACCTGCAAATTTTTAGGCGAAAACATAAATTCCGTTTATGCAGCTGACTTCCTGCTTCTTGGAAACAGACTTTCAACATGCAAATAAGAATGAACACCTTTTAACTTTTTCAATTATTCTCGTTATGCCCGAGTGTTTTGCAAAGTTCAGTTGGGGTAATTAGTGCAAGAAATATAATATGCAGCCGAAGTGCACTTGGCTTGTTGCTCGAGGCGTATTTTATATATGACAATGCATTTTTGTTAACTCTATCGGGTAATGTTTCGGTCCATAAAGTATATAGGGTACTTGGTAAAAAGTGTGGTGTGGTTTCGGACCAGAAAAGAACTCTTTAAATTTAAGGTTAACTGTTTCGAAAGATGCAAGGTGTTGCTTGACTAATTCATTCACAATTAAGAATAAAAAGTTTCATTTATCGTTCATTATAAAGAATTGTATAGTAAAAGGCGTTACTTTGTGGTAGTTAGTAATAATTTCGTTGTTTACTTGATAAATTGTGTGAGGAGTTTCAATATTGATGTGCCAGTTTTAGACGTTTATATAGCAATGAAAAAGATATAAACTAACAAAGAAAGCTCATAAAAAATGTAGAGTTTTTAAAATATTTAACAAATATATATGAACTGTGCTAGGTTCCAGGTGAGAACTGCCTGTAAGTTTATGAAATACTCGACGTTTCGACTCCTGCTTTGGAGCAATTATCAAGAGTCAAAATTAAAAAGGTAATGAAAATAATGAAATTCTGGTTCCAGATCTAATTTGGGCTTTCAATCTATCTACTTCCCAAGTTTCATTAAAGGTCTGATGTGGAAGTACAGGTTTTAGATAAAACTCGGGGTTTCAATCTGCCTACTCCTTGAGTCTCACTAAATGGCTGATTTAAAAGAGTTTCGGAGTCTAGATCGAACCCGAGCTCGGGGTCTCAATTTGCTTACTCCCCAACTTTCACTAAATAACTAAACAGTTCAGTTTTAAATCAGTCATTTAGTGGGACTAGAGGAGTAGGCAGATTGATACCCCAACTTCAATTTAGAACATAATATTTGTCATTTTCGTTATCTTTTTCATTTTGTCTCTTGATAGTGGCTCCAAAACAAGAGTCGAAACGTTCAGTATTTCATAAACTTAGACCCGGTTCTCAAACGAAACCTAGCCCTGTTAATAATTATGACGGCGAAAGCCTATCAGAACCGAAAAAACCTTTTCAACATTGACAATCTTACTGCTCACTGAGCATAGTGTTACCTAGGCAACCTTTTGTTGCTTTGAGCTTTTATGCTCGTATCGACCAGCCTGCTTGGACCAACCAGAACTCTGTTGTCGGGAGTACCTTCATTGTACCCAAAAAACCTCAGAAATTGTAAAATGACTAATTTAATTTAAATTTTACAAGAAAATTTGCAAAGACAATTTGCGTATAAAAGATCAGTTCAGGAAGCGAAACATTAAGCAACCACATAAATATAAAATTAATGTATTCAAACACACGACGTAAAGATGTGAGGAATGGAGGAATACGATGCAAGAAATGCCATTTTAAAAGTTCTAAATGTTATTATAAGGGAACAGATTTTTTCTGTCAAATATTGGGGATCTTAAAGACTGCCACACCGTATATATGAGTATTTATTTCCCGGCAAGCTATTTCTTCATGTTTTTAGTTAAAACCACATTTTAGATATTTTTTGTATTAGTTGTATATTTATTTTATTAGTTTACTACTAGTTTTCGATTGTCTTGGATTGCCCTCAATGTGGTTTTATAGGCTGGGTTTGGTTTGCGGGAAATTTCAAGAAGAATTAATTCTAATCATCATCAATGGACGGATGTTTTCTTAGATGACAGTTTATTAGCCTCTTTTAGTCCTATCTGTGATCCTAGTCACAACTGGAACCAGCAGTGGAATTTCAGCTGGTTGAGTTTTGAATCCAGGTTTTGTTTGCGCTGGTAAGATAGACTCAAGGGAGATAGACGATTTCGTGAAGAGAGACTAGTTAGAAATTTGGCTGTTGAACATCAGAGAACAAAGTGTCGCTTGATATGGGGCGCCATATGGCTGGAAAGCAGATCACCTTTAGTTCTCATCAATGACAATTTAGCAGCTCGTCGGTATATTATTGAAGTGCTACAACCAGTTTAACATCTTCACGTATAAAGCACACTAAATGTAATATTTAAGCAGGATAACACTGCTGGTGACAATATATTTCTTAAAAGAATCTGGGATAGATACTTTGGAATGATCATCAAAATCAGCCCATATAATACGTATAGGATATGAGTCGTTGAAACCTTAATCTGAGGAGGATTTGGAGGAGTGGTCCGAAACACGATATAGCCAATCCAAATCTATTAATGTTCCATAAATAAACAAGTGTATAAATAACCTACTCATTTTTTTGTCAAAATCGTTAGGGAAATTTGTCTTTAAATAAAAAATAATTCGATAATGGTGTTGCAGTTTTTTGGTTTCCAGTATATGAGTTTTATGGATTCTGACCAACTCTTTTTGGCAGTACCTATTACGGTGAGTTGTAAGTTGTGAGTGCGGGTTCCGGTGAAAGTTTATTAATGGGTATCAGACGCTAAAAATCTTCTTATAATGAAAACCGTCGAATAGACATAACGTTCAGCGTTCGGTAGGTCTGGTTCGATGCAACATGTAGGTATAAAGAATCGAATTTATCGGAGCCGCGTAATCTCTAATGCGGTAACTTTCTACTAAAATATCTTCGACATATTTGAATATTGTTGACATCGGCGGCATCGGCCGATAACATTGTCGGCCAATCTTTTGTTTACGGTCCAAGGTGGCGGGTGATTCGTGTAGATTTTCAGCTGTTCGCTTATACAGAAACATTCGGAGGGCAATAACCTGTACGCGAGTTTTGGCTAACTAGGTCAATTTTTAGCGGAGTATTTACATCTGTTTTAAAATAATCTATTCTTAATTTTGTTGATCTGGCAGTTGTATTCGGACAGTTCAGTGACTTTTCCAAACTTTTTTTCTCCAATTGTCTTGTTGTCAGTTATAGAAAGTGATTTGTGATTGTGCATAATAGTTACATTCTACGCGACACTAGGCACGAATCTTCGCTCGGAAATTTATAGCTATGTGGCCGATAAAAGAACTTACATAATGATGTACACGATCCTCAAGCAACTATGTGGAAATCAAACGGCGGCAAAACACAAGTAAGTTTACATACTTTTTGGTTGGTATGTTGATATTAAATTACTCAGATTACGAATGTTGTGCTACAATAGTGCTGAATTGTTAGTTCCATTTATAATTATGTGGAAATAAATACAATCTACATGCTTTAGATGAACAGAGAACCGCTAATTCAAAATGGGTAGATAGATGGCGCTTGAAAATTCATCCTAAATCTTGAGTTCAAACGTGAAGAAAACACCTGTTCTCACTTACATGACCAGTATGTATTTAACTAAAACTTAGTACCCATTTGTAATTACGAAAACTTAAGTATAAATACAATATCTAAATTGACTGAACTGTGGTTTTGTCTGCCTTTGTTTCATAGTGATTCCGTTTGATGATTGCAAGTAGTACTAAAACTGATTCGCTTGAAAACTATTTACTTCAACCCGACAATCCTAATCGTATCTCAAATTATTTTATTTTTGTTTATATACACATTCTTACTATTATGTGAACAAATTTCTTCAGTTGTTATTTTGAAAAGAGATTAAGCCAATTAACATCATCCACTGCGTTCAGTTATTATCGGTAACAGAAATTTCAAACGTTTACGTAACTAAGGGGTTTTTTATGACATTTTCGTGATGTCATTGGTAACCATTTATTGGAAAAGTTATAACCAGTTGGTTACTAAAAATTAATACCGAATTGACATTCAAAAAGAAAAATAATAGGTCAAGGATGGTGAAAAGCGGAACCATCTATCCCCTAGTAGGGGAGCGGGGGTAGTAGACGAAGAACTAGTATTAATTTTACTAGGTCACGAAATATTTGCTCTCTGGTATCTTATGCAATAAATGTGGTACATATTACCAAATGGCTCAAATTTGTAAAAAATAGGTTTGTGTGTGACCAAAATTAGTTTAAAGGTAAAATGCATTTAAATATTTAAATCAGGTATGTGTATCTTGTTGCTGAAATCTAAAATTTAACTGTTCAAGTGATATTCAACTGTCTAAGTTGCATTCCAAGCAAGTAGTGTTACTTTTTGGGTACGGAGAAAACTTGCAGGGAATATTATTCCGTTCAAAAACACGATGATTCAACCTTTTTCCCGCCATTGAACCGTTTTTGTAAATATATGATACATTGGAATATTATTTTGAAAGCGTGGACTCACCCCTAATTTTGATCACAAAGTTTTTTGTAGACCCACTTTCAGAAGCGTACCTACTTCTTTCTCATACATTCAGTGATGTACGTTTTCCACAGAAATTTTGAGCAGTTATAATACAAATGATAACTGCGTTCTATAAGGCACAAACCTATTGACTACTCAGAAAAAAATGGTTGAACACAGAAAAAAAAAGAAATTGAGAAAAGAAAAATCTAGTTTAAAAAACATTGCATAGATTTCTGCAAAGAAATTAAATCCTAGATAGGAAAGTGGGAAAAATCTATGAAAGAGTTTGACGTACTCAGTTGAGTGGTTTGAAAAAATATGAAATAACTCCATGGTCTTATCAGATAACCTCAAACAAAGTATTTTGCGTAAATGGAAATATCCTCTAGCTAGAATGAACATATTGAAGTAAAAACAAGTTCACTCAGAATGTGTAAATGTCTTGTAGAAGTCATTATAATTTACTACACAATTTTTTATAATTGTTAATAAATACGAGAAAATGTAACCATACTAAGAAGTAAACTATATTACAGGTCTGGATCTACAATTTTAATTTTCTGGAACTACAAAGAATTCTAGCTCTAATATTATTAAGTTTCATATCTTCTCTAGCTCACCAGTTCTGATGAGTTTAAGGTCAGCCGCAAAATGAGACGCAGCTTCGTGACGTGACGTGAGTCATGGCGAGAATTTGTAGTCCATGTAAATATATGCGACTGCGATATCTGGAAATGCACGGTGACGTGAAGCATATAAGGCTCACGGGGCCCTGTGGAAGGCACTGTTTATGCCGCAGTTTGTCACCATGATTGTGTTCAAAGCGTTTAAAACCTGGAAGAAAAATTAACCGAGACAGTGGGAATTCGTCAAATTAAATAATGAATACAGTCAGAAATCACCGTACTTGACACAATGAAACTGTGGTCTGTTTTACGATGTTCGTCGCCGTGATTTACCCTGTCCGTGAAAATAACGTCACGAAGCTGCGTCTTGTTAAAATTATACCTACTATTTCCTAGTGTTCACTTAGGTATGATAACCAGGCGGAAAGGTAAAAATAAAAAAATATATATAAGAACAGAAGTTTTTACTTTACATCATACACTATCAAACAGTAAAATATAAGTAAAGATAAAAACTTTTTAAACAACACTTTGATTTAGTTCAAAATAAACTGAAATGCTAAAGTTTATTGTAAACGGAACTTGAAATAACAGTTATTTGTCAAAATCGTGACGTAGCTAATGTATTACATTAATTATCCAATTTATAACACGATTTTATTTGAAAACGACACGTTGATTAAATGGGTTTTTAAGTTTTAAATTATAAAAGTATATATAAATTAAATATGTAACAGGTATAACATATAAGCAGGAACATTATTGTTTGTCATATTGGCAGAACGAACAAAATTTCCTGTTTGATTGCATTTGCACCCAATTATTATTATAAATAAAACTTGAGTTAAAAAAAAATTGTTAGACCTATATTTATTTTGATTATCAATAAAGAACTATTTAACCGTTTCGCGTGTTGCTTATTCATTATATAAATATTAATAAGCTGTGTAGAAAGCAAACTTGCATTTAAAAAATCTGAAACAAAACGGTTTTTTAGTCAACATTTGCGAATTCAATCAGTTCTCTTGCAAAGTCGAAAAAATGTTCCTCGTTAAAATTAACAAACATTGTTATTTAAACATTTAGCTTGTTCATTAATGATAATAAGTCAAATAATTGCAATATTAGTTAATAGAGCGATTCATGCAGCAGTTGTAACGCTGGCGCTTTGTCACGCGTTAGATTGCTAATAATTAATATAGCCAATAAATTTTCCTCTATTAATAGAAAATGGGACAATAGTAATAAATATATGGTCGTTAACAATAAGCGCAGACTTCCCAAACATAAATGATTTATTAGCGTACAGTTTGCAAACTTTTTGATCTCTCAGTTGTTTTTGACTACAATGTTATTATGATATAACTTAATAGTAAACAATTATTTATGAGTTGGAAATAAACGAGTACATTTATTTGCAATCATACGAGAATATTGTATTTTAATATGTTTTAACGTTGTGAGAAAACGTATAAATATTGTGTTATATTATATACATAGTTAGTTTATAGTTTGTTGGGTTACTTGTTATGTGTGTCACATGCATGGCGGCACACTTTAAACACCTACGTCAATTAGTGACACTATCCTATAAAATCATATTCAAAAAAGTAGACAGATAGGAATTAGTAAACATGGAGTGCTACACAATACAACAAACACAACATTAACTAAATGATCAAAGAATGGTTGTCACGATTCTTAAAGTAAGTTCGTTTTGTAACGTTGGTCTAATTGGTCTATTTTTAATCCTTAGAAAATTTACTAAATTGCATGACCCCAATACACTGAGGTAATTGGGCTTTAGTTGTCTTTATCACGTTTTTACAAAAGTGTTGTATAATTTTTTTACTGATTTTAATATTGACTCTTAATTTTATCCCTAATCGTCCCTATTTTCGTGTTCAGTTAGCCAGGTGGCTGTCAAATGCCCACTAGCTAGATCCATGCCGAGGTATCACGAGGGTGACCAAATTCTAGCACAAATAAAATTTTGAGAAAAAAAAAGGACTCGCTACTCACAAATTTTCATGAGAGGTATATTTTCCTTCCATAAGGGAACTCTACAAATGGTTCTCTGTGACCTTTAGATACCTATAGGATGCAATGAAAATATATGAAATTTCCATCAGATATTTTGGTACTTGGCAAGTAAATTATTGTCATATAATTACAAGCGTTTATGCTAAAAGCAATTTTTGCATGAAATTCCTCACCCTAGTTATTGTTTTACTTCACGAAATCACACTTATTCAAGTTATATGCAAGTTCATAAATCTGACAATATCTTAATCATCTTTTTGTCGCCCCACACAACGTTCACTGATGGAATGAATATAAACTGTAAACACAAAATGCTAATTCATATTGGGTTATAGGGCACACTTTATAAGCTTAGAAAATAAAAATATAAAAAATATATTTACAAAAGGAAATTGGAAACGCTCAGTGATCGCAGGAATATAACACATGGAATACTAGAATTCTTTAATGCGTAGTTATAAGTTGCTGAGTAAAGTGATACTCTCTGAGGAAACTCGATTGTAGAGTCCAATATGACATTTCATAACCTATTTTCACCCGTAAAAGTTCTTTTCATGGATCAGACCACAGTGTTTTGGCTCCCACATATTAATTTATATATTAAAAAAGTACATGCAATGCCTAGTAAAACTGGTACATTAGGAGTATTTAGGAGTCCACATTAGCACCTCTATATTTGGGTGCATAAATTCAAGCTTCAAATTTGACCAAAATCAAAATAGCATTCAATTATTATATTACAAACAACTTTCAGGAGAAAATAAGAGTTGTAATCTACTCTATAACAATCTCCAAATCATTAGTGACTTAACTGGACAATGTAACCTACTGGATATTCAAACAACAACGGTGGTCGTCGCGAAGTTCCGATCTAAATCGGTTGATTTTTCTCTCTTGGTTACTGCAAGTTCCTATTATTTAATCTGTTATAATTGAAATGACCCCTTCATATAATGCCAGAATATGAATAGGTAAAGATAGTTTGAATCATTATAATTACACAAATTTTATATTTTGATTTAAAATTTACTTATGTTTACTTATGTTCCTTTGCAGTTATATTTAAATTAAGAAATAAATTACTACACATTAGGAGTCACACACATTTAATTAATATGTTACTTGTATCAAGATTGTTACAATTATTTTAGTTGTTTTCTGAAGGATACTTGTGGCATATTTTTCAATGTCTAAGTGTTTATTCTGAAATAACACCACACTTTAAAGGAAATTGCTGTATATTCCAAACATTTCGGGGTCTAGATCAGACCCCGTTGTCAATGGCTAAGAAACTACGGATTAAAAAGGTACAATTCCAAGATGTAAATTTAAATATTTGACAATGTTTATTATTTGATTTTTGACGTAATTTTTTTACGTCAAAAAACAAAAACAAACAAAGACAAGGAGATTACATAATACGGGAAGTATATTTCGTATGAAACGTTCGGTTTCATTGTTCAGACTCAATGATTGCAGAATAATGTACAAAGGTTTCCTCTATTCTTCTGTCATGATCTAGGACTTGCTCAATTTCATAGTTTCCCCTAACAAATCTACACACAACCACACTTATATGAAATCACCTAGAAATTTAACAAAAACCAATATTTTACTTATAATAAATAATTGTAAAATAAAGAGCAGTTGATCCAAACGAAATACAAATAATTTAATAACAAAAACTCAATATCATTAAAAACTGAAATTAACTAAATAAAATCTGAGGGGAAATAATAAGACTTTGGTGGTTTTATAATCAGTATTACCACCTTTAGATACAATGCAAGAACGAATTCGACTGGTGATGTTTTTTATGACTTTAATAATTTCTTCTTGGGAAACATTTATCCATTCCTTTGATGCTGCTGTTCTACGTTGCTCTATTTTTAAACATATCCCACAAGTGTTCAATTGGATTAAGATCCGGGGAACAAGCAGGACATTCCAAAACACCTTCCTCGTCTAAACAATTTCTTGCATTTCTCCTGGTGTGTGGTGTGTTCTCTTGCATAAATAGGAAAGAGTCGCCTAAAGCATCTCTCCAAAGGCTGACTACAGGTTGTAGCACTAATTTCACATACCTCGATCCTGTTAGAGTTTGTCTAATAGGAATCAAGTCAGTTTACTCAGTATTTATGATACCACCCCAAAATATTACAGTCCCACCTTTGGGTTTGGGGACCGATCAAGCAGCACGGAGTCAAGCTTGTCTCCCACGACCTCTTAACACACGAATTAGCCGATTATCTGATAGTAGGCAGATTATGGTCTTATCCAAAAATAGCACAATTTGTCAATTCTCAACTTTATTATGCGGAGATACATGTGGAACTGTCTTCTACTGAACAATTTTCGACTGACAAGTCTCTTACTTCTAGTTTCCACTGAAACTCTTAACTCCGGTAGCTTGCAAATGTTGCCTTTGTAGCTCTAGATAGGATGTTGTGGAATTTATTCGTTCTGTTTGAACTAAGAAGCGGTCCTGGCAGTGTGTAGTAACTCTTTCACTACTTATTCTGGGCTTATTTTTTCGAATTCCCGGTTCCAGAAACCTTTTACAGATTTTTGAAACAACCGTCCTGATAACCCCACTTTAGACATTTTTAAATAGATTTTAGGAAATAATTAATTAGCATTACGCGCAACAAATATGGCAGTAGCCACTGAAGGAACAATTCTTTTTAAGCATATACAATGACGTTCTTTTTTCAACAAAAATCCGTTTTTATGATTAGATAGTGGTTCCATATAAGTTGGTTGTGTGTGCATTAAAAGAAACTGAAATTCGTTATTATTCCACTATTGCACTTTATAGCCTCACGACGACCAAAGCCCGATCGAAACGGGGTCAAAAGGTACTGGGACACTCAAACACTTACGATAATAAACTTATAATTAAAACATGAAAATATTCGACCCAGTTTCTGATACATCTATTGTATTGAATCATCAAACTAAATTTTTGAAGCCAAAGCTTTATTTATTTAGTTAATATCCCGAGTAGAAGCTTGTGTATAAATACTCTTACCTTGCCATAATATGGTGGAAATCCGGTCTCAATTGATTAAACATTATATGTAATATTCAGCGGTTCGTCTCTACCTGTAAAAAACGCTTTCTAAATGTAGATGTCTTTTCTGTAAGTACATACATTCCTTTTCTGAAGACTTTATGGTTTTCTCATACACGTTCTTCTGCATATGCTTATGCAGAAGGCAACATTCTTGACCTTAACATGCTAATGAGTTCATTTCAAATATCAGGCAGTAGCGATCAATATTCAATTTAACTCGAGAATTTAAAAAAAAATGGCGACAAAGTAGTTCATTTCCTTGTTTCACTGATGTAAATTTCGCAATTCATGCTTTATCAATGCAAACGCGAGTCTGTGTATTTATGGAAGTGGAGAGGCACAAGTCCTTAATTGGGCGCCTAAACAGTTATAAGGATGTCGCTACCAGTTAATCTCAAGTGAAAATCTCATAAACGTGCAACTTGTCTTTCGGCCACTTCACGCTTGACCCATATATGTGAGGAATTTTAACAATTATGTTTTCAATAGCGTGATTGGTATCACGTATCACCTGCTACTGTGGCCAGAGGCAATTATATAAATCGGAAATAAAATTGCTTAATTACCAATCGCACAGCTAACGGTACCAAAATCGATCGTTACCACACTGTTTCCTAATAGCTTTTCGAACGATTACAACTTTCAACTGCTGTAAAGTTGCCACAAATTGGTTTGGAATAAACTGTTTCAAATTTGTAAAATTGTTGTCTACAAATATCATTTTATTAATATTATGTCTGGTTCTATAAATTCAGCAATAATTTTCAATATTTTATTAATAATAGTTTGAATTCCATAATAATTGGAAACCAGTTTTCTTATTTGCAATTATATGGAAAATTCAAGAAAGAATTAAGAATGATAGTTACACAAAATGATCATGCAAAGCAAGGTCAGTGTTGGGGGAATACCCTGAAACACGATTTCTTTGATACAAGATCGATATTATACAAATCTCTCAACTTATAGAAAGCTAAATTGTTGAACATCAACAGCATCAGTTGAGTGATGTTGCTAGAGCAAATCTTGCAGCTGAAAGCACTCTGCTTGACCAGTGACACTATACTATCGAATCTGATAACTAGTTACTTACATTTTATATGAACGTCATATCTCAGAGTTGGTAATGGCTGAAAATGTCATATAATGGGGTTATAGCAAAAATATAATATGTCAGGATATTGAAATCTATATTCGACTTTGAGAATAAAATCAAATCAGGCAAAAGCGATTAAAACTGACCTATAATAGTCTCTTTGTTGAGTAGTTTGATAACAACTCAATTCCAACATTTGGTAACTCATATTTGTACATAAATCAGCCAAACTTCTATTTGTACCAAATTATGCAGACCTACTTGGATTTTCAAGAATTTTAAGAGTCTAATTGTTCATCAAACCTGTCTTACATCTTCTTTTCAATTAGCCTAAGTGAGCAGGAAAGTGGGCAGCGCGAGTATGTAAACATCCCACTTCTGATGCTCCTCCCGCAGCTACTCTCGCTGCATGACACTCCCCAAATAACCGCCTTTTGTGGGGAATTCAAAGGACTGTGACTGTGAGCGATAGCAATGTGCCGTCTTCCATTATCAAAGTCCAAGATGAACTGAGTGAGGCAACAGAAGTAAACACTTATTGCTCTCGATTCTACCGCTGCAATAATTCCAGGACGCTGCTGGCAGTACGAGTAGCAGCGGCAGGGCATACTGTAACCGAGTGTTTACAGTCAAGGCCGTTTCAGCAGTCCAGCTGTCATCATGGAAAATTCCATTTGGCGTTGAGTGTAAAAAAATAAAGGTATAGTGTAGCACTCGAACGGTTCCAGAACTTTTCCATGCCTTTGTTCGTAAATTAAAGTGTAATATAGCAAATTTTCAAGTTGTAAACATTTCTGTTGTTAACGCTACTTATCTTGTTAGGTTAATTATTCTTTAATAAGCTAATATAAATGTTTTTAGTAGCAGTATATCGGCTAGATGTTTCAGTCATAAATTATACCGCTTCTTTTATACATCGCTCTGATATGCTGCAAGTTTCATATATATTGCATGAGTTGCTATAAATCAGATTTGTTGTCCAGTTTTGTTTCAACTATATAATTTAGAAATAGAAATCATATTGATTTGCACTTTATGGTTGGGAGGTTCTGCAATGTCAGCTGGTTACATTTTTCAGCATCTGGATAAGCTGTAGGAATTGTCAGAAAGGATTTATTTTTTGTTATTATTGTTATTGTTATTTTTTGTGTTATTTAAATCACAATTTGTTAACAATATGCCTATATCTTGCACACTCTATGCGCACATTGGGATTAACATCATGATATACATATTCCGTTTCTTTATGTTTCTTTTCCAGTTTTTCCTTTTATATATTTTTATGTCAATTAGAATATTTTTGCAAAACATAGCTTTCTAAATGTTTCAGGAGTTAACTTATTATTGACGTTTACTCGGTAAGAATCGAGTTTCAATTAAAATTAAACGTTAACAAAAAGCCTTATAGTTTGAGGTAACTCTGAAACAGTAAGTGTTCTCATAAACAGTAAGTAATCTCAGAAATAGTAATACATTGATTGAAACATTCCATTGGATGAGGAGGGACAATGGGAGTTTCTATTAGTTACGGAGAAAATAGATTTCATGAAAACAAAAATGTATTCAGGTTTGAAAATGTTTATAATTTCTCCTATAACAACAATAACTGAAATGAAAAAAAAATCAAAATTGACAATAATATGACGAAAAATTGACAAAAGTATAAAAATTATGCAAATGATCAGAAATGTCAAAAATAACGGAAACGAAAAAAAGTCGGACTGCCAGAATATAAAGTGTTATTTAATTAGCTAAACTTAGTGGAAAAATACTAAATAATCCGCAAATCCTATACGTGTGTTTCTGCATGGACTGATTTTTATATTTTTGGTAGGGAATTACGCTTATGTATCACCGTTTTACCCATAAAAGAATTTGATATATACAAAATCGTGAATACTAAAACACACTAGACTGGAATTCTTTTAAATATAATTTGATTTTGAAAACTGGCATATGATTCATTAACAATGTTGACTCCATCTAAAGTACCTAAAAATTGCTAAAATTCTATTTATAAGATCACTTACACTCAAATCTTTACTATCACAGGTAACATGAACAATAGATTTCTTATGGTTCATGGAAATTATTTCTTATTTACTATTGAATTTCTTTGAATAATACCAATTTTATACTTTAGTTTTTTGGAACAACCAACATATCAAGACGAGAATAAAACTTAATTAATGTACATTTTAGAGCATACCTTAACCTGATTATCCTAATATTTTGAGAACTGCCACTTAACAGCTGGCGTAAATAAAAAAATCCACACATTAATCTTATAACATTTAGCATATTCTTCTAATGTTTCTTAGACATAAAATACCACGTGATAAATGCATGTCCGAAAAAAAAACGAGAATTAACCTTTTACAACCCGACTAGCTTGTCTGGTGTGTCAGTATGTTATTGGATTTGAAAACGACTGCAAAACAATTTGGCAAACCTATATATCATGCTCAGTTATATAGCCAGAAAGTTCGACGAACTTGTGTCGTTATTTTTCTCGTTACGATTTTTTCTTTGTTTTCTGTTTAGTATTTTGTCTACTGAAACGATGCCTAATTCTCACCAACATTGTACATTGTTGCAGTTTTGTTTCGCAGATGAATGTATCTTTTGTTCGACTTGCTGGACCCCCAAGACGTCTGGTTGAAATGAAATTTGCACACTGAAATGTAACTATAGGTTTTATATTGTTGACCAAAATAATTCCAAAAAGAAAATTTACACAAAAATCAGGGATCCATCTTTTGTAAACTAAATTTAATTTTGTGTTTTAATATTACACACCTTATTGCTGGGTTTCATTGCTTTACTTAGAAAGTGGCAACAATAAAATACTATCGGCAATCCTCTAAAAAAGAAGGAGCAAAGTATAAAGCGTGATTTAGTTTTAATATATATTTTTTGAGAATGAATATTTTTAGTTACAAATTAGTTTTTTTTTATAAACAATAATTTTCTTAAATTTGGTGTTTTATAACTACTAGCTGTCGCCCAGTGGTCGAAATTCGACCAATTGTGTCAATATCTGGCAGGTTAAGTAACATGAAAATTTTATCGTGACATTCTATCCTAGGACTTTAGGGAGAACAGCAATTACACAGAAATCCAGATTCGGAACCTCTGTGTGATAGTTTCCTCGAAAATTCTAATGCCGGTCTTACATCTCGCTTCTCAAATAAGTAACGAAATTCAAGTTTTTTTCAGATATAATTCATAGGACTTTATTTGTGTTCAAATTGTAATTCTTAATTTAAAATGACAACAATTCAACTGTTAATGGGCTACCCTACATATTTATTTTTTCTAACCCCCCTTATAGCTATAATTGCACTCAATTCTCTAACATTTATTAAAATCCTCATTATTAATTATCTCATTATATAATTCCACCACCCTATATATGCAACTGCTCATGGACCACGCATAATATTTTTTAACATTTTTGAACCACCCGGTAAACCATTCTGTATATGCCACTATGAGTATTTACTCTTTTTGTTTATGAAATTTTTAATCATCTTCTGTAACTATAATTCTACTCCGACCTATATTTCAATCATTATATATATGGAACTCTTCGTGGTCTACTCTATAAATCATTTCCTTTTCTAACATTTTTTATCGCCATCCTGTATATCTATAATTTCTCTTACCCTATATTTCACCTTAACTATATATACAACTGCTTATGGGTTACGAAATGTTGCATTTCCATTTCCGCCACCCTGTATATGCATCTATGTGTAACATTTATGATGTATAACTGTAATTTTACTGCACTTTCTATTCCAAGAACCCTGTAAATTCAACCGCTAATGGACTTCCCTATATAATTAATTTTATTAGTTATAATTGCACTCTACTCTATATTTTAAACACCCTAAATATGCAACTGCTTATGTGCCACCCATTAAAAAAATGATTTCTAACATATCTGGAATCGCCCTGTATAATTATGATATTCAACGATTACTTTACCCACTAAACAATAACAACTCTTGCATGCCACTTCCAGAAGTACATGCTCTAAGTATATAACAGTATTGATCTGTTTATATATAATTACTCAATGGTTTGAGTCTGGCGGCGGCACGCGGCACATTCATTTGTTTGGCATTGACATTATTGACGTAAATAATGAATTTTAATTATATTTTATTTAAAGAATGAACCAATATTATAAATTAAGATTAGCATTCTGCACTGAAGGTCGTCAGTAGCTACTAAACAAAACAAAAATGAAGAAAATCGGTTGAGAAACAGAGGAGAAAATGGTACCTAATCGTTTTGTCTTAGCCTATTTATATATTCATATGCATTATTTTATTTATTTCAAATGCCAATATTAACATAATTGGTGATGGATTTGGCCTTAAAACATTAAATTATCATGCTTTCAAACGAAGGCCACAAAAATTATAACAAATATTTTTACTAAAAAATTGTACCCAAGTATCATATACTTGTATTGTCCTCTGGGATACGCTCGTCCCTTATTTTCAGTAGGACGTCACTCAGTTTTTTAATTTTTACAATTGATATTATTTTTTCCTTTCATTAGTGATATTAATTACTGGAAAATTGAACATTAAATAAGTCATAGATTACGGTAAAATAAATGAAATTTAATAGTTGTCTTAAAAGAATAAAATAACTTGAAAGGCCCAGCTATAAATATATCAAATTCACAAGTAGATCAAATTACCTTGCATTTAAACTAAATTCACAAACCTGTATACAAATACGCAAAGGCAAATAAGTTATAGTGTATAGTTTCCTTCTATGATTGTCAACCAATTTCCGTTTGACGTGAAAAGTCTTTAAAATCATGAAATGCTGAGAACATTTGGGTACCATGCAGGGGCATACCCAGCTTTTGGTTTTGAGTGGGGCAAACTTGACAAAAAACTGGCCTAGAGGCGGGAAAATTTGAAAAAAATGTCCTAGAGATAGGGACAAATCAGAAATTTTTTTTGTCTGGGGGGTCAGCAAGTTTATGGGAAACTTTTATGGCTCACGGTAGTTTTTTCAGAAGGCAGCTGCCCTCGGTACGCCCGTGGTACCTTAATGACACAGGTATCCAAAATAAAATAATTTTTAAATCCCACAGATAAAACCACGCACCCTATATATATATATATATATATATATATATATATATATATATATATATATATATGTTTTAGGATTTGCTGCATCCATTTCCATGCTAAATTCGTATATTTTGGTGGTATTTTGCTAAAATCTCTGATCTCTTAGGGGTAAACAAATCCCGGAAGTGAATTCACGGACCTAATAACCATAACGCGTGCGTGGTGTTATCTGTGGACTCGAAAACTATTTTTATTTTGTGTGCCTGTGTAATTACAATACTTAGAAAAATGGAATTGCTGTCATTATTTAACTTATATATTCAGTTAGCTATTATTACTGTTGGTTGCGTTGGGGCGGCGTAAAATGACTGAAAACGGTTCCTGCTCCTTTCTATTCAGTGTAATGTGGTCTAATTTATAGTTAAAAATAACCAGGAATTGGAAATAATAATAACGGTTATCGTAGGAAAGAGAGGGTTAGTTTAGGTTATCCTATCATCCAGACCTGCGCTTACTAAGCGACGCCGACTCCTCGTGAACCTTTACTGAGTTTACTCAGTTTACTCCTAGCTCCTACCATGGAGTCCGCAAGAAGCTAACGTAGACGTTCCATATTAAAATTTTGGAAAGTTTTATCCTTCGTCGTAGAATCGAAGCCTTTATTTAAATATTTCTATACGTTATTTTTCACGCCCAAGTTTGTCGCTCACGAAGTGTGAGTCTGACATAGTTAAGGATTATGGAGAAGAAATGAAGAAAGCTAAGATTTATATGTAGCAAGAATAATTTCGATAATAACATTGGGAAATTATTGTATCCCATTTTACACCATCTTTTCTATAATATCTGAACTATCTATGTTAAATTTGTGGAATTTCGTCCATTGGCGACCTCTATTTCCTATAAACATAAAAAGATTTATAGACGAACTGAAGGATTGAATTGAAGTAATCTAGGAACTGACGAACAAAGACAGAAATGAAGAGGTAGGCTCAAAGGAAGGAGAAGATCTGAAGCATGTGTTGAGTAGAACGGAAGATCTAGAGACTGCAGAACTGACATTGAAATATTGAACGAAATAGTACAAGAGCTGAAGAAAGTAATTTTCGTGAATAATAAGATTTCGGAATCAGATGGTGAAAAAAGAAAACTGAAGACGTAAGGCTGGAGGACTGTAAAAAACGGTCTCGAAGGGGTGACAACAAGCTCCATTCTTTAAAGCAATTATGGAAACTGAAGATATTTCCCACGGTTATACCGGAGTTGTCGTACTATTAGGATCGGTGTCCATTAATTTTCAGGTCTAATTTGTTTTCTAAAAAGCTCTGTTATTTTTATTCATTTACTGTGTTATTTTGACACTATTGACATTGTTAGTCTAGTAAATTAGCAGTTCAAATCTACAATAAGACTTTTTTTATTCGATTACTATTATTTTTAATGAAATGTTGGGATTTGATTTGAAACGCAGTTCGATATTTGGCAGGCATCTTAATTAAAGCTTGCTTATTACTATTTGAAACTCGTGAGATATTTTAGGATAGACTTAATTGTTAACTGAACTTCATATCACCGAAGATACCTCACTCATATTAATTGTATGGAATAGTTATAAAACTTATTACTTATGGGATTATAGTCCGCCGGGAAATTGCCGAAGTTTCTAGGCCCGTATAGGTTACGGTTTCAAATTGCTTACAGAGATTCGCTTGGGGGTAGCAGTGAAAAAGTTATAAAAGTTTACTGCTTTATGGCAAGTAGAAAAATGAATTCTACATACATATGTTTATAGTTATTTACAACCTTGGCTTGATATAATCTTCATTTGATATTAAGTGTTCATAGTCCAAACGAGAGCTGTTTTGATTCGTTTTTTATAGTTTTTGGTTTAATAGAGCCGGAGTGCCATCAGAAATAACAATTTTAAAGTTGTGCTAAACTTAAATATATACTGCACTTAAGGCCTTGATATTACAACAAGAATAAGTAACCAAAATTGGGTAAAATCGGTTGATATTTTACTCAGAATAATTTTCAAATTATTTTGCAAAATTAAAATTGGACTATTTGAACAATTCAGGGTTTTTTGAAATTTTCATCTTGTTTTCTTAAAAACGTATAAAATAACTTGCGAATTTAAGACCTAATGGAATTCAACATACCTAAGTAATTAGAAACAAACTCGTGAAACACTTTATTTATAATAAAAAAGTTGAACTTGTTCATTTCACTTCAAAGTTGACCGGAGTTGGTAACAATTACACATATGATATGCTCTCCAAATCAATTTACATTTACATAAGTAGAAATTTATTCAATTTTAATTAGTAAAAATTGATATGAGTTTTATAATCTTGCATATTATTTTAAAGAAGAATAACGTACAAAGAGTTTTTAATCATATTTAATAATATTATTATTTATTTATTTTAACTCATGAAAAATTATTATTTTAAAAAAGGCCCAGAAATTATAAAATTCAAATCAATTTTTATTCATTGCCATATTATAAAGTCTTACTTGAGTATATATTAAAGGGTATACGCAAGTTACTGTAGGATCTAGTATCCATATAAAACATTCAGGGATCTCATTAGTCATAATGAGATCTTTGGAACATCAGAATTTTTTTCGTCTCATTTTTTCTTATAACAAAGTCGTACCTAGGAACGCCACATGAAATTCTAAAGATAACTCTTTCAATTCTTTTATTGTCAAACATTAATATCAAATTGTGATTTCGATATTTGTCATTCCGAATCCTCTTAATTTTTTAATTTTTTGTTCAATTTGTATTCATACCATTGAAAACGAGGTCTGATGGACCTTGAAACGTTTGGACTTTTGAAATCTACAGACATTCAAGTTTATGTGAAAGTTTTTCCCAAAGAATTCAGAAAAAATTTGTATAATAGTTGCTGACTCCACTAAATAGTGACAAATCATTACTGGAAAGTCAACTAAAACAATTTTCGTATGTATGAAATGAAGCGACTGGCTGAGTACTTTACATCTATTTATGTTAATTGCATTTAGTTAAAAATAAAGTTATTTAATTCGTTTATAGGAAAAAATCGTTAAAAATATCAGACCATCGGGTGAAGCAATGCATTTGAAAGATTGAACTATCCTCTATACATAAACAGCGACAAAGTGCTTTTTCAGGCACGACAAAATTTTTGATAATTGCCTATTTTTGCAATCCAGGTTGGATTTCAAAATTATTGTAAGAACTCTATCGAACAAATTCTAACCAAAATTGGTGTGTTGTTTTATTATTTCATAATTGTTTCTTGTTATAATATTTACGATATGAGTGCTATCCAAGTGTTTTAAATAGGGTGGAAAAACATTTTTTTACCCATATTTTGTCAATATTTGTTCCTTTGCATTGGGGTTAATGCATTTCAATGTTTGGCACCTATTCATTTTTATGATGGATTTAATTACATATCTTTTATATCCCTTCCATTTTTCTTTGGAATGTTAAAGTTTGAAACGGAAAAGTTGAAACAAAGGTCCTTTTTCGATTTTTTACATTTTGTTTTTTTCGTACGTTTATCACACATTTTACAAGTTACGCATATCGAAATTATTGTTTCTGAAATATTTCGTAGATATTCCAGCAAAAATGTTAAAGACTATATAAATTGAGAAGTTGAAAAAGATTATTTTGGAACGGGGACATTTTTTTAAATATGCTAAAGTGGTAAACTTTCATTTAACAAAACGTAGTCTGAAGCACTTAATTGTAATGTAGAATTTGTATCGCCTTCCCGCCCGACTTTAAGGCTATCTGCAAATCTCATTTTTTGTTATCTTGTCTGTAGTAGAGTCTGGGAGTAAATTACCTGAAGACATAAATGGATGACTTGTGTATTTTGAATGATGATTCTTAGGAATACCATAATACAATTTTACCTGGCTTAGGTATGCGAGCGCTTGTATTAGGAATAAAAAGTCTAGATTGCGAATTTTTTGTCACTATCAAAATAATATGGCCTTGGCTATTCTCAAATTAAATTTGAAAGTTCTAGAGTTCTCGCAGAATTATTGCATTCTCAGAGACGGCATACATTTAAACTTATTATAATCACATTAGGAGCTAACAACTTCGTAAGTGACATTTTTTATCAGTTGGGTGATCGTGATCATGTCTCGCAGGTAACAAATCACAATTAAATCTAACTCAAATAAGTGAATTTATGGAATTAAGGGGTATTCGAATAGTTTGGTGATCGAAATAGGCGATTTTATTCTGAATGAAATAACTTCCTTACTTTATGGGAAAACCAACTTGTCAAACATTATTAAATAGGAAAAAAATGTGCATGAGCAGACATAGAGACATGTGAAAAATAATTTGGTCAAGTGCGAGTTGGACTCGCATACTTAGGGTTCCGTACCACCTTCAAGATTCGAATATTCCAGTTTCAGACAAGCAGGGAATGAGTGCATTTTCTTATACTTACCCTTATATCTTTTAAAGGAAGCGTTTTAAATTTATAAAAAATATACACTTTGATTTTCCACACATAGACTTTTTATTTTATCTGCATTAGGATTCGCTTGATTTTTATCACAATACATATGTATTTAATTTTCTAATTTGACCCCCAAAAAGTAACATTAGAGTTTTATTTTACTAATAAACTTTCAGAAATGCCTTTTATAATCTACTGTCTGAGTTTTGAGGCTCTGTAGATTGGAAGAAAAACGACAAAATATGTAAAAGTTTAAATTATAAATTATTAAATCTGTTATTCAAAAAATATAAATAAAATATATTTTTCAAATTTTAAATAGTGTAGTTTCTAAAGTGGGAATTAAGTCGATGTTTAATATTTTTAATATCTTTTAAACAAATGATTTAAAAATATGATATATTTGTAATTCACATAATGAGCCTTTTATCTGATATATTACATGATGCGTTTGAAAATTGAATCTTTATTTTCCATTTAATTGTATAATTTGTCCCTAAAATTACTATGGGGGTTCTCTAGTAATTTATTTTCCGTTTAATTCTATTATTTGGAGGCCAAATAATAGAATTAGGGATTTTTTTTTCATATTTTTCCTATAAACAAAAAAATGAGGTTTTAGAGTTTGGGAAATAACGGGGAGAATGGGTAATTTTTTTTAAAATATTTTTTTAAATATATTTTAAAATATTCATTTTAAAAAAATTAAAAAAATATATTTGTACCTATTCGACATAATGAACCCTGGGATTTGATATATTATATGACCCGTCAGAAACAATTATAATTTTTTATTTTCCATTTAATTCTATAATTTGCCCCCCAAAATGAATATTAGCGGTTTTTTCTTATTTTTTCAGTAAAGTTCAGATGAGGGGCTATACTTCCAGTTTTTCAAAATTTTTCAGCTTATGGTTTCGGAGATAAGAGGGGAATGGGTAAATTTTGTTATAATTTTGTTAATATCTTTTAATTTATTTATTTTATAAATATGGAAAAAATATATTTGTTTTCTTCATCATGAGCCCTTTTATTTGATATATAACATGCTGGGTTATAAATAATTTTAATTTTATATTTTCCATTTAATTCTATAAGTTGCCCCCCAAAAAAATTAGTGGTTTTTTCTTATTTTTCCAGTAAAGTTCAGGTGAGAGGCTATACCTCCATTGTTTTTTAAAAATTTTCGAGCTTATGGTTTCGGAGATAGGGGGGGATGGGTAAATTTTTTTATATTTTTGTTAATATCTTTTTATTTATTTATTTTAAAAATATGAAAAAAATATATTTGTTTTGTCATAATGAGCCCTTTCATTAAATATATAACATGATGGGTTAGAAACAATTTTAATTTTAATTTTCCATTTAATTCTATAATTTGCCCCCCCCCCAATAAATATTAGGGGTTTCTCCTTAATTTTCCAGTAAAGTTCAGGTGAGGGGCTATACATCCATTTTTTTTTCAAAATTTTCCAGCTTATAGTTTCGGAGATAAGGGGGGGAATGGATATTTTTTTAATATTTTTGTTAATATCTTTTAATTAATTTATTTAAAAAATATGAAAAATATATTTGTTTTCGTCGTAATGAGCCCTTTCATTTGATATATAACATGAAGGGTTAGAAACAAGTTTAATTTTATATTTTCCATTTAATTATGTAATTGCCCACAAATATATTTGTGTTCCTCAGAATGAGACCTTTCATTTGATATATTACATGATGCGTTTGAAATTTTTTATTTTTAAATTTTTATTTAATTCTATAATTTGCCCCCCAAAATTAACATTAATGGTTTCTCCTTAATTTTCCTGTAAAGTTCGGGCAACGCTCTATATTTCCTATTTTTTTCAAAATTTTAGGCTCAGTAGTTTCGGAGATCAGGGGGGGGAACGGTCGATTTTTTTAGTTCCCCCCCAGAAGTACCCCTAAAATCAAATTTTTTTCTTTTACGATATGTATTCCTGATCGGGTCACCAAACTATACATTGATACCAAATTTCCGTCCAGTAGTTTAAGAGAAAATGGCTGTGATGTGACAGAGGCAGAAATCCTGAGTGATATTATAAGGGTATCCGTATATTGTATATACGGAACCCTAATAAACAATAGCTAACAATATTTTAATAAGCTAGGACTAAAATGGAAATCCTAGAATTATACTGCCAAAAGTTAAGCAACATCAAGCCACGAAGGTGGGATTTTATCTTTAAATTCAATCATTTGAATATCAGAAGATAAATCCAACTTGAAGTAAGCGTAAATACAACAATTTTAACATTTTATTATCAATTACCTTAATTAAGCCTTGAACAAGAAGAATGATATAAACTATATATGAATAGATAATTAGTTTGCAATTTCAACATATTATGGTATAAAGACTAGTTCACAAGTTCAAAGATGGTGTTAATCATATTGATAGTAAATATTATTATTACTGATTGGATTTGAACAATGGAAAAATTATTATTTTAAAAAAGGCCCAGAAATTATAAAATTCAAATCAATTTGTTATTCATTGCCATATTATAAAGTCTTACTTGAGTATATATTAAAGGGTATACAAGTTACTGTAGGTAGTACCATATAAAACATTCAGGGTATTCTCTAGAGTTGTATTTTGTTCATAATGAGATTTTTCTTTTTAGTTATTGGAACATCATATATATATTATATATATATATATATAAATTATATATTTCGTCTCATGTTTTATTCTTATAACAAAGTCGTACCAAGGAACGCCACATGAAATTCTAAAGATAACTCTTTTCAATTCTTTTATTGTCAAACATTAACGTCAAATTGTGATTTCGATATTTGTCATTCCGAATCCTCTTAATTTTTTAATTTTTTGTTCAATTTGTATTCATACCATTGAAAACGAGGTCTGATTGGACCTTGAAACGTTTGGGACTTTTGAAATCTACAGACTTTCAAGTTTATGTGAAAGTTTTTCCCAAAGAACTCAGATAAAATTTGTATAATAGTTGCTAACTCCACTAAACAGTGACAAATCATTACTGGAAAGTCAACTAAAACAATTTTCGTATGTATGAAATGAAGCGACTGGCTGAGTACTTTACAGCTATTTATGTTAATTGCATTGGGTTAAAAATAAAGTTATTTAATTTGTATATAGGAAAAAAGTCGTTAAAAATATCAGACCATCGGGTGAAGCAATGCATTTAAAAGATTGAACTATCCTCTATACATAAACAGCGACAAAGTGCTTTTTCAGGCACGACAAAATTTTTGATAATTGCCTATTTTTGCAATCCAGGTTGGATTTCAAAATTATTGTAAGAACTCTATCGAACAAATTCTAACCAAAATTGGTGTGTTGTTTTATTATTTCATAATTGTTTCTTGTTATAATATTTACGATCCTGAGTGCTATCCAAGTGTTTTAAATAGGGTGGAAAAACATTTTTTTACCCATATTTTGTCAATATTTGTTCCTTTGCATTGGGGTTAATGCATTTCAATGTTTGGCACCTATTCCTTTTTATGATGGATTTGATTAGATATCTTTTATATCCCTTCCATTTTTCTTTGGAATGTTAGTTTTCAAGTTTGAAACGGAAAAGTTGAAACAAAGGTCCTTTTTCGATTTTTTACATTTTGTTTTTTTCGTACGTTTATCACACATTTTACAAGTTACGCATATCGAAATTATTGTTTCTGAAATATTTCGTAGATATTCCAGCAAAAATGTTAAAGACTATATAAATTGAGAAGTTGAAAAAGATTATTTTGGAACGGGGACATTTTTAAAAATATGCTAAAGTGGTAAACTTTCATTTAACAAAACGTAGTCTGAAGCACTTAATTGTAATGTAAAATTTGTATCGCCTTCCCGCCCGACTTTAAGGCTATCTGCAAATCTCATTTTTTGTTATCTTGTCTGTAGTAGAGTCTGGGAGTAAATTACCTGAAGACATAAATGGATGACTTGTGTATTTTGAATGATGATTCTTAGGAATACCATAATACAATTTTACCTGGCTTAGGTATGCGAGCGCTTGTATTAGGAATAAAAAGTCTAGATTGGCGAATTTTTTGTCACTATCAAAATAATATGGCCTTGGCTATTCTCAAATTAAATTTGAAAGTTCTAGAGTTCTCGCAGAATTATTGCATTCTCAGAGACGGCATACATTTAAACTTATTATAATCACATTAGGAGCTAACAACTTCGTAAGTGACATTTTTTATCAGTTGGGTGATCGTGATCATGTCTCGCAGGTAACAAATCACAATTAAATCTAACTCAAATAAGTGAATTTATGGAATTAAGGGGTATTCGAATAGTTTGGTGATCGAAATAGGCGATTTTATTCTGAATGAAATAACTTCCTTACTTTATGGGAAAACCAACTTGTCAAACATTATTAAATAGGAAAAAAATGTGCATGAGCAGACATAGAGACATGTGAAAAATAATTTGGTCAAGTGCGAGTTGGACTCGCATACTTAGGGTTCCGTACCACCTTCAAGATTCGAATATTCCAGTTTCAGACAAGCAGGGAATGAGTGCATTTTCTTATACTTACCCTTATATCTTTTAAAGGAAGCGTTTTAAATTTATAAAAAATATACACTTTGATTTTCCACACATAGACTTTTTATTTTATCTGCATTAGGATTCGCTTGATTTTTATCACAATACATATGTATTTAATTTTCTAATTTGACCCCCAAAAAGTAACATTAGAGTTTTATTTTACTAATAAACTTTCAGAAATGCCTTTTATAATCTACTGTCTGAGTTTTGAGGCTCTGTAGATTGGAAGAAAAACGCAAAATATGTAAAAGTTTAAATTATAAATTATTAAATCTGTTATTCAAAAAATATAAATAAAATATATTTTTCAAATTTTAAATAGTGTAGTTTCTAAAGTGGGAATTAAGTCGATGTTTAATATTTTTAATATCTTTTAAACAAATGATTTAAAAATATGATATATTTGTAATTCACATAATGAGCCTTTTATCTGATATATTACATGATGCGTTTGAAAATTGAATCTTTATTTTCCATTTAATTGTATAATTTGTCCCTAAAATTACTATGGGGGTTTTCTAGTAATTTATTTTCCGTTTAATTCTATTATTTGGAGGCCAAATAATAGAATTAGGGATTTTTTTTTCATATTTTTCCTATAAACAAAAAAATGAGGTTTTAGAGTTTGGGAAATAACGGGGAGAATGGGTAATTTTTTTTAAAATATTTTTTTAAATATATTTTAAAATATTCATTTTAAAAAAATTAAAAAATATATTTGTACCTATTCGACATAATGAACCCTGGGATTTGATATATTATATGACCCGTCAGAAACAATTATAATTTTTTATTTTCCATTTAATTCTATAATTTGCCCCCCATAATGAATATTAGCGGTTTTTTCTTATTTTTTCAGTAAAGGTTCAGATGAGGGGCTATACTTCCAGTTTTTCAAAATTTTTCAGCTTATGGTTTCGGAGATAAGGGGGAATGGGTAAATTTTGTTATAATTTTGTTAATATCTTTTAATTTATTTATTTTATAAATATGGAAAAAATATATTTGTTTTCTTCATCATGAGCCCTTTTATTTGATATATAACATGCTGGGTTATAAATAATTTTAATTTTATATTTTCCATTTAATTCTATAAGTTGCCCCCCAAAAAAATTAGTGGTTTTTTCTTATTTTTCCAGTAAAGTTCAGGTGAGAGGCTATACCTCCATTGTTTTTTAAAAATTTTCGAGCTTATGGTTTCGGAGATAGGGGGGGATGGGTAAATTTTTTTATATTTTTGTTAATATCTTTTTATTTATTTATTTTAAAAATATGAAAAAAATATATTTGTTTTGTCATAATGAGCCCTTTCATTAAATATATAACATGATGGGTTAGAAACAATTTTAATTTTAATTTTCCATTTAATTCTATAATTTGCCCCCCCCCAATAAATATTAGGGGTTTCTCCTTAATTTTCCAGTAAAGTTCAGGTGAGGGGCTATACATCCATTTTTTTTTCAAAATTTTCCAGCTTATAGTTTCGGAGATAAGGGGGGGAATGGATATTTTTTTTATATTTTTGTTAATATCTTTTAATTAATTTATTTAAAAAATATGAAAAAAATATATTTGTTTTCGTCGTAATGAGCCCTTTCATTTGATATATAACATGAAGGGTTAGAAACAAGTTTAATTTTATATTTTCCATTTAATTATGTAATTGCCCACAAATATATTTGTGTTCCTCAGAATGAGACCTTTCATTTGATATATTACATGATGCGTTTGAAATTTTTTTTATTTTTAAATTTTTATTTAATTCTATAATTTGCCCCCCAAAATTAACATTAATGGTTTCTCCTTAATTTTCCTGTAAAGTTCGGGCAACGCTCTATATTTCCTATTTTTTTCAAAATTTTAGGCTCAGTAGTTTCGGAGATCAGGGGGGGGGAACGGTCGATTTTTTTAGTTCCCCCCCAGAAGTACCCCTAAAATCAAATTTTTTTCTTTTACGATATGTATTCCTGATCGGGTCACCAAACTATACATTGATACCAAATTTCCGTCCAGTAGTTTAAGAGAAAATGGCTGTGATGTGACAGAGGCAGAAATCCTGAGTGATATTATAAGGGTATCCGTATATTGTATATACGGAACCCTAATAAACAATAGCTAACAATATTTTAATAAGCTAGGACTAAAATGGAAATCCTAGAATTATACTGCCAAAAGTTAAGCAACATCAAGCCACGAAGGTGGGATTTTATCTTTAAATTCAATCATTTGAATATCAGAAGATAAATCCAACTTGAAGTAAGCGTAAATACAACAATTTTAACATTTTATTATCAATTACCTTAATTAAGCCTTGAACAAGAAGAATGATATAAACTATATATGAATAGATAATTAGTTTGCAATTTCAACAGGTATTATGGTATAATAGACTAGTTCACAAGTTCAAAATGGTGTTAATTCATGCTATTGATAGTAAATATATTATTAGGACTGATTGGATTCTGAACAATGGCAGTCCGAAGGGGGGTCACAGAGGTCATGCTCCCGCCCCCACCCCCCCAAAACGTACATGTGAAATTCATAAATTTCTTAAAAAAGGCATATTACGAAAATAAATACAAAATCAATTTCAAAATAATTTTGTTCTCGTAAAATGCGTTACCCATAGCCACCCTCCCAATTTTTGGCTGCGGCCATTCCTAATTTTGAATGATGTATAGAAAGATGTCAGTGTCAGACCCGAACAAAAACAATTGCATTAATTATTAACAGGTTACGATAAGAAAGTGGAATAGCTTGTTGCAATACAAACTCGATAACTGTTAATATTTAAGGAATTAAAAATAAATATTTTGAGAGAAGCAAGTTTTCTAGAAATAAGTCTCAAGTTCTATAACACAATATCAATTAATAAATATTTTTAGTTAATGCTGAAAATAGATCTCCGACACGAACTCAAGCTGTTACCTGCCTCAATAAGTAAATTGTTTTAGAATTTTCGTTTATAGTTGAATAAAACGACGGAAATTAGTGTGCTTCATTGCTAATTCATGAAATGATGTCACTACATATTTTAATTGTTACTGTCAATTAATATATAATTATAGAAGCCAACCAAAAACTATAACATGGAAAAAAAGAGGTTGATTTTTTTTATTTCAGTGCCTTGATATCTGCTTTCTTTCAATTCCTCGCTGCCCTCGATTTTGCCTTGAATTATAATATAATGAAGGTTTTGTATACCTAGGTGTTCTTTAAGAACATTTTCCTATATGAATAAAATGCATCCCTATTTGAGGCCACGTTGAACGAAAGATTCGTTGGTTGGCCTTAAGTTGATTCGAACCACTGTTTTCTAGATTCAATACAAGTTTTCTATAACTCTCTACCAACAAGGTTATTAATATATTCAGTAGCGTTCCATGTTGAATCCTAACAAAAACTTTTCCATAATCAATTCGTTTTGGAGAAGTAAGTACATTTAAGGCAAAAACTATCTCATGGGTGCCAAGTGCGACTTGCTCTGCCATGCACTATGCGTAGAAAAACCTTCAATGCATGTCTCTTCAAACTCTTGATCCGTATTTTGTCCGCTATATCTCCGGAAATCCTATAGATAAGGACCTCAACTATTGCTTTTATATTTCACCAGTATTATACACATCATTAATAAATTTAACTATAGCACTACTATGGTCTTCGTAGATCATTTGATACAGTTTCTTGGCCATTTTGTCTGATCCAGTTGCTTTCTTGGTATTGGATGTTTTTATGGCATAAAAGAACTTACGATTTCAAAATTCCTGGGCGTTCGTCTTGTTTTAGAGTACCATGTATGTTTGTCCTGTCGCCTTCAAGCAATTTGGTTACATATTTACTTACATATACATATTTGAAGAATTTTTCGTTTATGCATAATAGTTTTACCCCAGCTATCCATTAGTATATTAGTGGCTGTTTATGTTATACAAGCCAGCAATTTCCGAACTTTCTTTTACATGTTGAACACATCCTGCCTTCCTTTGAACTATTCCATTGTCCAACATCAATCGGTTATACATTATTATTTCTTTAACAACTCGTATGTTGTTTTTTTTCTCTATTCTTCTGCTTTGCCCATCATTGTTTCTTGTGTCTATTTGTTAGTCAATGTTCTTCTGATATTTTTTGATACTTTTTTATTTAAATCAGTTGAATGTGTTATTGATTTTTTAAATTAAATTGGTGTTGGTATTAGAAAAATAGTAGCCCAGATAAAATTCATAATATTGTTACAAAGTGAAGTTCTAATTCACACCGCTACTTCAAAAATAGGTCCAAGTTGTGTTAAAAAGAAAGCCATTGCAACTATCCGATTAACTCACGCAACAACTAGATGTTGTCGAGCATCTGCACCAAAACCACTCACTTGAGGGGGAGGGGGGGATTTAGGCACCGCGAGTGTCAGTGGTAGGAGCATGAGATCAGGTGTTTACATACTGGCGTTGCGCACTTTCCTGCTAACTTCGGGATAATATAAAGGAGGTATTACAGTTCGCAAATTAACATTCACGTTCTTAGATCTATACTACTCTACTATATAGCCAACACAGACGTACTAGAAACTTCTCGACTTGCGAGGTATTGAAGTATTTTTATCGGTCAAGCTATTCTAACTTGATTTGGTCTAAAATTTTATATATTTTTACAATTTTTATTGTAAAACATATCGACTGCTGTGAATTTTAAGACAGCAGATCAATAGGTTTTTATTTTAATCTATTTAAATGCACCAAATATTCAAATTTCGGGAACATATATTTAGGTTTTACTACGAAAGCAAAACAAAACTTTGTAAGCGACAAGACCTTCTAAAAATTTCCTTATAAAAAATTAACCTTGTTCGTTGTAGGGCATTATATTTTTCGATGAACTATTACAAAAAAGTTCTCTTTACAAACTTTAATTCAATAACTGAATTCAACATCTCCATTATGAAATCCTCACAAAACCATAAGACGTTAACTGAGACATGCTTTACAAAACTCGCTTTGAACACGTAGGATGAGTAGACAAATCCACGTTCTAAAGAATAAGCACCAGTGGCCTAGACAATACGCCTCAACAAGATACAATACACCGAGTACAGCTATATCCGTGCCCACTTTTTCCTCTCATTGTAACGGTCCCGGTATATCTATCGCTTCGTCTATGATCTATGATTTCAATACAGGCTAAGCAAGAGGTTTCCGTGACCGACAGATTCACCGTAATTGCTAGTTCTCTCTTCGGCCTACTAATCCATATCTTCAGTAATGCTTGATGTCTAAGGAGGTGTAAAAATATTAATTCATTCGTGTGCATTGAAGTTGAGGATCTAAACGTTGGTGTAGTTATTAACGAAAAACGAACTTTGTGCTATTTAACCGATTTCCAAAAAGGAAGAGGTTATCAATTAGACGTGTTTTTTTTATGTGTCACCTGATTTCTTCTCCTGTTATGAACCAATTTGAGAAATAATTTTTTTGTTTAATAAATTTTAAATTTGACAAAAGAATTCTATCGTAATGAAATATCCACAACGTCTTACCGATTACTATGTTTTTTTGGGGTTCCGTATACCGGGTGCTTCAAAAAAATGTATACACACTTTAAACTATTGTAGTTTTCCCGCTCTACAAGGCTAATGTTATATTTCTTCGCCAGGTGCCAGCATAATCGTCCCTCTATGTTATATTATCAGTTGGAATTTGTAATATCAACATGGGGGACGTACGTTTGAATTTTGAAGAACGTAAGCAGGTTATTAAGTGGTACTGGAAGTTTGAGAATGTAAATGAAGTTCAAAGACAGTGGAGAAGGGAGTATGATACAGAACCACCTTCAAGATTAACAATTACATGCATACGAGACAAATTCGAAGTTCATGGAACAGTGTGTGATGTGCATAAAGGTCATTCAGGTCGGCCTCGAACAGCTACAAGTGATGAGTCATCAACGGCAGTCTTGGAACTGTTTCAACGCTCTCCTAACAAATCTTCAAGGCAAGGGGCACGTGAAAGTGATGTAAGTGCTAGCAGCGTGCTACGCATTCTGAAGAGAGGCAAGTATCGTGTTTACATTCCAAGGCTGGTGCAACAGCTAAATGACGAAGATCCTGATCGAAGGTTGCAATTTTGTGAATGGATTCCGGAGATGGTGATACGTGAACCGGGATTTATGGGTAGCATCATTTGGTCGGATGAAGCCCAATTCAAACTTAATGGAACTGTCAATAGGCACAATTGTGTTTACTGGTGTGAAGAAAATCCTCACATTACAATTGAAAAAGCTGTAAATTTGCCTGGTGTAAATGTGTGGTGCGGTTTGTCTTCAAGGGGACTCATTGGACCTTTTCGATTTGAAGGCACTGTAACTGGTATTAATTACCTAACAATGCTTGCTGATTCCATATTTCCTGCCATTCGTGCATTATACGGTAAAGATGATTTTTATTTTCAACAAGATGGTGCTCCGCCGCACTATCACAGGGACGTACGAGCTTACCTGGATCAAAATTTGTCGGGCCAGTGGATAGGACGCAGGGGGCCAATCGAGTTTCCAGCACGCTCTCCAGACCTTACACCACTGGATTTCTTCTTGTGGGGCACAGTAAAAGATGAGGTGTACAAACGTAAACCACGTAACCTAGACATTCTTTGGAATGAGATTCAAGCAGTGTGTAGAGAAATCTCATTGGACGTTTTGATACGATGTACAGAATCTGTGGTGACTCGTACTCAGAATTGTATTGATGCTGCAGGTCACCAATTTGAACAGTATTAACATTTGTTATTTATGTTTCATTTACATTGGACTTTCAGCTTTCTATTTTCCTGAAATTTAACTTTGTAGAACGGTAAATAAATTTTCTATGGAAGTTCAAAGTGTGTATACATTTTTTTGAAGCACCCGGTATATACAATATACGGATATCCTTATAATAGCATTCCGGATTTTCCCCTCTTTCACATCACAGCAATTTTCTCTTAAACTACTGGACGGAAAAGGTTGACATTTGATATCAGCGTATAGTTTGGTGTTCCAATCAGGAGTACATATCGTAAATGAAGAAATTTTGATTTTAGGGGTACTTCTGGGGGGAAAACTAAAAAAAATCTACCGTTCCCCCATCCTTATCTCCGAAACTATAAGAAGTAAAATTTTGAAAAAAAATATGGATATAAGGCTCATTATGGAGAAAACAAATATATTTTTTTCATATTTTTAAAATAAATTATATATTAACAAAAATATAAAATTTTTACCAATTCCCCCTACCTTATCTCCGAAACTATAAGCCGTAAATTTTTTAAAAAAATTAGAGACAAGGCCGTAGCTAGGAATTTTTTTCGGGGTGGGATTTAGGGGGTGGGGTAAAATTTTTTTTTTGATTGGTGTATATATGTATATTTAAGTGCATGTAATTCCAGGATATATGAAATTGTATAAATATAACATTTATTCTAATAAAAACATGATTAATTAGTCAAAATTGAATTTTTCTAAAAATTCCAAAATTTGGGGGGGTGTTTGAACCGCCAGACCCCCCCTCTACCGCCGGCTACGGGCTTGATTAGAGATATAGGACCTAACTTGAATTTTACCGAAAAAATAAGTAGAAACCCCTAATATTAATTTTGGGGGGCAAATTACAGAATGAAATGAAAAATATAAAATTAAGATTGTTTCTAACGCATCACATAATATATCAAATCAAAGGGCTAATTATGACAAATACAAACATATTTTATCATATTTATAAAATAAATCGTTTAAAAGATATGACGAAATTAGTAAAAACATATCCATTCCCCCTTCCCTTTTTTTCTCTAAAACTATAAGTCGTAAAAGTACATGAGTAGGGTAGAGCTTTTCGAGCTTTTAGTACCTTTCAAACAAATGTCAATTTACCAAAATGTTGTCAATTTCATTTCAGCAAGCAACTGTGGGGTCGTATATATTAATGCATGTTCTATAATCTCCATATTTGGTCTTCCTCGGCTTTAAATTTCTGCTCTATGGTTAAATCATAAACCATAGAATTTCCAAAATAAAATAAATAAATGAAGTAAAATTCTTATTTTTCTAGTTATTGTTTTTTATAGCATGGTAAAATATAAGAATTTGAAATTATCATCAATACTTTAAAATATCATAAAAAAATGTTTTCAACAAATAAATATTATTTTTGATAGTAAATGGTGGCATTTTTTTTCACAGAGTTGTCAGTTGTTTTTAGTATTTTTAACTTATTCATTTTTTGTTGTTTATTATATATTATAATAAACAGCAAAAAGTTTCTAGAAACGTTTAAGAATTCTAACCGATATATTTTGTTAATACACACAGACACAATTCTGCATAAATCTCACAAAGTTTTATTCGGCTTAGGTAGGCAATTGTTCTGCAACAGATATGTTTGGTTGATACGTTTCATTGGTTACGTTTTGGTTCGTTATTGCTGCAAATTGCCAATTTGAGGTCTATAGCTATTTAAAGCGGCTCGTTTTGAGGTTTAGTTTTGGTTCAGAAAGTTTTTATGTTATCCCTTTCAAAAATTATTTTGGCATTACTAATTCTTAGTGAATTACTATAAACAAAATGTCTTTCTTTTAATATAAATGCAGACGTGAACGGCATTGTGTGGTACTGTTACTCTATAGTGTTTTTCGAAATTTCTGTCCGAAATTGAAAGTTAAGAATATTTAAGATGGATCGGTCGAGCTGATCCTACTACAGGAGGTCACCCGAACACAATCCCTTTTCATTTATTGAGGGATATGAAAATTTTAGTCCACTGGCAAGTTTCAAACACAGCAGCAAAATTACTGAAGCGTATTCAGAAAGTTGCTGTTCGAATATGACAAAAGAACCTCAACAGCTTTACCAACCTTCTGTAAAGTCTTTATTGTCATAGACCTCTTCTCTACAGTCCCTAAAGTCATCTCTATCTTGGGACAAACTTCCATTGATTATTTTTCTGGTTGAAGACAACATATTTGTAAAACTTTTATTATAAAGTTAGAGATATTTAATTATTCCATTTACTTTACAGCTGTTCTCTATCTATCTTTACATGGCATTCAAGGGCATTTAAAGTGTCAACACAAATATATTTTGACACTCTCTATTTGTTCTATTGCGCAAATTTTAGGTATAATTCCGCACACGGTTTTTGCATATTAAAATTTTTGATACAATTCATGTAATAAGTCCATGACAAGACCATTATTAAGCTTAGTTAAATGACATACTAATACAACAGATATAGAGCAAAAAGGAAAAATAATAATGGGAAAAAACTATTAACAAAAAAAAAAGATTCTTACTGAACATATTTTATTAATAATAATTTGTGGTATGCATATCCAGTCGCATCTAAATGTATTAATCTCTTGCTGACAATGATTCATGTTTTTGGTTTTGACCGAGAATATGCTCATAGTTGGAGTTCCTAACATAAATTGTCTCACATTAGGGAATGGTTAAATATTTACTCTGTACACTTTTGGAGTCATCAACCAAGGAAACAACAAGGTTTCTGAAACTAGCATAAATTTGACGAGTTTCAAGATATGGTCGTTTTTTTACAATAGCTTGTTGATTTATTAGAAATACGATACTTCTGCCATAATTACACGCTACATTGTTGTTTTACGAATTTGGGAACATCTATGAAAGAAAAAGGTATAGATGTACAATAGGGTCTTTCGAACTAACATGCATTTCATAAGTTTCGTAATACGGTAGACTAAGGCCCCTCTTATAGTAGGAGGTAAACATGTTACAGATACCGTAGTTATTTCTATAAATACTGTGCGAGACTAATGTCTTCAAATACTAGAGAAATTCTGTCGGGAGGCTTCACGACTTTGGCAACGCCCCTGAAATAAAGCAAGTATACCTCTATAATGTGGTTCCTTAAAAGAGCATGTATTCAACGAGATTCGCTGTACGGAATAGTTTGACACCATATTGCCTCTCTTATTGTACGTAAATTTGTTACAATTACAATAGTTCTACCTTAAATACTCTTTGGTGGCGACAGTTGGCCAGACTAATATGTGTACAGATACTGCGGCACAACAATTAATGTAGGAGGCTCCACGTTATAGAGGTTCTACCACCTTTAAAACATCCATCAAAAACGAAATCTTTGAAACGGTGTATCTTAAACTAACAAGTGTTTGACGAGATTCACGATGAAGTAATGTTTGACGTTAAACTATCTCTCTCTTAATATGCTTCACCTCATAAACCTATCGATTTGGCATATGCATCAACCGCAGCGATATTTAGATGAAACATGGCGATGAGATACTTTTCGAATACTTCAAACCAAATATTGATTTGTGACAAGTTATACTTTTCAAAATGAAAAAGAAGGCGTTAGTGTAACTTATATAGAATAACAGTTTCACAAAAGTATGGGTCACTTGGTGAATGACAGAAAAATATTCATAATAAACACAGTTTGTTTACATTAATTTACGGCTGAACTAACAATTATTAGTGGCAAGTATAAAATTAGTCAATTGATAATTACTACCGTAGAGAATATTTGTAATGAGTTATTAACAGACAAATTCACCGAACCAAAACTAAACCCTCATAACAAGCCGCTTTAAATAGTCTCCAAATTGGCAATTTATAGGAATAACGAACCAAAACGTAACCAATGAAACGTATAATACAAACATATTTGTTGCATAATAATTGCGTACCGACATTGTGTAGTTCGCAATTGAGTTTCTTCGACTATTTGATCAGTGGATAATATCAATTCATGTCCAGGGACAAACCAATAATGCTATTATGCAATGGGCAGCGATGTAAAACTTGACAAAAACGCATAAATATTGATATTTCATCATTGAAAGTATTGTTTTTGTTTTAGGTTACACACTGTGACTAAAGCTATACTCTCAATTCATTGTTTACAACATCATGCCGATTGTTTAAAATCAGGAAAAAACAATAGGATTATAAAAGTTTTTAAATAGATAAAGCTGGAATAGTTGAAGTGTTGAATGCTTCTCAGTTGTGAACGCAGTCCTATTCTGAAAGTCAGGACACTCTATATTTAGATAATTTAAAAGGTTAAACATCAGTTTCTGAACGATAGTTGTGGCATCTCTGGTTTTTTGGGAATGACATCACATACACTTGAAATTCTGTATATTTCATAAAGTCCAAAGGTTTCAAGGCCTAAATGTGTTAATACCAATAGAAATAAGGACAATTTGGTTAATTTTGGTTAATACAAGTGTCTGTTACATCAAGATCATTATAACTTTCCTCTAAAATAGAAACAGTACTCACCACAAGCAACTTCTTGAGAAATTTGGTTTGTACAACATTTTCTGTTTTCACACTATAACTTACACTGATTTCTTGTCGAATGCACACTAAAGCTTCAATTCTGGGATGTAGTTGTCTTCTTGATACAAAATCCAGTTTTTTAATGCCCTATTCTTATTTTCTTTAACAGTAACAAGCATTTTTTCAATAGTAGTTTTCGTAGACAAATAACTTGGCAGTACTTCAGAAACTGTTAGTACGGCATCTTTTTGTAGTTTTGGATTAATTCGGTCAAATTCTTTTCTTTCATTATTTATTCGAACTTAGCCTCTGATGACGTACTTTTCTGCAAAATGTTTTATGCAAATTCTTGGATTTCTTAATAACACCAATTCTGTAGGAATATTTCAAAATCACTGTTGTTTTAGCATTTTTAGTCAAACAAAAAGTAGTTACTTACTTTTCACCTTTTTCTAATTTATAATTTTAATTACATCCTGGTACAGTACTCCACTGATAATTTTACACATTTTATCAAAATATACAACTTTTCGTAATCTAAAACTAACATTGGGAAATCCAAAAACTGAAAACGAAAGGTACGCTACACTTTTATTGGGAAAATAGAGACCTATGGAAACAAAAAATAGTAAACCCGGGACTGTAAATCGTTCCAGTCGTTCTTAAGTTTACCAACAAAACATCATTTTTTGGTCAAACGTTCAAATAATTCATTGGTTAACCATAAATAAACTTTTATTCGCTCAAATAAATTCTTCTATCAGTGAACCTTAAATTCTGAAATACACGGTTTTTCACCTCAATATACAGGGTGTTTTGTAGAAGTTCGCCAAACATGGTGGACAGATAGGTGGGCTCATGTGCTATATTATGTAGCTCATATAACATCTAGATAGCTTACGGTTTTTGTTTTTTTTTAGTTTAATTTTTCTCTTAATTCTCTAGATTTTTACCTTAAAACTATTGTAACTTTTTTATTTTTCACAGTATCTTCTCCGAACAAACTTAAATCGAACCTATGATGTTTGTTTGCTCTTTTGCATTAGATATTTGACAGAAATGATGGGTTGAAAAAGTTATATGACTCCACAAGTGGCGAGGTTCCATAAAAAGTAATTAAATTAAACACTTTATCACGTTACAAAAAAAAGAAGCACATCAACCCCTTTCCAATGATATATCACACGTATTGGAAAGTAATCAGTATCATAATAAAATTTAAGATTGTAACTTACAAGGTGACAACTACAAAAAATAAAACATACACTAAATTACAACAATTTTTTATAATTTTTGTTCAAACCGGCTTCTACCGCTACGGATGCAATCGCGACACCTTTTTCTGACTCCTACAGTGTCACTCTCTAGTCGCATCTCATCCCATATTATTTCAAAAGCAACATTTATTCTTTCTCTCAACTGCTCTTTGGTTTCTTGATTTTTATTTCTCTCTCATAAACGAGTTGCTTGGCCCTTCCCCATGCAAAAAAAAATCAAAGGGAGTCAGGTCTGGCGACCTTGGAGGCCAGAGTATTGGGCCAGTTCTCGCTATTCACGCGTTTGGGAATGAATTGTCCAGGAGCTCTCTGACAGTTCGCCTATAATGTTCTGCACATACATCTTTTCTGAATATTTTTGGTCCGTCTTCCAATAGGACTTCATCTAATAAATCGATAAATCATTCATTAAAAATTCAAGTCATTTACGAGATAGATATAGAAACCAAGGAGCAGTTAAGGGAGATAATCAATGTTGCGTTCCAAAAAATGCGGGATGATCGATCTTATGAGATGAAATCCCATTGGAGGCAAATCAATAATATTAAAAAAAGATGACTGTCCAGCACATTATAGGCAAACTGTCAGAGAGAGAAATAAAAACCAAGAAGCAGTTAAGAGCAAGAATAAATGCTTTTGAAATAATATGGGATGAGATACGACTAGAGACTACCACTGTAGGAGTCAGAAAAAGGTCTCGCGATTGCATCTGTAGCGGTAGAAGCCGGTTTGAACAAAATTTGTACCAAATTATGCAATAATTTGGTGTGTTTTATTTTTTATAGTTTTCACCTTGTAAGTTATAATCTCAAATTTCATTATGACACTGATTACTTTCCAATACGTGTGATGTATTGTTGGAAAGGGGTTGAGGTAGAGAAGTTTTTGTAAGCATTCGAAGTTCTCGATGTGCTTCTTATTTTTTTTTGTAATGTGATAAAGTATTTAATCATTTACTTTTTTACGGAACCTCCCATTTGTGGACTCATATAATTTTTTCAACCAATCATTTGTGTCAGGTATCGAATGTAGCAAACAAACATCATAGATTCGATTTAAGTTTATTCGGTGAATATACTGTGAAAAATAAAAATCTTACAACAGTTGAAAGGTAAAAATCTGAGAATTAAGAAAAAAAAAATTAGCCCACCTATCTGCCCTCCATGTTTGGCGAACCTTTTACAAAACCCCTCTATGTATTTACCTCACATTTTTTCAAGTTTTTCTCTTCATAAGAACCTTCCTCGTACTTGTATATTTTAAGGGAAAGATAGCAGAATTGATCCAGCCGTCCTCGAGTTTTGCGCTTAGCACGACATTTAGGGATTCATTTTTTTATGGATTTTTTTAACAGAAATCTACATTTCCATACAAATTGTCAAACATTATCTCTGTGATAAATCTTGTCCAACTAATTATAAAAAAACAATTTGCCAAAAAGGTGCAATCGTTCTTAAGTGCTACATGGAATTCTTGTTTCTTACTTTTATTTGATGGCCTGTAGTAATGTTTTACATTTTTTTACATTTCCTTATTTGAAGAAGTGACAGTTAAATTTGTTAAATTTTATAGATCCCATTGTTTTATTTATTTATTTATTTATACTGTAAATATGTTGATAGTGTCAAACAGAATGGATAGAAGGGAAACAATTTTGTATGAAAATTGATTCCAGAAGAAAGAAAATTAATTATTTTGTTACGAGGTTAACAATGTAAATTAACTTCATATCGTATAATTTAGTTATCTTACTTACGTAACTTTCGTTATTACACGCAAAATGTTTCGCACGTTAGATAAAACACACGAATTAAATTTAATTAAAATTGTAATTAGTGAACGCTAAAACGCTTATAATCATATAAAGTCATTGCACCCGGACAGTATCAAATTCTGCGCCATCCTTCATCTGCAGCTTTATCAATTCGCCATAAATATAATTAGAAATAAATACCAGCCACGAACATAATTTTAGTGGGTAGCCGTAATGGCAGGCGAAGTTATTTATAGGCGAGTCAATGTACAGTTTTTTGACAGAATTGTATGTAGGCAACTAATCATACGGTCTGATACGATTTTCATAAATTTAAACAACGTGCGTCATTGTTTAAACAATAACCACATGGGTTTTTAAGTCCCAGGTCCAACTTCCTCTTCTTCAACCAAAAAACCCTGTATATAGGAAAGATTTTTTTGTTCATTAGTAAATAAAATATGAATATTATCCAAAGAGATGGAAAGCATTGTTTTTGTAGTTCATAATAAAATTATCAGAGATCTGGCTGTCTCGCGATCATTACCGGAAGACCCACCATATAATCCCAACAACAATTTTTTAAGCCATTTAGAAAAATAGGCTATATCGTCACCATCAGAGCCAAATCTGTTTCCCTGGAGTATCTGTGAACACATAGAAGTCACATCGTGTCAGATGTGATGAATATGGGGATGTGGAAGTAATTCGAATGGTAAATCGTTCAATTTCACACTTTGTTCTTGGACTTGAGGAAAGTGGCATTGTCTTAGTACAGCGGTTTTTTCTGCTTGATTTCGTCAACCTGTCGATCCAATAATGCAATACTAGCGTTCGCCCAGTGGTCGAAATTCGACCCTAATTCATTAAAATTATAAGTTGAACATTATTGACGTTATTTTGTCTGTATAAGATATAGAGTTGAGGCGAAATTAGAAAAGTAGGCCAGGCCTTTGTTAACCCTATTATTTCATTGGGATTACATTTATAGAAATAATTCACGAAATATTTTTTTATTTGTGTATATGATTGTAGGATTATTTTTACATAAATATGTCTATGCAACATGTTCGATCCAATTATCGGCGTATTTTTTTTGTTAACCTAAAAGTTTCCGTTTCCGATTTTAAAAATAGAGATGACAAACAACCCAATGAAAACTCTCCTTCGGAATATTGTGAAAATTATATTATATTAATGAATAATAATCACAACAAAAAATTACAAATATTGTTTTCTACGAAAGTTAGTACTACCTGTCCGAAAAATCAATACTGATCTATAATTTACAACACTAAATATTTTCCTATTGAACTATAGGCAACTCCAAAGATAATAAGAGATGGTCATCTCTTGGTCTGAAAGAGCGTTACCTAGCCACTGCCCTCTTTATCATTTGAAAACCAACCTAGCATCAACGAATATAGACTCTTTTCTATATTCGTTGCTAGCATATTCTCTTTGTATGATCTGTGCTAGCATATATAATTACGCAGTGGTTTCTGTTGTCTTGTAGCGTGTTTTGGATTTTAAATTTTTTGAACATTAGGTTGTAAATTTTAAAACCAGCAGTGTACGATTTCAAAGGTAATATGTATGTAAAAAAATATATTTTACTCTAGAATAAATAATAACTTAACCTAATATATTCAAACAAATCTTTAAAATGTTTTCAACAGTCAGAACTTTGCAGCAATGGGACCATGTAATGTAAAATTAATTATCTATAAGATACCCACATTGTCAGAAAACATTAATTTCCAGTATGATTTTCAATATAAAAAATTCTCTTACCATTGTAGTAAGTAACCCATGACGATTTCTGTTTTATGTAGAGAATATCAAGAAATGGGAATCACATACTGTTAATTAATAGTAGTTAGATACACCTATTTTTGAGAATTTTTTTTTGTGAATTAAATTGAAACCTTTTAAAAAACTTTCAAATCTTGTCTTACTTAATTGACAACTTTCAACCTAATCGCTACAAAAGTAAAGAAATGTCGAAATTTAAATCAAATTTCCGGCAGGTGGCTACGCATTCAGTGTCGTCAGATCTACCTATTTATCCTGAATTTGTGCATAATTTCACAATTTTCTGTAATCTTAGTTAAACTTATATAAAAGTTACCCGAAAAAAATAAAACCACTCTAAATTAAAAGTATAAGGTTAAAATAAAGAATATATCAGAAATAAATTGATGAGGTGCAACATAATTCTGATTTTAGTTGACAAACCATATTTACACTGCAATGAAAGTTGCAAACTGCAAACATGCGAGCACCCAATAAACGGCTATTATTATGTATTATAATTTTTCGTTGGTTCTTTTTCAATAGCATGACTATGTAGGTTAACTTTAGCGCAGGGTTAAAATTTTTAGATTTACATTTAATTTAGTTTGTCTTTCACATTGGAGTCAACCTATCTTATGATTTTCTCTCCAAGCAATCTGGCGGCACTGTTTGGCATTGACAGTATGCATGTAAATTATGATTTTTTAATTATTTTATTATTTAATTATTGAACCAATATTATAAATTAATTTTAGCATTCTGCACTGAAGGTCGTCTGTAGCTACTAAACAAAACAAAAATAAAGCAAATCGGTTGAGTGACAGAGGAAAAAATGGTACCTAACCGCATTGTCTATTTATATATAGATACTCGCTGTTGTTCATCTGAGTCTTCGAAACAAAGTCAATGAACAAAACTCCGTACTTTCAACCTCTCCTTTCCATTCAGCGTTTCATCTATTATCGAAATTCAAAAGGTGATTTTCGATGGACATTTTTCCCAATAACACTTTTCAAACTACCAAAAAACAGTATTGATTAACACGAAACTCGTTTTACCTTCAATATCGCGACAGCGACCGAATCGAATATCTAAAATTTTTACATGTTATTTGAAGGTTGGTACTACAAAACAAAGGCTAGACACCGTGTGGCGGCATCTGTCTATCAGTTTTCTATTCTAAGAAATTCTTGTATTACTGGCACTACTTCAATGACGTAACAGTTTGGAAACTTTCCTAATCCTAATAATATCTGTCCTCCTAACACGGAACAGTAAACAATTGAATTGAACGTGATTTTTGAAAATATGTAGTGTTCGAGCCGAATAGTTACTCTGTTCATATTTATCCCAGAAAATGCTAATCTAGGATAGATTGTGCGAGGATCTAAAGATCTTGACTTCGAATTTGCGTTTATTGTTTTACCTGTGGTGATAAATATTCAGGGAAAATCGTACGTATATTTTGTTTCGCTTGCTTTTAGAAGAACTGTTCAAATGGCGTTTAATTTGAAAAATGGAGGTTTGGAGTTCGGTTTAATTACTCATGTTCTACAAAACAAAATACTTTTTAGACTTGGAAATGTCGTTTGTAGTATGTAGTTTAGAGAAACTAGTAAGTCTAAAACATATGGGATTGATAACAAATGAAGACCCCAGTTAAAGGACGGATACCAACGAACAATTGGGTACAGTTAAAAAAAGAGTTGAATTTGAAACCTTAATGCTGTTATATACTCGTGGATTAAATTAATAGTATGTAAGTGTAATAAGTTTGATAAACTATAATGTAGAAAATGGCGTGCTTTTTATCAGAGTAAACTTATGTTTAACTTCTCTACCTCTGATAATTATTTACATTTTAATATTCTAAGATAAAAAAATATATGCTTTATTGAGTTTCTGTTGCCCTTTTTGACGACCATTTACTGCTGCTGCTGGTTTACCTAATATAAAACTGATTACATTCACAAGGAATTTTAAAATGATTTTTTTGAGTTTTGGGGTGGTATAATTCGGTACTTTTTTGATATTGATATAATTTTATGTATATAAAATCTATAGTCTCTAAATATACGGATAAATATACACAAAAATTACATAAAGAACTACGATGACAAAAGTAAAAAATGCCTGAAACCTTCATCATAAAATACAATTTCAAAAGTCAACAATATTACACATAGCATACAATACAAAACTATAACTGAAACGATCTGCTTTCACTTTATTCTTGGGGGTCCGCTTGAGTGTTTTGCATTCTTTAGCCTTTCCTCGATTGCTGCTTGTGCTACCAATTCTATTCCAAGTTCAATCAAAACAAAGCTTGATAGTTTACGATACGAATTATTGGGTGTAGATTTGAAGAACTAGCTTAAGTTTGGCTTAAAGTCACTTATTCTTCTATTGCACAGTAGACAATGATCTAGATAAGGGATGGCGAACCAATAGTTCTCCAGCCACAGGTGATTTGTATTTTATTTTTGTCACGATTTTTTATTCCATGAATTCACTGAGCGATGAGAACCTGTTTATTTCTCTTACCAACACAAATACTACACAATTTAAAGCGGTTATTCTATTACTACTGTTGAACCCTAACGTATGTATTTTGTAATGACAAAGTTAGTGCGTTCAGTTTTGGAAACACATGGGCCATAAAAGCTCTGTTGAAAAGTTGGTAACTTGGCAATTGCGACTCTCATGCAGGATATAATGGGTAGACGTAGACTGGGTTTGAAAAAAAGACGTGACATAACATCAAACATATTTAAGAAAGAGTTACAATAATCATCAAGCTTTCGACTTTAAATAAATAAAGGGAAAACGTAACAAAATTAACAAAAGAATATTTCTAAACGTCACTTTTCCGCGATCCGCCCTGTATTTGAAGTACAATGTTACATATTATGGGGCACTATAGGAGAGGCTATATTTTCTATTTCTCTATCAGTTTTATTTTTCATTTTATTCACGTAGCGACTCAATGTCATACAGTTTGCAGGTTTTGGCTATCAGCATTCCTCAAGCTCGAACCACTTTCGACGACTGCTAGCTTCTCGCATATTTTGTTCACTATGACACCCAATGTAGTCCTACGAATAACTTTGATTTTTAAATTGAATCACAAGACCAACGTTGGAGTAATGTGACAGTGCCCGTTACTGAGTGCCCCATAGATCCAAACAAAAAAGAAACCCATGAAATCAAAGTTACAGATTAGGAATGCTGCCAAAAAGTTGAATAATAAGAGTATTTTTATACAGAAAAGGTAATAGTTACCCAAATTCTTCTAGCAAGGCAGTAAATCAAAAACAATTCCGATATTTTAAAAGAAAAAAGACCTTAAAATACTTTTTATTATAAACTTTTCGAGTAGGAATCAAATCAAATATGAAGCGTTTTGTAAGGGCGGCGGATCTGCTTGTCAAAAACTTAGAGCATGTACCTTCTGGGTATAGCCTACCAGGCACAGAATCGTGGCAACGCTAGAGAGAGAGAGAGAGCAATAAAAACAATAACAGTCTATGTCACTTGGTGGATGGAAGAAGCCAATGAACAACATGCTGAACGTATTTCCCAACCGAGTGAAATAGCCTTTTGTCCTCTCTATTGTCCTCTCTCTTTTTAGTTCTATCACGATATTTATACACTGCAGGCTATCTCCAGCAGGTACAAGCTCTAAGGTCAAAATAGCAACATTGCTCTGGCGGAATTATAGAAAGAGATGGAGATATAGATATTGTAACACTGTGCCCCTTGTCACCCTACTGGTAAGCATTTTATTTTTTAATACTGATACTTCTCCTGTCATTGCCTTAGCTCCATCTGCATAAATATTATGCAATAATTCCAAACAAGAGGTTTTCTCCAATAAAGTATTGATCGTGTTAAAATTTCTTCTTTGGTTGTTCAGAAAGCAGCGATGAACGGAGAGCATGTCATAATTATTGCATGGATATGGCACAATTACTAGCAAGATTTTGCTATCATTTTCTACTGCACTATCGGTAGATTGCTCTAGGTAGATGTTACTTTTACTCTTCAACTTTACAGTTCACATTTAATTTTAGGTTTCCGAACCCTCTTAAAGACTTGAGTTAAGACTGGTGTGAAGTAATTTATCCGATATGCAATATAAAACAATCAAAATACAACAAAAATATCACTTATTTCGTCCTTAGAATTTCCTGGCACGCCAAAGCTTGGACATAGAAATAAATGCAAGATTTGACAGGCTGTTGTAAAAAGGTTCGCCAGCCATGATCTAGGTCTTCATTCTAGAATCACTATTGAGGATAAAACTTACATCGTGTTAATATAAAATTAGAGTATATTGAGCCTATAATTAATTGATTGATTTATATTGCGTTATATTTGAAAACTCAATTACTTCTGAAGGAATTGTGAAACGAATTGTAGCAAAAAAAAATTAATTATCTTCCAACAATGATAATTCCTAATTACTTTTTCCCACGGTGTCGGTAATTATCTAAATGAACAATAATGATTTTACATAAACAAAAATAAAGAATTCGTGTCAAGGTTGATTGCATTGCATATTGTTTACAAACAACAGGTCAGTGAACTCTTTTTTCTCTCATGAATTACAACAAAAAAAAGTCAAAGATACTATTAACAAGGTCCGGAGAGTTAGCGCATTGAATAAATGTTAGATTATGAGAAAATTAAGGCAGTACATGAAACATTTAGAATTTCTAATTTATTACTATGGAAAGGGCACTGAACTTGTTAAACGATAATTTAGAAAATTGTTGCTTTTCATAAATACCACCGTTTGTCATTTTGATTATCTGAAACTTGCATGAAATTCATTTTTATAGGAATAACTGTTGTTAAATGTCAATATTTATTTGGCATAACTATTCAGAGAAGTATGTTAATGTTTGAGAAATGATGACATTCCGTGTTTAATTCTATTATTCCGGATTTTTGCAATCAGTAGTAACTGTTTATTGTAATGACCTTGATGAATTGTACGGATTCCACTATTATTAGAAATTTGTTCTGTTCAACAATTTACGATGAGCGAGAGAACTTACCAATTATTGTAATATTCTCTAGATAAATTTAATTGATTTCTAATACTTTTACTACTATTACTACTTCAATTTGCAAAATGTTTTGAAGCAACTGTTAAACCACCTTCCTCAGTTGTGACGAAAGTGTGGCTCCATTAACCTACTTGTGATCCCAGGTTATTATCCAAATTTACATTAACACATAAAGATGTAAAATTTGTTTGTTTGTATGTTTGTAAGGGTATTCTCTGGAAGTACTAAATCGATTTTAAAAATTCTTTCACTGATAGAAAGCTACTCGATCTGTGAATAACACAGGCTGTAGTTTTGATTTATGGAGAGCGAAAGCAGTTTCTATCGTTTTTAAGAAACTCAACTAGTAAATATACTCTTCTGCGCAAGTAAATGTAGTGGGGTTTAATTATCTTGCAAACATTAAGTTATTTCATGACGAGTAGCTTGTAAATTATTTCTTGAAAGAAACATAACTTCTCAGAGACCGAAGCTAATAAAGACTCGAGAATTGATAGATTAGTTCCTTTCTTTAAATGGATAAATACGTAATTTTGTGAAAATTCAGTTATTTATTGGGTGGTCTTTTTTGCTACAGGGAGATTCAATATTAAAGAAACAAAAACAAAATGTTTTTTGAAAAAAATAGTATTTGTGGTGATGATATTATTTCTTCTAATTAATAGAGACGTAATCCATAATTTTTAGAAAATTCTATTAATGCATCGAGTGGGGGGACCAATTATTATTAGAGAAAATTAATTTCAAAGAAGCAAGAGATCTTTTTTATTATTCCATTATACATTGACTCATTTTGTAAATTGAATATCCACGTGATTCTACATTTAGCTAATATTAATTGCATTTATGATTTTACTGTCTCATTAATCGCAAGTCAGAAATGTGAAATGATATAAATGTCTGGCTAAAATTAAATAAATATCAAAAATGACAAAAATCTCAAAGGTCATTAAATGTCGCAAATTTAAAAAAATATAAAAAACAAAAAATGCTTAAAACAACAAAAATGAGAATCAGTTTCGACATAACCTAAAATGTCAAATGTAAAAAAAATTCTAAAATATCATAAATTTCAAAAAAAAACAAAAAATTGTGAAAAATAATAAATGAAAAACTCGTCAAGAAAAAAATGTCAAATACGCCAATTTGTTTTCGTCATGCAAGGACGAGGCTGGTGAGATATTGATATATTATTGGTATTGCATTCTGACGACTTACCGAGAATATTATGGTACAGCTTTTCCGTATTCAACCAAAACCTCTGGAAACTAAGGACAGATAATACATCTTATGGGCATTTATAAAAATGCTACTAGCTTGTTAATCCTGAGGACAGTTACCTACCAAGATTTTTATCGATATTAAATCTCTGTCTTATTGAGCTCAGAAGTCCAGAGAATCTTGAAATGCTCAGAATTGTTGTGTAATCGACACTGCAGTATATTCTTTTTTGTCTTCGAAACTACCATTTACTTCTTCATCATGTGTCCACTATGCATTTCTGTACCATTTTGTAATATGCATAATGGTTCAACGAGCAACCAACGTCAACACTTAGTTGTATACGGGGAAGCAGGTCTTTTGCTTTTCTTTTAGGGTACAGAATTTTATTTATCTTTTTAAATCTGGATAACCCTTTTTCTAAAAATAGCAGAAAGTTGGTTAATCTATTATTTACACCCTTAGAAGTGACTTTCCTTCAGGCTTTCTAAGATTTGGACTTTTTCGATCCACTTGGCAGGGGTAATCGCCTCTCATGGGTCTTTGGATCATATTATCTATATTTTTAAGTATACAGTGCGACCAATTGTTACAGACTGATGTCGAGAACTAAACCTCAGTAAATTTAACTTCAGACGAAAAGAATGGGTTTGTTCCGGGTAGGGGAACTGGCAACACATATTGAACATTCTACAAGTTATAGAGAAAACCAGTTCTAAGTTAGTGTTTCGTAGACTATAGGAAACCTTTTGACAAAGTCAAATGGTACAAGCTTTGAACCATACTTATCAAGATTGGTACACCTAGATATCTCGTGTATATAAACCAACCCACTATACAAACCGCATTCGGGTCAACAACACCCACTCCGATACCTCTTCAACTTCGGCTGTAGTAATACAAGGCTATATTCTTTTCCCGCTTCTTTTCAATATATACATTGAGCACTTTATGACAGAGGTTTTTGAATATTGAGATGGCGATATTGCAGTTGATGGCAGGAAAATCCAGAACATCATGTCAACGCACGAAGCAGAATATACGCTCTAGAAATTAACACTTCAAAAAACAGTGACAATCGTAGATCGCCGGATTTAAGACGAATACAGGAATTATGTGGAAGAATGGCAATGGCAAGATGTCGAACTAACTCATGCTCATCTGGAGAGATATTGCCATTACTAACAATACGAAACTAAATAGTGTACAGTCCATTGTGTTTCTCTTCGCAACGTATACTGCAAAACATGGCCAAGAAGATGGCAGACCACCGCAGAAGCGACTCACTGGAAATGTGGTGTAACAGAAGGTTGCAGCGAATACCAGAGACTGCCCATCGCACCAACAATTCGGTACTCAAGCAACTCAACCTTAAAAGAGGACTTGTTGGCACTTGTTAGTCGGTAGTTTTAAAATACTTTGAACACAGAAAACCAGAAGCGATGGCATAACTTATCATTCAAGAATAATTCGACAGAGGAAGACTGATAAGACGATCACAATGGCGTTGAGTAAGCCAACTAAAAAGTCTTAACAAGTTAAAGCCTGCATCAAGCGATTTTTCACTCAGAATACAGAAGTAGCAGAGTCGCATCTCTTTGTTTGGACTGTGGGGGACAAACACAACAAGTTATATGCTGTTGTGACGAAAATATATTTATACATTTACAAATATGTATGAATGGCTTCTGATCGTTCAAAAAAAAATAGTGAAGAATGCTTAAGAAAAATTAACGTAGAATTGAACGTTTCCTTAGACCCCTTATCCCCCTATCACATCTTGTCATACAAAGTGATCCCTTCCCTCCAATTACGTGAAGGTAATTTGAGAGGGGCCCCTACTATTTTTTAACTTGCCATTAAAAACTAATTTGATAACATTCACAATAACGATAAAAATAACTGTTAAAGTTAAACAAACGAATGCCAGATTAAATATTTTGTTTCATACGCACCGTCATGAGATTATTTATTGTGGGTAATGTCAAGAGACCAGTTTTTGTAATTCTGTACCAAAACTACTTTCACCAGTAAATCACTCACAAATCCAAACAAAACAACATATATTGAATAGACAGGTTACGTGATTCTAAAACAAACAATAATGGTGGAAAACGAGTATGTAATGAGTAGGAGAACATTAGTAAATAGAGCCACGAAATAACAATTTCATAAAAATAATACCCGTATGAATTTCATAACATGTTTTTAAAAAAAAGTAAACAGAAACTTTCGATTTCAGCAACCTAACGAGATTGTTGTCATTGCCGATTAACTTAATGCTCACCATATATTTTATCTTGGAGTTTTATTGGTCGAAATTTGTCACATGCCGTTTTAATACTTCATTAAAATTCAAACATGAACCATCGTCATCTACCAGAGATACGGTTTGCGGTAACGGGCAATTTGCCGACGACTAAATGATCATTTTTAAGGCGTCTTTTTGAGAAAAACATCTCCAATAAAAATTCGAGAGCGTGAATAATCTCCGCCAACCGTGTTTCTGGTGAAGAGCCGTAAAAAAATCCGGCAACATCTCTCGCTGACTTTCGCGAGCGGTTATTGACCCCGGCCCACTTCTTACTCAGTCAGTAAACCGTTGATCGAGTCGCTTAGGTTGGTCGGGTGCCATTTTGCCACACATCTACGACTACCACTACGTCTCGTATATCCTCTTATAGCACAGGAAAAATTAGAGTTTACCTTGTAGGCCTCTATAAAAGATACGGTGCACAATTATTTTTCATTTGGATCAATTTGCCCATTATGTATTTAATGATGATTTAATAAACACTTAAAATTTATTTCTGCTAGAAGCAACGGTTTGGTTGACCAGTGCATTAAATTAACAAAGAAATTTAGGGGCTTCTCAACCAATTATTTTATTCAGCTGGCAACAGTGTGATGATCCCTTCAATCGAATACCTTTACCTTGAACTTGAACACCTTATTTAATAATAAGACGCGGTAATCCACAGGAAGTGTAATATAAACATCAATTAGAGCTAAACTAAAATTTTTGCTGAATCAACTTTTTATTTTAGAAGAAGTATACAGTGATGGGCAAATGTGTGGAACCAAGTAAATATCTCTGGAATTACTAGAGATATCAAAATGAAATTTGGAAGGTGGATACTGAAGTAGATTGCCTATTTGTTTCCAAATTTTTTTACAATTTTGATCTTCCTGTTTTACCGGAAGTAATGTCGATTTTAAAATTTACAATGGAACATCCTGTATAGTATTTTAGTATCTGATGAAATATTTTATTGCGAATACAAAAATATCGGGTTTGATATTGTTTACTTCAATACCTACCGAGATATTAACAGAAAAGTAACTAAGGAAAGGAAAAATTCGATGGTAGCTAAACTCTGTTCAGATTTCATTTACGCCCGATATAAACAAACCGCTCGGTAAGGATTTGTATTTCTATTGGCCAATCGGTGGCATTATACCGTCACAGCCAACAGCACTGCTTGTTCCATAGTCGAATACACGTGCGTTTGTTTAAATCAGGTGCAAATTAAATCTGAATCAAGTTTAGTAGTCCATGAAATTCATTGCAGAAGTGACAGTAGTTGTCAAAATAAGTTATTAGTGTTTTTTTATTTGAACGTAAAAAGATTGTATTGTTTTAATTTGATCGTAAAATTTTTCGAATTAAGTGAAAGAGAAAGAATAGAACTATTAATGATGATTGGGTATGGGGAGAGGAAAAGGACGTATCAAGAAGTTTGTGACCTTTTTAACATTGTTCATCGGAATACAAAAATATCCCGTTCAGTAGTGACGAAAACTTTGCTAAGGTACGACACAAGTGGAACAGTTAGTAATTTACCAAAAAGTGGACGGTTAAAAAGTGCAAGTAATGAAGGTGTAGCTCAAAATGTTGCTATATCTTTGGAAGAAAATCCTCACTTATCCACTACCGACCTCGCCAATATGCATAAAATTAACCGTCGTGAAACGATGATGGATATTTGTAACCGCGATAATAATTTTGTAAGGAATGTGGTGTTTTCAGACGAGGCTACATTTTGTTTAAATGGTACGGTTAATCGACATAACTGCCGCTACTGGTCGCAAAGTAATCCTAATTGGGTACAAGAGGCTCATACACAATATCCCAAAAATTGAACGTTTGGGCCGGCATTTATAACAACAGAATCGTGGGACCCTTCTTCCTACAAGAAACTTTAAACGTATTTACAGCTCTTGGAGACACAAGTTATTCCGGCAGTGGAGGTAAATGGACTATTACCAAATAATATCAGGATGGAGCACCACCCCATTACGCCTTACTAATAAATCTAAAAAACAATATCATTAAATCAAGAAGATTATATTCATCAGTTTTTTTAAAATTGATATGAGTCAATGTAAAACTGTTCAAACTCCAATTGAGACAAATTACAATTATGTTGCTAAATATCCCTATCAACAAATAATAGATTGTCTCGTATATTTAGCTGTAGTTACAAACCTGACATAGCATTTGCAGTAAGTTTTTTAGTCATTTTAACAATTGTTTTACTAAAGAACATTGTTCATATGTTAAAAGATATTTGAAACTAACATAATTTTATAGGTTACGGTTAAAGTATACTAATGGGACTTCAATTTTACAAGGATTTGTTGATGCTGACCAGGGTGTTAACGTTATTGGCAGAAGGTTCTACACTGGTTTCAGTTTTACACTATCTGGCGGGCAGCTGGCTGTGTAATTTCTTGAGAGCTTAAAAAACAGGAAACTGTTGCTATTTCTAGCAGTGACGCTGAGTACATGGCTTTGGCTAAAGCATACAAGAAGAATCTGTTTACTTAAGAAATTACATTTTTAGGTATAGTGGGGGGTGTTGTAATCATATTAACCGTGTAATGTACTATTAGCAATGTCATCTATGTAGTGTGTGTAACTATGTTTGAAGGATGGAAATAAAAGTCAGTTTAAATCCATCCTTCTAGGATTACATGTTAAAATTTGTGTGAGCATAAAATCAAATTCTTAAAATATATTTTTCAAATACTCTTTCATTAGTCATGGTGTAATATCACCTGACCAGAAAATGCAATGAAAACATGAAAAAATGTTACATAGAGGTTTCTAGAAATCTGGAAAACGTTTACAATTTATAGATAACCACTAGGTCTAAATTTCCGATTCTACCTATTAGGTTAGAGAAATATACAGACAAAGTTTTCATCTCAACTAACATTATTCACAATCTGCCTATGATTTTCTGTCGATTGGAAATTGTAATGAGAATCTTCTGCTTCTTTGAACGCCTCGATAAGTCACATGTAGGTGAAGTTGTTTTATACCTACATTATTTCTTAATTAAAATGTATTTTATATAGGGTATCCCATGTCTGTTATCCCATAAAACTGCTATCATTATTTTTTAAATAGACTGTAGAACCTAATACTGGTATCTATGGAAATTACTATTTATTGTTGTCAGGGTAAAATATCACACACCTCCATATTCTATTAAAATGTGGTTCTTATTCTCTACTTATTTATTTGAAGACTATTATACACACATCAACGCCACACAAGAAACAAGACAAGAAGCACAGGAAGTGAAATTTTCACTTGAATCACCTTGATGTATATTCTTCGGAGCGTAAGCAATATGTCCTTCACTCATGAAGGAACAAAACCGTCACCTCTTCATTATTCTTTACGTGTTTTTACGGGTCACGCAGGTGTTCTTAATTGTTGTATTATGAAGTAAACCACACGTAAACCGTTCAATGTGGAAAATAATTATAGAAATAAATGATACTAACAATCATACAGACATTTTATATAGTAGTTTTCTTAGCAATGCGATCTACAATGATATGTATGTCGTTGGTTGCATCGTGAATCTGTTTATTTTTACTTATATAAAAATTAAATTTAATAATATACCTCTATTCAGTGTGTAGATATACGGACAATTAGTGAATTTTACTTTTTCGTGTTTATTAAAATCATCAAGTTTTTCTTTTTCTTGATTTGTTTTCTTAATTGCTGGTGTATTTACACACTTTCATTTAACTTGCTACACCATAAAGTATGAACAAGGTTAATGGCTTTTATATATTATGAACTGAAAAGTAGGAAAAATACCAGAATATAAAATTAAATAGTATAGTTGCAGAAGAATCCCTAAGTAGTTCACTGATCAAATGCCGAGGTAGTAACTAAATGCATTTCAGATGATAGTACTGGTCAGTATGAATTAAAAACTGACATATCTGTCTTGTATAGTTAAAAACATCTACCATTATTAACTTTTTTAAATTCTAATTCATCTGGCAACTTTTCCGTAAGAGGGTATGGTACGGAAAGAGTACACTAAAAAGTGAAATGTTTTTAAGTTTTAAATTTGGAAATACGTAGCTTTTGTATTTATTTTATTCATTTTGCACAAGGTATGATTGCTCCTTTTCAATAGATTGTTAATAATTTTTTTCAAAAGAAAACATTCAGTGAAATACAATGCCAATATGTTATGTTTGATTTACTAAAGTTAGGTTTTTTTAACAATTCCTTGATTGTTGTTTGTTTAATAATAATAATTTACTTATCCACAGTGAAATTAAAAAAAAACAAAAGTAAAAGTATAGGTATCTAAAACGTATCATACCGACCCAACCAACATAGAATTGGGAAATTTTACAAGTAATTCAGTTGTTTGTTTATTCCTTGCTTAATGTTTCCACATTCATATTTCGTAAACATAAACAAAAACTACACAATTGAAAAACAGCAACTGAAAATTATAATTGTTCAAATTTTTTTTTGGAATATAGAACTGGAACCTTCCGCTAGAACTCCTTTATTACGGTCTACGCTTAATGAACAAAACCAAATTTCTGTTTCATTACCTCTCTTGAAAACATAAATGCGTGTTGCCTTAAATATACCATTTGATCATGGTGGAGGATTTTGTTCATTGTTCTGTTCAGGTGATAAATTTGTTGCAGTTTCGAAACACACATAAGTACTTCCTTTGGCAGACAACTTCAAACAGTTTTTTCTGGTAAATAGTAAACCTTTGACATAACTGATCAGTTCTATCATATACCAAAATATCTGCGCTGCTTTATCTTGCACCCCATATATTTAATAAACTTATACGTAATTAAAGAACATACAAAACTTTGAATTTTGCGAAAACGCCTCAGGATTAAACTGCACTTGACCTAAAGAAAATATTGAAATTTGTAGGATAAGGTTCATCTCTGTAGCTTTGTTATCTAACTTCATACTCTAAATATTGTATTTTAAATTTACTTTAATGGCCTATACAGAAAAGTTTTTTATTTATATTTTTTAATATTCTTTTGAAATTATTAATTAACACTGCCATCTACTCTATGGAGATATTATGGGGGTGATTTCTTAGATTATTTAATAAAATAGTAGAAAGATATTGCTATACGTAATTATTACTTAATGAAGAAATTAGTGAAAAATACTAATTTTAAATATTAATCCTATATTTATAACTATGAATATAGTTCCTATTATAGTTGCAAATTGGATTTATTAGGAAAATATTTACATTATTTACTCTTAATTGTTGACTTCCAATCGGAATATAGTAAGTACACACCAAAGGTTCCACAGCATTTCTGTTAGAATGGGTGTTTTTGATGCTATGGGAAATTCAATAGTCTGAACTAAGGGTAATCATCAAAATGATTAAAGATTTAAATAGAAGGGTGTTCCTCCTTAGATGCAAGGTAGCAGGCATTTACCCAAATTGTATCAAAACTAGACCAACAGGAATACGGAGTTTCAGCAACCACATGAAAAAAAATATTCTGAATTTTAAATTTATCCCTATTTGAAATCCCAATTTTGTGAAAGCTAGAGCTAAAAATGCACTGGCAGATATTATTAATAGTATTAACAAATGGATGAAAAGAGAGTTTGATGCTGGGATAGAAACTATTAGAGTTAAAAATGAAAATAAATGATTTAAATAAAGGTAAGTTCATAGAAATCATAAAACAATTGGCTAAACCAACTAATATGGGGGCTTCACCATACAATAGGTAATTTCTACATTTGTTTCCAACTTACAACATCTCTCGCTCCTCTCAGGATATGCATTAATTTACTAATACTAATAATTTTATGAATAATAGTAATCATATATAGTTAGGGGCGGGGGAGCACTGAAAAACCCAATACCCACACCACGTGATTAATACAATCGAAACATTCATTCCTAGCTACGCTCATACATATAGACTAGGATAGAACAGAATCTAGTAGACACAAATCTACATCAGTGTTGTTCGCTGCTTTACCATATTTAAGATTTAATTTCAAGGCTGATCAATGTTTAATGATCATGCGTGTTAAAAAAATATGTTAAGAATATTTTCACTTCACCCGAGATTGTCAACACCTATAGTGTAAAACATCCCGTGTCTTACTTGGAATGGCATCTACGTGGCATCTATCGACAGGTCTGAAGAGTTATAGAACTGGGACCTTGATTCTTGTGCTCTGGCTTAATGCTCTACAAAAAATAAAATCATTAATTCAGTTTAAATAATTCTATCCTCTTGTGCGCGGAATCTGGGTATCATGAAATAATAGATGAGAAATTGATCTATATTCATTACACCCCTAACTATGCTAATAAAACGAGTGACCCAAATAATTAGAGGAATGTCAAGAACACAAAATATATCCGTATTCATCTTTGAGCTTTGAAAACCCTATAGTACCGCAGCATTTTTCTTAATTCATTTCACTTGTTGTTGTTCTATCATTTGAGTCTTGAGTTGAGTAAGAAACTAATGGTGAGGGTATTTTTGGCACAACTATTTAATTAATATAAATGATGTCACATTTTATAGTCAATTCTACTTTGGGTATAATATAAGATTGTAGGTTCATTGCGAAGTTGATCGCTCTTAGTAGCCAGCGATACTTTAAGAGCCTGCTTGGCTTTTGTACCCATAACAATGGAGTTTGAGGAATGCCGAGTTCCAACAAGACGGTGCTATATCTCATACAACCCGAGAAACACCAAAAGTTTGGTCATAACTATTTGATCGCCCAGGCTTTTGCTTTGAGGCTATGTAAAAGATCAAATTTTCATTGAACACTGCAGAGCCTCAGTGATTTTAACCAAAAGAACTGAATTTTATTGTGCTTTTTAACAGATAAAATTTTCAAGCAAATGTAATAATTTATTTTCTTAACAAAATTTGAAAATTATTGATTAACACATATTTATTTTATGTTGTAATTTGTATTAAATAAACCAATGGCTTAATAACTGTTACCACACCCGATGTATTAACAACAACTTCATAAAAGAGGTTAAGCATCAAAAAAGGTCATCCGGTCTATCATCGTAATTGTTTGAAATAAAACAGTAGGTACACAAACAGAATCAAAACAAAATTATGCGGTTTTTCTAGGTAAATCTTAAAAGAAAACCGATAGATAATCAATTAAATGTAAATGTTTCCGTTTCACAGTTTATGATTAAGTGTTATAAACAAACAAATTTATCATACCGGAAACTTATTAGAACATTAAGGCAATATACCACAAATTACATCTCAATAAGTGATTACGGTATTGTTACTCTGTAATATTATAAATAATTGTTTACTTTTGGTCCCGATATAACACGCATAAATTGTATCCTTTGAACATGGGAGAGTTTCTTTGACCCCGAGGTTGTTTTTGTTCGAAGATTAGAAAGTCTCATTCGTGATGCGTTCGTCGAGAATTTGATTGTTCACAGATTCATCATTATTATAATATGGGTAAATGAACTTACTGCCGGAATACATTTACTTACAAAACTTTTAAAGTTTATTATGCATCGTAGTTTATCTTTTTAGATATGATAATTATCCATGTATGTAATTATTTCAAATAACGTGATTCATTTGTTATTTTATATTTGTCTGATGATTGTTTTGTTCTTTTAAGTGAACAATCATTCCTTACTACTTTGTCCGCTTCTTCTTCTTCCTCAAATGATGTCATAGGAGACGAGAACGGCTTCGATCTACTGATTTTATTAGGTAAAAAGAAGTAAAATATATTGAGTCTAAATGATTTGAACTAAATCTATTTCACTGTTCTTCTATTTCTATTAAATTCCATAGCTGAACTGTCACTAATAACTACTTCTGTCTTGTTCACTTTATAGAGCGTCTTTAAAGGGGAACAGATCTTCTGATAAAAAAATTGCCATCACTTGTCTTATATTTGTAATCTATTTACTTCTACTCATTAGTTAACTCATTGTAAACGTGGTTGTCCCGTAATCTTAACCGGCAGTCCTGCTTCTTACTTATATTATACGCTGTTGTTGGTATTACCTTTCCTTATCTTATATTGGATCTTGTCTTCTGTTATAAAGAAACGAGTAACACACATGTAAGTGGACTACAACCAGGAAAAACTGATGGAACAAATATAAGGATACAACTAGAGCAAATTTTCATTCCAAATACCAACGCCATAAAAATTAAAGAGAAAATATTAATTACTCTCACCAGCAACAAATTGTGTTTCTCCTTGTCAACGGAAAGCATTCTGGAAGCCGAATAGTACTTAAGATTGTTCATTCAGTACTGTTTACTTGTCAAAAAATAATGTCTGCAAGATTATTAATAACAAATCTTAATTTTGAATCTGCTTAATCTGATAGGGTTTCGATAGCTTTGGATCTGCGATCGCCTTTAGTGAATGATAGGAAATTGACCAGGTCCGTTTTATCTGAAATTCGTCATGCGGCACTGGTCAGATGCACTGGATGACGAACGTCTTAGATGAACTAATAAGCATCGCTATATACTCTCCTGTAGACCAGTGATTCTCCTTGTAGATTACCTTGGCTTGGGTCCAGTTAAGGTTGTGATGTTCGCTGGTGGACCAAATGGTGGTCCCTATTATGGTGCTCACAGAGGTTTTTGTCTCCAAAATGGGCTGTATCCAAACTCATAATTTGTGCTGTAGATACAATCTTCTAATACTAGAGCAGTGTCCACCTTCGTTTCTATTATCCTATTCGTTAAAGTGATGCCCGAATTAAAAATCATTTTGATTACATAACGGTGTTCAATTCGCTGAAATATGCTAATACTGGAGTATCTGTCGTTGTTTCCTCTTTATGACGTTAATTTGTTGGGTATCCCCTCGTCACTAGGTCCTCTCTGAATTTCACTTGTGCATCCATCGGGATAGCCTTGGTATGATGTAAATGTTTTTGGCTCTTTTGTTGTATGATTTTAGTTTAGGTTGCTGTGTGATGATTCTAGTTGTTGAGAGTTTAAATACCGACCCTAGTATTCTGGCACGTCATATTAGGTAATCTGTTCCAATATCGTGCTAAAATTTATTAGTTGTGTGATTGGCAAAAAATCCAAAAATCTAATATGTCACCTACATACCTGAATGGCGCAGAGTGAATTAATCCTGAAAATGACAGTTTTTAAGAAAACATAATAAATCCATAATTATGTCTACTGATGTATGGCTTTCGTCTGCTTTGAGATTATTTCTTAATATGTCGAGATATTGGATATTATAGTGAAAGTTTCATGGATTTGATGTGAGAAGATATTCTACCCTCCAAATGATGAATTTTTAGTTAGAGGATTTTTTTAATTCTGCGATAAATGATTATAATTTGTTCTTTTAAAGGAAACGCTATCAAAGTAAACTCGATACGTAAGGCAGACTAGTCTATAAACCTTAATAAATGGTTTTTTAATTTCATTTAATATGAGTTGGGTGCTGAGGAATAGAGGTGATATAGGTGATTCTACAGTTTACGAATGTTCTTGATTGTGCGTGTATGTATAAAGGATAATTTCGATCGTAAGAGTTTCAATTCAAAAACTGATACAAGATAAAATTGATTTTAATACCAGAGATGGTCGATATACTAATAATGAACTGAGGATTCATAAATTGTAAAAAAAAAGTTTGATTGTTTTTTTTTTAAACTTTTAATTTCATAGGTCACTACGCTGTTAAACCACTATATATAAAAAGGGTCAAACAATTCGTCATGGTCTAGGAGTAGAAAGTAGGCAATATATATTTTTACCTATTAAAACTTTTATGAACTGCCTGAGAGTTTCGGTTTTGGAGCCCACCAAGAACTTTTAATCGAAGACTATTGATTTTTCTAGAACAGGCTAGTGTTGTAATAGATTTAAATAGACCAATAAGGCATCCCTCAAACAGACTGGTTTATTGAACCATCATTTTATACTCTTGAAGAATGTAGACGAAGTCGCGGAAGTTTATCTAAAACATTAGAGAACATTCATAAAAACATTAAAGGATCGACCTTATAGTGCTGTTGACAGACGGTTTTGGATTGAGGCATCTTGTTTTCCTCACTACCGAATAAATTGCGTTGTCCTTTGTTTTTTGCATGAAATAAATTTATAGAAACAGATTTTACTGGAAATGTGATGCATACACGAAATTTATCTAGGCGAATACCGAGTAAAACAAGTGAAACCACAACACTGCATTTGTCGCCGGTAGACTGCAGATATGGGTGTTTTTTTTTGGAAGCAGCTACGTTAAACTTCGCAGAACTGTCTTCTATGATTTGGGAGTTATTGGTTATTTCCGAGTTAGTTTGGTTTGGCAATTCATCATGCGTACACAACAAGCGACTGAAGTGTCCAACCTAGTGCTGATGATGGTGATTTAAATGCTTCATTTTGACATCTTACTTGACAATTAAACTTGTGTCCATCCAGTGTATGGACAATTTTGCGTACCGATCTAGGTTTAGGTATCACGAAGTTCATGTACACGAGTTGAAACAACACGTATTGATCTACAATTTCATTTTAAATTCATTCTTTTATCATTATTTTTGGATCTTTCCTACTTATGATTTTGGTTTTCTTTAAATTCATTTTAGGTCCCACTTAAAGTGCTATCTCCTCTAGCTCACTTAACATCTCTTTTAAGTTGTTGAATCTTTTGGCTTTTCTTGAGATGTCTTAATTTTGCCATTACAGTCCTTTGAATACGTCATCCAGGTCAAATTAAATAATTCGGGGTTATAATGTCTCTCTGTCTAATCCCTCTACAAGTATGGATCTTAAATGTGTTCTTTTGTCGAAACAGCATAACATCCACACGTGCGTTTATGGGCTGTTGAAATCACTGGTCCATACATTTCAAAAATGACGATGGTCTGGACCCGCCACTGGCGTACACTCACATGATTTCTATTTAGTTGTGCTTAATGAATATTAATGCCATGAAATGATTTGTGAATGCCAATTTCTAGAATATTAAAAACATTTTTGTATGTTTTATTTCAATTTAATGTTCACCCTTTATGTAATGATGTGACTCCTACCACGAATGAGAAGACTAAGCCTCAGGCAGTAGAACTCTAGCAAATAGTTGTGGTTTTTCCAAAGTGAACTTATGAAGGAGATTATTGAACGACAAGCAGCTATTAACTAAAATGTGAAAGGTATGTTAAAGTACAAGGATATATATTTTGAATCAAAAATTGACAGTGCACCTTTTTGAATGTACACCCTCAAACACCAAAAACGGAGAACGAGGTTACTCCAGCCGTCATCCCTGTTATAGCTGCAATTATTTTTCCAACATATTCAAGCAGCCCTACAACGAAGTTGAGAAATTTCAACTAAAACTAAAATCTACCATAAAATCAGTTGTCCTCTTAAACGCGCATGAAAGTATAAACCCGATGCCAAAAGTGAATATCAAGAGTATACATAAAAAAAAATAAAGTTAGCGATTAAGGGAGAAAACCCGGTTACAGAGTACAATATGAAACTTGTTTCCCCTGTTTTCCACCTTTGGACATGGAATATTCAAATTTTAATTAGAGCATCGTTAAATTATAAATTTATTTCAATAAAATCCTCTTTCAGTCGGCAAAATTATTGCCAAACCTACAAACAAAAAAATCAGCCGTATTGAGAGTCTCCTCTTCTTGGTATTCGGTTAATAACCCGACTTGACCATACAATGTATGGCATCACACTCCCTCTAATCTAAGGGGAAAATTCACTAAACCCCAGATATCCTAGATATCAAAAGGGTTTAGCTCTGTGGGAGCCCTTGCCAGGTTTTCAGGCCCGTGGTTGGAGTCGTGGCGGCAGTTTCCCATGAATTTCCTGACCGTCCGGGCTGTCCCTAACAAGACGGCTTTTTGCAATTGTTTATAAAGATGTTCGTCCAGACCGAGGTATTTTAGATTGTTTAATAGATGTTTTGGGACTAGCCCTGTTGTTGACATAACAATTGGTACAGTTCGTGTGTTGTTCATGCCCCACTGAGTCTTTATTTGAAATTCCAAATCTCTATATTTGGTTATTTTCTCAGCCTGCTTGATATTTATATTATTGTTGTTGGGAATTGCTATGTCAATTAAAGTTGTTTTCCGAGAGACTTTATCTACCAAAACTATATCTGGTCTATTGTGAGCAACAGACCGATCGGTCAGTATCGTGCGGTCCCAGTACAGCTTGTAGTTGTTATTTTCTAAAACAGATTCTGGTTTATATTTATAGTATGGTAATCTTACCGACTGTGATAATTTATGTTTCAGTGCTAGTTCCTGGTGAAGTATTTTTGCCACAGCATCGTGTCGTTCTTTGTATTCAGTTGCAGCGAACGCTTGACAACCTCCTGTGATATGCTGGATAGATTCAGATGTTTGGCAACCGTACCTGCATCTATGGTTGTTAATGGAAGGGTCTTTAACGATGTACTTTAGGTAGTTCTTAGTTGGAATTACTTGATCTTGGATTGCCAATATAAAGCCTTCCGTTTCAGGGAACATATGACCAGAGATCAACCAGTAGTTCGACGCTGCACTGTCGACATAATCTTGGTTGATGTCATTTATATGTCTTCCATGAAGTGGCTTTTCTTTCCATTTCAGCAGTTTCTGATCTGTGGTCTGGTGGTGTAATTGGACATGATGTTGTGTCAGTCGCAGTGGTGTTGAGTCATCAACCTGGCACATGACTCTATGTAGATCAGAAAATTCTGCGAGTTTCTGGAAATGACTACGCAAAATAGAAATTTGTTGATCTAATAGTTTACTTAGATCTGTCAGTCCTCTTCCTCCTTCATACCGTGGCAAAGTTGTACGTTCGACAGAGCTCTTTGGATGGTGATTTTGAGCTTTTGTTAGTAAAACTCGAACTTTTCGTTGTAATTGTTCAATGTCAGTCTTGCACCAATTAACTATACCGAAAGAGTAACTGAGCACTGAACACGCATAGGTGTTAATAGCCTGAAACATATTTTTACTGTTTAGTTTGGTTTTCAACAGTCGTCTTACCCGTCTATAAAACTCTGCTGTTAGGTCCTTTTTCATAGTCATGTGATCAATACGTTGAGCCTGCTTTATTCCAAGGTATTTATAAGTTTAACCTTCCCCCATAGATTCAATTGAGCTGCCATCTCCCATTTCGAAGTGCCCCTGCTGTATTTTGCCTTTAACTATATTAATAATTCGGCATTTGCCTAGGCCAAATTTCATATGGATGTCACTAGAGAACCCTTCTACTATTTTAAGCATATCATGCAGCTGTTGTTTTGTAGCTGCCATCAACTTTAAGTCGTCCATGTATAACAAATGGTTTATCTTTAATGCTTGTACGTTGTTGTGTTTGAGACTGAACCCAAAATTAGTTGAGTTCAGTTTGTTTGAGAGAGGGTTCATGGCAAGGCAGAACCACAGCGGGCTAAGAGAGTCTCCCTGGAATATACCCCTTCTGATTGGAATAGGGTGAGTTTGTATCGAACAGTTGGCTTCATTCAGTGAGATTTTGGTTTGCCAGGTGCCCATGGCATGTTCTAAAAAGTTAATAATACAATTATTCACTTTATAGAGTTTCAGCACCTTAATGAGCCAATCATGTGGAACTGAATCAAAGGCCTTTTTGTAGTCCACATATGCCATGTAGAGATTACGTCGTTTGGCGTGGGCTTGATTGCAGACAACGGAATCAATTATCAGTTGTTCTTTGCAACCCATCGAATTTTTCGCGCATCCCTTTTGTTGTTGAGTAATTATGTTGTTCAGTTCACAATGTTTGAAAATGCGATGATTAATGCATGATGTTATGGAAGGCAAGTGATTGGTCGGTACTTTGCTGGGTCCTGTGCACATAGGTCGTCCTTTGGTAAGAGGTATGTAGCACCATGCGTAAGGAAACTAGGCATCTTGTGTGGGTGGGCAATTACGTCATTTATAAGGGCTGTTAGTGTTTCGTGGGTTGCGTACAGTTTCTTTATCCAGTAATTGTGTACACCATCTGGTCCTGGTGCTTTCCAGTTATGGAGGTTCTTCATTATGTTGGATGTATCTTCCGTTGTAAATGGTTGGTGTTGCATGGCCTCACAGTTCTGAGATGCAGCCTCCTCCTCATTAATCCAGCTGGCTCCGGAGTTATAGGAGATTGTTGTGGAAAGCTGAGTTTTCCAGAATTCCTCGATGTCTGTTTTACTGGGGTAATTAGGGGCTTCATTATTATTGTTGTTGTTAAGTTTTCTATAAAACCCTTTTTCTGATTGTCGGAAGAGTGTGTTGTCTAGTTTTTTGGTTACTGGTTTTGTACCTTCTCAATCGACTTGTGTAGACGGAGAGCTTTTGTCGTAGACTGTCCAGACACTGCTGAGATGTGATGTTTTCTCCATCCCAACTGGGAGTGTATTCGGTTATTGTCCATGATAGTCTTGACAAGCCTTTCTATTCTGTTGTTCCTGACTCCTCGTTGGTACTCGGTCAGTCTTCCAACGTCTTTCCGAAGAGAATTGATTTTCCCTTCAAGTCTTCTTTGCCAAGGTGGTATTCGAGGGGTTTGTCTAAATTGGGGAGGGTCTTGCTTTGGTCTTACTCCGACCCCAATTATTCTGCAGATGGCAGTTGCAGCACAGTAGATGATTGTGTGTAGCGACTCTAACGTATTAGCACCTAAAACATAGGTTGGCAAGATAAATTTGTTCATAGCCTGCAAGACGATACCCAGTTTCTTAGATGATCTTAGTTTGGGAAGAGCTGGTCTAGTCAGTGGATCTGTTCCATTATACTCTCTAAGAGCTCCTTCCATTCCTGCTTGGATCTTCTCAAGCAGGTCAGCGTTGGTTGGCTGTTCTTGCTGTAGTTCTTGAGTCTCGTCCGCTCTTTGTTCCAAAGGTGTTTCCGGCTCTGGATCGATTGTATTTCGACCCAAATAGTTCGCGCTCCCTTTACATTTCTCAAGATGACACGATATTGATCTGCAACTCTCTGTTCAGTAACTTGAAGCTCTGGGTACTCACGACAGAACTCTTGATAGAGTATTTGGCGATATCCAGTCTTGTCCTGGCCAAGGTTCGTGATTCTGTAAAACGTGCGCATTATAAATTCATTCATGGCGCCAGTCCATTTCATGCGCTGTCTTTTCAGTCCCGCTTGAGTGAGCGCTGGCTGTTGATCCTGCGCAACACTTTCTGCGGGTGGAGTTCTCGTTTGACTCCGTTGGTGATGGTCACGTTGTTGTTGTGACTGTGTTGGTGAGTGTTCTTGTGGTTCTTCTGGTTCTTGGGCTGTAGCTCTTTGGACGGCAGGGGCCCGCCTCCTCAGCACCCTGCCACCTTACTGTTATTATTATTATTATTATTTACAGAAAACACTTCAATTATCATTATGAGTACGTACTTTTTAGCTTTTATAGATATCCTTTAATTTACAAGTATATTTTTTTGTCTCTCGTGAACCCTCCATATTTTAATATCTGCTGTATAGCAAATTTATCTCTAATGCCCTCAATTTAACTTTTAAGAATACTTTTAAAAACTATTTACATATTTCTAATTTACGATCCAAATGCAAGCCAAATTTACTTTAAAAGTAGAGACATTTGGAGCGAGGTGAAATCGGCACTTAAAAATGCTTACGTTTTCCGGATTGATAAGGTCGGTGAACTTTTTGCAGAAACTGAAAACAGGAGAAATGTTGCACAGCTGCCATTTTTTTTGTTGAGCACAAATTACATTAATTGGTCGTTAAACTAAACTTTCTCCTTCAAGCTCGATCTACATAAAATACATAATGCGAAGATGTTAAAATTCTGAATATAAAGATCTGATTTTTTTATATAATAATGACTCAATTGAAATGTAAAAGTACTGATGGTTGTCTTTTTTTTTCAGGTGAGTTGAAACAAGATTTGCTTGATGGAAACTGAAGACATAATGGCAGTCAGTTTTTAAATAATTTAAATAAAGTATAAATTTTACGATTTTAGATGACATACAGTGTTTCTCGAGAGATAAGTATTGAGTATCTTTTAAAATAAAAATATTTTTTATTAGAAAATTTAAAAATTAGTTACAAAGTAATGGATTTTAAAGATGTTTATATTCAATAAAGAAATCTCTTATAGTTGTGTATTTCAAATTTGAATATCCATAATAGGTATTATACTTGTACATGAGAGTTACTGAGGATTCTTCGACTAAGGTGTCATCACATTTTAGCTTTAGGTGATATATTGAGTTGAATGAGTGGGATGTGAGCAGAAATTGGGATGGTTGACATAGATTGAACAATAACGGATACAAAATTTCTTTTGGATTCTCCAATTTGTACATTTTGCTTAAACATTTTTCGTTTAATATTTATTTACTCAATATTTATTGCAATTCAAGGACGAAGTCTCAAAGCTTATCGATTGATTTAGAGGTAAAAAAGCTTAATGACTCGAAATATTTATATCTATTAACAATTTTAATTCGCCTAGATATTCATTTGTTTTAGGGCTTTTTGATTAGTTTTTTCATATGTCTGTAATGTTTGGGTTTCTCGACGCTGGAATAGTATTAAACGCATCTATTATCATGAGCGGGTCCAAAGAGGGGAACGAGTGGTGCAATCGTCTCCACCGCGAGCCTCCAGGTCACTGAGTTCTACATCCAAACGAGGAAATCTTATATCCAAGACCTTAAAAGAAGGCGATTTCTGTGGATTTAATGCAATAGCCCCGAAAGAAATATAAGTATTTCCATAGAGAAGTCCTGACAGTCGAGTCCCCCCTTAAGCTCACCTCTGGATCTGCTCCAGTCTTTTATTGAATTCATTTAAACTTTCTACAAGCATGAATTTTCCTCCTCAATTTTTTGTTATGGCCGTAGTAATCTTTCAATATTTTAGCCATACATTTGCTAATTAATAGTTAAATCAAAAATCCCCAAAAATATCCTATCATCCTCTACACACACTCAGACCCAACCGTTCATGTAACCAATAACCGTAAATAAACTTACTTTCATACAATGAAAACTTGTATAATTTATTATTATTAAGTATTACACTTGCTGTTTCTTAAAAACAGTGGTTATATTTCAGGGATGAGAAGAAATATCTGCGTGACTCTGTAGGCATCTTGTAATGCTAATTAGTTCTTGATAATCAAAATCTCGAAACTCATTCCTTAACATTCTTCCTCACCAATAGGTGATAACAGGGATTCTGATCGACGGTAATTAATTAGCGTTAAATATGCAATCCCCATATTTTTTTTCCTTCGAAGATACTCATATTGTTATGGCTTAATGTTTAATCTGCTCTTCTCTAGTGATTAGCTACAGCTTTCACTTCTATAAAACTAATGTTCTGTTTTGGGTAATATCCGTAGTTTGGGGGTGAATGTTAGAGAATGATAAGGTTCCCAAAGTTAACGGACCAATCGACAGCAATTAATTGTCACTAGCATATCAGTCCGATACGACTTTCCATTTTGGAGATAAGACTACAACCAGGGTAGCTTAATGTTTAAGGAACCATGTTCGTTGTGTCTCGGAAAAGGCTGAGGCAATAATACAAATTAGCAATAAATTGCAAAAAAATATGGGTATTTTGACAACCAACATAAAAGTGTTAATGGTCTACAATATCTTGCTGAAGAAAAAGTCGGATTTCTCCACTGCCCACATGTTGCTTTTTATTGAATCCAAGAAATACTTCAGTTTGAATGTGTTATCCTGGAATTTCCGTTTAAATTCAGGCACAGGCATGGTATCGTCGTTTTGTAACCAAGGAGATGTGTTCATTGGTCTTTTTCTTGCAGAAATTCTATTTCATAAGTGGATAAATTTTGACATTATGATTATTAAACTTTTTTCATGCGATTTATGGGTGTTTGGTGAGATTTGCCTTAACAAGTGCTAAGTTTCATCTGGTGTATACGTGTACAATTGTCTAGAAATGGTAACTTGTTTTATGACCTTATTAAAGTTAGGATTTAATCTTTTTAATTGAAAACTACAGTTCATTACTCGGTTTTTCCGTACTTTAGTTTTCTGTTTAACTAGCTCTCAGAGAAAGGAAATCTTCCACCCACTTGTGTTACATTATTTTTTTAACAACGATTGAATTTTAACTATACAGTTCTGAATCTCAAGTTAATTTTTCAAAATGTGTGGTAAAAGGCAAAAATATAAAATAATTCAAATTATTCACTGTTTAACTTTTAATGATGACTAAATGAGTAAACTGAAAGTCTATATTTTTCAAGTATATTTTAACTCTTTCATTTGTTTTTTTATTTGGACCACTTTCTATAAATGTAACTAACTCACTATATTTTGCATCCATTCCAACTTATATTTCAACCATCCTATGTATACAACTGCTTATGTACCACCTAATATTACATGCATGCACACATCTTCAACCGTATTCCTCACAGAAGAGATCACCGGAATAACAAATTTTCGTTTTAATAAGCTAATGGCATATTTTCTGCAATTTCACGCGACTGCAGCTTAAGTTGGTCTCTACAATAAACTGGCTTCAAAAGCATCAAAATGAAAAAAACATACTTTCATGGCATATCTTGACATTTAAACTAGATATTTATGATGAAAATTTGACATTTACCATGATGTTTATAGTTTTTGTGCATATATTTTTCCGAATTTCGGAAAATGGTATGTTTTACGTTATAGAAAATTGTACGGAATCAACTGGAACATATCTTTGTGTAATACAATCTATATTATTCGAATTGCGTGAGCAGTTTTAGAGAAAACAGTGAAATGTAGCCCCTTATTTACTTTTTTTTTCTGATTTTCTAGAAAACCGTAAATCTCATCTTATAGACAATTATATGCGACCTTTCTGTAAGGTTCCTTAAGATAATTTACTTTAAATCATCAAAATTGCCCCAGCCGTTTTTGAATAACTGGTCGTCATACATAAAAAAAGTTAGACGAATTGATAACCTCTTTCTTTTTTGGAAGTCTGTTAAAAAGCTGACGTTATTGTGTTATTTTAAACTAATATTTTTTTACATAAAATTTTAACTTGAGTATAATTCTGCTTATCAACAAATTGACTGAATAAGCTAGAATTTTTGAGAAATAATCCACATTGTTCAGAGAAATCGTCAAAATTCGATAACATTTCAATGTAGTTCGCCAAATTTGTAATATGCATCGTATTTAATTGAATGATTTGTTCACTTGGTGAATCTATCTATCTATCTTCGATAGATTATACTTCTTTACTTCTTTATTCAAAACAATTTAGAATAACGGCGGAAACACACTATTGAAACGCGACGCCACTCGATATGACGCAACGCATGTTGAGTCAAACCAAATCGTTGTATCGTTATTGATAGAATCACACTACAAAAACCCGATGCGACGCGATATTGATAGACGCCACCCGATCCCATAAATTCAGACTGATGTGTTGCTGTTTTGGACGTAACTGTGACATCCGACCAGGCCTACACAGACACAGTGTGTATTGCGTTCCCGCAATTTGTTTAGTCTATTGTTTAAATTTGATTGAATTACTTCATTGATTTTTAAACTTCTGCACCTTTTCCAAAACCTTCCGTCGCGCTAATGCTAATTTTAAGTGTTTTTTTGCGTGTAAAATAAAGACAGTATTCGTGATTCTTGTATTGTATTCCGAGCTTTTCGGACGGTTTTGATTCCGCCTTACGACGGCCGCTTTTTGTTGTTATTGTGTTACGATTTCGCGAGTTATAGTTCCGGTCGTAACAACCGCTAAACCGCTTTCATTTTGTTTCTTTTGTGTTTACAAAAGCGCATCATTTGTTGTTAAAGCCGCATTTTTTGTTTGCTCAATCAATGAACATTACGTCGCTATTTTTTGTGTAACGTGTTGTCAAGACCAAGCTCTAAAACCAGTTCCTGCCGCTGCGGGGCTAGCCTCTGAAGAAAGAAGAACCAAGAAAACACCACTTGCAGAGCTTCGACGTAAAAGGTCAGTGATTAACTTTTATTTGGTGATTAATTTACGCGACGGCACGTGTTTTATTGATTGTTCCAGTAAAGGTCCTTCGTCAATTACATATTTGCATTGAACCAGCATTGAACTAAAACCGCAACACCTAATTCATACTTTTTTTTGGATATTATATGTAATGTGCCATCGAAGTGTGTATCTATGGAAAACCAAATATTTACGCATAACGAGCATTTCAATTTTTAATTTTTGCAAATCTTTGAAAAAAATCCTCCTAAAAATTTTCATAGATTCGTTATTTATTAAATCCAAAGCAAACAAACAAAGACTTTCACTACGGTTAACTTATTTGTTGTGAGATATAGCTATTGTGTCGTGGTATTGCGTGTTGGTAATGTGCATTGTGTATATAGATGACGTGGCGTCTCGTAACATTTCACAGTGTATTTCCTCCTTAAGCCACTTCGCTGCCAGATCTTGTTTAGGTAGTTTCTGGTATAATAACAGGGTGTAGTAACATGGCGTGTTATATTATTTTATTAAAGTAACGTAACCTAAAAGACGTAAGTATATTTTTCAAATTTGAATTATGGCTTTATATCAATCCTCAAATTTTTAAATTGGTTTCTGTCAAGTATTCTTCTACTTTTTACAGGTGACATTGCAAAATCTTTTCTAATTGAAACAAACTCGAATAAAAAAAACCGCTAGTAACATAGTCGGTTTTAAACAAACATACAAAAGGAAATTCAATTTCCCAACCCAAATTGAATTATCCACCTATTTTAAAACACGAACGGAAAACAAAGCGTCGTTGTGCAAATGAATGGAGAATGATACTCTGTAAATAAATTTTGTTCTAAGCTTGTTGGAATGAGATTTATTTGTGAATAGAACGTTATTGAAATCTCAAACAGATTTAGATTCCCCATTGAATTTTCAGTCAGCTCTCTAGCCATTTGAGTAATGCGAAGAGCATTAAATATTCTGGAATGGTCAATATCATGAAACCAGACTCAGAGGATTTCATAGAAATTCATTCCGGTGCTTTCAATGAAAGGGAGATTGGATGCGATTTGAATGATGAGGTTGCAATAAAACTTTCGTAGGCAATCAGCGAAGAATTGAGAATTCCTGAAATTGACGTGCATTAGGAATAAATTCACTACGAGTCACTCTATTTTCTAGGTATTTCATCGAATTGTGGTCGACGCGCAAGTAACAAGGTTATTAAAATCCATACACATGAAATGTACATTCCTTTGTTTATTTAACAGTTCCTATTGTTTCCGATTCCAGGTTTCTCATAACATAACCAACAAACATAACTCAAAATTTGGCATTTGCAAAATTCCTTTAAATGTACGAATAAATGAACAAAGAAATTACAAAAAGAAACGACAACTGAAGAAAGTTAATATTTGTAAACATGCATAGGACCTAAGCCATAAAATACAATTTGATAATTCAACTATCCTACACAAAGAAGAACAAAGCGAAAATTAATGGAGTCTAACTTAATTCTAAGTCTATGTCTCGTTTTGAACAACCCTATTGATTAGATTTTTCCCAGGGTTTCCTTTATGACGTTAATGATATCACTGACTCTACAGAATTCTTTGAACACATTTTTGGCAAATGCAGTACATAATCGCCTCTAGTACCCCATATATAAATTCTGAATTCTACCCACTTGAAAGACATTTTTGTTCAACCCTGTATTTCTAAAAAAAACAAATTTCCGTTATTATGTAATGTAAAATTGTCAAAACGATCTAGCTTTCAATTTCAAATTTACATTTTATTCAGATGAATGCCATTGACAACGACGTCAGATTAAGACTCTCAAACATTTGAATTTTTTAAATATACAGACTTTTTTCTCATTTGTGGTTCTCCCAATAAAACCATTCAAAAATATATAATATCTAAACACTAACAAAAGTAATTAAAATTAGATGAATCGAGAAAAATAAATTTAGCTCTGCAAAATGAGATATGCAGAAGCAGAATATATGAAACGAACAGGAATTTATTACCTACGAAATAACATCTACAAAGTCAGCAGAGCTCAATTTGGTTGTGGAAACTGACTTAAATCAGAAAATTAGGTAAATTTACGCAATTTGCTCCATTTATTTCAAGTATTTTCTGAATGACATGCTGTAAATATCTATTCTGATTGTCCACTTGGATATCGATCTCCTCAACTAGTTGAGAATCAAAGTTTAGTAAGGATAATTTCCGCAAATTGCACGGAATACTGGTTGCCTTTTGAAAAAACTACTCACTCGCAGGATTAACTAAGAAAAATTAGGTCTGTAATAATAGTGACAACTGCAAAACAAGTACAGGCAATAGTACAATATCGCAAATTGGTTTAAAAAACTCTAGGAAAAAACAGTTCGATAACGATTTCTTAGAAGGAATCGAATCGTCATATGATACAGGTAAGATAGATTCAAATATATTCCGTAAAATTGGTTGACAAATCCATATATTCTTGTTTTAAATTTTTATCTTGAGTCTTTCGGAATTACGGTCTCCGCACTTTTTATTTTTGTTCAAGGAATCGTCACTTTTAGTTTAGTTTAATTATTCAGAATTCTCTATGGTTTAACACCCTACACTTGGTTTATATCTACTCCTGACTGTTTTAATCTATGTATTTGATGGTCATAATTTCTTAACCCCTTTGTTGACCAACTAGAACTTTCACTGTAATTTCACTAGAAGTTTGCTCACGATGCACTTAAAACTACGAAACAAGTCAGCAAGAAATAACTTTACACAAGTACTGAATTGATTCACTGAAATTTCCACAACTTTAATGTTTTTAAATAAAGCTGTTCGACTCATTTCGATATTAGTAGTTAATTCTTTATTACATCAGTCAATAGAGCAAAATTGAAGGAATTTGGGTCATAAAATTCAATAGCAATCCGCAGGAATAGTTCATAGGAGATATTTACATGATTTTAACAGCAAAATCATAGAAATAATTGATTTAAACAATAAATACTATTAAAAATATGGATTTTGTTTGTTTTTGGCTTGAATTGAGAAAATTAATGAAGGAATCTTGGTGTTGTCAAGGGAAAAGTTGTAGAGAGTTGGAATGCCTTCAAAATGAGCGTTTATAGGTCTTGTTAGGGGTATTTTCCGCCAAGAAAAGTTCACAACTTTGTTGTATTAAAAATTAAAAGAAAAAAACTAAAAAAATGAACGATTTTGTTGCTTGAACCGATCTCGAGAAATCGACGGCAATGTTGGCTTTACGTAAAGGTAGCATGCAAAATACCTAATTATGAGATAATCAAAAAAAACAAATAGACCAAAATTTGTTGCTAATTTGTTGCTCTAAAACCCTACTAAAAAATACATATTTTTTAAATATTAAAATGTATAAAGGTCATGCTAGCTTAACTTTCGATTATTCCAGAATAAATGAAAGAGATAATTTTGTTGCACATGGTAGCAATGATTTGTGATACCTCGTGAGTCAACAACGAAACATATAAGCGGAAATTGGATGATTTTCTTACTGCTATCCTCTTAAACCTGCCTTGGTAGCTTAACTCACGATGTTTACAGAATAATGAAAAATAATATAGAAATTTAGAGTGTTTTTTGATTACTCACAATTTGATAACTTTAAATCATCATGATTAATAATACAGTTTCTAAAAATAATTAAGTAAATGACGTAATTTTATAAATATATAGGGTGGAAACGATTTGAATTCAAATATTTTGAGGAATGACAGTTTAGGTAAAAACAAATCAAAAAGTCTTATAGCATTTTCACAAAAAGCTATAGTTTTGTCAAAAAAAAAAATGGAAAAGTCACAAATTTTGCCCCTACTTTTATAGTCACGTACACATAATTGTGCTTGCAAAATGTAAACCTTGATATATAAATTCTAAACAGTTTCAATGCCTTCACTAATCCACTTTCATTAAGTAACCATTTTTACTTTATTATCCAACATATACAATAAATAATATGAATTAATTAATTTGCTTGGAAATATGCAATTTAAAATAGGTACTCGAAAGATTTTTTTAAGTATTTTGTAAAAAGTTATTTCTAAATCATAAGTAAAATGCTTTTTATTCTTGTGTTCTTTAACCTAATGCATAAAAGAATCCATGCTACTTTTACATAAAGCTAGCCTTGTCGTCGATTTCTCGAGATCGGTTCAAGCAACAAAATCGTTTAGTTTTTTAGTTTTTTTTTCTTTAAGTGGGGTCTTACAGCAACAAATTAGTAACAAATTTTGGTCTATTTATTTTTTTGATTATCTCATATTTAGGTATTTTTCATGCTACCTTTACGTAAAGCTGGCAATGTCGTCAATTTCTCGAGATCGGTTCGAGCAACAAAATCGATTTGTTAGCAACTAATTAGCAACAAATGCCGATATATATATTTTTAAGTTTTGCCGATTTCGCAGTGCCAGTTTTATGGAGCTGAATTTTATGTCACTTAAAAATCTCTATTGACTGAGGTACATAAATATGTTGAAACTATCCAAAATGGTTCGAACACCCAATATAATTACTAATTTCCTAAGAAGGCCACCAATTACCTAGACCTCTTGGGCAAAACAGGATATCAAAATATCCACTGATGCACCAACAGCAAATATATAACTTCAACAAATTATTTCTCGTCAGTCCACACTTAACATTTATAAGATTTTGCTCGATACTTATTGAATAAATGACTTGTTGCATTCCTTTAATATTTTATGTATCGTACGTTTAACAACCTTGCCTTTTAAACAAACTTTTTTAAAATGTCATTTTACCCTTATTATAAAGTTGACGGCTAGCGGGTACACGCTTTCGAAAACAGGGTTTACGAACTATCTAGCTCATGAATAAAAGATCTTGTCTTAAAAGTTATACTCTTAGACATTAATGATGGTATAAATTATCGTTTCACTTCTATTATAGTAAAGTTACCGCAGCATAGGGAACGTCAGAACTTCTACTCATTAAATCGAATAGTTCGTTTACCGTAAAATCAATATTAATGTAACAATTTTTTTTTCGACCAGGAAAATGAGATTTTAATCTTTTTAGACCCAACGAGATATATTTTCGTCTTCACAAGATGTTAATAGTAAATTTCACATTTGTTAATAAGTAGATATGTAGATTTTACTCAATTAATTTAAATTTAGAACAGCATAATATTATGCTATTATATAACAATAGACAGAATATTAGTAAATACATTGAAGAACAAAAAAAAAACGTTGAAGTTGCATTGGGTTGCTTACGAAACATTGTATTATGGCGTAATGTCCACCTGAAATTAGTGGAGGGCCATTTGGTGTAACTATGAAGGTCACAAATGTGCGCTAGCTAGGCTCAGGATTATAGATGTTGTGGTCGGGGTTCTACTGTTGAATTTTTGGTGACAACCAAGGAGAATTCGGGATTATTTGAGGTTCTTGGGGGAGAGGGCGCCACTCAGCTTAGTTTAATCTATACCTCCTTAAGCTGAGAAAGGAAGTTGTATATATTGAGATATTTAGAGAAATTTAACACTAATGAACTCTAGAAGGATCTATTTACAATTAATTAACTTAGTACAAAATGATTCTGGGTCTTCTGAATTTAAACCAATTAAATAAAACTGTTAAGCTAAATATTGGAAAATAAGAAAAATTCTCTATAGGTAAGTAAACTTTCATTATTCATAGTTTTATTAAACTATTCTGGAAATTAATCATATGTTTTTAATAAACTTAAATCCTTTGTTCAATCATTTCTGCAATGAGAGAATTGAAACTAAATATTTATTCTGAATGGAAAATTAAGCTTTCCTCGTTCAGTCAGTTTTATAATCAACAATGAAATTCAGAAATGTATTGGTATATATAATGGAACGTAAGTACTAATCAAAAAATTATATAATCAGATTTCATGGATAGCTAACCATAGCCAATCACCTTAATAAACATTTGAAAATTTAAAATCTGTAACCTTAAACATGTATCCCTAAAATAAGTATTTATAAAATTTTATCTATTAAACCGGTATCTTTATATCCTGTAACTCATGAGTTATAGTTTACAATTTTTCTACACATAGACACTAGAGGTGTCGTACTTTGTGACTGACTTATTCACAAAAATTTTTAATCTAATTTTTAAACACATCAAAATATAATTTATATATGTAGTATACATATTTTGGTAAACCTAGAGTAGGCTTTCTTAGTCAAAATGAAAAGGTCTGACCTTAATTGTCCTTGTAGTAAATTTTACTCAAATTGATAAGGATGAATTGTCCAAGATCTAATATCAAAGATGGGGTAGTGTTTGCTAGATGGAGCAACATGGGTAACCCTGTCTGGGTGTTTCTATCATCCAGAGTAGCAAAATGTGTGGACATCCTAACCAGGTCCTTCGCTGACACCGCAACTCAATTTGGACACAACCAAGGAGGGTAGACATCTCCATTAAAGTCCAGTTTACTCTCAATTAGTTCTGAGCACAATCCAATTTTTAGATCAATGTTAGTACTATCCTAGACCAACCTCAGGTCTATTCCGGCTCATATAAAAGCCTTAAACCCAACCAAAATCCTACAATAAAGATTATCGTGAAATAAAATTTCATTTCCAACTTGTCAAGTACTTAACCTAATGACTCTTGAAACATCTCTGTACAAAGAATTTTAATATTTAATAGAGTGAAAGATCACCCATAAAACAAATGAAAAGGGGTTAATACTATTCAACTAATGAAAAGGATATGTCTTCATTTTCACCTTTATAGCAACATGAAGAAAATGAGCATAATGATTTTTACTATGATATTCGAAAACTAATTTATCTTACCTTCTTTATTGGCGAAGGGTAACCACTCAAAAGGGGTGCCTTTTAAATTAAACCCTTGCAGTTATTACATAGATTTTCCCAAAATGAACTATGGAAATCGGTGAACTTTCATTTAACGTTATAGTTGAGGGATATCTCAACAAATCGGAATCAATTTTAATACCATTCTCCAATTCCCTTTTTTTTGTTCACCTCGTGTTCTTCAGTTCACCAGGGAATTCTACTCTCCCGTCCGGTCAGTTCAATGGCGGGCTTTTTGAATATCCTCATCCAAACTATCTTGTAAAAACATATCAGCTGATCCGAGTCAGATAAACTCTGTTGCCAGAACTTTTGACAGTTCCACGTCGGGCGAAGCATGTGACCACTGTTGTCCACTGCTCTTTTGGCCTGGCAATCAATCTCGCCAACTGTATTTGTTTCTTAACGTCACGTCAAGGAATCATATTTCGCATGCGTTGATATCCATTAAATGTTAGGCAAACATTATATTATTCTTTATACTACCAAAATAATCTTTCAACATCTATCTATTTAAATTCATTATCTCTTAACCGTATCTGTATTAATTGTTCTATTCATATGACGATTTAAAAGTTTTTAAGTAATAATAACTATCTTTAATATTTTCCCGGTTGTATGACATGTCAGACTTACAACTTAAAGAATTATCTTTTACTATTTACTCAAATATTTGACCAAATTTTAGTTATTGAGTTAGATACTAGGAGACGATAAATAATTCTAGTGCTCTTCGAATAAAATTAATAAACGAAAGTATGGGCATAACATAACTCGTTTTATCCAAATAATATTTATGGCGTTAAGGTAGGTTTACATCGCTTGTTCATTCCAGGGTGAGAATTTAAAAGAACCTGTAACTTGCACGGGATTATTTTTATAAGGCTGTGCAAATGTTACAGTATAAATCATAAAGTACCAAATTGTAGTTTTTACTTTGTCATCTATTGTTCAACGAAGTCAACAAATGTGAGACCGTCCTTAAAGTGTGTTTACACAAGACAGAGTTTTGTTCTTAAGTCTTTGCCAACTCTAATTCAGACTTTTATGTTTTTTTAACTATGTTAGACTTGGAGGTAGCGTTATGTTTCAAATAACTACCCAAAAGAAACATGTTGTTATAAGAATTAAATGGCTTGAATAGTTTCGTCATTTGTAGTTCCGCCTCCCGGGCTGTATCACTGCCAAGACTCAACTGAGAAATACGCCAACTTGTGTGTAAACAGCAGACTATTCTAATCGGACCAATAATTGTCTGTTCTGCGAAGTTGTACAGACTATAGAATTTGGAGTGAACTCTATGCTGTAGTACGGCACTCTAGCAGTGAAAAATATCCCTTCAGCAGGCTCAATGCATCACAGACCTTGTTCTTTACATTCTTTAAGCAATTTTCGGGGACACTTATTCCGGAGACACGTATTCCGGGTTTTTCTTAAAAACAAATATTTTCATGAGACACTTCTTCACATATTTTAATTTCAATAAGGTAAGTTATAGTCGAAATATCAGATAAATGTTAAATAACTGTCATTCAGCCCCCAATTTTTCGATTTGAACGATTTGTTTGCAGAGGGTACATATTTCTAAATGCTTTCGAAAGCTTTTTAATTTGGTGAAAAATATTTAAAATTTACTAAAATGTTCATTAAAGCGTGAAAACTTTCGGAAATTTTCAGATGGCGATTTTTCTAAAAAATCATCATTTCTTCTTTTTTTAGTATACTTGATAGAATAGATTTCAGAGCTTAATCTAAAACAAATGTAAACTGATCCACCGCCAAAAAAGATTTTCTTTGGGAATTAACATGATATGCAGATGATATTACTAAATTTGCAGAAAACAACAACAATCAGTTATAAAATAGCAAATAAATCGGGCAGGTGTAATTTGTCTTACTACAATTTAATTGTATAATTCAGGTTCTGTTATTTTGTTTAATACCCTATTGCCAAGCTTGCATATTTCAATAAAAATTTGGGAAACCATATTAGTTAACTATATATCAAGAAATTGACGATCATGTTAGTTAACTAATTAATATCAAGGGACTGGCGATGCTAATAATAGCTCTCTGATAAATTTCCGGTCGCTAGAGGGCATCCATGTACCATATATCCTTATAACCTCAATAACGATCATATTAATTACGGTCGAACTTGGAATTTTGTGTGACCACTAGCAATAAAAAATGGGTAACAAAACGTCTTAATGAAATGGAATATTAAGATAAATCGATCGCAATGAATAAAAAAGAAATAACCATGATCAAGGAGAAATTCGTTGTTTGGAACCTAAAATGAAGTCAGCTCATGTCACAATTTTCACTTTTATAACACGGTTTGCCACCAAATAGGAAAATAAACTACCTTTCTGATAGTATAAAAATGTTATGAATAATAAGTGGAATTTAAAAATACATCCAATTATGCAATTATATCCATTTACCACAAAAAAAATTGGTTTTGTGTATGTTATTTGGAGCCTACCATATCCTGATGAAAGTGGACTTTTGGTCAAATTCGCTGCAGTTTGTTTTATGATGTTGCTTCTGGTGTTTAGAACAATAGCTCTGATTTTCTAGCTTGCCCCTCTCATGAGATATGAGAGGCCAAAGTGTAATTTCTTTCATTATAAATCCAAGGTCCCACTTTGATTTCATTGCTTGCATTTATAAGAAAATCGCTCACGAATTAAGCACAGTGTTCATTAGATCAAATTGTTAAATTATTACGTGTCATAGTAAAGGGATAGTGCTGCTCTTTTTCAATTTTTTTTTCGCGATCCTGAGAACTTTTATTTATCATATTTCTAATATTCCTGGTAGTATGTTTTTTCTAAAATAAAAAAACGCCGACTTCATAAAAATATATAAAAACTTAACTAGTAAATAATGTTTTTCTGTAACAACTAAATACTTATATTGAAGTCGTTGCCAAGTTAAATATAAAATAAATATTTTTTTAATAATTAGGTGGATAAACTTTTTATGTCATACTTAGCACCCAATTAAATACCGAAGTCTTTAATTATTCCCATTAAGAGTAATTTCAAAACCCCTAAAATCGAACGAACCAAAACCTCTTGGACCGATATTTTGAAGTATGTCGAAAACATTGATTTTTTTTATACAGATTTCTAGTATAAATTAAATTCAGTAATATCTTTGGTTTAATCGTACATTAATCTATATATAAATAGGAAAAGACAAAACTGTTCGGTACCATTTTCTCATCTGTCCCTCAACCGATTGTCTTTATTTGTTTTGTTTAGTAGCTATTGACGACCTTTAGTACAGAAAATAATCAATGTGTTATTAGAAAAATTTAAATTTCAATACATTTACAAAAATTGTCAACATAAAAAGTACTATTTAACATATTTTAACAGCAGGTGCATTGCATTTCTTTATATTTTTGATATAATACAGAAATAGTCCATCGCTAACTTTGTATGTTGAATTGAAATTATGAAGATTATACATACAGTGTAGTTTAAGATGTACTAATATGTAAGTACTTATGTATCTATTTATTTATACTGCATCTTCATAGTTACTTATGAGTTCGTTTCTTGCATTTTCTTCTTAGAAATTAAAATCCTAATTGTGAAATATCTGAATAACCGTAAAGCATTTTGGAAAAACCAAAGTTAAAAATATTATATTTTAATATTAATTTATTATTTGCTATACCATTCCTGCAAAATCCTGGCTCTTAATACAGGGTGGATGACTTTTACCTAAAATGAACATATTGATATTTTAAATATGTGTATTTTATTAAAATCTAAATATAAATACGCAAATGCAAAAGAGTTCGGTACCATTTCCTTCTGGTTGTGAACCATTTTTCTAGAGTTTTTTAGTTGCTAATTAACGTCCTGTAGTGTTATTAATAAAAAAACTGGATCAAACGACCAAAATTTAAACTTTCCACGGCTAGATGACAAAATTACTGCATATATTTACAAATAATTCAAATCAAGCCTTTTTATAAATTCTTGATTTTTATTGACGTTTTGAGCTCTCGAAGTGTATTTGTATTTTTAATTTATCAGTAATAGTATGCTAGCATGAAAATTTGTACATTTTTTTTATTCAGGAACAGAACCTTATTTGATTTTGCTTATTGAATATGGCTTAGCATCCTACATGTACATTAACTGAAATTATGAATCTTTTCGAAGTAATTTTTTACTTAATTATGATGGTAGTGAACTATTTTGTATTAGTACACAAAAAAGTGTATAATAGTAAAATATATGTTGGAAATATGGAAATTCATAAAGGTATATTATCTTCAAATTTTTTACAATGTTTTTGGTCGAATTTCGACCATGGGCGATCGCTAGTAATTATTTTTTAATATGGCACATTACAAATTTATAGTAATGCAATTTTCTGCAATACTCATGCAGTCTTTTTCAGTTTGTTAGTGCTATTTTTAAGTCGGAGTCTGATTAAAATTTATGCAAGAAATTTGTTGCTGCATCGTGTTCAGAATTTCTCAAAAAATAATACTACATATATTTTTTTTAAATCTTGAAGACATATTAAACCCTCTAACCAAATTTTCCATCCAAAAATTAAGATTTCCACCCTAGTTTTAGGTGGAAATTTCTCGTGTTGACTACACTGCTATTTGAAGGGTTTATTTAGATTCTTGTCAAGGTGACTTACAATTTTTACCAAAAATTCCATTATGGACAATACTATAATTAGAGTACAAAGATCTTTTACTGTTGGGTAAATTAATTGCACAATAAACGCTCCTTCATAACGTTATAAATAGTCGCATGTGAATAATTTCGTAACTATTCTTTTTTTTTTGTTTTAATTGAAACTTTTAGTGCATTTAATCGTGGCAACCTTTTTGTGACAGCAACAGAAGCAACAAGTCGTTTAGCTGATTACATTTATTAAACAATCGCGCCAAGGGAATTCCCTCGTAATGAGTCTCGTGTTGTGAAAAAATTGCATTGAACTTTGGGAGTCAAGAAACTTTTTATTGGGCTGCGGGATCGATTGAAATATTGCACATACCGAATTTAAGTAATTGTAGTGCAATGCTCGACTTTTGAACTTTGCTAAATAAAACTTTGTTAACTGGAATGGAACTGCGGGCAATGTGCAATAATAATTTACGCTTTCAATTATGTCGTGGATATATAAGTTTCAAGGGAAAATCTTTTATTTATGAGTCATTCGGGTTCAAAAACCCCGTTTTAGAAGCTTTGTTTTGTTGAATATTTAAACAAGGATATTTAACAGAATGACGTTGCATTAGCCTTTAAAAATGGCATGTGCGTTATATTCCGTTTATGTCATCAAGATTTTTATGGAATCAAGGACTTTGAATTTAAATATCAAGGTTAAAGTCAAAGTTACCATTAAAGCTTCTCATCGTTGAGTTCTACTGAAATTGCAGCAATGCATTTGTACAAGAATATCAAATAACATGCGTCTTTCGTGAAACCAACACGTAACTTTGTCGTCAAATCGTTAGGATGGTAACTATAAACTTTACTCTATTGCTTTTATTGGAGCTAATAATAAATAAATTTTCGATTTGTGTCTTGGGTGTTTTTAATAAGTTTTTTCATGATGCAGTAGAAAATGCAAAGTAGTGGACATTGGTAATTTTAACAGATATGCAGTATTTTTATTATAACTGCTTTAACGCAGCTCTCATCTTTAGTTAAGTAAAGCCTTTTTATAATTGCTGATTATAGTCATATTAGTCCAATGGTTTTGCTGAAATAAATTATTTGTAAATTATTTGTTGTTTCAGCTACTCAAGAAAATATACCTTTCCAATGAGTTTTCAGGATTTAAAAATGTTTTTGAACTTCGATGTTCCTCTATTATTTTCATAAATTACAATTTTTAAATTACTATACGTAAACCATTAACCTATAGTATAGCATATTACTTTACTTATTTTTAAAGATACTTCGATTAAACATTTTGGATTTCAGCTTTTCTTACAACGATTAGTACATTGCTTTTACAATGATGTATAATCGTATTACATTCTTGTAATAAGGTTCATTGTGGATCACCCAATAAAAAACAAATGAATCGAGATATCCCTTAAGAAAAGTACATTCTTTTTATTACTCGTTTTTGTTTATATAAATGAACTATATTTTTGGAAAAACTATTCGTACTTAAAATACTCAAATATACTAAGAAATTGCTTAGCATAATCAGTTAAAAGATTTCAAAAGCACATAGAAAATGAATTTGGTCACCAGTCTTGTCATTGTTAGTGGATTTACTTATAAGTACTTCAACGCAGAATTCTATTATTTTTTAATTTCTATAATGAAATTGATTGTTCATGACTACTAATGTCAGAATTTTAGAGATTAAAGTACGTACACTGATATAGAAACCATATAAATACTAACAGGCATTTAAAGTTCTTTCCAGTCGTCATTTAAACGTAAATATGGTTGGCATAAATTCCTTCTATGATAGATTAAAGGGGATTTTTTTGGCCTGCTAAATATCTAACAACAAAGCAATGAAATAAATTATTAAAGCAAACCCTATTCAAATTCGATATCCAAGAGATTTTATATAAAGCAGTAATCAGATTACTTAATTAAAAAATTGTATTTAATTAAACACAAACAAAAAAAAAACAGAAATTTCAGCAGAATACCATATACACTACACACTAATAAGGTATATTTATTATAAAATAATATATCAGTAATTAGTAATAAGATTTAAAAAAAAGTAATCTGAGAATAGGTTTTTGCAACTAAAGCTTTTTTTTATTTTTACATCTAAACAATTGACCTTTCTCGTACACTTGAAAGGGAAAAATGTACTTAGAGCAGGCATACCATCACAGGACACTTCAACATTTAAACTTATATTGGTAAAACAGTTAACTAATCGAAAATTGTGTTCTTTAAAAAACGAAAAAATGTTGCTACATTTCGTTATCAGATTTACGTTGGATTTAAGTTGTGACCTGAACATAATATATGGTCACATTGCCAAAATTTCTTTTTCTAAAAAAAAATAGCATTAATAACGTCATGTTTCAAATTGAAAAACTTCTATATCTCCATATGCATTATAAGGAGGACTTCTACCCAAGATTTATGGTCTCAGTTATTTCCCTCTCACTAAAATGAACAAAATCCTTTATGGTCAAAAGCAATTAGTCTATTCCAGGCTATTGTGGGACAGTCTACATTGGGGAAACTGATGAGTCTATAAAAACTAGGATAAATGAACACAAATATTGTTTGAGAACGGTGGCCTTTAACACTCTGCTGTGGCCCAACAAATAACAGGTCATTAGATTTTTTCAAGAGCAGCCATTCTGTTCAAAATTTGGTCAATTTTCTCCTCAACTCATAGATGAGCATAAAAATTCATTTGCGGAGCTTTCTAATCGGTTTCAATAAACATGTTTCAATTATCACTATTATGTCATAAAAACCAAAGTAATAGAATATTGTTTTGTTGTTTCATGACTATGATATTATCTTTTGAAAATAAAGGGTGTTCTATTTTGAGGTTAATTTTTAAATTTGCCGCCATTTATATTTTTTGTACTAGAATATCATGTGTTATTTGACAGGTGACAAGTAGGAATATTCCGGTTATTAAAAATGGAGAATACGATTGAGCAACGCGTGTTTATTATTAAAAATTATTTTAAATTTGATGAAAGTTTTGTAGAAGTTGGAAGAAAATTTCGTACAGAATATAGAAGTGAAAATTGTCCGTCAAATGTTACCATTGGAAAAATTGTTCAAACGTTTGTGGAAACTGGTTCAGTAAAAGATGAAAAAAACAAATCATATCATCGTAGTGGACGTTCAGATGAAAATATTGCAGCTGTTACTGCTAGTGTTGTTGAATAACCAAAAACATCAATCCGTCATCGTTCACACCAATTGAACATTCCAAAAACCACTTTATTTAGAATTTTGCACAAAGATAGATCTTCATTTAAAGGCTTACAAGATTCAGATAACGGAAGAAATAAAGCCAACAGACTTTGGTTTATGTTGTCAGTTCGTTAATTGGGCCATGCAACAGAAACTTGAAAATGTGAATTTTTTCAACAAAATCATCTTCAGCGATGAAGCACATTTTGAATTGAGTGGATTTGTTAACAAGCAAAACTGTCGAATCTGGGGTGAAGCAAATTCCCGAGAAATAATGGAAAGACCGATGCATCCACAAAAAGTAACTGTTTGGTGTGGTTTTTGGGCTGGTGGAGTGATTGGTCCATACTTTTTTGAAGATGGCAATGGAAATGCTGTTAATGTGATTGGTGATCGATATCGAACGATGATTACTAACTTTTTGTGGGATGAATTGGATCTTAGAATCTAACACCTCTAGATTTTTTCCTTTGGAGCTATTCGAAAGAAAGGTCTATGCCAACGATCCACAAACAATTGATCACCTAAAGGAGAACATTATTGAGTGTTTTCAAGTAATTGAACCGCAGTTATGCCAGAAAGTTGTCTAAAATTTTGGCAAAAGATTAGAAGCTTGTCGTACAGCAGCAGGTGGTCACTTACAAGATATTGTTTTTTTTATATAGTAGTTGTCCTGGTGCCTTCTTGCTGCCATGTGGGTTTTTCGAATTCCTCGAATGCCTAAATGAGGCGACGGTTGCAGGACCTTGGTGTGTGCTTTCTGAGTTTCAGAATTTCATATTTGACGTCTCTCGTGTTTTAACTTTATTAAAAGTGTTTTTGAGAAAACTTCTATTGTTGCTTTAGGATAGTTCATGTTGTAGGTGAGATATTGTCCTTTAGCATACAAATAAGTACAATAACAAACTGGAAATGACACGACCAGGAGCAAAGTTGTGTTTCACGAGGTACCTATATGACATGTGGCAAGGTCCTGCTGAAACGACATGTAGTCAAGAACTTTATGCCCCAATAGAGGTAAAAAAGATTTATCTTCAAACAAGTACAGTCTAATATTTCGTCTAGACTATAATGCAGACCAAAGAGTGAATCAGTCGTGGATTTTCTAGGCGTCAAATGCGGCAAATTTGCCGATCAACTTATTACTGAAAATGATTTTGTTCGCAAAATCTGCAATCATTTCTGTTCGCTCAAGGATCCAATTGGTGAACTCTCTTCGCTTTGCATGGTATTGTTGGCAAACGTTGTTGAGTCAGTTGGATTTTGTAGGATTCTAGATAAAAATATTTAGAAAAAATACGCTGAACAGTGGCTGTTGTTTGCGTTCAATTCTTGTGTACGATGACGAATCAACATCACTAAACTTTAGGCAACATTCTCGCGAACTATCGCGATGTTTGGTTGTTAAACCTCATGTCGTATGTTTCACTAACTGACCCAGTTCTTTCAAATTTTCGGATTATTTTTTTACATAGTAGGTGAATTATGAACATTCTGTCGACCGAATATTGGACGCACTTTACGGATACTAGCAATCAAACTTTCACCATTTTAATAATGTTTAACAATCTGGACTCGTTGTCTAGCGTATAATGCTCGATGTTTACTAACTCCCAGTCTGTCAACTTTCGATCTGTCACGTTATAATCACATGTGATGATCACGTCAAATATGGCGATCATCTTAAGTCTTTCTATATTATTAAAACACTCTTTAGAACAGAGTAGTAAATTTTTAATAAATTCCATAGAAATTGTGTTTGTTCAGAAATATACAGTTCAAAAAAGTTTCGAATTCAAGTCATCAAATTTGTAAGGATAAACTGCCTTTAAAAAACTATTGAATGTACGACGTACACCATTCAGATATTTCAGATTGCTACACAAAGGAAACAAATTTCCCAACAGATATTGTACGATACCGTATGTGAGAAAAACTCGTTAATGTCCAAAACAAACTTCGCAAACATATAATTTATTATGTCAACTCGTAAAATGGCATGCTGCACAGTCTTTAAGTTTCACTTTCAACTGCGACAATCGTGAAGGTGTGAACTTTGCGTAACGATTTAAAGTCTATTTCTAGTGTGAAGTTTAAAAAAAGCGCCTAGGTCACTTACCTTCACACGTCCGTAGTTATTTGGTTGTTGGTTGGTTTCCAATGCGCACCATTTGAATGTCAACTTTCCACAATGTATTAGATACGCGTTAGTACGTGCATGCCTGTTCAAATACTACTTTGTATCGAACGTTTTCTTGTTTATCTTAATCGCTTTTCTTTTTCATTCATTCGTATGAAGTCTCGACGTTACTCTTGGAAATGGTCAAAAAATATTTTCCTATGAGTGTAGACAAAACAAGAGAACCTAGTCAATGATCTCTGAGATTTTGAATGTTTAAACAAAAGTTTTGAAATCGTTTATATATCTAAAATAATGTAACCAAAAGTTACATTTATCAATAATCGATTTTTCCTTATAGTTATATTTTAAAATTTATTGAAATTTTAAAGGAAGAATGTTTTTTAACAATAGATTAGTTAAGCTGACATCAGTGTCTAATCCTGTAAAAATAGGAACTCAACAGATTTGTAGATGCTTTCGTTAGCAAATTGAAAGTGCACTCAAAGAATATGTAACTTTATTTTTTAATATTCCTATTTATACAAAGCTTTTATCTCCATTGTCTGAATGTTGCCGTATTTCGAAATTGTTTATTTAACGTACTACCATATAAACAATTGCTCAAGTTCGAGTTACACTCGGATATCTTCGATCAGTTCTACTCTTTGATAGTTCTGAATGATGAATTATAAGTCCAATTCTACTATCAAATGTTCTGAATGTATGGAGTATAAGTTTTAGTGGACTCAAAGTCCAAATGCCCTTTGATTCGGTGTACAGCCCCATAACATTAACTTTTACCCTTGGCGCTGCATATCAAGAGTTTGCCTCCCGGCCATTTTTTTCAACTGTTAATTATCTAATAGTTCTGGACGCGTAGATCGTAAGTCCTTTGATTTTGGTCTGCAGCTGCTCAAAGACTTTCAGATTTCAAGTTCGTTGTGGCTTTTTATCCACGTGTACAGACCCATTGAATAGCAGGAATCACAGAGAAATGAGGTTAGGCACTTTATGATTACTGATTTGGAGTCTTTCTGTTTGTTAGTTTTCCTAAAACTCCTAGATGGCGATATCCCTTTCGCGTTAAAATATTAAATTCACTTTTATATACGAAATGCATAATTATTCGATATTTAAATAGCTGAGGGAGGCGCAACTGATGAAGGTTCTTGACTAAGAACAATATGTTTTCTTTTGTTCAGTGAATTCTAAAATCTAGAAACATATTTGTTTTGATAATGAATAAACCGATACTTCAATTTCTGAGGAAAGCGCAACTGAGGAAGTTCTCGACTAGAACCAATATATTTTATTTTGATCAGTGGATTGTAAAATCTCGAAAAGATGGTATCATAGTTGCTTTGACGGATTTTTGTTAACCAATGCATTCTTTCGTGTGATCTGTATCTTGGGAATTACAAGGAAACGGAGTTACCATAGTACGACTACCGATTGATGGCCTCGGTGTGTTGGTTTTCTCTGAAACTCCTAGATGTCGATATTCATATCGTGTTAAAAAAATTAAAAAATTGGCACTACGTTCCTCATACATAGTTCAAAATTGTTGACCGCTTACTTGCAAGCACATCCAACACAATTTTCTCATTGAAATAATGTGTTTGATGATTACTCGGGATTGGCCTGAATTTGTCCTACTGCAGCTTGTATTCTCATTATTAGATCTTCTTCACTTTTGTCGATGATTTCGAATACGAAAGTCTTCATATCGTCCTGGATAAAAAATCAATACGATACAAGTCAGGTGATCATGGAAGCCAATAGTGGTTTCCATACTGACCAATTTATTTTTCTCTTAAACGTCTGTTTGGGAAAATTGTAGCCCCCTCCGCAAAGTGAACAGATATTCCATTGGGCTGGCACCACATATATTGCATAATATTTAACGGTAGATTTCCAACAATTCATCCAACACTTCATCTAGAAATCGGGTATAAATATCTACATTATATTTATTTGGTAAAAGGTAAGATTCAGTTAAAAAATCTTCAACTGAAATGTCATTTAGAGTTAGGATTTTCTTCCTCGCAAGTGTTAATTATTTCTGGAAATAAAAATCCTTTCCCCAAAAGAATTAGTTTAAATATTTTTTATTTCTACCTTTTAATGCGTGAATTTTAGCGAATTTATAAGGATGCAATGTTTGCTCTTTTAAAACTTTCCACGGAATTGTCCACCCTTGGTGTATAGCCTAGAGTTTGAGTACTTAAAGATGGTTCGTACGTAACCTTCCTGCAGTATTTCTTTTAAAAATATATTTCCCTTTCCTTCAGTCTCCTTTCAAAACTTGATGATGATGTGGAATTAATGATTGCCGAATATTTGTTGGTATATAAACGAGCCTGTTTATCATTCTTTCGAGCTTCCCGTGAACCACTAGCAAGTCAGTCAATTTTGTAAACGAAAACCCCATTTTGAAGTAAATTTATTGAAAAAACTAATTTAAAACTGCATGGTTTAATAGCATGAAAATTAGGGGATAAAAGGTACACTGTACCAGATAGTTTTGAATCCCTTTATCTCCTTGCCCAAATCTCTAAAAGATTTGCGGGAAACTATGTAGCCTGTAATAAATCTCCTTATCCTGAATATCTGTTACCTGCCTGTGAAAGCCATATCTAAATCAGCCCAGACAGCCATATAAACTTCAACTTCACTTCAATTTGATTTGTATTAATAATGATTTTCCTCTTCTTGCAATTACTTTGGCCTGCAACCTAACCTAACCTAAGCACATGAGTCCCAGAAACAATATAATAAGAAAGATAGCCATTAATTTAAATACAATCTAGTCTGACAATTTAAAAATAAATTACGGCATGTCATCCCATATTAACACATTTTCACGATAATCATAGGAAAAATAAAATTTATATTTAACTGAAAAGTTGTTGCAAATTTTGCAAGATCCCGAATACGAATCTTAAAAAACAATGCTTATGCTAAAGTTATAATTGTATACATTATTGAAAATAAACATCTCCTAGAGGAACTCCTGGAATTTTGAAATTGCGAATGTCTGATATACAGTTTGAATTCTGTTTACTTTGGCTTGGTCTCAAACGGTCTCATCTGTTATAGGACTATGAAGGGTAAACAAAATGAGAGTTATCGCAATAATCAGCGTGTCTGATTTCTTAACGACCTCATTAAAATAGTTAACACCCGACACTAACTGAAATAATTGCCGTTGCCAAAACCATGTTATTTCAGATTGTTAAATAAAGTTTCTGTGTGATATCAGCATTGGTCTCCTGAAGTTACGAAATGGGACAGATACTCTGTGCTAGAGAATATTAGTAAATAAAATATAATAGCTATAATATGAGAGTTATTGGCTATCTACAATGTGGTTGTCTTGGTTCATTTCCTCATATTGAGATCAATAACGAGTGTCAATTTCGACAACCGGTATCGAAAGATAATTTACTTAAAAGTCATAAGAGGCTTGCAATGTTTTTATACCCGTGACCTAGTTACGGTAGACCCCCGATTTAAATTTTTGACTGTTTGTAACGCTGACAGTAAAGCTGTTATGTATGAAGTCGAGCACAGAACTGTCATATTTGTAGAGAATAAATCCTGCGAAGCTGACCTATGTTCATTTGCCATTGCTTTTTGTTTTCACAGTCCTGACTTGTAAGTCCTATTTTTCTCATACTGCTTCTTATTTCTTCTGCTCATGTCCTTTTGGGTCTGCCTCCTTTCCTTCTTACTTCTCATGTCGACTTCATTATTTATTGGCGTCCTTTCATCATTTATTCTCTGGATTTGTCGAAACCAAGTAAGTTTTTTTTTCTATATATGCTAAAATCGTTTCTTGTATTTTCATTGGTTTTTTAATGCCGTTATTTCTATTCCTTTCTAATTTAGACCAAAGCGGTCGATTTCCTTAGGGAATCCATTTCTGTAGGTTGTAACTTTGGTCTCATATTTTACCTCTTTCTCCAGGTTTCCGCAGTTTATATAAAATTATTGTGAAGTATTGTAAACATTTGAATATATTGCTATGAAAATTGCTTATAACGCTTTATCCAATTATCGTAAAGTATGATGTCTGTTATCTGGATATTTATGCACAAACATGGTCAATACAGTTCATATCTGGTGAATATGGTGGCTACTCCAATCTTGAAATCCCATGATGTTCACACAAAAGTAATAGGCATTATCATCAATAAACAAGTATATTGCACCAGCAGATGACACAACCATATGGATATATTTTATGACTGTCCTTGCCTCATTAATGAAAAATATATCTCCCCAGGAACAAACTGATCCGCTTCCGAAGCAAGTGGTTGAGGCCATTACATTTTCCTTATAATCGTTTTCTTCTTTCTCCCTACGACTATCAGAGGTATATTTTAAAACTTCATCGACTGTGTTTTGTCGACCAACGAGGGAGTGGAGCGCGACTTCTAGGTCATAAACGAGACGCATGAGCTGTCTTCTAATAGTCTTCTAATAGCAGAAAGTACTGTACTCGTCCCCGTCTTCTCTCTATGTGTGTATACTGCACGTCCAGTTGTTAAATACCGATTCCAAGCACGACATACAAGATTTTACGACACATTAATCCATATGGTGATCTCATCTTGAAGCAGAGCTTCAAGCCTCGGACGCACTATAGTTTATGACATTGTACACTAAAATTCATTCAAGAGTGACATTCAATATAAATTTTGGAAAGGTTAAAAATGCCCACTTAAATTATTGCGAATGGTAGTTTGATGGAGTTAGGTGTTGTTGCTAGTTGTGAAAAAATGAAATGCTAATTATATTTGAAAAATACTGTTTTAACATAACATAGATGGGTAACTGAACAACAGAAATCCCACGCGAAAAAATAGAGTGGAGGAACATGTACTGAGAGAACTTCTACAATTTATGCTGATTTTAAAAACTTATAATACTTATGTTGAAATTTAGTAAAGATGATAGTATGAATATTTTGAGGAATAAACACTCGTACTCGGACAAGTAAAAGCAATGTTTCATGTCAGTTACATTGATATTTTATGAGTGAAAAAATTAAAATTCTATCACATAACTGATTTTAGAATTGGCTATGTCAACTACAGCATTTAACTTTTGTCGTAGCTGCTCCTCATTTTTAGTTTTGTAAACAGCTTCTTTGTAATAATCCAAAAAAAGAGAATCAATTTGATTGAGGTCCGGTGAATGTGGAGGCCATTAGGCTATACCTCCCCTGCAGATCCATCTCCCTTAAAAGTTTTATTTATTTGGCCGGAGCTTATTCGGCTTCTCTGTCACTTCTTGCAACACACAGTCATCTTGTATAAAGCGAGGATAATTACACAAATTATTTATTTTCAATATATTGAAAATAAACATTATAATGTGAATGGGATATCTTAAAACAAGTATATCATCCGAAAAATACATTACTAAAGTCAGATTGAGAAAATACCATTTCAGAGCAAAATTTTAATACTTAGTGTCACACACCTTTTTTGAACTACTTGAAATAAAATAAAAAAATACATTACTAGTTATAAAGTCATTGTGACTCATCATTGAGGAATGTAGGAATTGTTCTCGTAATAACTTTTCAAAATAAATTCTTTACTATTGTTGGAATAGGTAACTATTTATTGGATTAAATTTTCATTTTAAGAATGTATGTTTTCATCCTTTGTCCAGCGAAAAATAGTAATAGCGACGTGCTGACGGGTTACTGAAACTTCGTTATATAATCTAATCTTCTTATAGCAGACAAGAGAGAGAAAAAACGTCAGTTCTATTCTTTTGATTGCCATATGAAAAATACGGGATATGGATACATTATTATTTCATCAAAGTCACTGCCTTCGTTAAAGTAATCAAGACTGTGCCGTCGTTAATTCTTCGGTAAATAAGCTTTAATGAAAAACGAACAAAAAAAAGATAAGGAACCTCAGTGTTAGAATTGTGAGTGACAATTGAAAACAAATTATTCTCTTAGTAATTAGTGAAGACACTTGCCAGTGAATCGGATATCTAGTAGAGGAAATGTTGACAAGTAATTTAATGATTTCAGTCAATAATAATCACGACGACGAATCCGAGTAAGTCATTTCTAATTAATATTGAGAGTTTTGTCTGTATTTCTTGATAATTATTACATTTATCTATCGACAAGAATATTATTTGCATTAAAAGATACGTACGTTTTATTGTACTTTGCTCTTTAAACGGCTAAGTCTGTTTTATATTCTGGTAACTTACATTGATTTTTTCAATTTGATTTTTTAAATTTTACTTTGAACTTGAGGCATATGTTTCTACATAATACGCTTCACCAGTTATACTTTCTGACAAGGAGACCAAAATATATTTATGCAAAATGAATTGTTGGCCATTTTCTTGGAAATCCTAAATGTTTTAATTGATTACGTGAACAAATCTATTGTTTTGTATATTGAACAATTTATTATTTTATACTCCAACCGAGCTGAATCAGTTTCTGACTAAATAACTATGGTAATAATGAAAAGAACAGAATGTATATTAGTAAAAAAATAATAAACTCCATATATAAATATTTTAGTTTGATTAACATTTATTCAGTTGAAACAAAATTATTAATACATTAGAATACACATTAAGTGTAAAATTTAAGGTATTTTTTTTACTTTTCCGTCTTGATGAAATCGCACTCCCGTTACATCACTCACGACTCCAAAATTCAAAGAGAAAAAATCTTTTACATCAGCTTTTGGCGTTGTTCATTGATCTTTGTCATTTAGCTGTTAATCAAAATTTTGGTCATTCATTAACTGATATAAATGTGGTTTGAAAAATATTATGTTTGAAATTTGCGTTACCTTAAATATCAAAATCATCCACCTCTTATACTGATTTCCTTTAAAAAATGTTATCAGACTTTACACATATGGAAAGTGTAGAAACATCTTTGGGAGTAATAGACCAATTCACCTCACATAATTTTGGTTTTAGTTGGCCAATCTTTTTAAAATAGCGCTTGTCAGAGTAGTTACTAGTTAATATTTTATTAAGTCAGTGTTAATTTCTTATTTTTATGTGGCTCTCTTTAAATAATGTAATAACCCATAATGGACAAATAGAAAGGTTTCAACTAGACATTGTTTTCCAAATTAAATTTAAATAATTTATTTCTTATTCCTTTCGTTGTACAGATGTTATTGTACTTGACGCAATTAAATTCTAGTTTCGTAACTGAGATCCAAGTAACTCGCTGAGTCTCATAAAAAGCATCGAAATTCTGTTGTTTAATTAAATGCGAATCGAATAGAACACCTGAAGGAGGTAAAAACTGTAGATCTATATTGTAATTGGAACTTTCGTGTCTTCTCTATTGGAGGGATACGAATATATATCGTAAAGAAAACATGGGCCCTGAAAACATCGCTTTTTTATAACTTTTTTAAATTAAATAGTTCTATAATGAACACTCATTTGCGTAAAATCACAATTTGTGTTGTTTATTTTTTTACTGAGAAACAAGTTTATAAAAATAAAAAAAATCATGTACGCAATAAAGATTTATTTAATTTTTAGATATATTAGCTCTTTTTTTATTCCACATATATTTTTGAAACAACAGCTTTAATTTAGGAAAACAGCCGTTTACTTGGGACTGACGTTGCCATAATGAGTAAATATTTAGTAGCATGTTTATGCAGATCCAGATGAGGGGGACTGTTGAGACAAATGTGTGATGTTCAGGTATGAAAATACTTTTTTGGACATGTAGAAGGATTCTGACATGTTGGAAATGTTTTTGGCTTCATTTGCAAACTTCTCTAAATAATTATTCAGAATTGAACTGATTTTACAAATCGCTTGGTTCAAGGACTGTTTTACCGAGCTATTAGACGTTGTTTGCAATCAAAATGTTTATCCACTTTTTCAGATTTGTATTTAGTTGTGCGCAAATAACATCGATGCATCGATGTTTTTAGATTTCAAACATCGATGGCAACCATCGATATAACGTTTGTTCTATTGTGAACTCCATGGCTCACAGATTGTAACCCTACAGTTTTATTTTTGTTAATCTACATATTAATTTATAACACTACCAGTTTGTACCTTTTCTAGCTTTAATAGTAATAAAATAAATGAATTTAGTAAGTACCGAAAATCCCCCATAATATCTGTTGCGTTCCCGCAATTTGTTTAGTGTATTGTTTAAATTTGATTGAATTACTTCATCGATTTTTAAACTACTGCACCTTTTCCAAAACCTTCCGGCGCGCTAATGCTAATTTTAAGTGTTTTTTGCGTGTAAAATATAGACAGTATTCGTGATTCGTGTATTGACTTCCAAGCTATTTGAACGCTTTTTTGATTCCGCCTTACGACGGCCGCTTTTTGTTGTTATTGTGTTACGATTTCGCGAGTTATAGTTCCGGTCGTAACAACCGCTAAACCGCTTTCATTTTGTTTCTTTTGTTGTTACACCCGCATTTTGTTTGCTCAATCAATGAACATTGCGTCGCTATTTTTTGTGTAACTTGTTGTCAAAGCTCTAAAAACAGTTCCTGCCGCTGCGGGGCTAGCCTCTGAAGAAAGAAGAACCAAGAAAACACCACCTGCAGAGCTTCGGCGTTAAAGGTCAGTGATTAACTTTTATTTGGTGATTCATTTACGTGACGGCACATGTTTTATTGGTTGTTCCGCTAAAGGTCCTACGTCAATTACATACTTGCATTGAACCAGCATTGAACTAAAACCTCAACATCTAATTCATATATATATATATTTTTGATATTATATGTAATGTGCCATCGAAGACATTACAATATAATAATTAAACTGTAGATTTAAAAAAAAAATCGGCGGATGTCTCAAAATCAAAACGTCACGGCCGGCGGCCAACATACTGTAACTAATAATAATCCGATATAGTGTTAATCCTAGACACAGCAATTACAAATTATCACATATCATTCATTAGTAGATATTTATAATAGAATTTATTTCATATGTTTAGTACGTTCTTTAAGTTATTTAATTTAAATCAATATTTGTTTTTAATTATATCAGGTGAAAGTTTCTGCTAACACAGAAACGTTGAAATGTAAATTAATCTAAGGGTAAATTTCGTTGAAATATTATCTTTTCTGCAAAAAAATATTTATCTTGTAATGTCGTGTTCTGCGACCTTTGCTCTGTCGCAATTAAACTGTAGACTTCTGGTAATTGTGTGCTTTTCATTTTCTCTTTTCTGGCTAATATTATTTTAGTTTCTGTTCATGTTTAAAGTAATGCTTTAGTGAGTTAAAATAGTTTTGATATAAAATTATCAAACGTTTTAAAAGAATAATTACCGAAACACAAAGTAAATGATATTTGTTGCTTATAAAACTTGAGCCTGCAGCAAAAAACTTGTTAGCAAGTCTCAAGGCTATTTTTTATCGTTAAAGAATAAAATCGTGTCAAAATGGCCCACGAAGTATCGATCCAAGGTGTAAAATTTTAGATATTTTTAACCGTTAGGACTCCTGCTTAAACGTGTTACCTGATTGGCAAACCAGAAAATTCAGGAAAGTTAATTAAATATACAGAAGTTAATCTTATTAATTATTTATTATATTCGATAAAGTATCTAAATGTAATATTGGATTATATCTCATATAAAAACGATTAATTGTTTGAATTTTTTACTTTCAAGAGGGTTAAAAAATGATTCTCATAATGTTAGTACCCTTTCCATACCATGATCTATATGTAATATTAGTCTACTTTCGAATAATATTTTTGTGTACATTATTGTCACATGTACCCAATTATCTCAGGTAAATATAATTTATTAAATGGGATTTTTAGCTCTGAGATTAGCCCATTCAAACCTGCAAACTCTTCAGCCATAAAATATTACAGATTAGGCATTTATCAACAAGTTTATTAACAGCTAGCTGAAAGGTGGTATAGCCACTGGGGTGGTGATTATTCCATAGAAACAAACAAATAAATTTTACTTCTGTAGTAATAGTATACTCAAGATATATTAGGTATTTAAATATTATTCACATTTTTTAAGTGGATAAAATAAAACCAATCGAAAAAAAATGCAGCCGACTTCTGTGTAACCAATTCCTTTAATGCCGGCGTTTTTATAAAACTTGTTTCCTCAAAAAAAAAGATGAATGTAAAAAGAGGCATAAAATTTCATATAATATTTAGAAACGCCATATTTAAACAATAGTTATAATTTTACATACAAAAATCGAAAATAACAAGGAGGTCTTTAGATTTGAGTCACAGTAATGTTTTTATATTAAATTATAGTGAAAATTTTAAGTGGTACCGTAAATGTACTTTTCATAAGTTAGTAATATTTTTTATAATTAGGAATATCAGAGAAGATTTTCAAAAAATTTTCATTACAGCATGTTATTGGGAGTTAATTTTAGTTACTAACATATCACAATTATATTGACAAAAATAATGTTTTTCTGTTTCATGAACAGTAATTTCGTTGAGCAGTTTTGTGCAAAAATAACATGAAAAAAAAAACAGTATAGTCTACTTTGTCATTTTTACAAATTATATTCTCAAGAAAATATTTTAAAAGGTTGGCAAATAGGCTATATGGCATGTTTTTTCATTTCTACAGTATTATTGAACTAAGATTACATAAATACAGTCGTCAGTCAGTGTACTTACCTAGATTTCAATTTTTAGGTCATACAATTTAAATTTGTCATATCTTTGAATGTATTTCTGTTGCTACTATTTACCTATTTTTGAAAATTTTAACAATAGTTAATTAAAATTTACATTAAAAAATTATTTCAATTACTCTCAGTTAAATACATTGTACTGATACGGTTAGTTTTTTATTGTTTTCTGGCAAAACTAATTAAAACTCTTGAGTTATTAATATTACCTGACCAACTTATAATAAGTACTGCTGTATTTATTAATATTGATACTTAGATTAGTTTAACCTCTCAAAGCAGGGGCGGGTCAGCTAGCGCACATAAAAGAGGCATCACGCTTTCAAAATAATTTTTATAGAAACCCTTATAAAAGGAAACTGCATTTGTTTGCTTAATGCAAAGTTTTGTTACATTGATTAATAATTTAAATTTTAAGGAAGCATTTTTTGACTCAGAAGATATACACCTACTATTAACTTCCAAAATTTACTTAAATTTAGTTTAACTTATACTCTCATTGTGTTTTTTAAGTACCTACGCATATAACATATTGTGCATTACGTTCCCTTCTCAGTAAAATAATACATAGATGGAAATTATTTATCTGTTAATGCGCATCGGTATTTACTGTTAAATTGGCCTTTTATGATAAATTTTGCATTATGCAGAAAAGAGATTCGTATTTTAAAATGTATGGCAATTTATCAAAAATTGAAATAAACACTACATTTTTCGTGGAATAAGCAAATCAAAAGCAAACCTATTCCAGTAATAATGTAATAAATTTTACTTATTTTAGATGCATATGTAATTTTTCATAGAACTTCTCAAGTGGTTTATCAACTTTTGATATTTAGTGACTATACAAGTTTTTAGACTCTTGCTTTTTTTGGTTAAAAATAAAAAATATTTATTAAGTTAAACTGATATCTTTCTATAACATTAGTAATTATTAGATACCATTAGTAAAAAGTTCAAATTGATAATATCTTGATAAATCAATCTTGCATGGAATTAACTTTATTTTATTCTAGAGGAATATGAATTTTATTTATAAAATGCTGTTTTTCAGAAATACGTCGACATGACAAGAACTAATGAAACTATTGTTTCCTTTAAACTTTATGAATATTTGATAGTCGTCATAAGTAATATATTTGCCATTGATTCTGAATAATGAGTCTATAATAACAATCTGCTCCCATATCGAAGAAACATCTATTAAGTCTAATCCTTGAGCTAAATTCCAACATGTCTAGTTTAAAATGTGCGTCTTATAGCTAGAACTATATACTTATTTTGTTGTGATTACTTAAGGTAAATTGTACCTCCAAAGCTTTTCAATGTGTTGGTTTTACCAGAAACTATTTTAATAAAAGCTTATCTTTTCTTGTTTTGGATCAATTTTCTTTTACTTGATCATTCATTACTTCACCAAGGTCTGCTTGACAACTATTATTTGACCATCTGTTCTATCCAACATTTGTAGCAGTTTCGGATTCGGCTTATCAACTTTGTACTTATATGTGTCTCTTTCTACTCTTTTCTCTCTCATCATGAAGTTTTCCGCATTTTTTTAAGTTCTCCAGTTTTTTGTGCGTCTTTGTAATTAATTTTTTCTCGCATTTATTATGTTTTCCCCCACTTTATGTGCTGTAGAACAGTTTGCCATGGCTTATTTCCACGGTCATGTAGTGTTCTCTTTTATGAATGTATTAGTCATTTTCTTGTGATCTTTTGATGGTAAATTAGGTACTTTCATGTGTTTTTTGCAGCTCTGTGGATCTAAGTGTTTTCTTAGTTTTCTATTTATTATCTCATTTCGCTACGCTCAGTTTCCCTAATCTCTTGTCTATGTTGGTGATCGTTCTAAGTTTTCATATTTCAGTATTTGCTTTAATTACTTTTCTAATATTTCTTCTCTGGTTATTTTATTGTGATCATTTACTAGAGATAAATAGTCCTTTAATTTAGGAAGTAACGGTCCTCTGGAAGTAAAAACAGTCCCCTGTATAGTGGAACCAGATGGTACTCAGTTTTGTAGTGTAAAAGTTGACTATATCAGTTATTACAAAAAAGCTACGTTACGTTGTTAAATTTGTTATTGGGCATTTATGCCAGTAACAGATGTTAGAACAACACCTCAAGGGCAATAGTTGTTTTCCAACTATTTACCAGAGGATTATACCAGAACATGATTTTACTGGGAACAGTGATTATTGACTAACGATAGATAAAAAAAAATAAGGCGCTATTTTTAAAGTGAACCAGAGATGTTCGCTAATGGTAAAAACAAGTTTTTAAGTGGCAAAATATCATCATCATCATTTGCAGATATATTCAACCAATTTTTCATGGTATAGCCTCCCTGAAGGATTGAAAGATTGCAGAGCAACGTGAAAAGCTGTGGAAATGGAGAAGAAACGAAGAACAAGAGCTTAAGATATGTGAGAAAGATTGAAGAAGTGTATTAAAAAGAATGGAAGATAGGTAGACCAATGGTTTTTTTTTGACTAACTCAAATGAAGAAGAAGAAGAAGAAGTGTAGGCCTGAAGACTTGAAGAACTGTATCGAAGGAGTGAGAAGAAGAACATATTTTTGACAGTTTTATCGGGAACTCAACGCTAGAGGTTTGGAAATTGGCCTTTGAATAACCAAACGCGTGAAGAAATGTATTCATGAAAATAAAAGCTGAAGAGCTGTTGGGAGACACTTAAGTTCTTGAGGGAACAGATGAACAGCTTAAGGTCTTTTTGAGGATGAAGAATATCTTTAGAATTTTACAGGGGATATGAGGCATACCTACCACGCTGCCACTGGGTGCCCGTTGGTAAGTGTCAAATGTCGATTTCCCTGATTTTTTCCATTTACGTCAGAGACAACTGTACCAAATTTTTTATTAATTAAAAATAAGTATTCTTATCAAGCTCCAATTTTTATATCACAATTTTGTTAGGTGAATGACTTTCCCACTAGGCCACCGGGAGGGCTGGGAATATTATAAGATTGTAATTATTAATTTTTACATCAAATCTATCAAGAATACGAGTGAATGTATAATCACAAATTACAAAATTAAACTTTAACGTACGTATTTCGCTGGTTGCTTCGAGTTTCCATTTAACAGACACCCATATTGGTAACGTTATTCTTAGGTAAATTATTCTTATGTATCCTTTTTTATTCAACTACCTTTAAAGACGCACCAATTAATTATTGCTTGTAAAAAAATGTTTAATGAATTTCATGTATTTTTATAGTGTTCATATAAAGTAATCACTAGAAATAATAATACAACCATAACTATAAGATCGATCGTAGTAATTCGACCGTACCTATAAAATATGTTCAAATGCCCTTGACTGACAAATCTAAAATTTTAAACGGCCAAAAAGGTCCGTTATGTGCGTGGACCTTGCTTAAAAGTCCCGTTAAAGTGACAAACGTGAAACGTTCAGCTTACATGAGGAACTACCACTACCTGAAACTTGTTCAGCCGCGAGCTAAAAGATAATAGACTGAAAAAGATATTTCGATGAGATTAGGTCTCTACTATGGAACTAACTAAAAAAAATTTGTTTATGGAATCCATTATGGGCACCGTTGTGGACATATTACGAGAAGAAATATTTCTGACCGGTTAAACACCAATATGAGAGCTTCTGGCCTCACGATATTACATTTTTAATGTTAGAACACCGAAAACTACTAATAATGAAATATGTGTGTATTACATACAGTAATAAAATATTTAATCTCGGCCAAATTGACCTATAAAAAATATTCAATAATTAACCGCAATTAATTATTCATATTGAAGCATCAGTATGGTATTAAAATATTAGAAACTAATATTTAATTTATATTTAATTTGTAGTTTTACAATCTGTTACAGAATTCTGCGTTATGCTTTTGATGTTTATCAGATAAAACTTTTACCATTTTCATAAAATCGCATAAAAATAATATATAGTTATACTTAGAAAATATTATAGTCCGGGAACCAGTGACAGAATTGAACGACCAATTTCCTCTTGTTCAATACTTCATGGAATGCTTTCTTTAGCTATCCCATGAGCACCCTGAACGTCAGCTTGAGTACCTTGGGTGGGTTGGGGCATGGAAGGGCCCCAATCAGCTGACGACCTGACCCCGGACGCTTTTGTTGTTTCAATAATAATATAAACAATCACCAAAAAAATTTTCAAGTGAGAGGAAATAACTGATTTTTTTTATGACGTTCGTATCAGCAGCTGACATGGAATCTACCATGTTGCAGCCTGCTGATGTTGTTTTTTTGTTAGAGTATTGTTCCAACTGTTGTTGGACAAATTTTCAACCAGAAGGAAATCAATTAAAATATTTTTTTACGGGATTGGGGCGCTCCCATGCAAAAATCCACCCGCCATGAGCCAGCTGACGTTCGCGGCGCTTCACGGGATAACTAAATAAAGCTTTTCACAAAGTATTGACCGAGAGGAAAGTCAATCATTTCCTCTCCGCCAATACTGTGTGAAAAGCTTTATTTCAAAACGGCACTGTCTCCCGGACTAATAGTGTTGTCGGGGAAAGTTATAATTTTCATATAGACAGTTAGAGAACAATCCTGACATTTCTAGGTGTCTGAGTTGGAACAAACATGAATTTACGGGGAAAATCGAGAACTACAAAATATAATATATATATATATATATATATATATATATATATATATATTTGTTTTTAAGTTTTCGCGGGCACTACAGATGTATTAGATGGTTTCCGGGAACTCATCCGCGTAGTTGATAACTGATGCCGGGATTGGTAAACCATCCGTGATAATATATATATATATATATATATATATATATATATATATGATTTATTCCGGTGTACATCCGTTCGTCTGTATTCGCTTGAAAAATCACTTGACGTTTCGCCAAAAATATATATATATATATATATATATATATATATATATATATATATATATATATATATATATATAGTATCAGTTCATCGTAAGCTCTACATTGAAATTGTATTAATTCGAAATTATCATTAATCCAGTAATCGGTAACAATATATATTTTTCATGTAGACACAGTGTAATTATAAGCCAGATATAAAATACCATAAATCCGTGGTTCAATATATGTTACATTTACCATAACTAAAGAGATGCGGAATGTACCAGCATCAAAAAAATACTGTTCATTCCATTAAATTTCGTTAACTTTGGAAGTACTGAATTAAAATGCAGCAAAAAACGATTAGGTCCACAACAAACAACAACATGGAATTCAGGTTTCCCTTCAAAACGTTCAAACTGTTTATATTTTTCTGGAATTAAGTCATTATTTTACCATTAACCTGTTTTCATATTATTTTTCCAAAATCTGCTGTATATTTTAAATATTTGTTGTGGAATATTATCTCTCAAAGAGAATTCTCAGAGAGATCTTTTTTTAATTTGTAAAATTGATAGGCCGATGAAGCTGCAAATATGTTAGCAGCGAATCGTTCCTAGTGATACAAATAAGTTGAATTGTTTAATATTAGAGAGCACCCAAGACCTAATTTTATTTCATATAATTTTTTTATGTAATTTTGATTTTGTATTTTGATCTGATTATACACAAAAATTTCGTACTTGTACATAATTAATTTCACACTATTCTTGTCAAAATACTCTACCAAAATTCATCAAAATTACGTATTTTGAAAATCCTCGTTTCTACTAAAAATGACCGTAAGTCTCTTTGTAAACACACATATAGATTGTGCTTTGTGAATATATTAAATTATCAAAATATTTGCCTTGACGTTCTTCAAACAAAATTAAGTGAAAAATCAGATTTATCATTTGCTTCCAAATCTTATCAATATTTAAAAAATTTATAATGTTAACAAATTGAATTTGATGAAACAGTTCGCTGACCTTTTAACAATGATATGAGTTCGCCATTTTTCAGTACGAATATATCCAGACTAATATTGATATTGTACTTGCATGTTGAACAATGATATAACAAAAAACGTATTTATCTATAAAAAAATACAGTTTCTAATGTATTTTTAGTGTCATCGAACTTTTCCGTTCTCACAATCTTAACATATTTTTTTTATAATTTGTATTAGTAAAAATTCTATATTAAAATGCTTCTTAAGGTAATTTCCTTTTCCTTCCAAATTACTCAAGACAGTCTGAATATGCTCCTAGAGAATTCTAAAAGCAGATCTGCGGTGTTGAACGTGTTAATAGAAATGTAAATTTAATTCAGAAATCCTACTTAAGTTAATCTATAGACCAGTGAATATTACGAAAAAAGCTAAAATCAATTCATGCAAGCGATTTTTCTCGCAAATTTGTGGACAGCAATGATTGGTAAAACCGCCCATGTTCAGTTAACGAAATAAGGTCATTATTCTATTTAAACGTGATCGAAAAATTGGTTTTTCTGAATTATTCTCTACACTATTGATTACAGAAAAAATATATTTACATTCTACAAAATAAGCCTTCTTATATTAAAATCGATCAACAAATAAAAAAGTTACAGCAACAAAGTTAAAACTGGCGTTTTTAGTTATTTTAATTTTATTTTTATAACAGGCGCAAAGATTGAAAATTGGGCGAAATTTCTAGGTATATGTTTATTCTGCTATGGAAGTTAACCAGCATTAACCAGTTGTACAATTGCCAGTATTTTAAGAAGTTAATACTCATATTAAAAGAGTCTACCTAATAATTTGTAAAGATGTCTATAAATAATAAAATTGGTTACTTAAAAACAGTTGGAAGATCTTTTTTATTTTTAACGTCAGATCAACATTAAAGAAAATATGGCTAAACCTTCTAGAACCAGTATTAGCCGAATGACAAAAAAATAGAGATTAAAATTGCTAAATTGTTAAAAGAAGATAAAACTCGATTGAGTTAGTGATATAGACTCCCTCACTATCATTGGCTTTAGTTACTGTTTAGAAATTAATCGACATCCAGCCGTTGCAGAAACTTTGGAAAAGTGTAGAGATGTTCTTTTGGTAATGCAGGATTAAAACATTGTGATAATAATTGACTGGGCATTTGTTGGAAAGTTTAATTTTGTTTAGGGTATCATTAGTTACGATAGGGTTAAAATAGCTTAAAAAAATATTTATTATCACATCCTTACTTTGTGGGGAGCTTTGTTTCATGCGAAATTATACTCACCTTCAAGAAGTTTATATAGGTTGTAAGAATGCTGTGTGAGAAAATGTTCTACAAGCATAATTATTAAAATTTTGGTTGGGACTGACACAACAGAAAAATGTAATTGAACCCAAAAAAGTATTTGTTATAATTGTTGTATGTTTGTCATTAAATATTGTCTAGTTTAATAAAATATTAGGATTTGGTGAATGAAAAAAATCTTGCTACGTAAAATATAAGTTGCACACTAATAGAATGGATAAGAAATAGTGATGTTTATATTTCTTATTTTTTCCTGTGTTTTCATTGTTCTAAAAATAAACCAGATAAGTGCACTGGTTCTATGTCCTATCGAGGTATCTCGAGTAAGAAAAATGTTCTATGAGGTCTAGAAGCTAAAACATTAATTTTGATCTAGGCTTGCGTAAGGAGAGATGCTTGTTCTTCTGCATCGCGCCATCTCTTTTACCCACGAATAGTTTTAACATAATTTGCTGTTATGGCCTTTGTTAAAAAGGCTAATATTGGTCTCAGAATAGCTTATTTTGTTTTTGATTTGTTTTTAAACCGGCTTCGTATCATTAACAGTTAAACTATGTATTCCATATTAGCACAACAAAAGAAGTGCTAAATTTATCTTTTTTTTTTTAATTTTAATTATAAGGTTTTTGTAAAATCCGATTATGAATTTTCAGAGATTAGTAAATAATAACGAGGGATATTTAAAAGATACCTTTTTAAGGGTCGAAGCCCCAAAAAATATATGTAAACTACATTTTTTTCAAATACGAAAATACGTACACACTTTGACACATCGTTTCGTCCCATTTCATCCACTTAGGGGTGGATCTTACCAAAATATTTTTATTCAAAATACGGAAGCACTCTACCAGTCAAATTTTATCAAGATCACATCACCGTAGCGGTTTCAATTATTCTATACAAAGTTTGACATTTCTTTTCATCCCCTTTCATCATGGGAGAACTGTAGCCTACGACGGTTATAGATGTAAAAAAATAATTGATTTTAATATTAATCGATTATTTTTATAATTATTTTTAACAATCGAATTTTAAATTAAAAAGCAATTTTAAATAATCCATTTTTTTAATCAGCTTTTTAGTAATTTAATAATATGAAAAAAGCCGCTAAAAGATTAAGTTCCGTGTATGACCTTTCTTTAAACGTTGATGGATGTAAATATTTGCAAATTTCTTCGAAATTACTTCTTTCAACTTACAGAATTAACTTGCAAGCATATTTAATATTTTTTTCATTAGCTCCAGGAGGGTGCCTCATTCAAAATATGGAAATGTGATCCACAAACTAGAATCCGCATTTTGAGCAAAAGATAGCGCAAGGTATTGTTTCTTCATTTTTGCCTACTGATTTATGACTGTAGTTAAGTAAAAAAAAATATTTTTAAGCATACAAGTTGATTATTGGGAAGTATCAGAAAATGGATTATACTAAAAATCTAGAAATCAATTTTAATATGCAAAGTCTATAATGTCATTCCTGAAGCTATCTCGTAACTCATTTCATCGAAACCCGTTCGTGATTTAGACCTGAAACCATGACATACAGACACTGAAAAGGTGTATTTTAACAAACCTTAAAAGTGCACCGTAATTAAAATATTTCAGACAATTTTTCTGCAAAAAAATCGGAAGATCTTGTAAAGTTTACAGTGATAAAATAAATAGTATGCACTTAGCAGTATTTATACAACAATATTTTAGAATAATAAGTAAGAAAAAACTTATTAGTCTGTGTATTTATATTCGTGGAAAGGTCACTCCCAGTTTCTGGAGTGGTATCAAAACTTTTAATCCGGCCTATATAGCTTTACGTAAACGAAATTTTTCCGAGTGCCAACAATAAAAAATATTTCTTTTTTTTTGGGAAGTCGATGAACTTTGCTGAGAGGAGCGGCGAAATAAAAATAAATGAAAATTTGTCATCGAGAGGTTCAATGCACTCGCAATAAATTTGAGTTGATTGTTAGCGTTGACGAAATTCGAATAATTGCATTGTCCAATTTCTGGGTTAAATGTCAAACATTGCACTCATCGTTGCGAAAATCCTATTGGTATTACAGGATCGTATCTGCCCGGAACAAATTAAATAAGCAGCTAATAATCAACGACTGTTTCATATAAATAAATGCTGAGGCCTGCTTTTATAAAGCCCAATTAGATAATTGACTATTTATATAGCCGTGTCAGGAATTACTGAAATTTTCAGTTAATGAGGGATGCTTGATGTAAATCGCTTTATGTAAAAAAAATAGCATTAATGAAAATTTGTAGTTATGAAATTAACTTGTACAAAAGATAATAGAGTTTTTTTCTAAACGTTATTTCTGGCATGTAATAGTTTCTTTTTATGGTTTTTAGGAAAATAACCATACACTTTGAACAAACAGCTGTATGTTTCAAAAATCCAAATGATTTAAAGTTGCAGTATCTTGGCAAAGTGAAGAAATCTGTACATATAATAAAATTGTGACAGGCCGATGCATTATAGATATTGTTGAGGAACTAATATGGTTGGTCTTTATTAGAACAACGCAAGACAAAACAACGGTTTTTAGAATTTCTGTCTGTGTGTCTGTATGTTTGTACATGCATCTCGCAGAAACTATTTGGTATACGTGAATGCAGTTTTCACTGAGGTATTGCTGGAGGTCTAACTTAAAATATAGGCTTCACTTGACTGCAGGATAATGGACAATATTTTATTCCGATTGTTTTAAACTAGCGTGGCACTTACATGTACAGATAAAATAGTGATCTGTATAGTTGTTACTAGAAAAATCATAGATGGCGCTAGTGAGCATTTATCAATAACAGTACATATTTACCTTTGTTTCATCGAAAGTAAAATTCGAAAAAAATGTAGCCGTAGAATTGATTAGAAGAGAAGGACATGTACAATCTTATGCATGGCTGCATGATTTTAAAGTGAATCTTACGATCTAACAATATTTGTAAATAATTTTACGATTTTTGTAACCTAAGTTCAATTGTATGAAACGTACCTTCTACAAATATAGAATATATATAATATTAGAACTCAACGATTTCTTACGATTTTTGTTAATCGTAATTTTTAAAATAAAATGCATAAGCAATAAGAATTATTATGAATGCGAAAAAGTTGATCTTGAAAACACCTCGTTTGGAAATCTAAATTTCATTGTATTTTTACATTTTAATTCACAACACTATTCACATTCATTTGGATACATTTAAAATATTGTATTTAATAAAAAATACTATTTAACGTAAAACAGAATAATAAAACCGTAAAATGTTAGCATAATATATATTTGATGTTATAATATCATTTTAAGAAAATCTGTTGTTTTTTTAGATATACAGAGTGGCACCAAAATTTCCAAAGATCATCACATATCAAGTTAGAAAAACTTTTGTCTTCATAATTTACATGTTGCGCTCCTAGGAGCCACTTTGTTATAAGGCCAAAAATGCCATCTTGATCATAAAATACAAATTGACAATTCAAAAATACTACACTAGGCAGAACACAACTGAAAACGAAAAAGATTCTGCTATAATTAGGTATGTTAAATGAGAACGATTCTATCGCTTCTACTTCTGTAGAATTCAATCATATCTGGTCGATAATTCCGGAAGAAATTAGTAATGGAAATCTCCTTTTTAATAACTTATATCAGGATAGTTTATAAGGTTTTTCCAGTGTTTTTTTCTTTAATCACATTTCTGGCGAATACACATAACAATGTCGCACTTATGATATTCTGTTCTGTTAACAATACTTTCACGTTTTTCTTACTTGAAAGCAACTTGACTATTATACATACGATTTTGTAATTTTTGTACTGTTGTGTATATCTAGAAACAACAGATTTTCTTAGTGATATCAGTAAAAAGTCAAACATTCAATTTGAAAGTTATATTGTGTTAGTTCAGTTTATAATACTATTGACAAAGAGGTCAAGCTTGAACATTGAAATGTTTGGATTTATTAAATTTACAGTGTAGTATTATTTCACTGCGAGTTAGAGCCAACCTTTACCAGTAAAAATTTAATGAAGGTACAAATAATTACAGGTCTTCGATATAATCCGTTCAGATTCTTAGATTCCAGTTATCTCTTCCATTGTCAGAAATGCACTTGAAATCAGGTGGGTTCAAATCAGGAGTATAAGCTGAATATCGGAGCCCTTCCAAGTCTCGACGACCTTTTTGAAACGTCGTGTGCCACCTTTATATTGCCATGTGAATCACAGACTTTAATCTACATACTATCGGTTCGATCATTTGTCCATGTTGCATACAACACCCACAATCCCGATATTACAATGATATTAAACTTTTTCCGCACTTGCTTTAATATTTTTATATTAAGACGCGTCATTTTCCTCTACTTTTCATTATTTAACCTGAAGAACCATTTCATCTGTCTATATAACCGTAAAATATATTTTGAAAAAGTTTGGGCATAATGGATCTGAATAATTTAAACTATACCTATTCTGTTAGGTAATTTCACGAAATGGTCCCATATGTTTTTTATATTGTGAGTTTTTAAAAAACAACTAGAAAAAATGCACCTTTGGAAATCATAGGTATTTAGTAACTTCAAATACCTTATTACGTTCCCTTTGAAAGGAGGTCCTTATGGGTTGTAATGTAGATAATAGGTTTTTCCCAATTAATTTACCGGTAAAATTATAAATCACCGAGAATTGTATGTAGATTTACTTTTGGCTTGCTTTATGAAGATGACAACTTGATTGGTGAAATGCCGTTGAGTGTAATAGATGTAGAATTGTTAAAGCACAAAACATTATTTTTATACTTTCGTATCATAATTGCAAATATTTTTGATGTATTGGACGAAGAGTTTTGGTCTTTAACAGATACAAATTTGTTTATTTGTTATCTCGCTTACTCCGGTCTAACATTACCGTCACTTGTCTTTTAAGCAACTAGTGATTGGTGAAATAAATTGTAACTTTGAATATATTAATTTAAGTATATTTTTCAAATATATTACTGAAATTCTTATGATTTCAACGTCCGTCCCTGTAGATAAACGTATGGTTTTTAATCATATTCAAAGTTCACTGACCCCTATACAAGATAGATATAAATAAAAACAGCCTAATAGATTTATTACATAGAAAGTGCTTATACAAGCCGTGGTGTCGTTTACAAGCAAGTGATGAATTTGGCTCAAAGAAAAAATCGATCTGACCCAACCTATGCGTTTCTAATAGTTCGTTTGTGCGAAGGAAATCATCTGTTACATGGTTTTCACGGTTTCGTGGATAAGTGTGCTACGATAGATATATCTTTCTTGAACTTTAATTTCGTTTAGCCGGATTGCTATTAAGGTGGTAACGTGCAGATTTCCTTCTGTAAAGGTTTAATTTAATGTTTGTTGTAGAATTTACCGAGTGTGATATAAGTTACTGACAACGTTTGTATTATAAATTAAAACCACGCAATCAGTAATCTTTCATTATTTTTATCTCTGTCAAGTTAATTATTCTATCGTGAGCAAATTGCTTATTTAGAAATATTGGTTCCTAAGAAAATATATCCGTTTAGAAACATAATTTAAAAAGCTGTAAAAATTATAGTATAATAATTCATTTTAATAAAGGTTGATAACAATATCTATTAACTCACACAGGAGTTCAAAGTAATAGTACCGTTACAAAATTGTTGAAGTGAATAGATTCTGAAAAAGGAAGATTCTTCCATCAAAAAAGTACCAAATCATAGAACTCGGTCTTTATTAAAAACGCATTTAATCTGATGTTGAAGATAAAATTCCGCGCAGTTACTACTAAGCTGATACACTGGTCCAAAACCTTCCACACCAAGTAAAATACAATTAAATATCCCTGTAAGGTAGCACGTAGGCCTTCTCTACGACTTCGCTAGCCATAGATTCACTGTGGGACGCTGCCCTGCCTGCCCTATCCTTCACCCTCCCCCACTCTCCAAACTGGGAAATAGTCACAACTCCCACTATATCTATATCCCACCAATTTTCTAAACCACCTGGCCAACGTGGAATATAATGGCTTAAATCAAACCTTCATCAAAAATGATGAATCCTGGTCTAGGCTGCAACCAGATAAGTTCTCAAGTCAAAGTTACTAAAAATAGAGTTGGTCAGTCTGTCAGATGTATATCTTGACGTATAGCACAACGCCTTTTAAAAAAGAGAACGATTTACCGAATTGCAATGCGAACCAAAATTAAAAGAATGGAGGAGACTCCGTCGCTCTAAGCCATGGCTGCATACTATCCCACATGGGAGTAGGAGACAGTACTCACAGTATAATGTGGGAAGTAGAAAATATCATAAACAAAAACACCTCACAACACTAAAGGCAATTTCACATCACTACATATATATTATATTCTCTTCGAGGTGTCATATTTATTATACTGAACATCTACAACCGACCAATACTAAAATTCATACAAGCACAGGCACCAACCAGCAGTGAAGAAAACGAGTTTTACGAAGACATTATAATAATATAAGATAAAATAGATCATCGTTCACGATATTAGGAGGAGTCTTCAGTGCTAAAGTTGGTACAAACAGAATAGAACCAAGTCGGAACATTTGTAAAGAGAATACGAAACAAGACTAGCGACATACCTTCACACTTCGCAGAGTTGAACAAAAACCTATACTTGATGAAAACTTTGTTTAAGATAAAGGAATATAGAAGGTGGCCATGAGTAAACCCCAACGCCGAAACAAAAAATGAGATATATTTGATATTATCTTACAATTATTAAATACAGGTGAGTGCACTGGGCTCTGTTACAAGCGGCAGCAGTTAGTGGATGGTAAGCGGTAAAGTAGAATAAACGCAAAAGTACAACTATAGAAAACAAGAACACTGACAGCAAATTCATAAAATCTGCGGCACAGTCAGTTTTACACACCATCAAACCAATTATCTAATCCAAGATAACAAAGTGTCCTAAAGAATTAGTATTTAGTATTGAACCATAATAAACAGTTATGGAGCGATATCTATAAGTAAACTCAAACTATCAGTTCCTTTTTATTTCTCAGCAGCAGCTTATGTTCTCTGAAAAACTTTAAAAACCGTATTGACAGAAATCGTAATCATCTTATCTGCAGAAAACCGTGTCTAACTAGTTTTACTGATTTGGTGAGATGTAATTTTCATTGAAAATCTGGACATGCGAACCTCCGCCGTTTAGTTTTTTATTAACAGCACCGCTCGGTTCTTTACCGTGATGGTAAAAAAAATTCCTCCTAAACCTAACTCTTTTCCCATATAGCAATATTCAAACTTTATACAATTCAATATGGTAAGAATGATATTTAACATTCTAATTTCTTGCTTTTTGAGATCATTACTAAGTAGAACGGCTTCCGAAGACCAAAGAATGGAAACAATAAGCTTAGCCGTCGATAAAACTACCCTTACGACACTTGGTGACAGAATACTATGATAGTTTTTTTTTAATAAGAAGGTGAATTGTAGGAATAAGAATTTATATGTTAATAAAAATTATCCTTTCAGGGATTACTGTTCATTAATTGTGGATAAATTTCTTGAGAAAGGTATTGATTTAAAGGATTCCTATAGTTTCGACGAAGTGATTAAAAAATTATGCAAGAGCTTGGAAAATCAATGTGTATCTGACCAAAGTATTGAAAAAGAATTTGTTGAACATGCAATAGAGATTTGTCTAAATCAAGGATATGATCGCCATGAGACCATATTTAATGTTATAAATGCCTTTGATTTCCCAAGGTTAGCATACAATTTTGACAGGAAGCAGTATTACATATAAACAACTCAAAACTACTCTCTGATCCAGATACTAAAGCTAAATTATTTATAAATCGATACATTACAGTTCTTTAAAGATCTGAAAGGGATTTTGAACAGAAAGTTGTGAATCGCGAAATCAACCAATTAGTGTTACAAACTGTAGATTATTTGTTAACACTATCAAAGGCTACTTTAGATAAAACCCTTATATTAGGATCTTTTACACAAATTAGGGAAGGAAAGTTTTTCTTAGAAGATACCACTCGTATGGTGGAATTTGACCTGAAACATGCAAAGTTCCATGGAGGGTTCTTCTGTGAGCAAACCCATTAGACGATGCTGACATTTAATCATATTATGTACCCGTATTCCATTTCATCAAAAACGCGAGTTCAACTTATCAATAGAATCGGCTCTCTAGACCAAACGCGGCACCCATGTTGCAAACATGCCTTCGAATTCTGCTATATCAGGCACATTCTTGTTTATGCTTTTACTTATTTCAGGTATTTTTTTGCAGCATCTGGATGAGAAGCTGCTTTTCATCATTCATACGAAGTACTTGTTACTAAACGTTGAACATTTCATTCTCAATATTGCATTTGATATAACTATAAATCAGCCTCATATTAAATAATCTTGTGGTGCCATCTGTGGATAACAGTTAGCAATAGTTATCGTGCCCCGAACTTCTGTACCAAAAGGGACATTCTTTTTACAAGTATTCTGCAATCGTATGTAATGCGAGTAATGTACGATACAATTCTTAAACCCGTTTGCCATTCAGTCACCTTCAATTATAAAATCTGTTGCTGCCGTCGTTGTTAAATAAACAAATATTATGAAACAAAAGTAATAAAATTTGAAGTGAAAGTCATAAGATATTTTAATGTATCAAGTTTAAACATTGGTTACTGAGTTGAGAGATTGATCGGGATACATTGCTAATCATTTTACGACATCCTGTTTATTTCGCGAATTATTGAATAAGGAGAAACTTAACGACCATTAAACGTTTATCTTCCAATAACTTTTGAGAATTCGCATGCTTCTTCCTTTTTAAAATCAGACAATATAAATGTTGAAGACTGGTCAAGTCATATTAATGTCAACTCATTTATGTACATTTAGTTAACGTTCATCCTACCAACCCCAGCTTTTTGGTAACCTATGGAATAAATACATGGTATCACAATTAATACAATTCTTAATAACAAAATTATAAAATTGCATTGTTACAGCCTTTATATTAGTCTATAAGACTGTTTGGCGGACAATTGATCCCTTAAGAATTCGAACTTTATGAAGTCCAAAGTACACGATTTAGAGAAAAAAGAACAAAGATGTCTGTTGAATTTTGAATTATTTGTGGTTGTGGAATTTGTGGATTTAGTCTCTGCGTTTGTGTTGTGTGTATGTATTTTCGGAAAATCTGTAACTTTATTATTGTAAATATTATATATTCATTATAAAATTCGGTTTGATTTCGAAATAGAATATTTTGCTAGGTGAGTGCCTCGGAATACTGCTAAAGAAAAATAAGTTTTTCTATGTTGAATCTCTGATAGTAACATATAATTTGCGTCTCATTGGCATGACTGAAAATCAGAAACGAAGTGAAATTTGGAATTATTTTACCTTGTTATCCAATGAGAGGACAAAGTGCAATTTATGCAACAATACTTATTCATAGGAGGAACGACATCTAATTTAAGGAAGCATTTTACAGCTAAACACCCAACAATTGCAATTGGCCTTGATAAATCTGCTTCCAGGCTTGTTTCAAAGGCCTCAGCTAGTCACTTAAAAGCACTTAATGGTGAGCTAATCTTCTTTATATATAAATGAGAACGTATGTCCTTTATCCGTTATAGAATCCTAAACGGCTGGACCGATTTTGATGAAAGTTTTTGTGTATGTTTGGGTGGGTCCCTGGATGGTTTAGATTCACAATCGGACCCGATAGGTGGCACTAAGATCGGATTCTAACTCCTAAACGGCTGGAACGATTTTAAAGATTTTTTGTGTATATTTGGGTTGGTCTCTGGATGGTTTAGATTCACAATTGGACCCGGTAGGTGTAATTAAGATCGGATTCTTACTCCTCCTAAACGGCTGGAATGATTTTAAAGAATTTTTTTGTTTGTTTAGGACCCATACACTGCTAAATCAGCGACATACCAATAAAAGATATAATGAGAATCATACCTACACCATTTACCACTATCGAAATATCTTCTACATTTACTCATATGATCTTATCAAACGTCGTTACTTCTGATTCTAAATACCGAAATCGAGAGCCTTAATATTTATACCGCATATACCAAACGAGTACTCGAGTAACGAATATTTAGACACGAGTACTTAACTGAAAAGTTACGAATAGTTACGAGTACTCAAAAGTAACCATACTTTACACTTCTAATCACAACTACATTTATAATCCCGAGTAATCAGGTAGTAATTCTAAGCCATTTGTTTGGAAAACATAGACTAGACCTGAATTAAGCTGTAGACTGTAAAGGACTTTAATCACTTGCACCTAACCGTCTCTTGGTGATACATGGTAAGGTTCTAAGATACCCCATCTCCACCTTTCTGACATTAAGTGGATTGTTTTTGTTAAAAAAAACTTAATATGTTAAAATTTTTCCATACTTCGAATTTTTGGCTAAGTTGCAATTCGTTATTTCGGGCCTTATTTCTTTACAAAAACGATTTGAAGCACACGTAACACGTCAATGTGGTTATCAGATTTGACATTGGGAACAAGGGAATAGGATCTCACAAAAATACTTATACATATGACAGCAACAACCCCCTCCCCCCTTTGAGATGAGTAGTTAAGTCAAAGCCCCTCATATCTAGTCCTATTTGTACTTCAAATGATTAATGCGTGACCGTTTACCGACGAGCGCTCTTGTGAGTTGCTATTTATAAGGACAGGTTGTCTCCGATTGTTTACCAGCCATTTGTAAAAAGATGAAAAATCCGAAAAAAAAACCTCAAAAATCGACATTTACTGGTTTTCTGCTAAAACTTGGTTAATATAAGCTGTACATAAATCTTAAGTTGTTTAGAGAAAATATGAAATTTTTAACTGATTTCCAAAATCGAGGTTATCAATTTGGGGTGTATTTTTAAATTTTTTGTATGTATCTGATCAAAATTCTTCTCTGGTTGGGATCCGATGAAATTTTAAATATAAGAAAATAATTCTATTCGTAATGAAATTTGGGATTGAACACATTTCTCTATAGTTTCAAGTATATCAGTCGATATCTCCAAAACTCCTTACGGATTGGATTGGAGTTTTTTTAAACTCCGTTCTATTAAGGATGATTCTGAGGTGGTCTCATATATTTTTCAATGAATTGTAGTTTTTCGAAAAATAGCCAATATATCCAAAACACCATTGAAGTCATAATTTAATAAATTCTAACGTAATAGTCCGGGAACTGGTGACAGTGAAAGTGTTAATTGTGAATTTGAACATCTTCTAAGTGCATCGTAAGCATACAGGAAGTACAGTATATTATAATTAACAGTATAATTAAACACATTTTCGACTTAAATCAACAAGTGCTAAGGACATTTTGTTTGTTAACTAGCGATTTACATGAAAATTTTTCAATTTGGCCACCCTGCCAAATAGAAAATTCGGTCACAACACATGTCAGGCTCCAAATGGATATTCGGTGCAATTCACGTACAGGGCGTTTAGCCTAGCAAACCAAATCATAAAGTAAGGTGATATACGTAATAATAGTAATAATTAATTAAAACTGTTAACTGAACCAAAATTTATCATTCTGCGAAGATAGGGCTTTCGATGTTACCTGAAAAAAAAGTACTCAAGTTAAAATTTGAACTGAAGTGCTGAAAATAAAGTATACAAAAATTAACCGACTTCATAAAAGATAATAAGTTTAAAAAATAAACAAAACATTTTTCTTTTCATTTAGCTAAACACACAAGGTACAAAATGTAATCAAAAAAAGTTTCTTATTCTCTACAAATTAATTATCTATCAATATAATATATTTTTGATGCCGGCCCCAGGCAGTAATCAAGTAGGTAGATGTTTAAGAAATGCGGGATTTTAAGTTTTTTTTGTACCAACGTAAAAAACTAGATAGTATAGAATGAACACTTTTGTTTACATTTTTTACTTTTCATGGAGTGAATGTGCTACTTATTGTATAGTTTTATGTTTTCTTAAATATTTTCAACATTTTAGTTATACATACGTTGAATTCTGTTAATATTTAAAATAATAAGTCTCAAGTTAAAGTTTCGTGCATAACGTTTGGTCAATTTTAATTAACAGGTGTTTTTGTAACATTTAATGCATCTGCTGTATCTGAAATAATGGATAAAAAAGTTTGACAATGTTGGTGCATATAAAGGTAGGATACATATATCAGGTGCTGTCAAGGATTTGTTAAAGCTGGTGTTAATTTTAAACGATCCTGGCGTGACAAAATGTAAGATCATTGTTAAATTTCATTTCAAAAATTTTCCAAAGTCAAAATAGTGAATTTCAAAAATATTATAAAAAATGGCATAAAACGTATAATTGCAATAACAATGGTTGGGGCTGCTGTAAATTGTCTTGATGAACCATGAAATAATATTGATTTTGAAAATGTTCAGTCCGAAGGTGAAGAAAGCGAATCAACTGAAGATGAGGTAACTGTGTAATTGACCTTACAGTTGCGCCTTCACAATCATCTAACACGAAAAAAAATATTTGTTTTTACATAATAACAGAAATTTATTCCAATTCATCATACTCTACAAAATAAAACTACTAATCTTGCAAAACACTGATGTAACTCAGAGATTTCTTAATTTTTTATAATTGTTAATGAAGGCTGGTATAGTTTAAAATAATTCCAAATCTCTCATTTAATTTTGTTACTTACAGTCTCGGATCAGTTTCATATACTTCATAAATTTGCCCCTCAAATTTTTTTATAAATTATTATGCGATTTAATATGAAATGGAAGTAATTGTGGTAAAAGTTGGTATTACGTTTGACAATAAATTTTATTATGGAAGCTAAAACAAACATTTAAAGATGATTGCCAAAATGCGTCTAAAACAGCTAGTTACTTTGAAAATTGCTCTAGATAACTTAGATGAACGAAAAGAATTGTAGTTTTTTGGCATAGAACCAAGTAATTTTTTAGTTTTTTTCTCAACACGTATCTTTACCGTATTTTACCAATTATTTTTTTGTATTATTTTAAGCATGTTTTTTTTGTTTTGTTTGAATGCTTACTTTTATTTTTTCTAATTATTGAAACTATGCTTATTAATGCTGTGTTTCTAAACCTGTAAGAACTTTCGAACTTATATATACTTACATAATTTGTAAAATATTTTGTTAATAATGTAGGTTTGAGCTACAAATTAATTCAAAAGTATATTTAAATGAATCAAAACTACATGCTACATCTTAAATTTTTGATTTTCGTTGTCAAATGTTTGTCAAAAGTCCAAAATTCGGTCAGTATCTTGACTGACTTTTAATTTCCATTTTGTTATTTTTAATTAAGTATCTAATATTAAAAGTGTACCGATATATTTAAAATTGTTTATACTGGCCTCACTTTTGAGTTAAAAAACTGTGAAATAGTGTAAAAATATAAAAAAAATTCTGTTTTATAAATTTAGCAAGTGATAATACCACACATGTGTGCACAATTTTTTTAAACATGTTTGTCCATTATATCAGGCTGTTTCAGATTATTTAAAGCAAAAAATGAATAGCAGTTCTCATAGTAGCACAACATAGAAATTGGTGGGGTAATTTCAGTTACTATAAAACAAACCTTAATGGGTTGGAGAAAATTAAAGCCAATTTTTTACTACAATTTTTAACTTTCAATATTTTATATTCTTTCGTAAAAATCCGATTTTCCATTAAAATTTGAAAATTTTCGGAAATGCATGCCTCTGGCTTGTAGACAATTTCAATTTAAATAAATGTTATATAAAAATTAAATTCTGCTTTTCTACACTTATTTAATTATAAACAATTTGCTGTCCTGGCAGTCGTTGGTCTGCCATTTTCGATAGTGTGCTCGGAGATTTGGATTTACTCCCAGCGCCCCTTCACACGGAAAGCACTAAGTAGCTACTTCTGGCCTACTTGTCTAGTTGGTCCCAGAATCTTTTTCTAACTATCAGACAATAATCACATAGAAAAAAGTACGTCCACCTTTCCTCGACATTTCACAATTTCGGTACAATTTCCAATTTTTCTTTCTCTAAAAACCTTGCTCGGCTATTACGAACCAAAAAAAAATATGTATAGTCAAATCTGTCCAAAAAGCACTTTGAGTTTTTCCCTAATTTTCCAATTTTCCAGACAACTTTTTTTAAATTAAAGTGGTCCAGGCTGGGTTACCAACACAACTATCGAAATATTTTTATTTAGGCAGATATAGATTTCTGTGATGCTCTTACATACATTTGGCAATTGATTTTTATTTATATAGATTTTCCGTTAGTTTCTGTTGAGACACACGAATATACGAATACGAATATACAGTGTTTGGGCTTATTTATAGTTTGCATTTTGCATTGCACATTTTGCTAGTTAGCTGGGAATATTATATAATTTAATAAAATTAGCCAGAAAAATTTACGAATAAAATAAATAAATAAACCATTACCTTCTGCCAGTATATTCTTCGGATAACTTATGTAGTTTCTATTAATGTTGCAGTTGTTGTAAATCATTCAAAAGCTTTATATGGTAATGACATTAAATGAGGGCATCAATTTGACGAATAAAAATCACTTCTATTTAGACTACACAATGGTTTTTGTTCCAGTCAATAGAACGATTCTATTTGATGTTTTTTTTTGTCAAGCTCCTCTGATCGAAATGATTTATTTGCAACATGTAGTGCGAGTCTGCGAAATGATTAATGAAAATAAGACAAGTGGTTGAGTTACTTTGAAGTTATTGACTATCGTTCTTAGGTCCGGTATTTTTTTGTTCTTGTAACCGCAAATAAATTTTGTTTGTGTATTGTTAATAAATTCTGGTATTTAAAAACTAATACTTTGTAAAATTTCTAGTTGTTAAACAAGTGTATTATTTTATATCGTGTTTAGTGATTATAGGTTTTCTATTTGTCAGTGTCAAGGTTTAATACATTATTTTCAAACTTTTGCAAAACAGTTATATCTTAAATGAATAAAACATTATGATCTCTTTTGAATATTAAATTAATCCGTATAAAACATTATGTTCTTATTTGAATATTATATTAATTCAAGTCAATGAATATTTAATTAACAATATATTGACCAAAATAAATCTGATAACAAATTAGTTCATTTAATACAGATTTTTTCTTCTTAGCTAAAATTTTAGTTCATTAGTATTCAAATTCCTGCCCTAATTACTTTACAATATTGACAGATTTCTGATTTTACATATTTAGAGACGATAGTTTACTTTTTTCTTTTTCTAAACCCATTTAGCTAGATTTTGCAACTTTATAGTCTTAGTATGCTCGTTCTGCTTTTCATTCCTGATTATTTCATTAATATTGTTGTCCTAAGACAGCTTAAAACTTTTAACTACGCAACTGATTTTAATGGAGTTTTCATCAATAGGTAGCCTGGTTCAAGAGGAAGGTTTATACGTATAGTTTAATATTGTTTTGTGTTTAAAAATAACGATAAATGTATAATCAACGCTCCGCTGCAATACTCGATCAGCGACCGTTACATGAGAGAGCATGACGCATTACTCATATAGAGTATCGACATAAACACGACATGTGCGGTGCCAATACTTTTATTGTTACTTAATACTGTAGGTATTTGTCTACCCCCTGCTAAATGAGCTCGGGTTAGCTAGAATTAGTAAAGGTTGAACCATTAATAAAGGACGATATTAACTGTAAATAAGGAAATTTTTGATTTTATTTTCTTATAATAAGTATCGTTCATGGCAATTATGTCTGAAATAAAATAAATGCTCGCCATGACTTCGAGGGTACACCTAATGCATAATTGAGGTTAAATATAGTTAACTCATTCTTTGGCTCTTTCCAAGAAAAAACGCCAACGGTGTCAAATTGCATGATTTTGGCGGCCAATTGTCATCACCACTAGCGGATCCAGGGGGGCTAAGGGGCTAAAGCTCCCCCAAATCATCTGAGCGGTATGCCTTTTCAGTGTTTATTGTACTAAAATCAACCTTAAGTGACGTCAAGCCCGCCCCAAACGAGATCAAGCCCCCCCCCCCAAAGACAATCATGGATCCGCCCATGGTCATCACTATTCCGTGTGGTAACAAGGACATTGAATTTTGCGGGCAAATGAGAGCTATTATTTCGTTAGCTGTGTGGTAAGTTGTCACATTTTGTTGGACCCACATATCGTCCAGTTCCACATCTTCCAATTTTTGCCGTAAAAAGTGTGTTATGCCTCGGCTTTTCAAGAAGCACACTTGGTTTCTCATTCCCCAAATGCGGCGATTCTGCTTCTGGACGAATCGACTGAAATGAAAGTGTGTCTCACCGCTAAAGATGATTTTCTTCATAATGGCAACGCCCCCTTGAGTGTGTTCTAACAACTATGCGGCATATTCTTAAGATAATTGAACCTTATAAGCGAGTAAATTGAAGTTTTTTCTCAAAATTCGCATCAGCGAGGTCTGTGCGATGTGCAATTGTTTAACACGATGGCGAGTCTATGTTGACGGCTCTTCTGCCACACTTTCAATGTTATAAGCAGTACGAATTCCAGGAACACGGCACATGTGTTTTCGCATCTCCTACAGACCCGGTTTGCTGAAATTTAAGCAAGATTTTCCCGATTGAATGTACATTTGGTCAATTATGCTGACCAAAATAATCACTAAGGTCACGATATGCATTCTGATTTGAAGGCCCATTTTCAAAGACTTCAACCACCTTAACTTGCTGCTCAGTGTTGTTCCCTAGGATCGTTCACCCGTTATATGATAGTATTTGATATTTATATTCTTAATTAAAATATCATAAATTATAATATACCTATAACTTTATTAATCGAGAAATCAACTGTGTCCAATTAGTAACTCAGAAATTGAAAACAAGAAGTCCTCACATGAGGGGGGTAAGGCGAATGTGGAAAGGTGTTACATTGTGTATAACTAAGCATATTTGCACTCTTCAATGCCAAGGTTAAATTTTAATGCTTAGTCAGCAACATGGATATTATAAACAAGTACTAATTGAATTGCATAATTATTATTAATGTTAATTTTGTACAAGTTTAAAGCGTGAACTGCCAATATTTCGCATATTAAGACATAAGTATTGAACTAACAAAGATGTATTGCCTAGAAATATAATATGGATAGTTGATGTCTATAATGATTGCTGTATAATTAAGTTTATAAATACGATATATCAAACTTACTGAAACGGTAACACTGTTATATGTTGTCCAAAATCGTTGAGAAACATGTAAATTGATACAATGTACATATAACCGCTGCAATCAAGTTTTTTTTAATCCATTTAGGCCTCACACCAAAAAGCCTAGCGTTCATCGAACCCGAACAACCAACCATTGGGTTAGTGGGTTAGTTGTATTCGGGTCGGTCGAAAAAAAGTGCTCTGTCTGTGTTAATAGCGTCAATAAACAACGCCTTCTATGATCTGTTCCCAGGAGTATCAAAACAAAAGAGTGCAGAAATGTGAGCAAACCGTGTCCGATTATCTGTCTTGACTTCATAAATTTGTTGAAAAACATATCAAGTGACACACATATACATGCATCTGAGAGAATATTATAAAGAGATAAAGACGTTTTAAAAATACACGGCGTGCTGAAAGTTCAATGAACTTTTAAAAAATACCGACTTTTATCCATAGACGGAGCAGCTATAACGGATTAAATTTCAGTTGGGTTGGAAGTTATCACACATTGTGGGATAAAATGATGTCGTTAAGGGTTTTCGTCCTATAAATGACCCTATCGGTTTTTGTTACGTTCGTTCGGGCTCAAAAAGTCGAGTATTACCTTTAATAGATAAATATAGGGTTGTAACGAAACTAATTTTATAAGTATACATATTATTAATCGATTTATATGTTCTGAGAGGCCATATTTATGAACAAGGCCAGGTCCTGGGAGAAAACCGCATCTAAATTTATGAAATACTCGACGTTTCCATTCCTGCTTTGGAGCCATTATCAAGAGAGAAAATGAAAAAGAAAACGATAACAAAAATCAAGTTCTAGATCGAACTTAGGGTCTCAGTCTCCCCAAGTCTCACTAGATAACTGAAGTGTTCTTTCAGAATTTCACCTTTGAAAAATCAAATGCGAGTTTTTCGAAACGTCAGGTTAACTATTTTTACAGAAAAATTAAATAAATAAAGTCACACAACATCTCCCAGCATACTTTTATTAGAAATACAATAATTATATCACTTTTTTCAAGTTATTAATATGCTGCCCTTGTTTTGGATTTCAAACTGCAAATAATATTTGCATAATAATTTAATTTATTTACTTATTTGAACAAAAACACGAAAATCAGTTAGGTACTTTTGTCCTTATTTCTAATTGGTTTTGATAATAGAGGTAAATGTATATTAATGCCCTTCAAACGAAAATTAAGTGAATTTTTGTAAATGTTAATTCGTCACCGCGCAGCAACCGGTTGTGTATCTGCTATTAGTCAGGCTGGAACATCCCTGTGCCTTGTAGTCCGGTACATAGGTGTACCCATAGGGATTTGGGTTTGGTGTTAGGGTGCAAAATTATGGTTTTTACAGTAGTCCTTAATACCAAAGATTCGAAACCTTCTAGATCTTACAAAAATGGGAGACATAACCCATTTTTTGGAAAAATCCACAAGGCAAAAACACTATAAATAAGAAAAACACTTCGGTCAATAGCTATAAAAAAATCTTACCAATATTTTTAGCCGGAAAACTGCAGCCCGTTGTAGGACAGATGACTACATAAAAAACTCACAACATCTACCGAACCGAAGAATTTATTTTATCGCGAAATGTATTCCGACATTCATCAGGAGTTTCGGGAAAATCTAGCTTACAGAGACTGCATATCGGAAGTCGTACTGTATGTAAAGCTGTTGCCGTGTGATTCCTATGAAGATTGAAAAATCTCGAAAAGTTAGTATCGTAAACGAGGATGACAGGTTAGTGGGTTTTGATGCTGTCTCGCTTTGTACAAAAGTACCGATTATTAAGGTTCTCCGAATGGGAGTGATTAGACGACCTTGGAAATCTTAAAGACACAAAGTTAACGCATAGACGCAGGAAGATTGCAGTAGAAGGAGTGTGAAAACAATAATAAGAGCTAAAAATCAAAGGAAAACTGGAAATTCTAACTGTATTCATGACCAGAACTTATTGCCTTGAGAATTTTTACTTGTGATGCATTTGCAAATATACAGCTGACATTATTTAAGAGCATGGTAACCCTTCCTTCATGGAAGAGATATTACTGTTCTATTTTTTTCACTGACTCAGTTGTAAGATCTCATATTTGGTTTTATGAGATAAAACAGCTGAATTTATACTTATTTTACTAATCGACAGATGATTATTAAATTCTTTATCACCTGGTACAGAAAAATACATTTAATGATTCCATTTTCTGAGTCAAACTAAACAATGGCGTCGTCCTTGAACTTTCCACACACATATCAAGTTTCAATTTCAGTACTTCAAGCTTTGTTTATCATTTTATCAGAAATTCTTTACACGATAGAAAAAAACCGTCTGCATATCCATCAAGATTTTCGATATCACATCAATGGGGAAATGGAGAGATAGAGAATTCGCCGGTGCAGTCTCCACGAAACCACCTTACGTTGAATTCGTTTAGAGCGTTGCACCGAAAAGGTCAACAGAGGTCGGCAATACGGTCACGTGAGTTTCCAAATCGATTTTCCAGGACTTAGTGTAGCAATGAATTGTCTTCTGAAAAATGGAAACTATATGTTATTAAAAGTACTCACACACACGATACACACACTCTTTATCAACGTCCTAAATCTTTTGAATACACAGTAAAGCAGTCGATAATTATATAGTCAGACATGTGCGAAATTTTATGCATAAATGCCGCTTGTTTACTGTTCGTATAGAACTCGATTTACTTCCTACTCCAGATGAAATTTTTAACTGTTTGAAATCTAGTCAACATGTCCCATTTTATCGAATTCTAGTTTGCTTTCACTGAAAATTATCATCAAGTTGTCATTGGATTCGTAATTGCTTCTAGAATTTTATTTACTAATAAATAAAATAGCAAAATGAACATTTTCAAAATTATGTAATCACTCAATTCGTTCATCTTCATCTTTAAACAATTAGCACTAACAATTTAAAATTAATGTAATCTAATAGATGTATTCCTGTATGTTAACAACAATAATAGTTAATGATAAGAGGAATAAGAATTCTCTTTTTAATTTCTTAGTTTTGTCATAATAATCTTTATAACGATTAAAACATCTCATAAATTGTTGCCTCCACCATACCCAATAACATCAGCGATTTTTAATTAATAATTATTCAACATGAAATATGAACAAAAATTCTACGAGTGTGTAGATATTACTTGACAATAAACTCCTTTATAACCGTTTTCAAAAAAAGAGGAGGTTTTCTATTCGGTTGTATTTGTTAGACTTTGTTACCTAAGTACTCCGTCAACTATGAACCGATTTCAATGATAATTTTTTTTTCATTTGATAGAATAGACTTCTAGATTAGTCGCATAAATTTTTTTCAATGACATGGATTAGTCCGCTTTGCGGGAATCGGAAAAATCTTGTTAAATTATCATAACATATGGCGAATGCGGACCACACTGACAAAGAACTCACAAAACCCAGAAGGAAATGTTAAAATTTAATATTGTTTTGTTAAAACATAGCTGCTATAGTACGGAGTAAGTGATAAAAATTTGAATTATAAATAGCAAGGAGTTTAACTTTTTTGTGTTATTAAGTTTGTTAATAATGTCCACGGCGGTTATCTTACACTTCCCAAGACTTCTTGGCACTGATTCAATAAGGTGGTCTATTTCTTCTTCAGGAATACTATCCCAAGCCACCTGAATTTCATGTCTTAGAACCTTCAAAGTCCGTGGTGGCTGCGGTAAATTTTCAGCCTTCTACTCATCATATCCCAAACATGTTCTATGGTCCAAAGATTGGGGGATCTGGGGGGGGGGCATTGCAACAGATTCTCTACTAACTCGAGCAACATGAGGCCGATCATTATCTTGTTGAAATATGGGATCCATGCGCCTATTAAGGTATGTTGCCTCGACAAAGACTAAAAGTGATCTATGTACTTCTATGTGTAATAGCACCCCATACCATAACGCCTACTGTTCGGTCTACATATCGCTCCACAACAAATTGAGGTTGAGTTTTTCTTCTAACCCTTCTTAGGCCATCATGTCCACACAAGCATAATCGAGGTTCATCAGAGAACACGAATTGATGCCATTCCATATTCCAATGTTGTCGTTCTCTGCACAACTGTAGTCATTGCCGTCGATGCTCAGTGGGAAGAGGTAGCACATGATGGAGTCGATAATGGTACAGTCCAAAAGACCTTATACGGCGCTAAAGCGTTCGGACACTTACAAGATGGCCTTGTTCTTCTGACCACTCCTCAGCCAAATTTCGAGTCTTTAAAGGCCATAAGTCTTACACGTCGATTTGAACTTCATTTGTGCCTCTGCGACGTCAGGTTCCTACTCTTCTCCGATTTAGGGTATTATCAAACCACGCTTGACAACATCGCATAACAGTAGTTGGATTTCTGTTCGTGCGGTTAGCGATTTCTCGAAATGAAAAACCATCCTCCCGTGAACCAATAATTTGAGGAGGGAGAATCTCTGTACAGACAGCCAGTAATCCGGGCAATTTTACGAAATTGCCTTACTACACTTTGTTCTACATATACAATTTTTAAATACTTATCTGTTACAGGAAAAAATTTGGAGGAGAGAAAACCCAATGAATAGACAAAATAGTTTATTTTTTAGTGAATTAAAAAAAATCTGAAAAAAACTACTACAATATTAATTGATAAAAAAGTTTACATGAAAAAACATTCGCCAAACTACCAAATTTTAATCATTTACTCCTTACTATTGCATCTATGTTTCACCAAAACAATATCTATATATAAATAGACAACGACAAATCGATTAGGTACCATTTTCTCCCCTGTCTCTCAACCGATTTTCTTCATTTTTGTTTAGTTTAGTAGCTACTGACGAGCTTCAGGGCAGAATGCTAATACTAATTTATAATATTGGTTCATTCATTAAATAAAATGTAATAATAAAAATTCATTATTTACTTCCATACTGTTAACGCCAAACAGCTGACAGTGCCGCCGCCGCCGCCAGACGGTCAAAACTCAAAATATTGAGTAATTATATTTGAATCGTTAGATGCTGTTATATTCTTCTGGAAGTCGCATGCAAGCGTTTGCTATTGTTTAGTGGTGAAATAGTCAATGTAGTAGATCAGAATTGATTTTTCGGACGCGTTGCAGTAACTTTCATATTAAATATTCTGTTTTTAATGTGAACTTAATTATTTGATTTAACATATTATTATCACAACCTTCCCGAAGGTGTTGTGTAAAAAATTGCCAGACAGCGGACAATAGAGAATGTATTAAATATTTAAGTTCTCCTAGGGTTGTTGGTCCTCTCATTTCTTTAATATTCCTGAACTTGATTGAAACCGCAAATGACGAAAACTTTTAGGATGCAAAGAACAATCTTTCAATTATTATATCGAATATTTTGCCAGGAGCGGTTCTAGCCAACAATTTGAGGGGGGGGGGTCATTCATTTGTCAAAAATATTTCGAATACCGATATTTGATTACATTTTTATTTTCTTTTTATTTCAATAGATTTGTCAATATGAGTAAACAATTTTGGTCATTACATCTACTTCTCTGATTTCTCCACAACTTGTATAAAAATATACTTTTTACCACTAGTTAAATTTAAACATCTCCTGGGTGTTGCCATTTCTTTGTCAGTGAGTATATTAAAAGATGAGAATAAGTAGCCTTATTCGAAATCTAGGATGAAATTAATTGGAAATAGATTGGAACTTCATCACAATATATGTTAATTAAACTTGAGTTGGAATCACATGGAAAACTGTGGTCTGAAACCTAAAACGAAATCATCACCGCATGTCACTTTTATCAATAATTTGTGTACGAGGTTTTCCAAAAAGATGAGCTTTACTTAATAGTGAAGTACCTACCAGTAGAACCTAGTTATGAATTTAAATTAATTAAAGCTTTTAATGAAATAAATGGTAAATTTTTTAGATGTGTAAAAATTTCGCATGTGTGTTCTTATCATTTCTTTCGAATACATATTGTTGTCATTATACAGGATGGTTCTGAAATCCTTATATGTAGACAAAAAGCAGTTTAATTGAAATATAAAGCGTTTCATAATTGTAATTACACAGGATACTGTTTAATTGGGTGGCTAATAAGCAATTGCATATATAGTGGGGATAAAATATCGAGTGAAGTGGACAGAAAAAAGGTAGAAAACAATGATTGTATCGAGTAATCCATACGCAGTTGAATACATATGATTGTTGAAAGATAGGGCGGAGTAGACAATTATTCTACCGGGTGGTTAAAAAAATGTTATACCTATATAATAAAATGTGTGCATTTCTCCGGCTCGGCAACAACTTCAAACACAGTTTTATAGAACATATAATATTTTTTGATGAAAATATTATTATTTTTGTAGTTGTTAGTAGCCTCAAACTCGGTATTTTTTATTGAAAAAGCTTTATATAAAATTAGTAAAACTTTTCAGTGGGATATTGTTGCTTACCAACCATAATATTTAAAATGTTTGAATTAATATGTATTACTTTATACTAAAAAATTAACCTATTACGCTCGGTTTTGAAAGATCGTTACCCATTTTCAAAATTAATTTAAGATTGCTTTTAATAAATAGGATTTTTTTTTCAATTTCTTAAATTTAGAAAATTAATATCTAACATGAAAGAATCATAACTATTTTTTTGTTTATGCACAATTAATAATATAAATCTATCTTCTGTCTATTCATTCGATTTTCTTCCTTCATGTGTGTTCTGTAACAGATAAGAAATTAAAATTTATAAAGGGATCGGAATATAGTAGGGGAATTTTCGATTTCTTTTTGTGTTTGTGAAATAAATTTGAATGTGAAAGTGCACCTACTACATTTTGTTCCATTACAAATTTGAAATTCTTATATGTTACACAAATGAAATGAGGGGAGAAAAATCCAATAGTGATGATAATCAAGGACCTCCTCTATTACCATTTCGAATTACAAAATAAATCTAATTAGTAATGATTTTTAGTATACCTACATAACGAGATTATAGTTGAATTTTAAACCATTACGGATTATTATGTCAACTGAAATGCCAGAAAATGTCAGAGAAAATGTAAAATTCATTACTTCGTTGGTACCTTTTAACATACATACAATTTCACTTCATGTAGTTTAGCATTCATTAATTTGTACATGTAAACAAACTAGTTTAATAGCCCACCTTCACGTATTGTAATTAATTTAGTTGTTAGTTTATTTATGCATGAGAAGGCAGAGTAAATGGTTTAATTTTTTGTATCCAATGAACTGCTTTACGAATAAACAGTTTAGATACGGGCGTTGGTTGTAAAACAATGTCGTTACATGTTCCTTTAAGAAGTCAATCTTAAGTAGTTGCTAACGCTACATTTACTTATTAACAGTTTTAAAAGTTATTTACGCTCGTGTTTGGAATTAATACAAGTTTGTGTATTTCTTATATTTATTATAATTAACAATTAAGGGTTGTTCCTACCATATTGAACCTTGACTTGTTTTTACTTATTTCCTGTCCCTATTTCATACTCAGTATTGATTTGTTTTTACAGCACCAGTTTCAGATTATGAAACGCATATGAAATACAGGAAAAGAATAACATTTAAGCAGATAACATCCAGGAACTTCAATGGTTGAATCAGATTTTGCTTTGTATAAACTGCTAAATCTGTAAACACAACAGGGAATAAGTCTTGTACGTAATACTAAAGTATCCCAAAATGAAGTGACTTACCGTGAATTTTGAATCCCGAAAACAAGAAAAACTCACAAGGACTCATGTCCGACTAATAAAAGGCCTAAGGGGCAAAAACTCGTTAGTTGAAATATTTCTATGACAAAGCGCATTGTTCTTGATATTCGACCATTCCTCAATACCCTTTTCTGGAGTCGACGAAAAGCGTTGACAGATGTAGTCTGCTTGTGGAAGAATCCCTGGCTATCAAAGAAGCAAAATAGCATGCCTTTTTATCTTTGACGTATTCATTCTTGCGGTTTTGAACTTTGGATAGACTGGACTGTTGGTTTGCATTCTTAGAATCTCATCAGCTTCGTCTTACAGATTTTTTCAATGCATTAATCAAGATTTGAAGAATCAACTACTTTCAGGTGATGATCCTGATCTGTATCCGACAATTCCAGTTTTAAATACGTTATAAATATAATTAAATAGTAGCGAAACTCTCTAGATTATCATTGTTTTTATCTTTGTAAAAATTGATTTGTGATTGTTAAACTTTTAGCGTTACAATCAAATTATTGTATTATTATTTTTTCTAATAAAATAAAAACTAAATATGAATTTGTTTTGTTTTCAGGGTGGAAGCAACAGCGGTACATTTTCCATGTTTGCTAACAGATCAGCGTCCTCTACCTGTCCATCTGGCTTTCCGAGGGATCAGCGTCAGCGTTGGCACCAGGCAGATTCTTCAAGATGTCGATGGACTGGTGAGACCTGGACAAATTCTAGCAGTCATGGGACCCAGCGGGTGTGGGAAGACAACCCTTCTCAACACACTAAGTGGTCGCTTGAAGTTGGATTCTGGTCAGATTTATTTGAACAGGTAAAAAACATTATGGGAGATTGAAAGAGGATTGAAACAAAATATTTCCCTAATGAATTTGAAATTTCATTGAGATATTAAATTGATCTTAACGCTTTATAAAATAGTATATTAAAAGTACATTATTGTATTTAGTCTGAAAACCATCAACCTCTTTCAATTTCCCTTTGAAGTATTTTTAAACACGTATATTATGAATCCCAACGGCAGGTAAGTATGTTGTTTGTTTACCTAAGATGTAGAATTCACACTTCTTCAGATCGCCTTGGCATTATGTATTGTAACGAATATGTCGCTCGTTTTTTCATATAATAGTTTTCGTTGTTTAAAACCTCCAATGAGACCTTATCTCAATACCTTTTAACATGAATCGAGATGTCCATGGCAAGCTTAAGTGTTTAAAACACGCGAATTACGTATCAAAAAATGAGTTCACGGGGTAGGGCGTTTACAAGCCAAATTTTTCCATTTCCAGTAGAGTTCGAGTTTCATAAATATAGTATCCAGCATTATTAATTCTAAATGTTGGAGTTTTGTCTTTTAAATGGAAATGTTTCAACTTTTGATATTATCGCAGTTTTAAATAAAATTATCCTTAAAATAAGATGTTTTAAGTATTTTCTGAATCATGCATCAACATTAAAATTAGAGTAAAAGTGGTTTCAATTATAGTTGCTTTTAAAATCAATTTGTTAAGAATGTTTGTTCTTCTTCATTTTTTCCTCAAGGTTTCATATTTGCGCATTTTCTTCTCGCTTAAAAGACCTATAGCCTCTTCATTTATCTTGGAACCATTTTTCCACCTAATCTAGTAACATGTTTCTGTTTATGTGCCTTCTGTAGGTTTGATTAGGTTGCAGAAGCATATTTTATTCTTCATTGTTTCTTTGCATAGGTATACGTAATAAATGTTTATTTATTTGGAGTGGGAAAAGTATGGAAACCGCTGAAAATATGAGAAATATTCGAAAAATTGTATAGTCAAAAAATAGGAAATCGAATGAGCCATATTGGAATGGCCTTAGATTTGACTTTGACTATTACCTTCAACGCCAAGACAAGGGAGGGAAATAACTGATGAGGAATGGCCTAATATCTTTTGAGGTCTAGCTAATGTTCGATACCCAAAAGTAAAATAATTTTCCTCGCCATTTTCGCTCTTGAAATCAAGTTATCAGATTGTTTCTGGTTATCTAAGGAGGACCTGGAATTTGATTTTAACTATTACCACAAGACCAAATAAGTTTTTTTAAAACGATAGTATGGATACCAAAATGGCGTGGCAGTTCACAATATGTTTGTATCGTAACGATAACTTCAGCCGTATTTATCGAGTAACCGTGGTAGAAAAATCTTATTCGTCAATGTACGAGCTGAGCCAATTCAGAGTAAACTCATCACTGGCTAAAATTTTGATCTTTATTAAGTCTTATATGGTCAAAATTTCCCACTCTTTCGTGTTTCGCGGTCAAAAATATGCATTCTCGTTAAATTTTGACCTTAAGAATCATCACCAAGCTAAAATCTAGAGTCATCTCAGTGTTCCTAGTCCTATACTCCGCAGGTTTTGATAGTTTCTAATATTTTCAGGATTTCTACATTTTTGCCGTTGGTATATCTAAACTATGAAAGAATGATGCGTTGTGAACTTATTGGATGTTTCCCTCTAAATATCGTATTTTAATTTACAAATATTTTTAAAGATTCTTTCCTAGTTAATTTTAAGTAGAATCAGCTTCAAGTCTTTTCAGATACGAGCAAACCACTTTTATAAAATTATTTGAATATACAAGGAAGAATGCAATTTGGGGGAAAACGTTGAGCACCAAAGTTTAATGTTTTTTTGTTTATCCGATGATGGCCTTGACCATGACCTTGAAGATCATATCAAAGTCAAATATTTTTTGTTGCATAGGTATTCCTATTTTTCATTAAAGATTAAATAAGCGAACTATTTTGTTAGAACATGTTCTTAACCATAACTTTCAAAAAAAGGTACATCACCAAATTCAGTATTGACACACATTTTCGTGATTATTACACTTTTAAACAACTAACTTCTCTTTTATACCTTTTCTTGCATTTTGTGTTTTACCACAATACATGTTGAAAATTACTGTGTGAAATTGCAGTGCGAGTTATCCTTAGCTAAAATTTTATTTCATCACATACTTCAGTAATTTCATTTATACTTTAAATATTTACTGTTCTTGAATGTTGTTTCTATGTGTTTTTTTTTTGTTATTCAAGGGAGCCACTCTGTAAACGGTGGAAGAGAAAAATTTGTTACGTCCTCCAACAAGACACGTTTTTTCCAGACCTGACTTTACGTCAAACGTTAGAATACACTGCAAGACTGAGATTACCTGATATCATGAGCCATTCACAAAAAATGCAATACGTGGACCACATAATCGACGTATTGGAACTAACTAACTGCCAAGATACAATAATAGGAGATTACCTGAAAAGAGGACTCAGCGGGGGAGAGAAAAAACGAGCAAATATTGCTTGCGAATTGCTGACCAATCCATCTTTGATGCTATTGGACGTAAGTAAATAAATTCACATACATTTAGGAATAATAATGGGCACTCCTAAATTTTTTTTTGGAATTTCGGTTTTAATTATTGGAATGTTATAAAGAAAGAATAAATGAAACTGTTATCACTCTCAGTTGCTAAAAAGATTCATATTCCTACTATCGATTGTCAGGAGATAAAACATGACAAGCTTTTAGTAGTTTTAAGTGTCCAAAAAATGATTTTCATCACTATTTTGACCCCTTACCTTGAAAACTAGTGTGGGTTCACGGCACCCACCTCGGTGGGTCACGCCTATGGAAATACTCATTAGATTTTCACAAAATAATGTATTAACATTTATTAAATCAAGAAAGTTAAATCCCATAATCTTATTTCTTATAATTAATTAATTATAGAGTAGAACAACTGGTAATAACTTTAATAGCTTTGTGGAATTCTCAATAATTCATGATGCATTTTATGATACCTACTTCTTCCATTTGATTCCTATGAAACATTTATTACCGAATTAATCATTAAACAATTGAAAAACTGCTGGTTAATTCTGATATTGGATATTTCCAAGACATGTTTAGATGCAAAAGGGTGTAAGTGACAAGCTATTGATTAAGACTTAAAAGATCTAAAGTTTAGATTCAAAATTAAGATACGCGCAGTGTTTAAAGCTTTGAAATTTAGGTAATTTAATTCCCATCTTAAAATCATCTACCACTAGTAAATCCCCACTTTGGGAACAATTTGGTGTGGATTTCGGGTCTGAGGTGTGATTGTCCCCTATTTTTCACAAAATATCATATGTGAGGCAATTCAGGATTAAATTGTTCGTTATAGTAAACTTATAACAAACTTGTTGGGTAGTTTTATTTTCAACAAAACTGACCAAACTGCCATTCCATTCAGTGAGAGTTAATGAATTTATTTTACAGCAAATTTCTGGATCAAATGTTTTTGGCTTTTGAATTTTATTTTTGGACCAAACTGCCATTCCGTACAGTAAGAGTTAATGAATTTATTTTACAGCAAATTTCTGGATGGAATGTTTTTGGGTTTTGAATTTTATTTTTGGAAAGTCAGGTGTTCAAAAAAAACTTCAATCAATTTAAGGCCTAAAGCATGACCTCTAACAATGTTTAAGCAATTTTTTCGTTTCATTTCGGGGTCTAGATCAGAGGTTTGTCATAACAGTGAAAATGCCTCTTGCAAAAATGTATTTAAAAACATTTGTAATAGAGTGAACGCGTACCTGTGAGCATCTTGTGTAAATCATTAGCCAGATATTTTCTTTCATACCCACAGGCAGAATATTATGCGTTAAAAAACAATAAACCTTTCGATTTACTATATGGAGTGTTTGCTTTTGAAATCGAAAATGGCTTGTTATTGGAACACATCATACCAGGGGCAGATCCCGAGAGGGCGCGATTGGGACGATCGCCTCCTTAGAGAGCCTCAAAGTCAGTGAGTTAAATAATATAACATAGAAATCATACTTCGAAATACCTGGAAGAAAATAATGTCTGTGTATTTAAATCACAAATCGTCTATTTTAATGCAACAGGCTAGGAAATAGTGTGTTTCCAATATTCAGGCAAATTTTGTACGAGATCGCCCTCTCCTCAAGCCCTCCGACCCTGCCTGATACTCACATGTTTATATAAATAGCGTTAAATTTTAATATGTATAATCTCTCATATGGTAACAGCTTTGGTTAGATCTTATATATACATTTTTAACACTCTTTAACACTCTCCGTCAATAGTCATTGAACAAGAGTTTCATCAATAAATTACTTCGAATACTCAAAGTAAAAAGGACCGTTTATGTATACTGCGAGTAGTTTTAACAATATACATTCTCAGTATTTCTCAAATATTAGAAAAACCGCTTTTGTTTTTTGATCTGCAATAAATAGATATTAAAATGCGAGTTGAATTAGGGCATTTGGAAGTTTGAAGAACAAATGACTCTCTATTTGTTTGACGTATAATAGTGGTACCCAGTGATATAAAAATCACTCGATACTCAACATTATAATCTAAAAATTCTTTCTTATACTTACTGCCTTTATAAGCAAAACACCTACAGAATATAGTTCTTATAGAAAATAATTTGTATGAAGTATTATAATAATCTGGACAAAAATGTACAGTCGGTTATATTGAGTTAATATCATTACACGATATACCGAAGAAATATGTTACTTTTCTTAATGCTTAATAATATAGTTTTAATTTTTGATTTTATATTTATAGACTAAGCATGGAAACAAGAGTACAGTAAATTTAAATATAGGCCTTACTTCGTTACATGAACTTCTGTCACAAAAATCTTTATTTTCCATCTCCCCAAAGTTGCTCCATCCATATTTATACCACTTGTAAGGTTTTTAATGTATTCCGACATAAATTCAGTTATATGTACTATACATATACATAAATAATTATTCGAGAATTCAGTCAGTTCAGGGGAGCCCAACTGATGAATGTTCTCGACTAGAAACAATATATTATCTTGCGTTCAAAGAATTGAAAAAAATCTCGAAAAGTTTGTATCCTAAAAAATATAATTAAGTATGTATTCGTAGTCTTTTGTATTTTTTCCCGAGTACTCTAGTGTTGCTCAACATAATCGAAGCCCGTATGCCTAGTCTAGATTCTGTGTTTTAACTAATTGTGCTTGTCCTCGACTTTTTGTTTTTGTTCATTGTCTGCAGTTATGAGTAACATTAATGAATTATTTGTCTTCCTATAGTAGTGAAGATGCGAGATGTAAAGACCGACATCTAGGATTTTCGGGGAAACCACCACATAGAGGTTCCGAATCTGGAGCCATTCCATGTAATTGCTGTTACTTGTAACTCCTAGGTTAGAATGTCACGATGAAATTTTCATGTTAACTTCACCTGTCCGAGATATTGAATACTCTCTTCGCGGTGACATTCTTTTGTACGCATTCAATTGTGGGAAGCGCAACTGATGAAGGTTCCCTAACCAGAAACAATATATATTATATATATTGTCTTGCGTACAAAGGAATGACACCTCGAAGAGAGTATTCATATAGTAGTGCCTATCCAACTTTGTTGTCTTATATACTTTGGGAATCTTTCTTGTTTTATTCCTATTTAACGTTATTGCCATTATTGCTGTTTACTTAAGACGTTTTGCCAAATTATGGATGTTCTTGTTTGTAAATACCAGTGTTTATGTTCCATTAGAACGAATGTTGGATTCCGTTTTTTTTTACAGATTCCTGTCCCAAACAGTTTCTTTTATTCACCTCCGTTATTTGATTGGTATTGTCATGCTCGATAAGCTGACCGATACTCCTTTTTTACCTATTTCAATTCGTGGCTTACTATCTATATTTCTTTCTGTATTTGTCATTATGTTGGTTACATTTATTCTTAGTCCTACTTCCTATAATTTTTCGTTTATTTAGAAATTATAAATTACTTCTATTTTGAAGGACTTGAAAACAGAACAAGCTAGACAATTGCATTTTAACAATAAGTACTTTTTTCATAGTGCTATATTGCACTAGTTACCGATGTATTTATGACAATTGTTAACTTATAACCCCATTTGTTAATAAAATTTTCCACTGTTCAAGGTTTCTAAGTTCGTATGTTTGTAAAAAGAAATCTAAAAATAAGTATATAATCCTTCATTTACAGTTTTATAATATTATATTCAGCTATAAGCACTCTATCGGTTTTGAATGATAATGCGTATTATTTCCGCATATTTTAGCAATCATTGGCATGCTTATAAAAATAATCGGATGCCTTGAGTAATATCCTGAAATTTTCTGCAAACATTGCTTCCTATCAAAAGGTAACCCATTTTTAAAGCAATAAATTAGGAATAGTTTGTTGATTTTTTTTTTCGATCTTTTCATGTTGGCATATTAGAGTTCGGCTAGAAGGAAACAGGTAGAAAAAAAATAAGTTTGGAATAAATAAATAATCCACTAATTAATAACTAGCTGATCAAAATATTTCTATTAGGGACTATGGTTTTTAGCATAAACAAGGAAATAATGTAGTCCCAAATAGAAATTACTTAATGTACCTGAATATTTGAACAATAAATAATTACTGGAAAAGCAATCGCATCTTTGCAGATCAGTACCGATTTTTTTTTAGTAGTATTAGACTGGTGGGGACAATTAGGAGTAATAGTAATGGGGAGAACTCGATTGGACCGTAATCGGGAGGAGGATAGAGGTGCGGAAATGAGTGATTTTAGATGTAAAATGTGTTTTTTAGTTTTCGGGGTAAAGTATGATTTGTATCGAAAAAAGTTTAATGATTAACTTAATTTCAGAAATAGATCATAATACTGCATTATATAAAGACGTAAGCGTAAATCATAAGTGGTTACTAATTAATAGAAAAAAATCTTCAGCATCCTCTGGTACAATGTATTTGTTTCACAATTACTTCTGCAAGAAATATTTGGATTTCAATGTCATTTTTAAGTTCACAATTTGGAATTTCACGGGGCAAAACTTCTACCGACTGGATGTCACTGAAATTTGTCTTGTTTCCTAAATAGGTAAAGTGAGAAGCGACATTGTCGGAATTGAAATTTTACATTCAAATCCTCACACTTAAAACCATTTGTAAGTTAATTTATTACAATGGGAATCTAGGTATATCCCTAAAGAGTTACTGTGCTGTACCGGTACTTTTTGGATACTTGGTATAAGCAAGGTAAAGCAGGAATAACAATCTTTAAGAGTACAAGAAAATTTAAATGAGTAGTAATTTTAAGTTATCTTTTTATCATTCTTTATTAAAACGTATTCATTATAAATAAATTAATTCAACTAAATGAATAGACGTTTTTGAATATTATGATAAATTAATAATAATCATATTTTCCAGGAACCTACATCAGGACTAGATTCACACGCAGCTCACAGTTTGATGATGACATTGAAGCGTTATGCTGTTTCAGAAGGAAAAACCGTAGTTATAACTCTTCATCAACCGTCTTCGCAAATATTTCATCTTTGTGATAAGCTTCTCCTACTATGTTCAGGACAGACGGCGTATTACGGGGATACTTGTAAAGTTGTGGACTTCTTTAGCAACATAGGTTTAAACATAATGCCGCACTATAATCCTGCCGATTTTATACGTAAGTAACGACACTCATAATTATTCTGTCGTGCACGATATATTCCTGAAATAACGATGTCATAAATGATTTATGATTCATAGAATAAGCCATAAAATATATCAAAGAAAATGCATTCTTTTTACGAGTCATATAATTTCATTAAAATTATAGTTCTATGCTCGGATCTATTTAATGGCATGACCTGTTGCATAAAGGAAAATATAGTTCAACGTCGATGATATAATTTATATTGCATTTAAACTGAATGGTCTTCATAGCAGTCACTTTTTGAACTCTGTTTTATGTCGTTCTTTTGTTTATGTTAGAAAAAATTCTTTCATGTCTGCAAAAATAAAATATAATTTTACTCATTAAGATTGTTTATGAAAGAATTAAAGTCATATGTCAATGGCCCCCGTTTAAATTTAACAACACTTTAGCAGGTTGTACGTTTTATTTAAAAATTGAAGCACACTGATATTTTTTGAGATAAAGCTATGAAATGTTTAAAGAATATATGTATTGTTAGATTTCAGTGGTGACCTTAAGCTTACTTGGTCTAATATCTTGGTGTCATGTTGACTAATTGATTTATTTTCATTTTTCCTTATCTTATGCTCATCTCGTCCAACATTAATCATGTGGGTTTTCCTAGACAAATTTTTCTGCAGTTTGTAGATGTTGTTTCAGACACTCTTTGTTGCCCTAAAATCCTAATTTCTCAACACCTTGTTGATTTTTCCACTCATCTTCAGAACATTGTTCATATTGAATCCATGTCCAATTCTAGCAATACTCTCTGTAGTATCATTTACTATGGTAATTCTTCCTTCTTGGATCTTAGGATTTAGGTAAGTATACTTCTGCCTCTAAATCCATTTTGTTTTAGAGGTATTCTTAAACTGACCATTTTCTATTTGATCGTATCCTTATCAGCTAGTCTGTTGTGATTTGTATACCAGACTCTTAACAATGACTTGTAGTTGGAATGGGTAGGTAATTAGAATAGAGATGTCGGTTGGTGTGAGTTGCTTTTCTGTATACAGTATAGCCAAGGATATCATCTTCTTTCTTCTCTATTAGAACTTGCAGGAGTGGAAGGAATAGTATTTTATGAATTACACCACAAGAGATAATTGTAATCTTCATCTTCGGTTGTGTTTAATAAACTCTCGTCCGGATATTTTACATTTTGTTGATGATCCGATATTGAATTCTTAGTCTAGTTCCTTGACAAAGACATTAGTCGAAACGAGTCGGACAGTTTTTAAAAAGACCTAAATTGTAGTGTTATCAGTTAATTATTATTGATGATCCAAGCCACCAGAGTCGTGCTATATGAGCACAAGTGTATAGCATTATCGTACCAGTTTGACAAATGCAATAATTTATTTTATCACGAAATGTATTCCGACATCCAGGAGTTTCAGGAAAATCTAGCTCACAAAGACTCAAAATTGGGAGACGTACTGTGTTTAACGCCGTTTCCCTGTGAAGGTTTTCGACTAGAAACAATATATTGTCTTGTGTTCAATAGATTGAAAAATCTCGAAAAGTTTGCATCATAATTTCTTTGATAGGTTTTAGGAAACCCACGAAATTTTTCTTGTGATTTCTATCCTAGGAATCACAGGGAAATATACATTTTTCTGAAACTCCTGGATGTCGGAATACATTTCGCGATAAAATAAATGCAGTTATAGGTACTTTATACATAAATAATTATTCGAGAGTTCAATCAGTTGAGGGGAGCGCAACTGATGAAGGTTCTCAACTAGAAACAATATATTGTCTTGTCTTCAATGGATTGAAAAATCTCGAAAAGTTAGTATCGTTAATGCAATAATAAGTAACGACACTCATAATTATTCTGTCGTGCACGATATATTCCTGAAATAACGATGTCATAAATGATTTATGATTCATAGAATAAGCCATAAAATATATCAAAGAAAATGCATTCTTTTTACGAGTCATATAATTTCATTAAAATTATAGTTCTATGCTCGGATCTATTTAATGGCATGACCTGTTGCATAAAGGAAAATATAGTTCAACGTCGATGATATAATTTATATTGCATTTAAACTGAATGGTCTTCATAGCAGTCACTTTTTGAACTCTGTTTTATGTCGTTCTTTTGTTTATGTTAGAAAAAATTCTTTCATGTCTGTAAAAATAAAATATAATTTTACTCATTAAGATTGTTTATGAAAGACGAAATTTTTCTTGTGATTTCTATCCTAGGAATCACAGGGAAATATACATTTTTCTGAAACTCCTGGATGTCGGAATACATTTCGCGATAAAATAAATGCAGTTATAGGTACTTTATACATAAATAATTATTCGAGAGTTCAATCAGTTGAGGGGAGCGCAACTGATGAAGGTTCTCAACTAGAAACAATATATTGTCTTGTCTTCAATGGATTGAAAAATCTCGAAAAGTTAGTATCGTTAATGCAATAATAAGTATTAAGGGCATTATCAGTTTCATCAAGTTCAGAATCTCATTTTCCCTAATATATGCAATAAATATTTGTTAGGCTGTCCTGTTAGAAGTAGTAAATTTAAAGGCAATGGCAAATTTGCTACCTAAATTGCTGAATACGAAGAACTGCATTGCACCATGCGATCATGTAGCAATACATTGTATCGCCGCCAGGCAGGGGAAGAGGACACTTGCCCCTCCTAGACCTGTCTGGCTGGTAATTGGCGCTTCGTTGCTTGTGAAATAAAATTTGTCCCTTTCTAAACCCAAAACAGGCGATTTTCCCATGTGCGTCTATATTTTTGGCTTCTCACTAATAATTTTGGTTGACAAAATAACAGTAGGCTTGTTGATCTCCTCTACAATTAGTTCTATGGGAACTGTATGCACAATGTGCATTATAAGGTGCATCGAAGTTGTGTGCTACAGGAACAGCAATAGAAACTTTGGATAATTTGAGTATATTTCAGAATACAACATTTAACGGTTGTTAAATGTTATGTGACTTTACTATTGGTATTTTTGCTTTTTTCAGCGTTTTCAGAGATTTTTTATATTTTCTTAATGTACTATTAATGCTTGTGGCTTAGCAATTACTGGAATTTCCTCCCAGCTAATGACAGGAAATTATCTTTGGTAGATAGGACCGCTTGGTCGAAAACAGTTTTTGTATGTTTGTCTATACATTCGTGCACGATAATTTGCACAATGGCTGAAGTAATTTGGACGCGGTTTATTGTTTGTTTCATTTAAATCAGTTGATTAATAAAAGCAATATTTCAATTTTTTGTCCGTTTATGTGTGCGTTCTTGCATGCTGATCTCCACAACGGCTCAACGAATTTGGATGTGATTTTCAGATATGGACTTGAGCCAACAATTAATGTTTGTTTTAGTTAAATCAATTTTAGTTTTTTTCATGGTTTAATGAAATTTTCTTTATTTAACGCTATCTATATTTGTCGCTCTGTGCGTAGCGGGTTAGGTGGAGTTAAAATATTAAACAATTTACTCAACCTGTTAGTCGTAGATCAATTAGGGTCGCGATTCTCAACTGTATAGGACATAACAATTATGATTTACATTTAAAAAGAACACACTTGTGGTAAAGTCACCTAAATGTTTCTAACAAAATGAAATTTATAAAATTAAAGGGTTTGTAATTGAAATTGTAGAATAATTTAATTTCGGTCAATTTGTACACTTTATAATTTCCATTACCACCTTTTCAATTTTTAAAAATTTCATGGTTTTATTGGTGCCACTGGGTATGGGGTTTGACTTAGACTCTGAAGATATGAAACTTTCAGACTTTTCCGCAAGTGTATAAGAAACAGGTGTAATCTAAAAACCAAAGCGTGCTCTCTGTTAGATTACTGAATTCTCAAAATCGGATGTAAAGCCCCAAACACTTTACATATCTGGATAATCTTTTGATTATTTTGTTATATTAGTGTTACTAATAATAATCATTTATAAACAATTTTTATAACTCTGTACCAAGATTTAATTTGTTTTAGTGGAACAAGTGAAAGGTTCTACCGAATTACGACAAAGGATTATTAAGGCCGCTAAAGAAGCTCGCAGGAACAAGGACTATCCCATAGAACTGCAACACGATTGTCATTATATAAGCGACAAATATAATGACCATTCCAATAAGATATTACCTCCAAATCAGCCTCAATATCCTAGTTTAGAACGTAAGTAAATTAAAGTACCTAAAAGTAAAAAACAATTTTAAATTAAATTGACTATTAATCTAACAACACTATGTCTTTTAGAAGATACACTCAGCCAAATGGAACCAGATGTACGACGACTGTGGTTGGATACTCATTCTCATGCTTCATCATCAGTCAGTTCAGAAACAAGTGACGCAGACTGTTATTTCACTTGGCCAACGAGTTTCTGGACTCAATTCAAAGTATTATCACAAAGAAACTTTCAAGAAGCTAGACCTAGGATGCTATCCAAGCTTAACTGGGTCCAGACCATAGGATTGGGAATATTAGCTGGTCTGCTGTGGTTCCAGCTTGATAGAAACGAAGAATCCCTGCACGACATCCAAGGATGGATGTTCTTTTCCACCACGTACTGGATGCTATTTGCCCATTTCGGAGCTCTTAGTTCCTGTAAGTAAAGAAACTGATTTTTTTGGACATAACTTTATCAGTTGTTTAACGCAATAAATTAATTCGGCTGCTTATTTCAGTTCCTCCAGAACGCGAAGTGATAAACAAAGAAAGGCAATCTGGAGCTTATAGACTGTCAGCGTATTATTTAGCAAAAATGATTGGGGAACTACCATTGACAGTTTCCCTTCCTGCCGTATATCATCTTATATCATATCCTATGTTGGGTAAGTATGACTGCTGACAGTAACTTTCAGAATTAATCAGAAAATAATGATTTAAATAGAGAAAGGACGCCTAATACCGAGTGCAATTATCAACAAACTTTTCGTTTTATGGATTTAAAAATTTCTTATTGAACATTTCTGCCCGATATTAGGCAACAACATTTTTTTATAATTATAAAATAATAAACAACCTTAAACTACTATTTATGTACCCACATTATCTTAAAAAGTAATAGGTGAAAGTGTTTCTATAAAGAAGATATTAAAACTAAAGGTAACAGTAGGAAATAAGTTAAGAGCTCATTGATCTAAACATATTCCGCAAATTAAAATGTACCTGTTCTACAGCTTTGCGATCTTCGTGAGAGCAATGCTGGCCTTCCATTCAAGAAATTTATTTAGACCCAGCAACATTTTCAGAAACATAACAATTTAAGCATTCCACATCTTGGTTGATGACACTATCCGCTCCAATTGAACCTCGTTGTTGCGTCCACAATTGCACGTACGTGTGTGAACTTGGTGTGTTGTTAAGTTCTGCGGACGTCTTACGTTCCTATAATGCCAATTAAGGGATTACAGGTAGTTTAAATTAAGAGATAAAATGTCTACACACTAAATAGGTTTATTGAGACTAATGTAGACAAGTTGAGAGTTAAGTTAAATTACAAAAAGAAATTATTAATACAAAACAACAAAGGCAAGATGTGAATTAACGCGACAATGTTATACTTGGTGGAGTCGCACAAGGCCGGAGTAAAATTAGAAGTAGTAGTTGCTCGTCCGACGCTTGGTTTCGATCTCAAATTCATTCAAATAGATTTTTCCTAAAATATAGAAAAATGGTAGCATAATTACCCTGTCCTACTTTTGGCCCGAACCGGCCCATGCCGCGTTTGGGTACTTACAGATCCTACTAAACTTTGTTGGGTTCAAAGAACGGTTATTGAAGGTAATAAATGCTTGATGGTTAGTTTCAAGAAGGGTTTGAAATTATAGCTTTTTTTAAGGGTGCTCATAAAGATGAAATGCTTAAAGAATATTAACAAAATTAAATAACTGAACAAACCATACAAAGCAATCATAAATGTAGATTTTTTAGAACAACAATTAGGTGCTTGAAAAAATGGGATATTTTCCCTTGAATGTTCGCATTGCAAATCTTAAGAAATTCTTTTACTACTTAACACTCGTTCATGCATGAATTTCTGGGTCAACTCGCCTGTCTCTACGTATTTATTTCCGTTCTTTCATTTAATATTATTATTTTTCGTCTTATTTGCTACTAATGTTTCATTTCGAGTCATACTAATTGTCTTTGGTTCAGTTTTTTTCCTAACTTCTACAAGTTACTTCCAGAATGTTTAAGTAAGATTAGCTGTTGCTCGTCTTTCACTCCCTATTTTCAAAGCTGGTTGTTGTCCAAATAACAATTCTCCACGTCGAGAGCGTAGAGAGCTAAAGGTTGCTCAAATTTGTCAGCTACTGTAAGGTTTCTGCCCATTTCAATACTAATTAATGTATCAGTTTGTTATGTGTGATCAATAAGTGTGCTTTTGATGCCCGCCATAAGGAAACCGAGCCTCGGAATTTTCTGTCAAATTAACAAAAAAAATCATATTTTAAAATGCTTATATGATTGCCACTTGTCTGTATCTAGCAATAAAACAAAATAAACTCTTGCATCAAGCTTAATGAAATTTTACACTTAATTAATGTTAACTTCACAACCTTTGAGCAATACATGACAGTATGATTTTTCGCGTTATCAAAACTAATTTTATCTGACTATAAATTATAAATCTAGTGATATAACTACTGACAAGAAAGGGTAAAGACATTTGAAACTGCACAGTGCAGAGGGGCGCGGTAAGGATAGGTTGTTGCACTACCTTTTCTAGAATTTATTACAGTATTTGGTTTTGAGAAAAAATCAAGAAAACAGTTTAGTATTAAATTAAACTTCATATTTTACAAGATATTCACAATATTAAACTCATCAAATCTGTACAATCAAAATTTTGAGACCTGAAATACTAATTAACAATTATTCAATATTTCATATCAATTTAATTACGAGTAAGGCAATTTTAATATATTTTTTTAGAAATTAACTTACAAATTTATCTTGTTATAAACAAATTTATTGTTCCAAGATTTGAGTAAACATTTTATCATACCTTTACACTGTACTCAGCTATATTTATGAAAAATGTCTAAAACTTTTGAATTACCGCATTAATAATGCGCATGTTTGGTACATCTCAGAAAAAGGAGTAAATAAATCCTCTAAAAAACTACGGATTTACCCAAAAATCAACTTAAGTCGTCTTGAGGTACATGTAATTTTTAAAACAAAAAAAAATTGTAACTAGCAGTCTAGTGGACGTATATCCAAGAGAGCAACTAGCTTATTGTGTTCGCGCCTATTATCACAATGGTCTGTTCAAACCCAGTAAACAACTGAAGAATTTCAGTACGGGGAAATCTATCTCAATCAGTTTGCCAAGGCAGTCAAGAACTTTATATTAGAAAAATGCCATCGCAGAACATTCGAATGCAAAATATACATAAGTCTTTATTTGATTCACACATGAACGTTACCGACTTGCAAACTAAATGCCTCAACGGTTCCAAGTGTTTGATTATTCTGTTTAGTGCCGAAGCGAACTTTCACCTAAATGGTCAAGTAAACAAGCCTATACTTGACCTGCTTTGTCTGTGGCATTACTGGACCTTATTTTGTTGAAAACTGGCGAGATCGAATACTTATAGTAAATAGTGGATGATTTTAAGGAATTTTTTGGTTCCACAACTGCAGGTTAGGTTAGGTTAGGTTAAACCTCAAACCAACCACTTGCTATAAAAATTTTCAGAAAAATGTGATCTCTTGTCGAGTCCTCCGAGACGCCCCGATTTTAGACCCTTGATTATTTCTTCAGTAAAGAGAAAGTGAATGCAAAATAACCGCCAACTCTACTGTAAGTGAATCACAGCATCCCCAGCGAAATGGCGGATCTCCAAAGAGATGTGCATACGCCTATTGACTTATTTCCGTTGACAGTGTAGTTTTTGTATTTTCTTTACAAATACCCTTATACCCTTTCTGAACACCTTGTTCTATAATGGATTATTTGATAGAGCGAATGCGTTCTTTGAGTGTTGTAGTTTCGTCTATTGCACTGAATCCACTTTTCTCTATTCATGTTATATTTGCTGCTTTTGTTGGTATCTAGTGTATATATATTTTTACACAATAAAATTATAATTATATCAAATTGAAAGGAAATTTTCTAAAATATAGTGTGTTTTTCATTTCGGAATAGACTTCATTTATTAGCAAGAGTCAGTTTTAGTTTTTTGACCATCATGACAAACTAGTGTTGTTCTTAGTAGATAATTTTACTTGTTGGAACATATGAGAGGAAGGGAATGAATTATTATCTTGTAAGGTTTAATTTTAATTAATTAAATCTATAAGGATAAGGGCACATATTGTATAATGTTGTTTTTGTTTCAGGTTTTCATTCACCATTAGTGTTCCTAACCTTACTAGGTTTTCTATTATTGAATACAATAGTAGCGCAAAGTGTAGGATTTTTTATTGGAGCTTGCTGTATGGACATGCAAGTCAGCATTACAATCAGCGCCCTCTACACGCTAGCAACTCAACTGTTCGGTGGTTATCTTGCCACAAATATACCAAAGTGGCTGATGTGGATGAAATACCTATCAATGGTTCATTATGCTTACCAAAATATGCAGATCGTCGAATTTGGAGAAGGTATACCAATAAGGTGAGTTGTCTTATAATGTTATACTGGAATTGATACCCAGGGTTTGTTTATTGTATGACAGTGTTCTTTAAAACACAATTTACCAACACATGAGTATAGACTATATAATATTTATTGATGATGCTTAGCTCCAACATCCCTTAAAAATTTCTGACACCCTTATAGAATATGGGTGACAGTCTGTTCAGGGGTGGAGCAGTATCAGTTTATATTTTCGATCAATCGCTATTTGGAAAACACTGGTATATTTATTGCATGGCCTGTCATTTGAGTCAGGCGCCTCCATATTTTTCTGGGCAAATGATATCTGCGATTGGTATGGTTGGATTTGTTTGGTTTGTCGGAGTCCATCCATCTTGACTTCCAAAGCAGGTTTCCTGGATTAGACTCTGTTTCTCGGAAGAGAGTTTGGTGTTTAGCATATTGGCAGTTCTTCTTATTTATATATATATATATATATATATATATATAATTATTGTTTTAGTCCTTTGAACCCAATCCTTTTCACAGTTCTCCGTATATTCTTCCTAACACGATTTTCAGATCACCTCCTCAGTTTTTGGTTTCTTCCCCCTTCAGTTTTTCAAGACCAATTTTTCAATATTTAGTCTTGACATTTCTGTTCTTCACTTCGTCAGTACTTATTCTTCACATCAGTTTTTCATCATTATCAGTTCTTCATGCCCATTCCTTTGTTTATATTCTAAGACTTTAAGTATGTCCGAACTTTATATATACACTATACATAAATCTTGGAGCGCATGCGCAATATTAAAAAAGGGTATTCATGTACGGTGTATGCGTCAAGTTGGGACATACCTTTTATTTACTTCAGATCAGCTGTCACTTGTAAAAACTTTTTAAAAATATGTACTTGTCTTCATCAATGCATTTTTAGAATAAATCTAGAGATCTTAAGTTCTGTTCTTCTCAAGATCTTTCCATGAACTGCTATTTTCCCTTTTTTGCGACCAATGTTTTATGCTTGTGATTTTTCTGATGTCGTAGTCCTATTTTATATTATGGCGTGTCTTTTGTGTTTGACCACATCTGAGGTCACTCATTTTTGTTGAATGGTTGCGAGTTGTACAATGTTTTAACTAAATAAAATTTAATGTTTGTATAAATACAGGGTAGCAAAAAAATCTAAAGTACATCGGTAATAGTCAAGCTGGAAGAAATTATTCATGCTGTTCAATATTGGAGTTTCCTCACTTTACTTCTTCAGAGAACTTTTTGTAAGTTGTCTATACTTATATGTGTTGGGGACATTTCAGCTCCAAGTCGGGAGCCATTGTCTGTATGTCTTAGTTTTGCGTTAGTTCTTGGATGTTTCCTCAGTTTTTTGAGTTGAAGGGTCTGCAACACAGATAAGTGTACCCCTATGTGTACACAAGAAGGCTGGTAGATCTGAGCGCCTGAGGAGAATACTTTCTGTAAAAGACGACTAGTAATCTGGGCAATTTTTCAAAATTATTCCTAGTGCTCCTTGTCTCTATTACAAATTTCGAGTGATGGGAGATCCCCAATGAACCATCATGATGACCAATTGTTATGCTTTTAATAATATTGGTAGTATTCATAAATTTAGGATTTTTAGAATTCTGTTAAATATAGATTCTTCACAATGGTTTTTGAATTATGCAGTTAAGTAATTGAATATGAAGGTGTAGTACCTAAGAGCAAATTGTGGAAACTGACGGCAATACTAGTTGCAGGATAGCAATATTTATTGCAACATTTAATTTGTACCGGATATAGCAATATCTACACCATAGCTGAATACGTAATAAATTATTATTTTGTTGTAATTAGATAACCTTCATATGTTCTTATGAATGAATTATATAATTATAGTTTTCTATTGTTTCAGATGCGCTTCTCAGTCAAAATTCAAAATATGCGCCGACTCAGAAAACATACCAATATCTGCTATACTAGAAGCTCAAGGGTCATACCTTCCACTTTGGGCCAATACCATGGTCCTTTTGGCTTTTCTGCTCGTTTTTAGAATTCTTGGATACATTGTTCTACGGTATTTTAAAGCTCCAAAGTGACCCTAATTTTCATCAATAAATCTACCAATTGTGATAAATAAATTAGTTACTAGTTTAATCGACGTATTTAAAAACATTCAGAGCGCATTTTTATTGATGTTTATAAATTATAATTACTTATTGTCTATTTAAATCAAATAATTTTTCATATGATATGTTACAATTTTTAGTGAAAGGAATTAATAGCTTCAGATTCATTTTGTCTATGATTAGAGAAATTTAAATGATATCTATTTCACTTGTTATATCATACAACATATTAAGACACTAAAAATGTATGATACATCACTAGGTAATGACTTTTTCATGATTATTTGATTTAACGAGGCAAATTTTGAGGTAATGGAAGATAGCGACTGCAGAACGAAACGAACCGGCTGTGCTTTAATTGTAATTTTTTGTGTTAATTTTTGTAATTAGGTGTAGTTCTTTAAATCGTTCATTCCAATCTGTTTCTTCACTGAAGAATTATTTCTCGGGTATTATCAGGATTCTTCATAAATCAAACAGGTTATGGTCATATTTTGTGTAGGGTTTCACAAGATTTTTTTTTTTTTGGATGAAAAAATTAAGTTTTCAAAACCTAAATAAATTACTATTCAAAAGTTTTGCGTCATAGATAAAACATTTTCTGTTGAAGCGAACTTAAAACTTATAAATAAAGACTGAATCATATATATTTTTTTACGGGGAATTATTGTAAATTTGGGGATGATCGGTGTTGGACATTGTTGTTGTATCTAGATTTAAAATACTTCCGAATTCTTATTTATTTGTATGTAGTAGATTTTTATTACATATTTAAAGACATAATTCAATGTGCAGAACGCAATGTTGTGTTAAATTAAAGAAATAAGATTGGTAAGGTTCTGTTGCGCGCGATGATGCAAAACTTTTGGAATCGCTGAACGTGTTCAAGCTCACAGACCTCAGCAGCATTTTTCAGTTTACCCTGTGTAAGTACGTTTTGTTGAGAAATTGCGAGAATGTTTGTATGCACAGTGTGCCTTTGTTATAATTATCGATGTGCCAAGAAATGACAACCAGCTAAGGCTACTGCCAGATTAAAAAAGTAAAAACAAAACATGAATTTGTATTACTCTGTATGTATGTATGTTGAGGTTTAGGTTTGATGCCTTTGTAATATGTAGGAATGGTGCTAATGGAAATTCTATATTGTTAGAGGAAATTTATGAATATGCAAAAGAGTTGTCAAGGAGGCAGTTAATAACAGTAGCATTCAAGCAGCTTCATTTTTACGTATTGCAGGAGTAGCAATATACTGCTCACTTAAAATGGTGTTTTTGATATGGAAATATTTCCTTAGAGTTGTGTCATTCTAAATGTTATCCACACTTTCTGAATTAATTATAATATAATTATACTGTGAAAAGTAAAATTAGCTAGCCAGAAACAGGAGCCTATTAAAAAAATTCAAGTGTAATAAAAGGATTTTAGAAGTTTTAATAACTGGGTTCGATTTGACAAGTGCATTCGTTTTACAATTTTCAAAGGATTATGATTTTTTTAAATATTTTTTTGGGGATGTATAAAGTGGCCATAAAAAGCAAAATAAATTAAAATGTAAGAACAGTTTTGTTTGAAAAAACAATTTATACATTATAAAAAGCTGTACACTAGTATTAAGTATTACTTCATGTTTTTCAAAGGTGTTTTTTGTCATCATTTTATTATAATTAAATGGTAAATCTTTAAATTAAATTATAAATAAAATACATTTTGGAAGTTAGTCGTAAAACACTTTGTTGTACCACAAACTGTATTTCTGAATATTTTTCAGTTGATAATCCGTTTCGACCAGTTGTAAAATATTGAAATCAGTCAAACCCATATTTTCATCAAAAGCATTTGGATTTTAAAAAAAATTCAATGTTACTTTGCTTCATAAAATTTTTAACTTTATAACTGAAATGCTGAATTCAACCAGAACATGTAAACTTGATTTTCTAGCATATGCTATGTTGGTAAACCTTTAATTTTATTGTGCAGTTATATGTATATATTAGTAAATCTATCCTGAGATAGGAATCAACATAACCTTCTCCAAAGTTCTCGATTATGTGCATCTTGTTTCACCTTATCGTAAGTCCGACCTTTCATGGTGTCATTGAGCATTCCATTCTTTGGTCTCGCTCTACTTGAATTGCTTCTTCCATTATTCTCCATAGGATACAATGTCTCCTTAAAATGTATTCCATGTGACCATTTGATGTTTTCCATTTTTTTCCATATCCACATCTCAAAACATTCAAGATAGTTTTCTTCTTTTTGTTTTAGTGCCCATATCTCAGATCCGTATAAAAACACAATCCAGATGTAGCGTTTGGCGAATCTTTTTCTCAGCTTCATGCTGTTAACAGGTTCTTTATTTTGAGAAATGATTTGTTCTCCATGGCTATTCTGCTCCTGATTTCTTCAGTGCAACTTACCCTTAAATTTATGATTCCTTCTAAATATTTAAATTTACTTACTTGTTCCAGTTGTTGCCTTCAGCATAATCTTCACATAGTCTATTGTTTTCCTAGTCATATTACCTTTCTTTTTCCAATATTCATCTTCAAAGATATGGATACGGGTACACCAATTGTTTCTTCCTGTGAAAATATTGTAAAGTTCAAAACCCAAAAAACCACTCGGACGTAGATAAGAAAATTCAGGTTAATATAAATGTTTTCACACTTTGTAAACATATAATTATTTAAGAACAGTTCTAAATATGTTAAAATATACCATCCCTCAATTGAAAATTACCACTTCTATATACATATTGCTTTGGTCTCTTTAAATACTTCGTTACTTTTCTTCAATTAGCGAAGGTGTATAATTGGTATAACTTTGTGACAAAAGCACAAACTTGGTATCATTCGATTTATTTAAAAATACCAAATGACACTCCTAATAAGCTGTCTAAATGAGATAGGTATATGTTATATGAATAAGTGTCACTAATGGTCCATTCATAAAAACTGATTGTGCTTTATGGTTCTATTCATTAACTTTAGAATACTCTAAATGTTGAAATTTTTAAAATATTTATCACAAACGCAATTTAACACAGCTCCTATCAAATTTCAATTTCAAGACATCAAAGAGGATTTGCGACCATTTCTGCGTTTAATCAATCAATAACTCCTAAACCAGTTTTAGTTAAATACTCTGGAATTATCCTCAGTGAAGTTATCGCCTATGATAGCTATTCCCTATAACAAAGCAATAATAGAAAATGTTGCCTTTGGTGATTCTCATTTTATAACTATAGGTTGTTTTTACCAATAATGTATGATTTTTAGTAAAAAGCATATTCAATAGGCCCAAGTTTTTCATATGTAAGTGATGTTTAAAGAGACATTCTTATGCCAAGATAAAATGCTGAGTAGAGATTTTTAGAGCTCGACCGAGGATAAAACTAACCACTACAAAAAGTCAATTTTTTATATAGAAAGTTATGTTGAAATATATTGAAAGGATGAGATTTTATACAGAATTGTTTGCAGCAGTGTTTTGGGAAGACAGCAAATTCAGTTGTTTCTTGAAGGATAGTTGTGGCATAGTTTGTCCATGTGTAAGCATGGGAAATTGTGTTGTCATTCCTCAAAAAGTGCTGAAACATTAAAAAATTCAGCTAACGGTTTGTTACTAAATATTCAATAACATTACCAAGTATATGGACTTTATTTTACTTATAAAACATAAACATCAAATAAATTTATTCAACTCAACTCAAATAAAAGATATGTATGTATATAATAAGTATTATTAATAAGTAAATAAAAGACAGGTAAATATTACAAATCAAGTGAGAAAGACAATTGCCTGAGAAGAAACTTCTTGTATGCAATTATACCTTCTCAAAAAAGATAAGCTGGCAATGGTACTTATACATAATTATTTTCACAAGTACAAGTGACCGTTTATTCGACAACAAATGAAACTAAAAATTCAGACTTTTTTATTGCTTAGCTGATTTCTATATTTATGAAAAGGCAAAAACCTACCTTCCAACAAAATGTTATAGCACTTTCACCATTTGATGACTTAGATGAAATCCAATATAAAAATAGTTTAAATACAAAATGCAAAACATAAAGATAACAAATTTTCAGTAAATAAATCTTTAAGCAAGGTTCTGTTATTAATGCTTCACGCATATAATGTGTTTTACTCAGAGCCGATCAGGTTTTCTTTGGTTTTTCTTAAAGATATACCAACAGACACTGGAACTGCTCATCATAATCGCATAATGTCTTTGAAATTTACCAACAGATACTGGGTCGAAGTATATCCGCCCGGGATGCCTAATTTAAGAAATATGTCATGCTTGTACCGCTGACCACCATCAAAATATGAAATACAAATACAATTACAACCATTTCTAATCTTTGACGCACTGCCTTAAGTTGAGCTCCAGGTTTCAGACAACCTTCAGTTGTTTTTTTGTCCTCATTCCTTTTCTGTTACAAATAAGAATTTAAAATTGGTAATTGACAATAATTGCAGTACGGAAGTTTTGACAAATTCGCCGGATTACTGGTTCTAGAAAATCTTTACACAATGAAGAAAGTTTTTTCTTCCTTTGTCTAAAATGATAAAGCTTAGCGTAAGTAGTGGTTCTTTGAAAACACTACAGAAAAAATTGTAAAAAATCCATAGAGCCCCATACAGAAGTATAGAAACTAATAATTTTCTGGAATCTGAAAAGAAAACTTTGCAAGATAAAGTCAATTGTTGAACATATTGGAATCTGCTCGTCCAATTTAGAGAGTTTTCTTTATTGAATTTAATGGGATTGTAATGTATCCTGTAATGGTGCGAATTGTATATGGACATAACCCGTGGGAATCTATTTGTTTTTAACGCAGTCCATTTAGAATTATAGGACCTTACGCATATTTCCTAATACAGAATATAAAAGTTTTGAATGGCTTTTCCATAACCAGTAAGCTTTATGTTTTTTATTTGTAACAGCTATGAAAATGTATTACTCAGGTCCCCATACACTGTTTTTTTATTAGAGTCTATCGGATTTTTTCCACAGGATAAGTTGTGAATTCTGTTGTAGCGAATTTTTGACTTGTAAATAACTAAATTAATAGTGACCAAATTATAATAGAATATATTACTAATAGTTTTGAACAAAGGTATGTACATGTACATATTATCAAAATCAAAATTAAATTGTTCCACCCAATATCAAGATTTATATCTTATACTTATCGGGCTTAACTTTTGAAATGATACAAGAACTGGCTAGCTAAATATATTTTCAATTCATGTACAAAACTGACATGTTAAATCTTGTGAAGTATTAAAATGTTTGCACAATATGCAGCTGCTGAAAAATTTTCTAAGTGTTTACGCTAAATCTGTTTAATTAATCTACTACCTTTACAGATATTCTTTGTATACACATTAAACACTATAAAAGTATTTTACATAAGAAACTGCTTCGTTATATTCATTGTAATGGCATGTCATAAATTTCCAAATACTCACTAAATCGCTTTATTTGAATGTACATTTGACTTTTTGTTAATTTTAAGAAGACATCACCACCACATGCATTTCTATTGTTAAGCTTGTTTGTTATTGCTTATATTTAAGTTTGACAAAAAGAAATTACCTGAAATGTATGATTACCAATAAACTGTTCAAGCACTCAGTCAAAGGTATGCCTTCCAGTCGAGTTATATGCAACACAATTTTATTTGTACAGATATATCTATATTTATTCTTTGTGTTCATATGCAAGACCATCGGGCTGTATAATAACCATATAAATAAACTTCCTGCAAATATTTTAATTTTGTAAATAAATTCTTTTTCGGACCAAATATTTATTTATTTTTTTAATAGTCTTCTTGAGACAATAAAATATGTAAAAAGAAACGATTATAATCTAATGAATGTAGCACATCATTGTACCATATATTTCTTTTACGATTTACTCTTCACTTTATTATTGTATTACAATATATTTCACTTATTGCTTTGTATTTATTGAAATAAAGTGTAGTAAGACTTATTTCTTCTAAGCGACGTATGGTTTTCAGCTGGCGGAAAACTGATATAGTGTCAAATATTAAATGTACCACATTGATACTGCCATTTTTAAATATAAATCTAGAGCAAATGTTTAGATTAATATAAAAATATATATAAATATGAGAATTTTCAGAAATATCAAATTTCATATCATATCTTTGTTTATATATATATCTCATTGTCAATATTTCCACATCTCTGTATATTTGTATAAAGTTGAACTTTCTGTATGTTATAGCTAGTCCTAGACTCTCATTTTACTAGGAACTATTTATATGATTCAATAAAAAGTTTAATATATTCAATGTTTTATTGTACACCATTTTATTTCAAACCTACCCTTTTGTCAAACGAGGCACAGTGGAATAAGTTGCTTTCATAATTGACAACAATGTTCAAAAATTAATATTGAGTTTTGATATTGGCGCTCACTGTATATGTAGTACATGTTTCTGCTCTCCTAACAACACAATTCGATAATTTTCTCGCCTTCAAAGGATTGATTAAGGAGTTATTTTAGTCCACTTTGTTTCTATAACCAACTTAGGTAAGTAACATCTAAAATATTTTTTATACAATTAAAACAATACTGCATGCTTTCAACGAATATATGACAAATGAATAATAAAAAAATAAATAATTTGGTCAAGTGCGAGTTGGACTCGCATTGTAAGGGTTCCGTACCACCTTCAAGATTCGCTGTATTTAGTTTTCTTATTTGGCCCCCAAAAATTAACATTAGAGTTTTATTTTACTAATAAACTTTCAGGGAAGCCTTTTAAAATCTATTGTCTGAATTTTGAGGCTCTATAGATTGGAAGATAAAGGGCACAATAGGTCAAGTTTTAAATTATAAATTATTAAATCTGTTATTCAAATTATTTAAAAATACAAATAAAATATATTTTTCAAAATTTAAATAGTATAGTCTCTAAAATGGGAATTAAGTCGATGTTTAATATCTTTGCTAAACAAATGATTTAAAAGTATTATATATTTGTAATTCACATAATGTGTCTTTTATTTGATATATTACATGATTCGTTTGAAAATTGAATTTTTATTTTCAATTTAATTGTATAATTTGTCCCTAAAATTACCATGGAGGTTTTCTAATAATTTTTCTTATAAATATCAAGTGAGCCCCAGTACCCCTAATTATTTTCAAAATTTTAGGTAGTATGGTATCTTTATGTTAATATCTTGTAAACAATTAATTTTAAAAATATATATTTGTATTTCTCATAACGAGCCCCTTTATTTAATATATTGCATGACAAGTTAAAAAAAAAATTTATTTTCCGTTTATTTCTATAAATTGCCCCCCATTATTAATATTAAAGATTTCTTCGTATTTTTCCTGTAAATAAAAAAAATTAGGTCTTATAGTTTGGGGAATAAAGGGGGGAATGGGTATTTTTTTAAATATTTTTTTTAATATATTTTAAAATATTTATTTAAAAAAAAAATATTTGTATTAGTCATAATGAGCCCTGTGATTTGATATATTACATGATACGTTAGAAACAAGTTTAATTTTTTATTTTCCATTTAATTCTATAATTTGCCCCCCAAAATGAATATTAGGGGTTTCTCCTTATTTTTCCAGTAAAGTTCAGGTGAGGCGCTATACCTATTTTTTTTCAAAATTTTACAGCTTATGGTTTCGGAGATAAGGGGGGGAATGGGTAATTTTTTTTATATTTTTGTTAATAAACTTTAATTTATTATAAAAATATGAAAAAAATATATTTGTTTTCGTCATAATGAGCCATTTTATTTGATATATAACATGATGGGTTAGAAATAATTTTAATTTTATATTTTTCATTTAATTCTATAATTTGCCCCCCAAAATAAATATTAGGGGTTTCTCCTTAATTTTCCAGTAAAGTTCAGGTGAGGGGTTATAACTCAATTTTTTTTCAAAATTTTCCAGCTTATGGTTGCGGAGATAAGGGGGGGGAATGGGTAATTTTTTTATATTTTTGTTAATATCTTTTAATTTATTTATTTTAAAAATATGAAAAAAATATGTTTATTTTCGTCGTAATGAGCCCTTTAATCTGATATATAACATGATGGGTTAGAAACAATTTTAATTTTATATTTTCCATTTAATTCTGTAATTTGCCCCCCAAAATGAAAACTAGATGTTTCTCCTTATTTTTCCAGTAAACTTCAGGTCAGAACCTATGAAAGTATTTTTTTTCAAAACTTTACGTTTTATAGTTTCGGAGATAAGGTGGGGGGAATGGGTAAATTTTGGTATATTTTCTTTAATATCTTTTTAATTAATTTTTATTTAAATATGAAAAAAATATATTTGTGTTCCTCAGAATGAGACCTTTCATTTGATATATTACATGATGATCTTGATTTTTTTTTTGTTTTTAAATTTTTATTTAATTCTATAATTTGCCCCCCAAAATTAATATTAATGGTTTCTCCTTATTTTTCCTGTAAAGTTCGGGCAACGTTCTATATTTTCTATTTTTTTCAAAATTTTAGGTTCAGTAGTTTCGGAGATCGGGGGGGGGAAAGGTCGATTTTTTTAGTTTTTGCCCCCAGAAGTACCCCTTAAATCAAAATTTCTTCTTTTGCGAAATGTGCTCCTCATCAAGTCACCAAACTATACCTTCATACCAAATTTCAACCTCTTCCGTCCAGTAGTTTAGGAGAAAATTGCTGTGATGTGACAGAGGCAGAAATCCTGAGTGATATTATAAGGGTATCCGTATACTGTATATACGGAACCCTAAAAATAAAATTTTAAATTGTTTGGATATCACACAGTTTAATCAAAGAGTTTGCTGTTACACATCAAGCTATGGCGATTTTTTAATATCCCGACTTACACTTAAATCACGCTAAACCTTGTTTTATTAAAACTTTGTGCTATATGACTATAAATTAAGTTGTTGAAACAATAGATTTGTCCCAACTTGATGCAATGTACCGTTACCGAATCGTACGGTACACCGTTCAGGAACTACTCAAGGCGCATGCCTAAGATTTCTAGGATTCGAGTTTTAGAGCTTTGGTACGTTTTCGAAACTAAGATAATACCAAAATCACTGTCTGTAATTATCAGACTGGTAACATAATGTTAATAAGTGCAATTAATTTATTCAGAATGGTAGCGGAGAAAAATAACAAATTACCAACGCTATTTTTTGATTTCGGGCTAAATGCATTAATTGTTTGCTATAAAAATATAAAAACAAAATATAATTATATACTAATACTTAATTTGGTTCAATGGTTTTTTAATGAAAAATAATCTCATTCCCATTACTTAACGTTTTAATGGCATAGAGAATGTTGTCGTTTACATGTAATTGGAGAATGGAACTGCGCAAGTCATAAGAGAATGAACACTATCAGTTCCTTTAAAAATCGTGACCTGAGAAAACCGTACGAGAACCGTTCATATACAGTACACACTTTGATTGAAACAAAAAGCTGAATCTTTCCGTGTACCGTGCAAGCTCTTGTTGGTACGCATTTGATATAATTGGCGTGCGCTGACTTGTTTATGTACGGTTTTGCATCAAGTTGGGACAAACCTTATGTGTTTCCTCAATCAGAAAAAATACGTACTTCAAATGAATAAAGACACACACACAGTTGTTGTAAAAGTGAAATGATATTGGTAAACAATACTTTTAGACAAATTAGACAGTTCCGTGCTTTTCGGAATTATTTTAAACAAGAATTCAGTAACGGCACCTAGAAGAATGATTTGTGGATATGATGAACACACAATTAAAAAAAAATACTCTCTTGTTTATAATCCGAACAGATAATTGAAGTAAGGCATCCTTCTTTGTCCTGACAATTTCCGTCGCATGACTTTTTATGAAAAAAAATGGAGTTGGTGAATAATAATGAAAACTTTCAACAACAACAATGAACGACCGTTCCTGTAATGATGTATTTTGCAACTCACGGCGCAGAGTATTCACGAGAATTCAATGTTTGGGGTGACATGTTGGAAAAGATGATAACGCCCGATTTTTAATACATGAAAATATAACTGGACCTAAATATGTGAATCTGTCTCAGCAGCATATTGTTTCGGAGGTTAGAAATTTAATAGACATATTAGGTGAAATGTGGTTCCAAGAAGATGGTTGTACAGCTCACAAAAATGTTATTGGTTAAGAAATACTTGAACAATACATTTATAAATAGTTATTAACATAAAACCATCTTGTGTGCAGCCAGGTTACCTAATTTGTCACCTATTAATTTCTTGTGAGGTTAAGTAAAATCAAAAATTTACGGATTTGATCATATACGTAATGCTAATGTACTGTTATCGCTTGTAAGTGAAAGTGCGACTCATTAAGAGTCACAGCAGACTAAGAGTCATATATTTTTATTGTACTTGGCCTTTTGTGCGTAAGCCCTGCGACGGTATTCAGAGAATTGGTAACTGTATTGGGTAAAAACCCTTTTCCTATCAAATCTAGACATAGCAAATGTTTTATAATGTGCTTGGCAACTCAACGGTACTCTAAAAAACGACAGACATATATATGTCGGCACTGTGATGATTTCGCCATTCTCTAGACTCCGCTGGCAGTAAATTAGTAAAGTTACATTTCATTTTTTACGCCATTGAAGCGAAATCTTGAAATTAATTGCGATAAAAAAATTCTTTTAATAAAATAGCTGACGATAAAAAAATAAACACATTTGCTAGAGTCGGCGACCAAGCAAATTAATGCTTATAGGAAGACGGAAGGTATTTCTCAAATGTACTGGAGGTATTCAGTTGATGAGTTTAATTGATTCGCTCATTGTTTAAGTCATTATTTAGAACACAGTATAGTAGAGGTGAAGTATTCTCAATGTGGAATGGAAGAGTAATAAAGAGGGGTGATTTTTGGAACTAAATTTGTTGTTTCTTTCGAGCACATAAGAATATACAGCTATATTAAGTATACCTACGGATTTGATAGGGCCGACACTTTACATGAAGTATGGTTTAAAATTGAAGAATCTTTGCAAAGAATTACTTTTTTATCATCACAATTTTGATTTTATTATAAACTAACCACTATGATATACAATAATTTAATAATCTAGAAGCAAGATTTATATCAGTTGTGATATCTTGAAGTTAAGGTTAATATAACAACATAGACAATACATTCACTTCTTGCAACGCGTAATTAGACTATTTTAGATCTATCTATATACATCTTTATTCTTCTAAAGAAAACTGAACCGAAACAGATATGATACTGCCGTCGAATTCTGATAATATATTCTTTTCACCAAATATATTAAATCGAGTTCAATAGTTTTACAAAATTCAAATCTATCATGGGGGAATGATTAAAAAAAACTATTTCTCAGGATCCAATAGTAATACCAGCATAAGAAATGATAGGCCCATTTCTTTGTATAACAGAATATATAAGTTTTTTTAATTTATAAGGTTGGCAGATAAGGATAACCAACTGGGCGGGAGCCCAATATACTGGGTATTAATAAACTGAATGTAAATATGCATATTAGTAACTAGAGTAGCAAAGAAGGTGTAAGTAAACAAAGTGTAACTGATTCTGCTTTTTCCGAATTTGATCGACTTAATCAACAAGAATCAAAAATATGGCTATATAGTCCGTGGGTTCAATTTTAAAATTATAAAACTAATATTCACTTTCACTTTTCTAGAACTTTATTTACATCAAATTATACAGAACAGCTGATTCACAATAACATTCGAGATACGCTCGTCGTCCTTTCTAACTAACTCGCGATCGTGGCCTGCTTCCTTTATAAAACCAGCATCGAAAATGCTAGTAAAATCAACCATCAACTCCACAGCCGCCGAGCCATTTCCAGAACATTCTTTATGCCGAAGCGATCGTTGTCGTACTGAAATGAAACAAGGTCGGCTTTGGTAAATTTCGTAACAATATTATAAAACAATCCAATATAATCCCATTAAGTGCCTCCTACCCTTCTTTTACCTGAAATTTCAAGGGAGGTCAATTATTATTTCTATGTTGGCTAGATCCAAAGTAATAGTTCATTTACAATTTGTGCATCATTGTCACAAGTTTAAAAAAGGGAAGTTTCAAAGTCGTTAAGTTCTATATTTTCAATAAGCTGTACAAATAGAAAATATTATACTAACTGATTATGGAAAAACCATTAAACCATTTTTTATTCTGTACTATGCGATACGCGTAAGGTCCATAATTCCATATACGGATTAGAATAGCATCGGATACAATCACATAGGACGGGTTATGTCCGTACAGATTCCATACTATTAAGAGATACATTAAAATCCCATTAATTCCAATAAAGAACTCACTGTTTTGGACTAGCAGCTAGATTCCGATAGATAGATTCCAGATAGACTGCATACAGAATATTACAGGTTATGCAGTTCTTTATGGGACTCTGTTGGATGTTTTCAATAGGGTAAACACTGGAAGAATGGGTACACTGTATGCAATCAGACCATTCAAAGTATTCAGAAAAACTAAAAATGAAGAATTTGAATGCGATTTTAATCTCAAAAAACATGATTTATGATTCGTCTTTGCAACACTTACTGCTTTTGACAGTTTGTTATTTTGGTACTATAAGTAGTAGTTAAGATTTCATAATTACAATTAGTAGGATAGTTAAACCAGTTCTAGACATTGTTTCTGAAACATTTCAGAGACAAACCTCATTATTTGGCGACATGTTATATCATTGACTGCGTTATGGAGTTTCTTGTACATCTATCAAATATAGTGCATTAATGCTACACTTGTATTTTGTATTAAAAATGGGCAAAACAAACCTACAGATTTCAGAAAATGTGGATTTTCAATCGAGTTATCCATTTCTAAAACTTAAAAATTATGAAACACTAGTAATGGACTCTGTGGCATTAAATTCTAGAATTTTTTTCTTTAGTATGAAAAAAATTAGGAAACAACAAAATTTGTGGAAATAAATACTTAAATGGAAAGGATTGGTATAACTTTTCATAATTGCCTACAAGTAGCAAAAATTAGTAATTTTAAACTTTTATAAAGTAAGAAAAATAAAAGGAAACATAACAAGTATTATCTAAGAGGAATAATTATGTGATTAGATGATGATACTTCTCTTTACATCCAAAATTTTCAGAAATATATTATTTGATGATCTCATCCACAAATTCGGTTGATATCAATTATCAAATACTAGAAAACTTAGATTTCATAATTATGGTCAAACTGTTTGATCAATGAGTCTGATTCGTCTCGACACTAACATTTTAACCAAATGACGATCATTTGGTATATTTCTTCACATCAAGAGTTCAATCCTACGCTATCGTCCCTATAAACCGTTTTTTTGCGCTCTGTGTATACTGTTTTTTTTGTTTTCTGTACGTTACCTATATTATTGAACATAGCACCCCCGGTTAGTTATTGGATGATAAGGTGACAAGCTTCCATAAGAAGTAGAAAGGAAATATTTGCGAATTGCTAAATGATGCATACCACAAGGTCTAAAACCAGCTTTACCATTGGCCGTTAGATGTCGTACTTCATGCATTAGTAATTAATATTAAACCGGAAGCTTATTTTTATGTTAAAAGTTATGACCTGATTTATTTAAATTTGACTTGTTTAAAAGACAATTGATGGTGTTAGTGTGCTATGTTTAATATCAGTTTAAAAACAAAGTGGCGGGCTTGTTTAGATTTTAGCAAACCTTAAAATATTATTATACATTTTCTGTTGGTTTAAAAATAATTTTTTCACTGAAAATAATCTTCTTTATTTGTACACCAAAAATATTCACAATCAATAATACATTACTTTTCTTAGACTAAGATAGATGAGTCAAATGTACGTCAGGTGTTCCGCTACTCTCCTACTGTGTGGCCGCATTTATACGTTGTAACAATATGCTGGTACTTTCTTGAGTCACACTGTGTAGCTTTAACTATAACATCTTTTACTGTCTGTTACTACCAGAAATGTAGTTTTTTCAAAATTAATAAAAACATTTACTTGAATTGTTATGGCAGTCTGTTCATAATTCTCGAAGTAATGTATCGTCACTCTGTTACTTATATCATTTATTAGGGGCATATGAACAAAAAAAAAGCCTGTCATCCCGAATAGACAACCTGTCTGAGGGGCCCCAATACTTTTTATAGTAGATCCAACTAGATTACATTTTATTATTCTACATAATTTTTACAAAACTTCCCCTCATCTTCATCGATAGTTCGATATCAAGAGTTAGTCGGACAAGAACATTTTGATCTCTGATATCGTAAGAACGAAAAATTTTGAACTTGGTGCCCATAAGAGCTTTTGATCTACGATCATAAACAACTTCATACCATAGATTCAGCTAATTTACGTCAAACTATATATTTGTTTGTGAAAAAAAGACGAAACGAATGGAGTCGCCGCAAGGTAAGTAACATTAGTTTTGTTTTCCCATCTTTGAAAAAGCCCCTTATAAGTGTGTGCGAAACGTCGAAAAACTTTGTTTATATGCTGTTTTCAAATATATAAATAAATTAATTCGAAAAAATGACGCGGTCCAAATTTGGAAAAAGTAGAATCAGCTATGACTCTCGCCGCGAAAACCTACGTTCACAAACAAAGTCTTAAGTTTACTAAGTGCACACATAGAGGGTAGTAGGAAACAGTGTAAGTACCTTTCGCTTGGAAACTTGGAAATAGAAATGATTTTAGTATAAAGAATTTTAAATTCGCTATCTGTATACTTCTTAATTGTATTTTAGTTTAACCTTCTAGCTATCTGAAAATCATATTATTCACTTAAATATAATATCTGGACTTATAAATTACCCATATCGAAAATCGTTTACGGTTTTATGAAGTCTAATTCTAGACCTGATCAAGGTTGACAGGGACAAAATCACATTAGTTCCCAAAAGTTACCAATGTTCTCCATAATGTCTTCACCTAGTGTACAAGCCTTTTTCCACTCAACCCTGGTTTCCGATAATTTACACACACGAATATTTTACAAATGTAGGAGTGAAATTTTTTGAAATACTTCGAAAATAAAAATGTTTCTTTAATATTTGATGAAATATTTCGGTAGACGTTTTTTGCCGATATATTTCAGAAAATTTTGAGTGAAATATTGCTTCAATTATTTCATGCTGTGTGGGGATTGTCAGCAAAAATGCCTAGGCCTAGTTCCGAGGGACCTCTTAAGACCTCAAGAGAATACGTCCCTAGAAAAGGCTATACATTTTAGGGTCGGAAAATCTGAAATAGGAACATCTCACTTCAACGGTCAAAAAAAAAACGCAAATACAAAAAGACAAGAAAGGTGCTGAAAAGATTTAGAAAGATGCTAAAAACTCAACTCGAATGAAATAATCTTGATCCTTATCTGATACGTCCCCTGATTCTGATTCAGTTAATAGTCAATGGTTATTGTTGTTCCTAGAGCCCCCATTGGAGATTTTACACATTTTTACCTTGACCCTGAACTGATGAAGTGAAATTTTCAGGGTTTTTGAAAACTGAAGGACCATCAAAACTGTAAGTACGTGTTTAATAAGCCACAATACTTCCGATATTATAATTATATAGTACCTACTTTTTTAACGAAAAAAAGTGAGCCTCTGTTAATATTTACTTAAATGTAATACGGATATACGAAGTTATTTATTTGTGTTACAAATGAATACAAACAATAATAATACATTATAAAATCTACATTGTTGTTTTTTACTTCAGTCATACTTTTTTAGCATTTGCACAAATACTTATTTTCTCTAATTAAATTTAACGGATATTTGTTCTAGTCTTATTACCCAGAAGATCAAGATCACTGATCTTAGACGGTGGGAGTCAAGCAGAAAAAGAAAAAGTATCACTACTCACTGCCGCAGTTCATGGTCAACTTAAGTAGAGGATGGATTAAGTTAAGTTGTTGCATTTCACTTTTACCTGCTGTTGAATGTAAATGTAGTAAACTAAGAAACTACTAAGAAAACATGTGTATATACAGTGATTATCCATAAAAGTGATTATAATAAAAGTTTTTGGACAGGTATGTCTGTAATACATTATCATTTAAATTAATTATAGATTTTTTGTTAAATATCTTGTCAAAAAAGTGATAATGAATTAATGTTTATCATGTTACTTATGTGTATGCAACTGAGTATACTATTTAGTCAAAATGTGGTTGCCGTTAATGCCGTTAGGTGTTTAGTTTGATTATCAATTTTACCTACTAACCCTTGTTTTTAATTGAAACCATGGAACCACTAACAAGAAATAGGTTTAATTAAATTGTCAGGACAGGACCGTCTTTGACTTTGTTGAGGCTGCTTCAAAAGATGTTTGCCGCTTCATGTTGTCACAGCCACAATACAAACATGTTATTCATTATGTTGATTCTTATTCACATTTACGGTTACAAAAGGCGGTTCTACCTTTTTGGGTATTTGTTTACAACTAACGCCAGGAATTCAGGATCCATAACTAACATTTGTTAAAGGATTTTAATGTAATCAACAATAATATGTAGAGCCAAGGAACACAATATTATATGCAGGAGAGGTCGAAGTTAAACATGGGGGGGGGGTGGGGTGATGGGAGTTATGACCCCCAGACTCGTGAAACTGAAAAATCTTTTAACAGTTCAAAAATGAAATTAATAAAGTTTTTGTCTTCTTTCCGACCATGGGTATGCAAAAAATATTTATTTCATGTTTTCTCAAACACAAAAATGGTAATTTTTAGCCCTATCCCCCATGGTAACTTACTCCGAAACAAAATGTGTCCTCAGCTTTTGGCAGGTACATGCTTACAGGAAAGGATACAAGCTGGCAGATTTATGGTCTTACAGGGGGGCAAATCAAAAATTGTCTGTTGGCATAGGACTTGTGCGTTTATTATATAAGGTACTAACGAAAATTTTATGTCATACGTATCGAGGCGACAATTGTTGGAAAGAGAGGTCCATGGGAAGGGGGGAAATCGGCCCTTTCTGTCTGTGCCTGTTGATGCCCATAATTCTATATGCTGCACAAAATGTATACTTGTGAAACAACTACGATACCCATACGATAAAAATGACATAAGGGGGCCAAATCCAATAGTGGCTTACAAAACTGGATTCCTCTAGGGGTTCAGTGTTATTGATTAATAGCGGATAGATTTTATATATATGGAACGTCTGGAAACACAAATGTAGAATGCCTCCCTCCCTAACTGTTGCCATATGAATGTGGGCCTGTAGTTGTAGGGCAGCTGAAAGGTAGTTTAATTAAGTATACTATAAAATTAATGTTATACTGCAGTTTTTGTCTTTTTAACCGACTTCTAAAAAAGGAGGAGATTGTCAATTTGTCGGCACTTTTTTTATGTATACTTAGTGATTATTCAAAAACGGATTGGTCAATTTTGATGATTTAAACGGGATTGTATTAAGCAGTATATAGAAAGGTACCATATACTTTTCTATAACCTGAGTTTTAAGTGTTTCAAGAAAATCAGAAAAAGCAGCAATTAAGGGACTACTATTCAGAGAATTTCAATGAATACTGTTGCCTCTCAACGACTCAACCAATTTGAATATTTTAAATTGTATTCTACAAAGAGATGTTCCAGCTTGATTTCGTATAATTTTCAATAACGTAAAAGCACACCGTTATTCTGAAAATCGTAAAAATATGTGCAAAAAAAAACGTTAAGCATCCATGTAAATGTAAAATTTTCATCAAAAATATCTAGCTTAAATGTCATCATATGCCATTAAGGTATATCGTACAGGGTGTTTGTAACGGTTTTCATTTCAGGGGGCTTGTAGTCGAATTAAATGGCACAAAATATTCCATTAGTGTATCGAAAAGAAAAAAATGTTAGGTTAGGTTAGTATACCGTACCGATCTTTTCGGTACGGTATAAGGTGGTAGGTGTGTGTGTATGTACGTACATTGAAATTCAAGTAGCAAGCCATGTGCGCAGTTAAAATATAGGGCGAAGTAAAATTACAGTTATACTGGTGGGTTCAAAAATTCTTACAAATAAATGTGATATTGGGTGGTACATAAGCAGTTCCATCTAAAGGAAGGTTGAAATATAAGGTGGAATAGAATTAAAGTTATACAAGGTGGTTAAAAAATGTTGTATAGGGTGGCACAGAAGTAATTGCCTATACAAGGTGGTTGAAATAAGAGTGAAGTAAACTGAAGATTACAAAGTGGATCAAAAAACTTAAAAAGGGTTAAATAAGAATATGCAGTAATGGATATTCGAGTTATAGCACGGAGGGTTCAAAAAATGTTAGAAGCAGTTGCATAAACAGGATGATTGCAATATAAGCTGGAGTGTAAGTATAGTTATACAGGGTGGTTAAAAAAATTTTATGTAGTGTGGAAAATAAGTAGTTGCTTATTCTTGACATATGGGGTGAAGTAAAATTATAGGTAAACAGGGTGATTTAAACAATAGAAAAATAGAGACAGTCAATAGGGTGGAGAGGATAAATATGTGGTTGCAACAACGTGTAGAGGAATTATAGTTGCACAGGGTGATTCAGAAAATGATAGACAAATAATTTATGTGACCAATAGATACAAACTTATAGTAAGTGGTCTAAATAAGAAAACAGATAAAAAATATGTGGATAATATAGAAAAAAATACAAATTAGCGAGAGAGGGAGAGAAAACACACCAGATACATTGTCCTGTGCACGCCTTTAGCATGCATGCAAAAAGGATTTTTTACCGGTTGTTTTTCTAAAGCCATATTTCCTGCTAATTATAACATAATGTCTAAGCTATACAGTTAATAAATGCCTTTTTACGTACTGTAAATCGTTACCTTTTAGATGTTACATTGTCACATCCGGCAATAGAACTTGACCGAGTAGCTGTTATTAAAATTGTATTTTCTGTATCCCACTCACTTACCTAGTTCATTATTCGTTTTAGATTAATAAAGTTAAAAAATGAATGTGGGCTCCAAAAATATTTAAGCATAACTCATTAACTTTTGTGTGACAACATGCGCAACAAACTACAAAAGTTCAAACGATCACAATGAGTGTGAATATGTTAGTCTGAAGTTGGTAGACAATGTAACTCGTTTCTCGAAGTTTCCTTGGACTTCCATCGTCTTGAAGTGGTTGATCTCACAACGTTTCAATAGCTGTGCATCTGCTATCGGCATCAGGTGAATGATAGGAAATTCAGAGTATGGGTCGTATTAATATTAAAAGCTTAACCGGTCATGCGTCGCCGGTCATGGTCATTGGGTCTTATCTGGTCCAATCAGCGTCGTCGTACCTGGAGGTTGGTTGCCGGTGATGCGTAGCGGCAGAGGCTGAAGAAGAGCTATCCAAATATTTTTAATTTGGACGCTGGGCTGGCTAATTATATTTTCGTTCGAGATTATATATGCCGTCTCTATGAATTTTGTACCAGTGCTCCTCTTTGTGGATTGCTCTAGCCTGGTCCCAGTTGATATTATGGTGTTCAGTCCATGCGTGATTAGCTAACCCAGACTTTGTTACCTCTGCCCTTTGAGTAGCTGTGCGGTATTCCTTAATCTTGGTGTCCAGCGGTCGCTTTGTATCTCCAATGTAAATATTGCCACATTCACACGGTATGCTGTATATACAGTTATTTGGTATTGCTGGTGCGTCGGGCCTCGTTCTTGTTATCATGCTCCTCAAGGTGTCGTTGCTTTTGAAGATAATTCTGATTCCATAGTTGTGTGCAATTCTTCTAAGTTTCTCCGACAGGCCTTTAGTATACGGTAATAGTAGAGTTGCTATCGTGGTGTCCTCTTCCTGCATAGTTGGTTTGTCTAGCTCTTCAAACGCCTTGGTAATGATCGTTTCCGGATATCCATTCGCCAAAAGGTCTTCTCTAAGTTTCAATTGTTCTTCTTTGAGGGCTTCTGGTGTGCTGTAGATATTTTTGGCTGTATGGATTAGTGTTTTGATGATGCCAATTTTCGTTGCTGATGGGTGGTTGGAATTGTAGTGAAGGTATAATACTGTATGCGTAGCCTTCCTGTAGACTGTTGTTTGGATTCCCGTCCTTGTCCTTTGACACTTTACATCAAGGAATGGTAGGTACCCACTCTCTTCTTGGATTGGTTCAGGTGCTCCAGGATTCAACATTCAAGCAAGTCCATGATTGAGTCTATTGGCAGCTCCGTCCTCTCCATCATGGTTTCGTCTTCAGTAAGTTTCTTTCTCACTATGTTGAGAGATTCGTCTAGTGGTACGTTCGTGAAAAGGTTTTCAACGTCGAAACTTACTAAGCGATGTTCTGGCCCAAGTTCCATGGATCCGATGGTTTCGACAAAGTGCTTTGAGTCCTTGACGTGCGATGATGTTTTGCCCTCCAAAGGTTGGATGATTGGGAGAAGGAATTTAGATAGTACTGCTGTTGGTGAGTTCCGCGAACTTGTAATCGGTCTGAGAGGTACTCCAGCCTTGTGTATCTTGGGTAGTCCATAAAGTTGTGGTGGTTTGCTGTGATGTGGCGTCAATTTTCTCCTTGTCTCGGGTAGAAGGTATTCAGCATGATCTCTGAGAGTGTTGTAAGTTTTCCGTTCTATTTTCGACAGTACTTCGTCGATTCTCTTGTTGTATTCCGTTCTGTCCATCAGGATGGTGGCATTTCCTTTGTCAGCTGGTAGAATGATTATAGATTTGTCGTCCTTAAGTGTTTTTATGATTCTCCTTTCGGATTCGTTGATGTTTTGTTTGATGTGTTGTGTTTTCTCAATTGCTGTTCTGACTTTCCATCGGAATTCCTCCCGTTGCGGTGTTTCTTTGCTGCCTATTGCTGACTCCACGGAACTGATGATATCTAGTATAGCTAATCACGCATGGACCGAACATCATAATATCAACTGGGACCAGGCTAGAGCAATTCACAAAGAGGAGCACTGGTACAAAAGAAAATTCATAGAGACGGCATATATAATCTCGAACTAAAATATAATTAGCGAGCCCAGCGTCCAAATTAAAAATATTTGGAGAGCTCTTCTTCGGCCTCTGCCGCTGATTGGACCAGATAAGACCCAATGACCATGACCGGCGACGCATGACCGGTTAAGGGTATAATATAAATACGACCGATACTCTGAATTTCCTATCATTCACCTGATGACGATAGCAGATACACAGCTATTGAAACGTTGTGAGATCAACCATTTCAAGACGATGGAAGTCCAAGGAAACTTCGAGGAAAGAGTGTGAATATGTTGTCATCTCTATCAAATTCAAGTCATCTCCTCGATGTATTAAGTGTTGATTACCCATAGATGGCGTTCCCCATGGTGAAACAATATTCCCTATTTTAATTGCCACCCCCAATCGAAAGTGAGATAATCTAATGTTTATATTTCACTACTTCAGTAGCCCTGCTTGACTAAGCAGAAGGACCGTGGAGACCTTTGTTTGGGTCATATGATGACAGTTCTTTACATTTTAATCGGTGATTTTTCATGTATAACTTAATACTGGTCCTTAATAAAATTCTTAAACTTATTTAACATGTTATGAAGAACTGCTGGACTGATGTGGACACAAACAGCAGTAATAGCACATATCTCGGGAAGTTTGTTTCCAGAAATGGACCAAAGAAGAAAGCTGATTATGATGAGATGATCTTGATTTCAAAATTTGTAGGCGGGGTCGTTTTGATATTGTTAATATATGAGAAATTTTAATAATATCGGAATTTGGCCAATTATGATTGTGTTAATTGAGTTTGGTGTAAGCGATAATATTCAAACGATTCAGAAAATATTGAATGGTATACTAATTTAAAAAATATCTTATCGTTAGTTATTACTATTGAAATTTTAATTTTAGTATATTAACTATTTGTTTCGTTTACTATTTTTCGCACCATGAAATTGGAATGATAAGCGTTTAATGTTTTGAAACTAGTTAAAGAAAGGCAATATTCAATATTTAGAAGAAATTTTGATCAAAAATGTCACTAATTAACATGTAACTCTTGAGTTCAAAAACATTTTGCTTAATTTTCTATGTTATTTTGTCATTTTTATTTTGTCAACTGTTATTTCTTGATTAAGAGAAATTTTATTGATCATTTTTCAGTTTTTTCATAACTGAACCTATACAATTCATAAAACCTATTTTGCAGCGATTCAATGTTGAAAATTTCGATTGGAAAGTTTTTAGGTCAAAATTAATAGAGTGAAAATTTTATGGAACGTAATTGTAAGTTGCACTAAGGTGAAAGGAAAGTGAAATAATTTCATATCTATTAAACTCTATGAAGGCTTTCGATATAATGGGACTACTACGAAGGGTTCTTCTAGAATTAAATTTGAAAAATACTTTCTTGAAATTTCTTGATCTAAAAAGGATTGAGTCTCAGAGATCCACTAGAAATATAGTCCAAATGTTTCTTAATAGACATATTATGAGTTAGTACTGCAGGTTGGGTTTTGTATTGATTTATTTTGTCTATTCATGGGTTTTCTCTCCTCCAAATTTTTTCCTGTAACAGATAAGTATTTAAAAAATTGTATATGTAGAACAAAGTGTAGTATTGATGTTCCAAAAAGTTGATTTATTAATTAAATAAACATAAAAAACAGTGGCTAGTTTCGACAAAACTATGTCATTTTCAAACGGAAACAAATTCACGAATGACGACCAAACATTTTGAAACAGACTTTTCTATAACAATAGGTACATGTTAAATTTTTGGAAGGATTACATAAATATCGGATTTTTGCGTACAAAAATATTGAAATAGAAACAAAGTGGGAAACCCAGTAAGAATACTTTAAAAATATCATTTTTTACTATTAGTTACTTTATCTATCTTTCTCTTTTGAACTCTACCTGCTCCCTGCTCGATAAGTAGTAAAATAGAACTTTACAATAGCCATAATAATTCCGTTTATAGCAATTTCCTATTTATATACTACTTATTATAGACAAAACCCTACGGTCTGTTTCAAAACGTTTTGTCGTCATTCATGAATTTGTTTCCGTTTAAAAATGACTAGTCACAGGTTTTTTATGTTTATTTGATGAATAATTTAATTAATAACTAAATAAATAATAAAAATATAAAATAAAGTAATTCGCTTTTCTACAATTATAATGATTGTTCCCAGTTTCGTAGTTGGCCAATTTCTTGTTCAGGATCACGAAATTCCTTTGAATATGTCAGCGTCTTCGAAATATTGTTTAATTTTTCGAAAAAATGGTGAAGGTGAGAATTTTATTGGGTCAAGTTGGAACTTAGAATCATGAGTGCTTCTGAATTCTCTGGATATTAGAGAATTTGGATCAAATGATTTCTTGTTGATCCAAAAGTTGCCTCTCTTGTACTGTCGATAGATACCCGACAATAGCCTCTGGCTAAAACTGAACCTAAACTGGAACAGATACAGAGCGTGCAAGCTCAAGCACCTCATTAGCACTTAGCTAGGTTTGTAATACTATAAACTACTACATTTTTATTCAAGTCATACAACATAAAGTTGTAATTAATTCAAAATAATCAATATTAGTTTTCGTGTCTCCAAAAGAATTAAGGGGGGACATGAAAATTGTATTTGTAACCCGGGGAGATAAGACGGAAATAAGGCTGGAAAATCATGTTTAAAATGATTAGAATCACGATTTTTTTTATTTTTAAGAGTGGAAAGATTTTGATTTCAGTCAAAATTACTCTCACTATCTACTAAAGAAAGCTTAAAATTAAAGCTGTTTAACTGTTCCAGTTTTCTGATTATAAATGAATAATTGCAATGTAAAAGAAGAGTTCAAGTTTATCCTATACTTTTACAATTATGGAAATAAGCCTCATTATTGAAAATAGAATTTGTTTTCTTTCTTTCAAAATTATCCAATTAAAACTGAAAAGAATTACCACACTTTGCAAAACACTATTCGCAGAGCCAGATAAATGTGTATTCTATCAAAATGTAGGGTTTTCAAAAAGTTTAAATTTTATTTAAAATAAAGTCAACAAGGCAAATATTAAATTTAGACTTACTTTGAGGTTAAAAAAAGGTTTAAGCTCGATCCGACGGTGTATCAGGGTATTTTTTTTTTGTTGATCGTGGACCTCACTCGTAGCCTGTTCGATCCCTTAATTTAAACCCCTTGGAATATTTTCTATCTGGCCTTCTTAAAATGTGGAAGACTTGAGAAATCATACAACAGCTGGATGTCAGTAAGGGACGGCCCTGGTGTTTTGAAAGAGTTCGGCAGTCAATGAGAAAGCAGATGCTTGAGTCTAAGCTGGATGTAGTAAATTTTCCCCAATTCAGGTAGATTAAGAAACTTTACATAAGCAATGTTTGCTAATAAAATATTGTTATTAAAAAAAATCCTTCTTATCTTCGAAACAAAGGGATACAATATTCTTGAGGTAACGGGAATAAAGCTTTGAATTTTTTCAGTATGTTTAATTACTCTGTATAATCAGTTTATAAGGAGCATTTACTATTCAACAAAGGGCTAAGACAATTTATCAAAGTAAACCGTCCACTAACAGCCATTATATTCGCTCAAAAGACAGTTTGATCTTGGTTTGGGCGAAGGGATTTTGTGGAAAATGGTACAGGAATTGCGGCACGGTCACATATAAGCGCTATTGAATCTTTTGAGTCAACAAGTAGAGCAGATGGATCTTTGCAACATGTAATCTCAGTAAAGGACACAATGCATATTTTTTATTTCTCGTTTTGTTCATACCCATGGCACGCTGAGTAACATAAAAATATAGGTTGGACAAGATATTCAGATAGTTTTGTTGTTCCTTAGCTCAACATTGTCGTAAAAGTCAGACCAAACAATCACACCTTATGTTTTGATTTAAGAAGGACTGACTGACGGCGTTCTACATTTTTCATTTTTGTACATTTTAACCGATACTTTATTTAATAATTCAAAATATTACCATGTTACAATTAATTTGGTTAGCTGATACATTTTTATATTTATTCCAGAACAAATAATATGATAGCTTGGCCAATAAGGAGATGTAGAAAAGAATATCCGGCTGTGTTGTTTTTTGTAACTCTTGTGATAGTTGTTATTTGGAGATTACTAGAGAAACAAAATGAAATACATCCAAAACATATCTACAGGTAAGTATTATATTTATTTAGGTAAAAGTTTCAACCACTACTTAATATATTTAAAATAAGTATTAAGGTTTCTTGTAAAACTAGTAGGAATAATTCGTGACTCAAAATAGGTTTATATAATACCACACTAATTTGAATATTAATTAAAATGATTATAATTTTGTGTCTTTAGTATTTGCCTTTTTTAAATTTACTTTTACTTTATTCTCCAACTTGCTTCATCGCTTCTGTAATTTTGTCGATCATTATATCAGTAGCATTTGAATTCTGAATTTAATCCTTCTGTAGTTGTTTGTTATCTGTTGGTGTTACCTAGTGATTTATTTGCTCAGCCGCCTGCTTTTACTTTTTGTGTCTAGTAAAATATTTGCTCCTAATATGGGCGCCGGTAGCGTGTGGATGAAAGTACCATTTTAGATATATCGTCCATTCGTGAGCAATAGAGTTACTTTCGTTATCGCATCATCTTACACATTCTCCAGGTTATAGTTTACAAAGGAAATATAATTAATATTGTTTAAATATACAGGGTGTAAATGATATGAGTGCACAGAGGAATAACAGTTCAGGTGAAAATAAATCGAAATCCATATAACATTTTTAAAACGAGCTATAGTTTAGTAAAAAAAAAACGAGTTTACACTTATTTTCACAGTCACAAACCGACAGTTGTACAATCAAAACGCTTTTGGCACTTCAAATATATAATAAAAGGAATATTTGGTACTTTTAACTCGGAATATGAGACTAATAATATAAAATCAGTAGAAAATAATTAGAATAATATAGAAATTGGGATTATTCTACCTCAGTAAAACAAAGCGAAAATACTAAAATTATTTTTTCGGAAGCAAACAATACAGTTAATGAAAAGTAAAAAAAAATTGACTACATGACGTAGTATTTCAATTGATAGAGCACTCCATGAAAATACAAATGCATTTTACTTATATTTTTAAATATATTTGAAAAGTATCGACGAAAATACATAAAAAAACATCCATTGGCTATTACTTGTAAGATCAAACCCGGTGATTGTCACTTTTCTCGATATGATAGAATGGGCTGTAGCACGTCCGTCGCGCACCATAAATATAAATTTTGCGTTCGGGAATAAATCGATGACGTACGTTCCCATTTTAATGGTTAATGGATCTTTATTGCACAGCCTTGGAGCTGCTTCTCCGTGCTTTGCGATGATTTCCAATATGAAAGAAGATATGGCAGAATCGAGGACTTCTTTCGTTATCCCGGCTTGTTCCAATCTCATTGATTCCTTTTCAGATTTCAACCAGTGGAAGCGCATTTGTAACAGCCGGGGAATTACCCGAGTTTCTTGACCACATCTAATATCTGGATGTGCATCCAACATGGCTCTCATCAAAGTCGTACCTGATCTTGATACTCCTCCAATAAAGATAAGCGGCATATTCCTATTGTACTTATAAATTTGAATATTTTTGCCGACAAAATATTTTTCGTCGGTAATCATTTTCGGAGACAAATTCGGACTGGACAAACTTATGAAGCAATTGACTAAGAGGTACACACATAGCAGGAAGCACATAAAGCTAAAGGCCTTTTTGAAGCCCCCACAAAACGGTCGGGACAACTGCATGACATTTGCTGATTTTATTCTTCAGGACATGTTTGAAGGAGTTCGATATGCTGAATTTATCCTCAGATATTTACTTTATTTGACAACGATCCGTTCTCTTCGCACAATAAGAGTTTAATGTTTTACCATATGAGACGGTACTCATCAAATTATCACATTTTCAGTTATTAAAATTAACTTTTTGTTCGCGAACATCTTCTCAATGTTGACGTTTCGCGAATTTTCGGTTTTCTTTGGTAACAGCATAGCCTGACTGTTGGGTAAGACACCACCCTGTGCAATTGTTGCGTCAGACAACAATTTATTCAATTCTTCATCGTTTCTGATGGCGAGTTGTAAATGTCTCGGAATAATGTGGGTCTTCTTGTTATCACGTGCAGCATTACTGGCCAACTCCAAAACTTCAGCAGCCAAATACTCCATAACTGCTGCTAAATATACTGGTGCACCGGCGCCGACGCGTTCGGCATAATTTCCTCTCCTTAATAAACGATGAATACGGCCTACCGGAAACTGTAAACCGGCACGGCTGGATCGCGATTTTGCCTTTCCTTTAACTTTACCACCTTTTCCACGGCCAGATATATTGTTTGGTTAAGAATTAGACAAAAAACTAGACAATGCGATAATCAAGACAACTCACTGCTTCGATTCGATATGAGCCCCTTTTTCTCCGAAACTACTGAGCCTAAAGTTAGGAAATGGGACATTACTCAAACTTTACAGGGAAAGTAAAGCGATAATCGTTATATTAATTTTACTGAGTCAATAATTGGAAGAACATTTGGAATATACCTAGCACCTTACTCAAATTTTACAGGAAAACTAAAACAATTAATATTGAGGGGAAAATTACCTAGTTAACGGAACAAAATATTTTCAAGCCCATCATGTAATATATTAAACGGAAGAGCTTATTAAATTTATATATTAGCCATCTCTTTATTGTCGAAACTACAGAGCCAAAACTATGGGGAAAAATAGGGCCTCACTATAATTTTATTATTTTTTCACTTTTCATATCCATTCATTCTTGACGTTTCCTATTGTAGCCACCAATATCGATTTATTTATTTTTAGGAGGGATGTTTTAATTGCGATACAGCCATGTATTACACAAACTTGATTCCTTAACTGTCTGTCACATAAATCCATCACCAGGAGATTAATAAAGGCTTTATGGCACATCTTTCCTAAATAAAAGTTTTTAAACAGGTCTGAAACAAATCTAGTGTTGCAAAGAAAATGGCATAAAATTTTTGTAATCAATCTTCAAAAAAATATCGCAGTGTGATTAATAAAAATGCTACAGATAAGTCGATGCAAGGAGATCCTTAATAAAATAAAAACATCACTTATAATATATATTAGTGAGACTTCGTTTTCAATGTTAGTTCACGTTTGAAAATACCATATTGTAGAGAGGAAAGAATAGAGTTTCCAAATTTAAAGTGTGTCTCGAAAATCAATAGGATTTGGAATATACAATAAAATTAATTGAAGCTACTACTCTTTTACAAATACCCTGTATGTATGTATAGCAAGCAGCAACCCTAATTAAACCGAACTGGTAGCATTTTGTAGATATATAGCTATAGTGCCACATGGCTGAAGCGAGAAAAGGAGAAGACACAAATCTTTCACGATCCGACCGTTATTAAACCATAGTAGGAATGTAATTATGTTTGTTAACAATTTGTTTTTAATTTGAGTATTTAGAATTTCTAAGACTTATTTTTCCTTTTATCAGTAATAACATTCTACTAATAAAATAAATCTACCAATTTAATTGTTTTTTAGGAAAAAAGACCAGGATGATTACATTGATAGAAATGGTATTAAAGTTGTAGTAGGCCATTACATAGGAAATGGGGAAAGCAACATTCCAAATGCATCATTAGAATTAATAAACCAGAATAACTTCAATCCTTCTCCGAAGGCTGGAAAAAATGGTTTTCCAGTTGTCATAGATTCTCATAATTTTGTAAAAATGCAGCAGTTGTATCGAATAAACAAGTTCAATTTGCTGGCTAGTGATAAAATACCCTTGAATAGAAGTTTGCCAGACTTCCGGAGAAAAAAGTAAGTCCTTTATTCTATCACTTGTTTTCTAATCTATGAATAAATAGTATTAGTTACTTTTCCGCAGTTAGTCCACTCTACTACCACTTAACCTACTAGTTTGTAGGTTTGTGCGGTTATAAGGATTCAACTATATTGAAACTTACCTGACAAAATCGATTATATTAAGGATACTTAGACAGCCTATAAGTATCGCAGAAGTGATTATTTTCTTCTGACAAAATAATGAAGTTGAGTTTTATAGATCAGAAAAGTGTAATAAATGATAGAAAATGTACTCTGGTTTCCACTACATTCATTTTAATGTCTCTCTGGTATCTTATTTCTATTACGGTGTTAGTGAATCTTATAAAGCTCATGATGTATCTGCAATAATGCCTGTGATGTCTCTATATTATTGACATTCTTGCCGATCAGTTTCACTTCATCGTTTTCCTTGTTTAATGCTAGATTAAATATCTCTTAAGAGTATAGGTATAACCATTTTATTGACTAAATACATCCCTTACATGTACCTTTCAATAGCGACGAATTCGATGCGGGTTGCCTAATTTTTACAGTAGCTTGTGGATGGCACTGTTGTTTTTTAAATATGCTCAATACCTTTCTTGTTCCAGTCTACCACGAAATCCGAACTGTGTACTGTAGCATTGGATTTCTTGAGGGGAGAAATAAACATTGCATTAATTGCATTAACTTAACAATTTGGTAACTGTATTTTCATTTTACTAGTTTGAGTGGTTATACGTTTATATCATTTGGTTCAGTCACGTTGCCAGTCTTACTGCACTTTAGGAATCTGTTCGGATTTTTTCATGTGAAATCTGTGTGGTATCTCACTAGTGAATACTTGTTGTATGTGGATTTTCCAGAGCTTCAAGATTTGTTTGGGATCTTTCTATGCCTTACGTGGAGTACCTGTATATATTGTCTTTCTTTATCTATGTGACGTTGTCGTCTACGGTTGTACATGACATGAAAAATAACCTGTGTTATCTATAGCTTCTTGGCCGTTCAAGTAACATATTCAATCTCAGCTTTTCCAACAGTGATAATATTTTCTTTTGTCTCTAAATATTATAAATATCTGGATTAACAAGCACGTTTTTTTTTCTTTTTAGTTTGACATCTATGTTGCATACAGTACTGTTTTGATCTTGACACTTTTGATACTTAACTCAATAAAGACATTGACAAATGATATTGCCATTTATCTTATTTATTTATCTTTATTCAGTTCTCTGAATATCTTTTGAATGTGTGTGAATAAGAAAAATACTTGTAATGTACTTGGATAAGTCACAACTTACAAAATAAGTTAAGTAACATAAAAAAACCTGTTTTGCCAGAGTTCTTAAAGTTTAAATCTATGTAATTTATTTGCAGGTGTACTATGCTGTTTAAAGATTATTTAACTTATCCAAAAACCAGTGTGATTATTGTATTTCACAATGAAGCTTGGTCCACGCTGTTTAGAACAGTTTGGAGTGTTATTAACAGGTCTCCAAGAGAAGTACTAGAAGAAATAATACTTGTAGATGATGCTAGTGAAAGAGGTAAGGAATTTTACATAGTCAGCCCATCGTACTGAAATTGTTCTCTGCAATGTCGTTCTCCTATTCTCCTATTTGTTTCTTGATGGAGGAGGAAATACAATATAATAGCCAGTAATACGTTTTAAACAGTTTAACATTTAACAAGAATGAAAATAATTATCCAACACCTAAAAAGCGTAATATAGGACCTAAAATGTTAACATGGCGTGAGAAATTGATAGATGATAATCTATACTTAAATCAGAAGAAGTAAAAAAATACTAGGTCCCGGTAATATTTGTGATGGGATATTGAACGTCTTTGTAGGATGGACAACCAGTTTATTGGTATTCTGATTGCTATATTTTGCTGCAGTGGTGAAACTACTGAAAAAATGGATACTGTTAGCTTTTATAAAACTTATTAGCCTAGCAAATCACCTCAAAAATATTTTCACTAAGGTATTCCATAGAATAAATGTGAGTTAGGCATCAAATAATCCCAGTTTGGTTCTCGAAATACCCTTAAGTCTACAGAACCAATTTAAATTTATATATATATTTGACCGATCATGTAGAACTATGATTGAAGATTCTTATGTACTGGTTTATTGACTTTGCCAGAGCATTTGGTAATGTTAGGCATGAATAGCTGCTACACTTTTTTCAGCAAATTCATATCGAGAACAAAGATATTTGTATTGTATTTACTGGCAAAAAACCTCATGGGAAAATAGATCACTAACTAAAAGTATTGAGATCAAGAATGAAGTACGATAATGATATTTCTTATCCTCTCTCCTCAGTATATATATCGAAAGAATTTGTGAGCAACATAGTACATATAGAGGAAATAATGGCAACTCCAACTTCCAATAGAGGAAAGAAAAGAATGAAAGAATAAAGAGAAAAAGCTAGTCTTGCAAACATTCAAATTAGACAGATAATAATATCTAAAGGTATTATTATGTTGGATGTCGAAATCTAATCATGGAATATATCCGACTTATAGATGATGTTCATTTACGTGTAGATATAAAACAAAATGGTGCTAAATTTTTTTGTTACCAACTGACAGTTTAGTTTAGTTTATTGCCCAACAGAAATAAATCCAAATACAGGACAAATATTATACAATAATGAAACATACTAGTAATCTGTGGTATCTTAAATATTTCAAAAAAATAAATAAAAAGAATAAAAAGAACACAGAATATTACAAATATTACATCATAAATTTTAAACACAGTTTTAAAAAAGAAATAAAATAACATTGACGAGAGACTTTTGCTAGTAACTGAACCATAGTTGACCTGTCATTTGCTGTATATATGTTTCAATCAGTGATTCAAAATTGTCATAGTTAATATCACAGATTCTAGTTATGCTGTTATAATTTCTACACATGATGAATAATGGTGACTTTACAAGCACATTTGTATTTGCAAACCGATAAAAATAGGTGTTATTTCTTGAACCAAGCCTTGGCGAATGTATCGGGATCATTGACAGAAGAACAGGAGAGTCAATTCTGTTGTGAACCAATTTGTATAGAAATGAAAGGCTATGTAAATTCCCAAATCTGTCAAGAAGTAAAATTGTGCTGGTACCCTCTGACAGGATATGAGCCATCTACTGGAATAGCGAAAAATTTCAGGAATTTTCTTTGCACTGCCTCCAAACGCGTATGACAGGATGCCAGATAAGACTGCAATAATCTATATTTGAGCGCACTAAGCATGTATATAAAGATTTCAGCGCGGATATTTTATGAAAGCTGTTACAATTTCGCAAAATAAAACCCAAGTAACGCAGTGCCGATTTGCAAGTTATGGAAATATTTTCAGCGAATGAGAATTTATGATCGAAATATACACCTAGGTCCTTTATGATAGTGCATCGCTCAATAGTCTGATTATTCAACGAATAATAATAATAATAATGATATAGGATAAAGAAACTTTACGCCACCCACGATAAATTAACAGTACTCATTAATGACATAATTATCCATCCACACAAGATGCCTAGTTTCCTTACACATGGTGCTACATACCTCTTACCAAAGTATAACCTATGTACACAGGACCCAGCAAAGTATAGACCAATCACTTGCCTCCCAACCTTATACAAACTTATAACGTCGTGTATTAATTATCGCCTTTTCAGACATTGTGAGCTAAACAACATAATTACCGAACAACAAAAGGGATGCGCGAAAAACTCGATGGGGTGCAAAGAACAACTAATAATTGATTCCGTTGTCTGCAATCAAGCCCACGCCAAACGACGAAATCTCTACATGGCATATGTGGACTACAAAAAGGCCTTTGATTCAGTTCCACATGAATGGCTCATTCAGGTGCTGAAACTCTATAAAGTAAATAATTGTATTGTTAACTTTTTAGAATATGTCATGACTACCTGGCAAACCAAAATCTTTCTGAATGAAGCCGACTGTTCGATACAAACCGACTCTATCCCAATCAGAAGGGGTATATTCCAGGGAGACTCTCTTAGCCCGCTGTGGTTCTGCCTTGCCATGAACCCACTCTCACACAAACTGAACGCGACTAACTTTGGATTCAGTCTCAAACACAACAACGTACAAGCACTAAAGATAAACCATTTGTTATACATGGACGACTTAAAGTTGATGGCAGCTACGAAACAACAGCTGCATGATATGCTTAAAATAGTAGAAGGGTTCTCTAATGACATCCATATGCAATTTGGCCTAGACAAATGCCGAATTATCGATATAGTGAAAGGCAAAATACAGCAGGAGCCCTACGAAATGAGAGATGGCACCTCAATTGAATCCATGGAGGAAGGCCATACTTACAACTACCTTGGAATAAAGCAGGCTCAACGAATTGATCACTCCACCATGAAAAAGGACTTATCAACAGAGTTCTATAGAAGGGTAAGACGACTGTTGAAAACTAAGCTTAACAGTAAAAATCTGTTTCAGGCTATTAACACTTACGCGTGCTCAGTACTCAGTTACTCATTCGGAATAGTTAAATGGTGCAAGACTGACATTGAACAACTACAACGGAAAGTTCGAGTTCTACTAACAAAAGCTCAAAATTACCATCCAAAGAGCTCCGTCGAACGTACAACGTTGCCACGGTATGAAGGAGGAAGAGGATTGGCAGATATAGGCAAGTTACGTGATCAACAAATTTCCAATTTGCGTAATCATTTCCAGAAACTCGCAGAATTTTCTGATCTACACAGAGTCATATGTCAAGTTGATGACTCAACACCTCTGCGACTGACAGAACAACAAGTTCAAGTATACCACCAGACAACTGATCAGAAACTGCTCAAATGGAAAGAGAAGTCGCTTCATGGAAGTCATATAAATGACGTCAACCAAGATTATGTCGACAGTTCAGCGTCGAACTACTGGTTGATCTCTGGTCATATGTTTCCTGAAACGGAAGGCTTTATATTGGCAATCCAAGATCAAGTAATTCCAACTAAGAACTATCTAAAGTACATCGTCAAAGACCCTTGTATCAACAACGACAGATGCAGATATGGTTGCCAAACATCTGAATCTATCCAGCATATCACAGGAGGTTGCCAAGCATTCGCTGCAACTGAATACAAAGAACGACACGATGCTGTGGCTAAAATACTGCACCAGGAACTAGCGCTGAAACTTGAGCTATCACAGTCGGTAAGAACACCCTACTATATATACAAACCAGAATCTATTTTAGAAAATAACAACTACAAACTGTACTGGGACCGGACGATATTGCCCGATCGGACTGTTGCTCACAATAGACCAGATATAGTTTTGGTAGATAAAGTCTCTAGAAAAACAACCTTAATTTACATAGCAATCCCTAACAACAACAATATAAATATTAAGCAGGCTGAAAAAATAGCCAAATACAGGGATTTAGAATTTCAAATACAGAGACAATGGGACATGAACAACATTCGAACAGTACCAATTGTTATGTCAACAACAGGAGTAGTCCCAAAACATTTATTAAACAATTTGAAATACCTCGGTCTGGACGAACATCTTTACCAACTGATGCAAAAAGCCGTCCTGTTAGGAACAGCCCGGACGGTTAGAAAATTCATGGGGAATTGCAGCCACGACGCCAACCACGGGCCTGATAACCTGGCAAGGGCTCCCACAGAGCTAAACCCTTTTGATATGTAGTATATCTGGGGTTTAGTGAATTTTCCCCTAAGGGCACACTATGTGTGCCTTAGAGGGAGTGTGATGCCATACATTGTATGGTCAAGTCGGATATAGGATTTCTCTTTAAAGTATAAGAACATACTTTGCATTGTCTTCTAAATGTTACTTGTGGCATGTTCTTGATTATTTTTAAGTTTTTTTGGGATAACACCACAATTAAATTAAAAAAGCTGTGTATTGAAAGAAAATACCAAACGTTTCAAAGTTGATTCTGACTTCGTTGTCAATGACTTTAAAATATGTAATAAAAATGTAAATTGCAAATTACATCAAAGTTGCTTAAGCCCTTTTTGAGTATTCCCTGAGTATATATATAAAAAAAGTTTTCCGTGAAAATGTAAAAACAAAATATAGATATTATAATATTGTATTTTAAACATCAGTGCTCATAATAATACACTACATTACTCATATACTTTTTGTTCTGTTTTTTAGAATTTCTTAAGAGAGAATTAGATGACTACATCACAATTTTACCAGTTCCTATAAAAGTACTTCGAAATCCTACAAGGATAGGACTTATCAAGGCAAGACTAAGAGGCGCCAATGAAGCTAAAGGCGAAGTGTTAACTTTCCTGGACGCTCATTGTGAATGTACGATAGGATGGCTGGAGAGTCTTTTATCTGTGATAAAAAACGATAGGACAACAGTAGCTTGTCCTGTTATTGATATTATTAATGACGACACATTTGCTTATGTGAAGAGCTTTGAACTCCACTGGGGAGCTTTTAACTGGAATCTCCAGTTTAGGTAATTATCTAGGAATTTAGTAGTGCATGATCTTCGTTTTTCAAGTTCACAAAAGTGTCAGTATGCGTACTGATAGTGTGGGTAGTTTGCGAATGCATTTTTTTATTCGTGTTTTCCAGTAGGTATATAAAAATAATATAAAATTTATTATTATTAAAAAATTAATTCTTTAAAACTGAATCTCTTTATCCAAGAATTCGGGGTAGGGTGTGGTTGAACTTCTAGCTGGCTACTTATTAGCCTGTAGTTCTTAAGCTCTTCTTTAAGGGCGCTATGCCAATGATCTGGCATGCGTCTCGTTTTTATACAGGGATGAGATAACCGCTGCTTAAACATATGTTTTGGTTTTTCGCCTGTACTATATTCTTAAATTGGTGCCATTTTCTCGCTGCGTAACTGTACTAGACATTTCAAAAATTCTTTTACTTTGTGATAGTGATCAAACACAAAATTGCTTGCTTTGTTTCTGTGGTTTTACACCAGAAGACATGACGATTTGGAACTTATTTTCTTTAAATGTATTTTATGAAACATAACTGGTTTGATAATAGACATCATCTGCGTAAAATCCTTGAAATGGCAATTGGCTAGGCATTTGACAAGAGAAATATAATAAGTTGACACTAAAAATGATTCAATCGTATCCCAGTGTAATGAGATGAACAAGAAATGAGCCTAACATAAGAACAATAACAGGAAAATAACATTCATTAATTGGTCTCAAAAAAACAAAGAACAGAATCTCTTGGACAGAAATGAGAAAGGAATATATAGGGAAGACTACAGTCTGAAATAGTGATAGAGTGAAGACTACAGTGTGAAATAGTGGTAGAATGAAGCTCACTTGTCTACACACTACACGCTAATTTATTCGGCACTATCCCAACGACTTTACCTAGATATCAAAAAGATTTAGCTTTGTGGGAGCTCTTGCCAAGTTATTAGTTATTAAGCCCATGGTTGGCGTCGTGGCTGCAGTTTCCCATGAATTTACTGACCGTCCGGGCTGTTCCTAACAAGAGGGTTCATTTAGACTCAGGTATTTTACATTGGGTACCTACGGTTAGTGTTTTGTTCATATTCCACTGTCTCGTTATTTGAAATTCCAAATTCCTGTATATGGTGATTTTTTTGGCAACCATATCTGCATCTTTCGTTGTTGGTAGAAGGGTCTTTAACGTGTACTTTAGATCGTTCTTAGTTGGAATTCCTTGATCTTGGATTGCCAGTGTAATGCTTTCTGTTTCAGGAAACATATGACCATAGATGAGCCAGTTGTTGATGTCATTTATACGCCTTCCATGAAAAGGCTTCCATTTCCATTTTAAAAGGTTCCGATCAGTTTACTGGTGACTTGTGACTCTGTCAGTCGCAGTGCTGTTGATTTATTAACCTGGCATATGACTCTGTGTTTGTAGAAAACGATTTTCTTGAAATGCCTATAACTGTCAATTCTCTGCTTCCTTTACGGCTTTACAGCGGGGCAATGTTGTACGTTCGACAGAGCTCTTTGGATGGTTATTTAGAGCTTTTATTAGTAGAACTCGAACTCTTAGTTGTAATTGTTGATTACTACTTTTCAACGGTTTATAAATTGGATCACAATATTAATGTGCCTCATTTTTATTATGAAAACTCTGTTAACTTGTCTTCCTTTTGTGTAACTGTAGCAGACATCATTGGCAGAATTAATAAACTTCGGATAAAGCTCTCGTGTGGCCCTGATGGTATTCCATCGCATTTTTTAATAAACTGTGTCTACACTCTAGCGCTTCCTCTGAAAACAATTTTTAACTTGTCACTGTCATCCGCAAAGTTTCCCAGTTTTTGGAAACATAGCTACCTGAGGCCAATCCACAAAGGTGGATCTAAAGAAAATATTGACAATTACCGAGCTGTATACTTGCAATCGGAGATCCCGAAATTATTGGACTGCTTTTTCTCTCCATTCTTATCATGGCAATTTAAACACATTTTTGTTAACGAACAGCATGGATTTCTTCCGGGTAGATCTACTTTAATCAATTTGGCTATCTACGAGTCATTTTTAGTAAAAACTTTGCAGAATAGACTACAAGTTAACTCTATTTATACGGATTTCGCTAAAGCGTTTGATAGAGTTAACCATAGAATACTTTTGGCCAAACTTCAAGCTCTAGGATTTTATGGGCCCCTTTTAGAGTGGACAAAGAGTTATCTCTCAGACCGATACCATTATGTTAAAGTGGGGGGTATTATTTCCAGGATGTGTGTCTTCAGGAGTTCCACAAGGCTCTCACGCGGGACCTTTTCTTTTTAATTTATTTATTAATGACATTGGCAAAATTATTAATCATTGTAATATCTTAATGTATTCTGACGATTTCAAACTGTTTAAAAGAAATTGCAACTTGCAATGATGCTACGTTACTCCAATCCGATTTAAACTCTTTATTTGCCTGGTGTATTAGTCATGATCTTGACCTGAATAAATGTTTTATTATTACTTTTGCAAAAATTTCAGAACCTATAATCATATCATACGCTATTAATTCACAAACGATACAGCGAGTAAGTGAAATTCGTGACCTTGGTGTCGTTTTCGATAATTCTCTGACTTTTCGTAGACACATTGATCTAGTTGTTTCCAAGAGTTACAAGGTTTTGGGTTTTATCAATCGTTCATCTAAAACATTTTCTCATAATACGATTCGTTTATTATATTGTTCACTAGTACGATCTATTCTGGAGTACTGTTCTGTCATATGGAACCCCCACTATAACACACATAGATAATATTGAGAAAGTTCAAAATAAATTTCTTCGTATAGTAGCATTTAAAATGGGTTTGAGCATGGACAATTATCAATATAGTGATATTTTAGTACAAATGCATTTACAATCTTTGCAAAATCGGCGTAACATAGCTGACATTTGTTTCCTATACAAGTTGTTGTCAGGTGAACTTGACTGCCCTTGCTTACTAGACAGAATATCCTTGAATACGACAATGAGAACTCGTTCTTCAGAACTCTTCAATGTGTCATTTCATAGAACTAACTATGGATTTTGTTCAGCAATGACTAGGTTATTGCGTACAGGCAATCAGAACTCATCAAAAATCGATCTGTTTTACAACTCCATCAGGGTAATCAAGCGCTCGTTGTACTATAATATATAATGCTGCCGTTTGTTTTGTTTTTGTTTTTCGCAACTACATGTATCTTAATTATAATTTTAATTTTAAGTAACTATATTTTATTTTGTATTTTGTATAAATTTAGATTTATATGTTTTTGTGTGTTTTGTGTTTTTTAGATTTAGTCTTAGTTTTAATGTTATTTTCTTTAATTTTTTTTGTTTTGTGTTTTATGTAAATGGGGTTACCCGTATATAAGAATGAGAATAAAATAAAAATAAAAGATGGTAAGAACTGAAAAACAATTGGATAAATTCAGAATATGAATTTGTTTAAATGGATCACCCTGTACATTTTTTAATATAACAACCTGTAAGTGTCCAAAGAATAAAAAAGTTTTAATGATATTTTACTCACAGTAAAGTTTTATGTATCAGAAAAATTATCAACTTACAGTTTTTGTTGCTAAAACGCATATTAAAAAATGTGATATATTAAAGCCATACCTTATGCGAAGAAAAAATCGTACTAAAGCAAATGAAGATTACCGCCGGAGATTCCCTGCCTTTAATTGGCCCCACAGGAGGTATTTTTTAGTTTTCTATAGAAAATTTAGAAGTAAGGAGGACTTTAATAAAATACCATAAATATACCTACCTGCAGATTTAAAAATTAAGAATTCATAAATATTTTTTATTATGACTTTTTTACATTCTATGATTCATTGTCTTTTTTAGGTGGTATACTTTAGGAGCAAAAGAAATGAAGCAACGCAAAAACGATGCTACACTCCCTTTCAACTCTCCCACAATGGCAGGAGGTTTATTCGCTATGGACAAGAAATTTTTTTTTGAAATAGGCTCTTACGATGAAAACATGAATATATGGGGCGGAGAAAATTTAGAGATGTCGTTTAGGGTTTGGCAGTGTGGTGGGAAAATCAAAATTGCACCATGCTCTAGAGTCGGTCACGTTTTCCGAAAGTCGTCACCTTACACTTTTCCAGGAGGCATCGATAAAACTTTGTATTCAAATTTAGCAAGGGTGGCATTAGTTTGGATGGACGATTGGGCGAATTTCTATTTCAAATTCAATGAAGAAGCAAGGTAATTGATAAGCATTTTTGTGCCTGCTAGCCTCAAGAGTATATTTTAATTTTACCATAATTTTACTTAAAAAATGTCCTTTATCAGCAGGGGCATATCTTCAGGACTTTGATGGGAGGGGCAAAACAAATTGAATTACAATTTCGGGGGGCGGTGATAGTTTACTGTATAGGAGCCAAAAATTAATTTATCTTCATTGAACCTGTAAATACGCCTCTACTTATCAGTAAATAAGTAGTATTTTTATTATAACTTTCTGACAAAAAGGTTTTCGCGACTTGTTTTAAGGAATTTGTTACCGGGGTTTCGGAAATATGAAATACTGTATAGGGTTACGTCAGTTTGCTGCAGCTACCTTAAATAACATTATTGTTACGTACTATGCCAAAATTGTGCGCACCCCCATCTGCTTATAACATCGGTATCTGATGCTCTGCCGAACTGGAACCACCGAATACTCCTTGATGATGACAACTTAGAGTTGTTCAGACGGCGTTGAGTGTTTAAATAAGGGTTTGATGTTAGGATGCAAAACTATGTTTTTCCAATTGTGACACACCAAAGGTCCCACAGCATTTCCATTGTTTGTATGTTCTTGAATGATGAAGAAATTCGGACAAACCATAAATGCATTTAAAAAAAAACAAAAACCGACTTCGAAAGAAAATTAACTTAAAAGCATGAAATAAACTGATATTTAGTTTGATTAACTAATCTTATTTACAATTTACCCCAAGTTCCGAAGAGTTAATACCAGCAACTCCATCACAACTTACTGTATAAAAATGTAGTTAAAAAAATTATCCCCGATTGTCTAAAAAACGGTACAAGCTATGTAATTGAAAAACAATATGAGACCACTTCGGGATCCCACGGAACTAAACCAATTCCTTTTTTAATTCATTTTTCCACATGTTTCGAACAGAAATTTTTTCAATAGTTTTAATATCAGTGACTCCACTAAATTTTACTCTGTAAGAAAGTCGGTAAAAACGTTTTTCCCGAGCTTCTAAGAAACGGTACAAGTCATGTTATTGAAAAAAATATGGAACCACTTCTGGAACCAGGAACTAATCTAATTTCTTTTCAATTTGTGCCATGTTCATACTAATTTTTTTTCATATTTACATACCGGCGACTCCACCAAGGCATAGAGTATAAGATGAAATAGGTAAAATGTTTTTTCCCATTTTTTAAGAAACGGTACAAGCTATTTTATTGAAAAAAATATGGGATATTCCGAGATATCGAGATATCTCGGAACGAATCTATTTTTTTTTTCAATTTGTCCCATGTTCCATATAATTTTTTTTCCATAATTTTAATACCGGCGACTTCACCAAGGCATAGAGTATTAGAAAATAGGTAAAATAGTTTTTCACCATTTTCTAAAACACGGTACAAGCTATGTTAATGAAAAAGATATGGGACCACTTCGCGATCCCCCGGAACAGGATCCAGTGTAAATGGTCGAAATTCCTTGAGCCGTTTGCGAGTAATCGCTGAACAAACATAATGAAGTTGGTTAAAAAAAAACAATTACCAAAACATTTTCCTGCGAAGAAATCGAAACGTCTATATAAGTAGATTGAAAAATGTCACACAGAAAAATTAGTTGACAAATTCAGAGGCCCATTTCTCGCAGTTTATCCTGGGAGAGAGTTTTTATATAAGAAGGCAATTAGTGTTAAGGCCGTAATTTTCGATTATCGACCTTACGAAAAATATTTCAGGGTAAGGAAAACCCATATGAACCATCAAAATAGATGTGGGTTTATCATGAAGTTTTCAAGAGTCATTCAGTGAATAAATGGGAAAATGTTGAATTTCTTCTAGAAAAACAACAAAACAGAAAGTATCTCAAAAACGACAGGATATTCAAAAATGTCTAAGTAAATCCCTGAACGAAAAATGCATAATTACGAATGTGGTTATAGGTTCGTTCCTTCAACCGATTGTCGACCGATCGGCAATTGGTTAATGCATTGGTACATGAACCGTTTATTGCGCAACTCGATGCATGTACCAGTCGGTGGCTGCACCACCGATTCTACCCTGAAGCCGGTGATCGAAATTACCGTACATTAGCTGGTTGCGAATCAATCACCATGTCACTTGGAACACGAAACTGAACCGTTCAGTAAACGGTTATTGTTTTGAAGGAACGCTATTTTTCTTGTGCGCAGGTACGCGACCGTTGTGTATCGGTTATCTAGGCTGAAGGAACGAACCTTATATTACCGATATGTACGAAAACACGATCAGCAGAATTGAAGCAAATCACTGAATCAGAAGAATTAATTGACATATAAATACAATAATTTGACAAAATATTACACACATTGAAGAGTACTAATGCAATAACTATTACTGAATTACTAAAATTACTAAAAAAATTACTAAATTACTATCCGACATCGATGAAATTCCGTGAGTAAAATAGAATGTCGAACAAATATTTGATAATATTGAAGCTAAAATCAACCACAGTAAAAATAAAAACGTCGTTACCAAAATTATATGTACTGAAGACCATGTTGAGGCTAAAATTAGAAAGGTCCGAAAACACATATTGGAAGGAAATTGACAAGATAGTCGTCAGTAATTTCGTTGAGAGGCTTGGCACTAGAATTATACAACAACAACAACACTGAGATTTTGTTCAGTTTCTTGATAGAAGTTTATCTTTAAAATGAAATTTGCCAGGCTCACCTCAGATAACGAAAGTAACAGTCTGGGAAAACGCTTACAGGAATTCGATGTTTGGTACACCTAGCGTACCTACCCACCCAAGGAACTTAAAGAGCAATTTGTTCCTGATTGTTTGATTAATAACATTATGGACACAGAAGTGCAGAAAAACTTGCAAACCAGTGGCATAAAGATGTATTAAAGTCCTCTTCCAAGCTTTAGAATTTGAAGTCATTAAGAAAATATTCCTGTTCCAGATGAGAAAAATGTTAAAGGTATTTCGTAGAGAAGTGAGGAAGGGGCTACAAGGGTCTGGGTCTTACTTACTTTCGTTTGCATTTTTAGAGAACATTTACCATGCTAATGTATATATTTTTACACTAGCAGAAAGTAGAGATTTTAACTAACAAAAAACCTACCGAGTTTTTTAAAAAAGCAGATATTTTCACGTGAGAATTTTCAATTGAAAATTAGGGTACTTTTTCGGTATCAAGTCAAAATAAAGTAAAAAAAACAAATGTTTCAAATAAAAAAAAATACAGCCTATTTGAGACATAAAAAGATAAGTTTTCACCAAATTTCGTGAATTTTTATTTGTAGAAATTAAAAACAAAAAACTTGGTTTTTTGAATTTTTCACATACGTTTTGAGGTTATGTGAAAAAATGCAAACACAATAGTTCTAGATATTTTTAATACCTACAAGTCTGCCATTTAAGTTTTTTCCATAGGACTTGTAGTTTTGCCGGAAATCGGATAAACCGTTTTTTACCTTTAAATCCTACCATTATTTTTTTGGGTTAAAAAATTATCGACCCTGGTCTAAGATGTCACAACTGTCTTTCAGAAAACAATCCCAAAACTAACTAAAAAATGTTATGAAACAAGGGAGGTATAGTTGGAAGAATGTACACAAACAAATTAAATTAGTCGTGTAGGTACTTTTAGTGTTACTTTTTCTTTGACTTCGCATTTTACATCTGTCATTTGAAATTATTTGCCAATTTACAATAAACCGTTCCACCTGTTGAACTCTAATAATCGAATTAATTCTACACGTATAGCAGATTCGATCTGTTACTTGCTGACTTATCACAGTTAAGTGACTAATTTTGCTCTTTTCCTAAAGCTCCTAAAGATATTTTTGAATTTGAAGGGCTTTCAATAATTGCTTCTTGCCTTGAAAACTTACTTTCTTTCGCAGTCATATTAAGAAACCGTAGAGTGTAGAAAGAGTTGCTTAAAATTTTTATGCTCGAAGGTAGTTTGATTACAATGATTTGATTGTAAATATTGTCAACAAATAAATTGGTTTTAGCATGCGTGCAAACTGCCTAGACAAGTCTGGTAGGTTAAAACCTACGTCAGGTTTTATATTTTATCAATATTTTAGATATGATAGCTTAATAATATGCAGTTGGCGTTAAGACTAACTAAGCAATTATTAGAATATTTTTAATATGAATGATATATTTATATACAATAATGCAAACCAACTGCTAATATGAGTCTATAATATTTTAGAATGGTCAGAGATGCCCAAAATGTTACTGAAAGACTAAATCTTAGAAAACAACTTAACTGCAAAAGTTTTGAGTGGTATTTGAATAACATTTGGCCACAACATTTCTTTCCAAAGGTCGATAGGTTTTTCGGAAGAATACGTAATATTGCTGAAGATAAATGTCTTCTGAAGCCTATTTCAAAGAGAATTTCCAACCAGCCTGTGGGAATAGCTAAAATCGACACGTGAGTACTGTAGAGATATTTTCACATATGTATTAGTAATCGTAGTATATTTCTATGTACCTTGAGTGATCTTTATGCTGCGCCATTGGTATATTTATAATGAGAGAAACTGTGAACTTTGGACATATTCTGCGTTGGGCGCCATACCAATTTGTTCAATGTACCTTTTTAAAAAAATGATACTACATAGATAAGCTATACTGCTACTATCATAAAAAACAAAAAAAAAACAGTAATTTTGAGGTTTTTTTACATAAATATAGGAAGATCAGTCCTAGATTTTACTTAGTTGAATATTTGTTTCTTATTTATACAAGTTCGCACGCAATATTGTAGACATATATAGGTTGCTGCATAATTTGAGAAATATATAAATATATAAAATATTAAATTGTCGCGCCGTAACAAAAAACAAATTTATATATAAAATAATTTGGTCAAGTGCGAGTTGGACTACTTAGGGTTCCGTACCACCTTCAAGATTCTAATATTCCAGTTTCAGACAAGCAGGGAATGAGTGCATTTTCTTATATTTACCATTATATCTTTTAAAGGAAGCGTTTTAAATTTACAAAAAATATACACTTTCATTTTCCACACACACACTTTTTATCTTATCTGCTTCAGGATTCGCTTGAATTTTATCGCAATACATATGTATTTAATTTTCTAATTTGGCCCCCAAAATTAACATTAGAATTTTATTTTACTAATAAACTTTCAGAGAAGTCTTTTATAATCTATTTTCTGTGTTTTGAGGTTCTATAGATTGGAAGATAAAGGGCAAATAAGTCAAGTTTTAAATTATAAATTATTAGATCTGTTATTCAAATTATTAAAAAATACAAATAAAATATATTTTTCAAAATTTAACTAGTGTAGTTTCTGAAATGGATATTAAGTCGATGTTTAATATTTTTGTTAATCTCTTTTAAACAAATGATTTAAAAATATGATATATTTGTAATTCACATAATGAGCCTTTTATCTGACATATTACATGATGCTTTTGAAAACTGAATCTTTATTTTCCATTTAATTGTATAATTCGTCCCTAAAATTACTATGGGGGTTTTCTAATAATTTATTTTCTGTTTAATTCTATTATTTGGGGGGCAAATAATAGCATTAGGGATTTTTTCATATTTTTCCAATAAGCAAAAAAATTAGGTATTATAGTTTGGGGAATAACGGGGGGAATGGGTAATTATTTTAAAATATTTTTTTAATATATTTTAAAATATTCATTTAAAAAAAAATTCGTCATAATGAGCCCTGTGATTTGATATATTACATGACCCGTTTGAAACAATTATAATTTTTTATTTTCCATTTAATTCTATAATCTGCCCCCCAAAATGAATATTAGGGGTTTCTCCTTATTTTTCCAGTAAAGTTCAGATGAGAAGCTATACTTACAGTTTTTCAAAATTTTTCAGCTTATGGTTTTGTAGATAAGTGGGGGAATGGGTGAAATTTTTTATATTTTTGTTAATATCTTTTAATTAATTTATTTTAAAAATATGAAAAATAATATATTTGTTTTCTTCATCATGAGCCCTTTCATTTGATATATAACATGATGGGTTAGAAACAATTTTAATTTTATATTTTCCATTTAATTCTATAATTTGCCCCCCAAAATTGATATTAAGGGTTTTTCCTTATTTTTCCAGTGAAGTCTAGGTGAGGGGCTATACCTCCATTTTTTTCATTTTTTCAAAATTTTCCAGCTTATGGTTTCGGAGATAAGGGGGGGGGACTGTCTATTTATTTAGTTTTTCCCCCCAGAAGTACCCCTAAAATCAAAATTTCTTCATTTGCGATATGTGTTCCTAATCGGGTCGCCAAACTACACATTGATGCCAAATTTCAACTTCTTCCGTCTAGTAGTTTAGGAGAAAATTGCTGTGATGTGATATAGTCAGAAATCCGGGTGATATTATAAGGGTATCCGTATGTTGTATATACGCAACCCTAAAAAAGATATTTATTCCAAATTGATATGCATAATTACGCATTTGATTACCAACAAGTTGTACGACATCTCCATCGAACTCAAACTTGAAACTCCACAATTTATTTAAAATTTCATAAAAACGATTCCCTGTTATCTATTATTTATTTAATAATGTTTAATATTTTACAGCTGTTTAGAAGGGAATACCGTTATAGAAATGTTTGTCATGACCAAAGATGGTTTCATTATGACTGACGATTCAATTTGTATGGATGCTCCTGAAAAAGTTACTGTTGGCCCTATGAAAGTGAGAATTATGGCCTGTAGTGGTTTTACTAGACAAAAATGGGAATATGACAACAAGGTATACCCATTTCATTCTAATGTGTTTAAATAAACAGATAACAATATGTTTTTTTATTTTTAGACTCAAGAACTCCGACATGTAACAAATCATAAGTGCCTGGATATTAGTAATTCAAAAACATTCACAGAGGGACTTGTAATTGATGATTGCAATGGTAGTAAATCTCAAAAATGGAACTTGGAACCCGTACGCTGGAAATAAGGGCTTATTTTCAAGTGTTTAAACATCACAGAAAAATGCTTTACATTTACAGAACTAAAATCACTAATGACTGATAATTACTTAACTGTATGACTATTTAGACTTTTGTTCTATTTGTGAATTGCTATTCAAACAATATATTTTTTTACAATAAAAGATATCAATTTATTTATGCCCTATATTCCTGCTTTCAATATTTTCTCTTATTAACATCGACTGTTCGACCCTTAGCTGTTGGCTTTTGCACTTCGGGTATACAGCTTGCATATAAAGAAGAATGGACTATTAGTAGATGCATTCCTTTATAAGCAATGGAATAAACTCAAAGTTGGCTAAATACGAAAATCGAAGACCATTTAAAAATCGAAAAAAAAAAAATTAAAACAGTGCATCTCTCTTATATAATATTGTAAAATTTATGAATTGATAACTCCTGTTGTTTTTTTTTGACTCAAGATAGTTATATATCTGGGAAGACTAGAAATTTTTTTTGCATGAGATGCCTTCCATTTCTTACTTTTATGGATTCTACTTTTGAATTATTAAATCTTTCAATTTATGTTATGTTAAAAACTACCTGCTTTGAGTTTTGTACCAATTTTTAAATATATAGTTCCACACATTGGCTTTTACAGGGTGTTTCTAAAATAGGGTTCCAAACTACTGCTGTGTATAGAATTAATAGCTCTACTTGGAAGTTGGTTAATACAATTTTTTAAATGTTTTGTTTTCAACTTTTTAGTTTTTTTAACTCGTTGTTTAATTCTTTATTTTTTATTTTGAATGTATAACTTTAATATACTGGCACCCGGTAAAACCTAAAGCCCCAACATTACAGAATGATATATTTTCATTTAAATTGACAGGTAACAGTTATACTTAATTAAATTAATTAATATCTCTTCTCACATTACTTTATGGTTCTGTTTATTATATTAAACACCCGGTGCATAGTCTTACCGAATCAGTCAATTTTCTAGGCTGGGAGTCTTCTCATAATTGAAAAATTTTCATGTCAATCATTAACAGGTGTACAAACAAAATGAGCTCCATACTCGTTGATTTAAAGAGCCGAAAATGTGTTTCATAAAATTAATTATAATATATTATACTACACATATGTGTGCGATGTCTACAGAAAATTTTCTAATCCGCGATTAAATCACTCAATTCCTACAGTTCCCGTAAAACTATTTTGAAATTAAAATAATTACTTCGTCATTTTTGATAGGCATATTGGATAACTGCATGTTACAAGTCACTGAAAAAATATATGAGAGGACCTTGGAATCTTCTTTAATCGAATACAGTTTAAAAAACTATACAAATCGGTAAGGGATTTTGGAAAAATCTACCAATATATTAGGTACATTGGTTAATTTTCATGCAGATATGTGTTCAATCCCAAATTTCATTCTTTAACGATTAGAATTATTTCTTAAAATTTGAAATTCTACGAATCCGGATGTGTACACTCATCAAACAAAAATAATTATTCAAATCGGTTCACCACAGGAGAAGAAATCAGGTAAAGTATGTAGGTACAAAAAAATACAGGCAGAATTGATACACTATTGCTTTTTGGAAGTAGATTAAAAATACCGCTCAAACTCAGCAATGATTTGAAAAGTGGGAAAACATTTATTTGCTGATCGCATGGACGGATCCAAGGAGGAGGGGGGGGGCGATCGCCCCCCTCCGACAGCCTCAAAGTTAGTAATAGTAAATAGTAAATTTAATATTAAAACGAGGTAATCGTAATTCCAAGAGCCCAGAAGAAAGTCGCTTTTATGGGTTTAAATTAAAGAATTTAGAGTTTAAAAGAATATATAGATAAATTTAGTACAGGATCGCCCCCCTGAAGTATGAAATCGCCCCCCCCCCCGGAAGCACGTGTCTGGATCTGCCCTTGGCTGATCTTGTTCAAAAATGGGAAAGAAAATTTGGACAATGGAAAACGTTTTTCCTAGTAGCCTATTAACTGCGGTGATAAATTAAAATTAATTAAAAATATTGATATGTCATCCGAAGTAACAGAAAAGAGTGATAGCCACAGCAGTCAGAATTCAAGGTGATGGCCACTGTATTTTGGGAGAAGCACGGATTTTTGCTTATCGACTTCTTCCACACGATCTACAGCGACTATTATACCTTCTGCATTATTGGATCGATTGAATAACGCATATTTCAAATAGGGACTTCCGGGAAAGTTTATTGCCCAACAGAACCTTAGTACTACTGGTCCCAGAACTAACGAACGATGTATACATAAAGCTTTTAAATTAGACAATATTGTGTCATATTTAAGCAAAAACATGCATTAAATGAAAATGGCGTATTATTTGTTTAAATTAAAATGTTATGAGCCTACTAGCTGACCCGTCCCGGCTTCGCGCGAGCTAGGCAAATCGGCTTATTATTAATTATCCTAAAAAAATAATTTGGTAATTTCCACTTCCCATACATTTTTAGAATTTTTATGAAAACCATTTTAACATTATCATTCATGAGCGAAAATTATATGGCACAAATTCTAAAAATACTTTATTTTCGGATCTAATATGATGAGCTAGTGTTCATTTTAGGTTCTTTGACACTTCATTGCTATTTTAATGTTTTTGGTTTTTTTGACATTTTTGACATTTCTGATATTTTTGACATTTTTGAGATTTCAGGCATTTCTGGTATTTCTGATATTTTTGTCTTTTTTCACATTTTAGACATATATAGTGTTTCGACTTTTTTTGGCTCTCCTTAAACATTTATGGTGACGTTGGCATTTTCAGTTATATCTTCCCATCCATTATATCTGTTAGTTTTGGCATTTTTGGGGTTTGGACATTTTAAATTTTAAAATTTTTCGCATTTTAGGTTTTTGACACAATAAATTTAATAATTTTGGCAAGTTGTATATTATTGTGATGTTTGGTGTATTTAATATTCTTAACGTTTTGAGGCTTATCATATTTTATTCATTGTTTTGAATTTATTTTTATTTTATAAATCTTAACTATCGCCAAACACTTCAACATTGTCTACATTTTTTAGATTTCAGGTGCGTTAAATCAAATAAAGGACATTTTGCAGACCCTACTCCTTCACTATTGGCACAATGTCTCTATTCATTTAAGGAATAAATTCTTCAACTCGCATGCAATTAATAAATACTTCACATTACATTTATCGGCTAAATGATAATGGCTAAATGATTAAATTCACTTGTAGTCATTTCAGGAGAAGAGCATGTACCGATACCAACTTTCACGCCTGCATCTTTTTTGTTCCCTAAAAATTACTGACACCCGTCGTCCCCATTTAATAACAGAATTTTCGTAAAATGTCACATCAAATCTCCATTAATTTAAGGAATTAATGTTATATTTGTACTATATTTGGTTCCCAAGAAATAGTGATATTTTTCCTAAAAAATACCCCGGTTGTATTGGATAACTGAATGTTTAGAAATTGATAAACCCTGCTTCTGTTCATTTTAGTAAATGTATATCAAGATTCACACCAGTATTACTGTCTATTTCAGATATATTGAATTCTTTGTAAAAGAATAGTAATCCCCCCTTTTCATCTATTTTAATATTTCCATTTAAAAAAGGAATCAACCTCTTAATTCTTATGACTATACTACTTTAGGTTCTGGAAAATAGTAAATTTTAAAAAAAAAAATCCCTACCTGTCCCATATGAGTTAATTAAATTTTTTCAAAATCATAAAACTGATTATTATTTATTTGAGGAGAGGAGTATATAAACGAATTTTTACGTCTGTGTCACATTTTGTTTTTAAGATAATAATATTTTTTTACTTTATAATGACACTCTAATGACCTAGCGGTATGAAATATACTTTTTGACACACTTGTGAGCCTAGGGTAATGGAATGTTCAACACACCCATTGTTTTGAATGTATTTGAGTTGTTACAAGTCTTACACAAAAGGCAAGAATTTAGTATACACTAACTCCCTGACTCACATTTTAAATTTTCATGTACGGTATGTTTAGGGACCTCAAAACTTTGACGGAGAAGTAAAATATGAACCTAAAAACGTGGAAACAGACCCAAATACAGTTAGCACTGATTGTTAACATTTTATTGAATCCGTACCAGAATATAGAGGTCATTATAGCATAGTCAACAGTAACATGAACTGCACCTTCACACAAAAACAAATACAATAGGAAAAAGTTTTGACTGACTGATGACTGAAGACCTCATTAGCTAAATGATACGTATAATATACCAGAATATGAAGAATTCGGGCTAGGGGGTTAGAGGAAAGCTTAGGTGTAGCTATGACAGTTGCATAATTCGGATAGATGTCGCAATGAGCAGTTCGTTAAAATTATACACATGGGCAAACATTTATTTTCAGCAAAAAATACAACAATGAACACAATGTTGAACTTGCACTTAAGCACTAGGGTAATGTATTAACAAAGGAGACCTGGACATTTCACAAAGACAAGAAGAAGTCATGCATTTTAAAAGAGGCATATATTAAATTTATGAAATATACTAATCATTAAATAAAATACGGAAGAAATTGAAGAATTGTACCAAGAACTTGATACTTTCGGAATAGCTATTAAGTCAATTCCGATAGAACGTCATCTCATGTAGATATTGCTGTTGTTGTAGAGGCTGGAAAAGATGACTGTGCTAGCCGGATAACATCACTTATGAGCTACAGTCTTGTGAAAAAGAGACTTGTCTTCTAAATGTTATTTGTGGTATGTTCTTGATTATTTTTATGTTTTCTTGGGAATAACACCACAATTGAAACGAAAAGCTGTATATTGAAAGAAAATACCAAACGTTTCAAAGTCGCTTCTGACTTCGTTGTCAATGGCTTTAAATTATGTATTGAAATTGTAAATTGCAAATTGGAAGTTTGATTTCTGACATTTAAGTTGACATATTAAAATGTTTGTTGTTTTTAAATGTACAGGTAGCACAAAAAATTCTAAAGATCATGTATTACGTTAAACAGCTTTCAAGTTGGAAGAATTTGAAAGAGTTGAGTTCCTAGACATATTTCATAGTTCATAGAAAACCTACTCCATACTAACAGATACCTAAATTTCAATTCCGAATACAGTAAAGAAATGGGTTGGTTATTAAGTCATTGTATAATAGACCAACTGTTCTGATAATAATAAATTCAACAAAGAAAAAATAATTATAAAAAATGTACTCACTGGAAACAATTACCCAACAAAATTTATCAACAAAGAGTTAAACAGATTTGAACAGAAAACAAACATTCCGAATCAACCCAGAACTGCTCTTATTAACACTGCTACTCAGAACAACCACATTACATTTACAATTATACCATACATACAGGGTCTGTCAGAAAGATTGAAAAGAGTGGCAACAGATTTAATATTAAAACAACATTCCAAACAAGTAATACACGGAAATCACTAATATCGAAAACAAAACCAACCAACAAAACTCAGAACTCAAAAAACTGCATTTAAAAGATTCCTTGCGAATGCAATAAATTTTATATTGGAGAAACATTGAGACCATTAAACGTACGAATAAATGAACACAAGAATTACATAAAGAAACGACGATTTGAAAAATCGAAAATTTGTGAATATGCATGGCACCTAGGCCATAAAATACAATTTGACAATTCAACTATACTTCACAAAGAGCAACATAACCCAAAACGAAAAATAAAAGAGTCTGCCTTAATTCTTTTGAATGAAGTATTGCTTCTACTTCTGTAGAATTCAATCGTATCTGATTACCGACAATTAAGGAAGAAATTATTAATGGTCATCTCCTTTTGAACAACCCAGTATCGGGATAGTTCATAAGGTTTTTTCTAGGTTTTCCCTTATGACGTTAATGGGATCACTGAAACAGCAGAATTCTTTGATCGCATTTTTACCGTAACAAAGTCGTAGGAACGCCGCTTATAAATTCTAAAGACAACTCTGTCAAATTCTTCCGACTTGAAAGCTGTTTAACTTAATACATGATCTTTAGAATTTTTTTTGCTACCTGTATATTTAAAAACAACAAAATTTTTATTATGTCAACTTAAATGTCACAAATCAAACTTCCAAATTGCAATTTACAATTTCAGTACAAAATTTAAAGCCATTGAAAATGAAGTCAGAATCGACTTTGAAATGTTGGTATTTTCTTTCAATATACAGCTTTTCGCTTCAATTGTGGTGTTATTCCCAAGAAAACATAAAAATAAAAAGAGACTTATCATAGTTGTCTTTCATTTGAAGATTACCAGATGCAAAAGATTATGACATACATGTACAAGCTGAGGGAAGCTTGATGAAACCTAGTTTTTATACAATCTTTATCAAAGTTTAGTTAAAACCTCCAACTCGTAAAAACATACTACATGAATTATGTCGCACTTTGTGAATTAACAGAAATGGTGCCCTCACACCCACGAGCTACAAATAGTGCAAATGTCTCTAATGTTCATTAGAGGGAAGGGGAAGCCCATAATAAACCAATAGGATTACAGTACAATAATAACAGGGATTAAATATCAATTTTGACTTTTTACCCTGATTCAGCAGGGATTCTGATATTGTGAAAAAATAAATATATTCATTCTGGCAAAATGGAGATATCCTCACACTTTTTGAAAAGAATGTAGATCATGCTCACTAAGTTATAGCTAGCGACATAATTTCATTACCAACGAGGTTAGATTCATATTGTGAAACTGTGGATTTAAAATATACAGTTTTTGCTCTAGAATTGGAGATGATAGTTTCTCAAAACACAGTAAAAATAAATGTGGTCACTCTTATTACTGAGGAATATAAGTTACCTCTTCTAAAATTTTTACCGACCTTGAACTATTTTGTAATTACGAAAAACTGAGAAGAAACACATGAAAGTTCAGGATGTCGCCGACTTAATAGGTATTTAAATTAGAAGGGTTTTATATGCCGCATTTTATTTATATTTTTCATCATCCATCTAAAGAACTGATCTTCACTTACAATAACGATTGTAAGTGCATGCTAACAAATTGAAATTACGTATTATATATGTTATAAAGTAAACAAAAGATCATGACATAATTATCTGCTTTCGTTTATTGTTCTTCCATTGTAGTAAATCTCCTTTCCCGTTTCTGCAACATCTGGTCCATTAGATATGATAAGACACGCATTAAGATAATACGGTTTCTCATGACTGTGTTCATTTCCTAATAAAGGTAATGCACGTGTGTGTTCCATTGTTTCATTCATAAAAATTCACCTGTAACAGCACGTGCTGAACAATCGTTAATACACACTTCCACTGAATCAAATTGTAATTATCGTATTTTATGTTTAAAATGGAAAATGGGAAGATAACCGGAAAAATTTGATGACACCCAGGTATATAATAAAACTAATGTAATGCAATTACGAAATTAAAGTGTCTTCATTCAATTTTATTAGATTATATTAATGATGTGTACCGTAGACTGAAGGGAATTCGGATAAAATAGCAGTCAATCATTAGTACTATTGTCACATACTAATGTCATAAAATAGAATGTGAAATGTTTTTTTTTTTCAATAGCCAAATTGAAAACGACAATTTTTTTTTAAACGTGCCTTGTGTCGAATATTACACTTTATACAGGGTGTTTCTAAAATAAGGTTCCAAATTGCTGCCGTGTCTAGAACTTATTATAATAAGCCACAAAGTCCCTATTAACATGTGCCCTAAAACGCACCCTTAGGAAGTTCATGTCTGAAGTTGGTAGACAATGAAACTAGTTCCTTGGACTTTCATCGTCTTGAAATGGTTGATCTCACAACGGTTCAATAGCTTTGTAACTGCTATCGTCATCAGGTGAGTGATGGCAAATTTAGATTATCCCCCGTATGGCGATGCATGCGGCCGTGGCTTTAAAACGTCTCAAACAAACCTATTTTTTTGTTATTCACAAAATGGTCAAAAAAAATAGAGAAAAATATATGGGTTTTACATAACTTTTTATGTTAAATAACATGCGGTACTCGACATGCAAATCATAAGGAACCTATTTAGGGGGTTTCTGCCCGTAATTTTTTATTTCAATTTTTTCACAATTTTACGTAAAAAATATTTTCATTGTTCAAATCGATATTTCCCATGGTTTTCGAGTAAACTGACATTGAAAATTACTCTGCCCTTTAAGTTATTAGGCCAAAAATTACAAAAATCTGTTAACATAAATTTTCCAATAACCGCTTTTACTAATTAAACACTGCAAAGCTCAATTGATGGTTTATCAATAACTTAAATTGTTAAGCGTTGTGGCAACGTCAGTGTTTTATTTGCCATGGTAAACAGATTTTTGTGATTTTTGGCTTAATCACCTAATGAGCAGAATAATTTTCAAACTCAATTGATTCGAAAACCATTGCAAATATTGATTTAGACCAACATAATATTTTGTATGTAAAATTGGTAAGATTTTATAAATCTGAAAAGCAAATTGTAAAAAAATAAATAAAAAAAAATACGGGCCGAAAACCCTTTTCACCAACCTAATTAGAACGCTTATGCTCTGCATGTAGAAAAACCAAGTAGCACATGTTGTTTGACGGAAAAAGACCCATATAATAATTTCCATTTATTTTCCACCGATTTGACAATAACAGAATAAAAAGTTTAGTTAGAGCCCTTTTTTAGGCATATAACTACCTAAGGAGCACATGTTAATAGAGACTTTTTCGCTTATTTTAATAAGTTTTGTTCACAGCAGAAAATTGTAACCCTATTTTAGAAACATTCTGTATACAAATGTTATTTTTATATGAAACCCATAAAATATTTTAAAACATTATCCGACTTCAAAATTGAACTAAAAACTGAAAATATTTAACAAAATATAACACTGCACAATAAGCACTCTTTTAGGTAGGTACGTAATGACTGTAATGAGTACCTATGGGCAATATAACTTCCGGTAATAATCAGACGTTTACCTACCTATCTAGTATATTTTTGGTGTCGGGGTCAAGCAAACATAAAATATTGCAATGTTTTTATATCTATCATCTCATGAACCTTCATTGTTGCTTGAATTTGACATAAAAAATATACTACATAAGTAGTAGCAATACCTGTAAATGTGAGATCAGTTTGTTTATAGGTACGTAACTACCTACGTAAGTGTAGTACAGTGTTATGGTTTGTTAATTACTTGCAAGTTTTTAGGTCAATTCGAAGTCGTTTTTTTCATTTTTGATTTTAGACTTTTTAGTGTTACGCACCTTCTAAAATGGCCCAAAGAAATGTCACCATTCTACCAATACCGACATTGAATTCAGGGTGTAAAGCGTGCCCAAAAATTGATGTCAGTACTTTTGAAGACTAAATTGTACCACAGTATGCTGTGAGGTGGTTTTGTACGATTACACAAATTTTTGAGGCGCAAAATGACAATTGTTTGTCACGGATAGTTACCGATGAGCAGTTTAATATTAATTACATTAATGACCGCTTTAAAAAGATTAGAACATTTTATTAAAACAAATATACTGAAGTTTAAGTATGTGTATATATGAAGAAATGTTATGAGCCAGTTCGTTAACGTTTAAGGTTTATCGATTTTTTCGGTATTCTGAAAAAGGGCCAGAGGTTCACGTTAACAAAAAATATATGGAACCACTTCAAGATCTACGTGAATATGATATAGTTTAATCTACTCAAACCATTAAAGCTTCTTTTAAAATATCGGGGACAGTGCATATAAAAATATATATTTACAAATTGTTTGTGGGGTCAAATATAATCTTTACACCGAAAATAAATTTTGTTTATTTCCATATCTAAAATTTACAATTAATAACATTTTACTTTTCTGAGACAGTCCTGCTCCTATCATGGGGCCGCATTTATAATCCATCTCAGACATCCTGTTAAAACTAGAAATTTCGGACGCTCTTTTTTCCGTAATCGGACACATTAGAAATTCTTTCTTTGTTAAACGGGTTCGGTTTTCATTGCGGTGAATAATTTCGAGATAATTCCTTTATTAATAATATCAAATAAAATGTTGTAACATTGTCCTTCCTCCCTTTTAATTCTGAATCGTCTTCTACACGATAGGAAGCCAGTTGATCCGAATGGACCTTATTTATCTGGGCCTACAGATTTCGGCGAATTCGATCGACCAGGTCGTTGATCCTATTAACTATTTCACATAGCCCATTCTAAGCTAGTGTGAGCTTTGAAGGCTTGCCCTTCCTTCGCTAGGGATTGTATGGCTAGATGTAATCTTACTTTTGAATTTACCTTGAGATCGTCGGAGTTAAACGGCATAAACGTTATTTTCTTCAGACAGTTGTTCTGTTAAGCCAATGCCAAATTGTGTCTCACCTCCTTTCCGAATAGTGCTATGACTGGAGTCTGTCCTGTATTGTTGTGAAAGGCCAACAGGAATAGGGGAATACGCTCGTCCCAATCAGGATTGTTGTTGCTGACGACCTTAGAATCTCTCCACCATTACGTCCGATTGTGGATGCAATGGTGTGGTTCTCGTATTCTTGATGCCCAACATCGTTGGATTCAGAGTCACGCTCTTGGTCCGAGAATGTCATTACAACGGGACACCAAACCTGCAGAAAAGCTGTTCCACCAGACTGGGTATGACGTAAGACTCAGGCTATTTAATAAAATAATCCGTAGTGAACGTGATGTACTTGTTACTTTTCTCAGACTCGGGGAATGGGTGCGCGCCATCTATAGCTATTCTTTCAAATAGGATGACACTGCACTAATGTTACGTTTCCGCACCAGACTCTGACACATTGGAAGACTGGAAATATCAGACAGTTCAGAACTCAGTCCGTACTTTTCGCTAATACTACCAGATTTCTATAAAAGGAAAACATTCTTAATTTTTAGAGTTCCGTATATACAATATACGGAAACATCACAGCAATTTTCTCCTAAACTACTGGACGGAAGAGAAGAGAAATTTGGTACCAATGTATAGTTTGGTGACCCGATCAGGAGTACATATCGTAAAAGACGAAATTTTAATATTAGGGGTACTTCTGGGGGGAAAAACTAAAAAAATCGACCGTCCCCCCCCCTGATCTCCGAAACTACTTAGCCTAAAATTTTGAAAAAAATAGGAAATATAGAACGTTGCCCGAACTTTACAGGAAAAATAACAAAACCATTAATATTAATTTTTGGGTGCAAATTATAGAATTAAATAAAAATTTAAAAATAAAAAAAATTCAAACGCATCATGTAATACATCAAATGAAAGGTCCCATTCTGAGTAACACAAATATATTTTTTTCATATTTTAAAAAAATTAGTTTAAAAGATATTAACGAAAATGTACCAAAATTTACCCAATCCCCCCCCCCTTATCTCCGAAACTATAAAACGTAAAGTTTTGAAAAAAATTAGAGGTATAGGGTCTGACCTGAAGTTTACTGGAAAATAAGGAGAAACCTCTACTTTTAATTTTGGGTGGCGAATTACAGAATTAAATAGAAAATATAAAATTAAATTTGTTTCTAACCCATCATGTTATATATCAAATGACGAAAACAAATATATTTTTTTCGTATTTTTGAAATACATTAATTAAAAGATATTAACATATTATCTACGAAACCATAGGCTGAAAAATTTCGAAAAAAATGGACGTATGGCCCCTTACCTGAACTTTACAGGAAAAATAATGAGAAACCCCTAATATTCATTTTGGGGGGCAAATTATATAATTAAATGGAAAATATAAAATTAAAGTTGTTTCTAACCCATTATGTTATATATCAAATGAAGGGGCTCATTATGACGAAAACAAATATTTTTTTTCATCTTTTTAAAATAAATTAATTAAAAGATATTAACAAAAATTTTTATCCAGTCTCCCTCTCCTTTTGAACCAAAACCATAGCTGGAAAATTTGGAAAAGAAATGGAGTTATAGCCCCTCACCTGAACTTTAGTGAAAAAATAAGAAGAAACCCCTAGTATTCATTTTGGGGGGCAAATTATAGAATATCAAATCACAGGGCTCATTATGACGAATACAAATATATTTTTTTTAATTTTTTTATAATGAATATTTTAAAATATATTAATAAAATATTTTAAAATTACCCATTCCCCCCGTTATTCCCTAAACTATAAGACCTAATTTTTTTTGTTTACAGGAAAAATATGGAGAAATCCCTAATATTAATATTGGGGCCCAAATTATAGAACTAAACGGAAAATAAAAAAAATATTTTTTTAACGCATAGATCAACTGAAGGGCTCATTATGAGGAATACAAATATATATTTTTCATATTTTTAAAATTAATTGTTTAAAAGATATTAACATAAAGATAAAAAATTTTATTTCTCGCTTTATTTCCGAAACCATACTACCTAAAATTTTGAAAATAATTAGGGGTACTGGGGCTCACTTGAAATTTATAACAAAAAATATTAGAAAACCCCCATAGTAATTTTAGGGACAAATTATAAAATTAAAAAGAAAATAAAAATTCAATTTTCAAATGCATCATGTAATATATCAGATAAATTATGTGAATTAAAAATATCATATTTTTAAATCATTTGTTTAAAAGATATTAACAAAAATATTAAACATCGACTTAATTCCCACTTTAGAAACTACACTATTTAAATTTTGAAAAATATATTTTATTTGTATTTTTCAATAATTTGAATAACAGGTTTAATAATTTATAATTTAAAACTTGACCTATTTTGCCCTTTATCTTCCAATCTACATAGCCCCAAAACTCAGACAGTAAATTATAAAAGGCTTCTCTGAAAGTTTATTAGTAAAATAAAACTCTAATGTTAATTTTTGGGGCCAAATTAGAAAATTAAATAGATATGTATTCTGATAAAAATCAAGCGAATCCTGAAGCAGATTAAATAAAAAGTCTATGTGTGGAAAATCAAAGTGTATATTTTTTATAAATTTAAAACGCTTCCTTTAAAAGATATTAGGGCAAATATAAGAAAATGCACTCATTCCCTGCTTGTCTGAAACTGGAATATTAGAATCTTGAAGGTAGTATGGAACCCTTAGCATGCGAGTCCAACTCGCACTTGACCAAATTATTTTTATTGCTCACCATTGTAAAACAATTACCAGTTAATTTTGTTGCATTACTAAATTTATTCATTTATTGAACTTATATTAAATCGACTCTCGGTTGCTACCTCCACTTCAGTAAGTCTTCGTATACGCTCATAGTGGTTCCCGATCTTTTTTGTCTGAATTCGACCTGCTAGTGTATAATTTCTAAATCTGGAATAGGATCAATATCCCCCCAATCGTATGTTCGTGAAGTACCTCTTTTTTGGCATGTTTGTTGGAAATGGTTTAGAGAGTTTATTTATTGGCCCAATTCGTTTTTATTGAGGAAGATTAATTTCTAGAAGGGTTTCCATAAAATAAAATATATTAACACTGAATGAATATAAGTTGATAATTTTATTTCTCATTTTCGTATAATAAAGTTCTGGTGTCGATCTGTAGGATACAAACTAGATAAAATGTAGGAATTAGTCAGATTTGTGTTAATCGATTCATAGTTATATTTAGAATAACATAGTAAATTAATTATTGCTTTTCCATACCACTAATTAATTTTATTTTAATATTATAACATTTTATTTTACGCTGCCAACATAGGAAACCTTCTAGAAATGAATCATCTTAAATAAAAACTAATCTTGCGAATAAATAAACTGTAAAAACCATTCAAATATATTAGGTCATAACCGAACATTTTATTTAAACTGAAACTTTAAAACATTGAAATAAATGAAGATTAAAATACTTGGTGACTGACTTGTTTCAAAACGAGTAGTGACCAGGCTTACATGTTGGATGTATTTATAATATCTGAAAAAAATTACAAGTTAGCAGAAAGATAAGCTCGTGCAGGTGGCTGATGAAATTGTTAATTTAATAAATATCTCTTTTATTTCTGTTTCCTGTTGCTCAAGAAGTTACCTTGGAAATAATATCAATTTTCACGTAAGCTTTGCCATTGTTTACTATGGTCTTGACATTGAATACAAAGCAATGAAGCCTTTATTCTAATGAATTGTAACAAATATAAAAGGCTGACAACAAAGAGTATTCCCGAAAATTCAACGATGGTAAAAAAGATTTCGAATCCGTTACGGAATTAAAAATTAAACACGTTAGCTTATTAGAAGCAGACACAGAAACATTTCGATCCAATTTGAGGAGTTGACGGATGGGAGGAGTGAAGTTGAATAGATAACATTGGCAATCATCTGGTTGACGTAAATAAGCCAAACGTGTTGTTGTATTTTGGTGCGAATAAAGACATTTATTTGTTTTAAAAACTCAGGGAATTTATAATAATATGATTAAATGAACCAACTTATGGAGTGATCGATAAAAGAATGTATTCACATTTGGTCACTGTCGTTTTATTTCATCTCAGTCCTTGTCGTGCAGGTGCAGAGTTATAACATAAAAAGCTTCTCTTTACTAAATCCAAACTACTTCAACATCGTTAAAAATATAATTTAAAGACAAATGATGCACGGATTTATCAAATCATTTATAATCACTCGAGAAGGTAGTCTCGCTATTACCAGATATAGAAACCCGCAGATTTCTAAAGAAATCGTTCCGAGTTCTCATAAAGGTGCTCCTTTTGGGCATTCAAATCAATAATCATATTTAATAAAGACCGTCTACGCGAAAATATTCCGGTACGCTTTCGCGTTTAATTACCTTATCTACTTACAATATTAAAACGAAATTACGGTCAATTCCCTTCATAATATGAATATTAAATCTCATTAATTAAAACGTGTTATTAAAATATTACGCATGAATATCAACGAGTTGTTTTATTAAAATTTGTAGGTGTTTTAACAATGTACATTACTTTCTAATGTTTAGCGACGTTCATTCTGATTGAGTTATCTTTATTAATAACCTGATGATAATCTGCGCCTACGACGAAACAAAGCAGACGACTTCTTTAGGAATTCGTGTGGGATTTTTCTTCATTGTTATGAGTCGGTTCACAATTAATTGGCTCATCCTTCTTCTTGAAATTTGTTCAGGCCTATTATTAAGTCATATATTTTTCTATGTTTGGGCGTTGTCTTCGTGAATTGAGGAAAAACTTTACTAGCAAGTACTATTTTTAAAATCTTGTATTAATTTATAGGAGACTGATTATACCGAACAAAAATTTTAATATAAATAATTATTTAAAAAATAAAAATAAATAATATTTTTCTGCAACAACGTTTTTTAAAGTCGAAAGAAAATACATTGATAGTTATGAGAATGTTTTTAAATAAATTATTCCGTCCAATTTTTAAGTTAGGCCGGAAGCTCATACCATAAGCATTTTAAAGTAGAATGCACCCCTAAAATATTTTGTCAGTGCTTGAAGTGTGTAGTACTTGTATTTTGTTAGGTTAAGGTGGTTGGTAGATGGTTTGTGGTTTTCGTCGATAAGCCTTTAGCCATCCTCCAGTTAGAAGAGGTACATAATTAAATACGTCTGGGATAAACCCATCCTCCTCTATATTAGCAATTTCAATAAAATTAAAATAAAAAACGTATCCTTTTTTCTTTTTATCCCTTTTATCTAGCGTCCCTATATTACTAATTCCCTTATAAACTATTTTCACTTCTTGAGCGTCTCTCACTTTCAAAAGCGTCTCTAAGTAGGCAATGTTCACTGTCTTAAATTAGCATTTTTCACAAGGATAATTAGCACTTTGCACTTGCTTAATCACTGATTTCTAATACTATTTCATATTAAAGTCTAATTCTAACTGCTTTAATCTATTTTTTAAATCTAACTAGCTATTTACACGTGTGGCCGTCCCGCCATGTTCACCGGAAGTCCTAGGTGAAGGTGGGCGTGGTCAGTTTTTTATTTAGGATGGGACAAAAAAATACCAAAAGTAGGTACCAAAAACTGTTTTCTGCTTTACTCAAAAGAATTGTGTTAATAAAAATAAAGATTGTGTTATCTTTCAATAATTAAATTTTTGTTCATTTGAGTATTGACAAGTCCAAGAGATGATGGAAGAAAAAACGACTCAGGCTGGAGCAGCCATCTTTCCTACCCTACCATGTATTTAATGACTCAAATTTTCTGGAGATGGATTAGCTCAGGTCATTTACTAAAATACCTGACAATATTAATAGTGGAACAAAACCAGCATCAACCGTCTTCTAATGATAAAACATGACTCCATAACATAAAATCCATAACTTTTTATTGATTTGTTTTTGTTTTTTAACAAAAAACCTTAAAAAAGTGATATCAATTTAATTATTTTCCTTTTACATATACACTACCCGTAAAACCGTATTTACTACTATGTTCTAGAGGAATGAAAAACCTACAAAATTTTGTTAATTGGTTCCTTAGATAACAGAATCTTTTTTGAAATTAAAAAAAAGTTAATCTTTTATGATTTTTTTTTTTCATTTTATAGTTAAAACATTCGTATTACCTGAAAGGGTAGATGTCTCGTACCCAGTATCCAAATGTGAAAAACTAATATTTTATTGAATCATTATCCAATGGAAATTTTTTTGCAGTAACGTACCACCTTTGCATATTAAAAATAATTGCTCCATCATTATCATCAGTCTCTACATGAAGTGATGGTATTCCATTTTGCTAAATGTGTTACATAAATCCATATTATGCTAGAAATATAACGGTATATTTGCATAAAAGTAAAATTTGCAACACGATTATATTTATTATAAGGATAAAGTTTCAATTTCTAGTATGGACTCGTCCAGCGAAACCAGTTCAGAATCGCCCAATATTTTGAATTACTATTTATACTTTATATTTTGGAAAACTGATACAAGGGGTCTCCAGACGAATTCTTCTACTTTCCAATCCTGGTTTATTCATAATGATAGTGTCATCCGGTGAGGTAATATTGCCTTAAAAAAGGTTTCCATAGGTTTGACTAAAATTTTGCAAAAACTATCAGGGTTACAGTATTTATTTTTAGAACATAAATTGATTATGTTTTGACTATAAAATAAAAAAAGTATTAAAGATTAATTTTTTTTGCAATTTCTAGTAAAGGTTCCTGGAGTATCCCCGATGGAATGCTCTATATAGGAAAGTGTATGCTTTAGATGTTGCGGTTTTTGTAAAATGTAATAAACGAAGGTCCTTTAACAGAACAATAGATATAAACAATGTAGCGTCGCGCAAATACAGTCATCAGGTAACAGTTAATAACTAACCTTATATCGCAGCTCTGAATATGATGTATTCTTTGTTCTCCTGTCTTCTGAGTCTAGTTTCGGTGGCAGTAACACTTGTAGAGCTTCGTAATGTCCTTACACTAAAATCTGGACAGTACACATTACACATAAAATGGAGACGAACGATGTTCCTCGATTGTACAAATAAAATAAGCGCTTTCGTAAACACGAAAGAAACAATTATAACGCTACCGTAGGAGATTCAAAATGACGTATATTGTTACGACCGAAGTTAAATAACTCACGAACTCCTAAAAAAATAACAACCAATAAATGCTTCCGTATAGAACGGAGTTCAAAAACTAAGCCTAAGATTTATCTTATTAGGCGCAAAAAAAGTTCGAAATGTAAATTAGCATTGGCGCCACGGAAATTTTTCGAAAAAGGAGTAAAAGTTTAAAAATCAATTAACTGTTTCAATCAACAAAACAAAAAAAGGTAAAAAACTAAAGAAAATTTATGAAATTTATGTCAATTAGTCATGTTTTATCTTTAGAATACATTGATGGTAGTTTTATTCTACTATTATTCTTCTATTAATTTTGTCACCAAAAGGTATTTATTCTCTCTAAATGACCTGAGCTAAATGTGATTTACGAATCAGCCTTGGACATAAACGAATTACTGGCGCATGCGCCATTTTGTTAAGTAAGATTTAAAATTTAATGTATCTTCTGACAAAACAGTTTGTATAGGAATATGTAAAATATTTGAGGAGACGTTTCTTATTTTTATAATATCTATGGAACCACTTAATTTTAGTTTTAGAATTTAGTACATAGCCACTAATCATTTAGGGGTATTTTTTTGATGTAGAATATTTCTTTTTATTGCTTCCAGTGGCGCTCTTGAGGGATTTGAAATGAAAATTTCTAAAATTAAATATGGTACCGCACTGATTTTTGTCGTAACCAAACTTATTTTTGTGATTCTCATTCATCATCAAATTTGATCTCTTAATTTTTGTTCATCCGATGTAAGGTTTTCGGGTAAAAAAATAGAAACATTTCTCTGCAGGATCACATGGAACATTTTAATAAACATGGGCTCTCCTACACATCGTTTAACCCTAATAAAGGGTCTCTATGAAACAAACAAAACAAGAGTCACTCTTGGCAAAAGTTCTGAAATCAATTTCGAATGGCAGCCAGGCAAGGCAGTGTGGTATCACTTGACCTTTTTAACATCTATGGCGAGGCTGTAATGAGGAAGTCCTAGAAAGTCTATAAGGGCCCATTCATAAAATACGTAAAGAAAAAATTTGGTTTTTCGGACCCCTCCCTCCCCCCTCGTCCGGCTGCCTCAAAATTTGTGCGACCTCCTCTCCGTATATAATACATAGCAACAAATACAAATATTACAGAAATATTAATTTAATGAATAAATAAGCATCTATAATAACTAGTATTTATATTAGCTGCATCTATCCATTCTGCTTTTATCCCCCAATATACATACCAGATCTTCAGTTCAAAGAGGATATTATCTTTTTATTTCGTTTCGGGTATTAAATTTTTAATTGTTTTTTTTTCTGGAAAACATTGTTGTAAGTCTTAAATAACTTTTGTTATAAACATCTCACAGAAGCAATTTTGTTTCGAAAATTTTAATTGTTAAATCTAAGAAATGCTAACGTAGGATGAGTAGTATATGTAATAACGAGAACAAAATTAAGAAATTTAAAGAGTCACTATTTATAGACCACTAAGTGACGAATGAGATAAATATATAAAAATAAATATAGTAGAACCATTAAAATATGTTCTTTTGTAAGATTAATTTGTATTAGTACAAAACTTTGTATATCTAGAAAAACTTGCTATAGCCTGAACCTCTAAAATTGTTGCCAGTGAACTGATTTTTATTTTACCCTCTAGATCAAAATTTATATAAGCTTGACATGTGCTTTTTATTTTTAAAGGGTGAAAACCACCCACTAAGCTAAAAAATAAGTAAAACATAAAAATAGACGTTTCTTAGGCTAAAATATTATCCAAACGAGTAAAACAACAAATATATTAGTTTTACTGCAGTATTAAAAAAAATCAATTAGCTGCTTTATTGAACATACCTCCGTCAATTTTTATGCTAATCGTTAACAATTATTTTGAAGATTTTTTGAACCACTCCAAAAAATGTTCAGCGAATTTTTTTTCTAAAACGTGAATCTTTTGTGTTATTTCACATTAAACGCTGCAAAGAACTGATCTTAAAACAGTCGTATCATAACATCTATTGCCCCGACATAAATAGAAAAAAAAACAAACTTTTCCTTTTCTTTTAGTTTCATTTTCTCTAGGACTATTTTTTTGTAGGACGTAAATTTTTCCTCTCATTCGATAAAAACCGCCAAAGTGTTTTTTTAACGAAAAATGAACATTTTCAATCATAAATAACTCAAGAAGTATTGATTTTTCAAAAAATGTTTATAAGAAACTTTTTACTTAGAATTAATCTCTCTATCGATTTCCGCCCTTATTTTTACCACGCTATTTGAGAAACCCCCACCCCACTGTGTGGGAACGTATTTTATAAACGACCTATAAGCTATATAGAGATTGAAACTTTGTTCAAGCATCAAGTTCATTTCTTTGGGAACCCTCAAGTACGAAGGCAAATATTTCCATAAATAAGGCATAGGTGGTTAGTACTATATTTATTTACTATTTCATTACAGCAGGCAAATAATATTGGAGGTATGTCATTATCTTGTAAAATAAATCCGTGTTGATGGCATGTTCTTACGAATTATTTCACTTGTTACCCTTATTTACATCTAGTCGTTAGACACTGTATTGAAATAACTTTACTGTTCATTACTACTTTTTACATAATATTTTTCAATGAATTATTTGATTCATTAATATTCATTAGTCGTTTAAAGCAAAGTAAATAAACCAATTATAATAACTTAGCAATGAAATATCGACTTCTATTATGTACCATTATAAATATAAAAAAATAATTTAATGTATTCTTTTATTTTCTTATTTCCATTATTTTCTGCAAAAAACAACAAATACAACTTTCTCTATACTTCTTGAAGTGAACTGATTAAATGAAAACGTTCGATACAACCTATAAATTACTAATCCTATCGGAGTTGTAGAAAAATTAATATTCAATATATGGACAACTATTCATTATCACACTAATTTTTGCAATTATTACTTAATTTATGTACTGATTTGTCTCTAATTACTAATAAAAAGGATGAGGAATGCGCTCAAATCGAGGCTACTTGATTAAAATTATGAATGTGAATTATACAACATCATAAAACTTCAGTTATTTTACCTCATTATACACTTTATTATATGGAATACCGTACAGGGTGATACCGATTTGGTTATCAAGAATGTTATTAAATAACGAGATTACTTTTTCGATTGAAATCATGAAATTCCTGTAATTTCAAACATACACTAATAAAAGATGACTGAATACTGAATAGCACAAGTGACTGGTTGACTATGTACTTTCCCAGCATGTGGAAGAAGGGGAGAGTATGTCCAATACTTAAGAATGGAAATAAACATGATGTGACTGTTGATCCTTGAAAATATTATCTATGCTCAGATATATACTAGCATTCAAGCAACTATTTCGCCCTATCAGCATGGTTTTGTTAACAAAAGGTCAACTGTTACGAATTTAGTTTTAGTTGCCCAGTATTTAGCGGAAGAGTTGGACTCCAATGGTCAAGTGGACGTAATATATACCGATTTCTCCAAAGCATTCAACAGAATAGACCAGGAACTATTGCTTAAGAAATTATATAATTTTGGCTTCGCTAAGGACACTGTTCAACTTATAAGATCATATCTTTCTAATAGAATCCAATACGTAGCATTTAATGGTCACAAGTCTGATGAATTTACTGCAAGATCTGGGGTACCACAAGGCTCCATTCTTGGACCTTTATTGTTTATATTATTTATAAACGACCTATGTGATTTGCTGGATTGTAGACGCCTTTGTTTCGCAGATGATTTGAAGATATACTCGTCAGTAAACAGCATTGCTAACTGTGAGGAGCTGCAGAACCAACTTTGTTTTATTAAAAATGGTTCAATAGTAATTATCTTGTACAGAAATGCAGAGTTGTTCGATCGAATTCAACTATCGTATATGCAGTTTTACCTTAGAAATGTGCAATACAGTCAAAGTTCTTGGAGTAGTGTTCGACTCAACTTTGTCTTTCAGACACCACATATCAATCAAGGTTTCGGAAGCCACGGTTTCTTAATTCGTAATTGTAGACAGTTCACAAACATTAATGCCTTAAAAATACTGTATTATGCGTATGTACGATCTAAATTAGAGTATGCGAGTGTGGTCTGGAGTCCAGGCTATCTATGGAGAGAGTCCAAAGAAGATTTCAAAACATTCTTATTTTTAAAGTGGATGGCTCTTATCCAATAAGGGGAATTAGTACTAATGATTTATGTACTTGGACGAGTATGACACATCTGGAACATAGGAGAAGACTCGCGTCGCTGGCGTTACTGTATAAAGTTATTCATAGACAGATCGACTGTTCTGCTATCCTAAGTATGGTCAATTTTAATGTACCTAGTCGCTGTACTGAAGCTGTGAGTACGTTCAAATGTAGCAGAGCCAGAACAAACATACTGGTAAGTTCGCCAATATACAAAGCGTGCTATAATTTTAATATACTATGCTCTACAAGTGATATTTTCGCGTGTACTTACGGTCAACTTCGGAAGGCTGCAGTGGAAAATTTCTAGGAGTTATACATATAATTTTATATAAGTTTCAAGTTTTTATGCTTACTTTCAACATTTTAATTTTTACTGTTTGTATTGTATAATTTTTATTTTTACTTTATTGTATGTTTTTTTCTTTCCTTTCTTTATTTTATTATATTTTTGCAAATACCTTATTTTCTCAATCACTACTTAATTACTTTAGGCATAATTTAAATTGTATATTATTCCGTAAATGGGCAACTATTGTATTTATTTATTTATTTATTTATTTATTATTTATTGGATTATAAATAGTGTTTGACAGCGCTTGTCAAAAAATTGAGATTATGAGAAATGATCAACAACAAAAGGAGAATGTCTAAGTGACTATGGGTTTCAGAACCGGTCTCAAACCTTTTTGGCATCGCGATGCAATATGACTTAATTTAAAGTATGGTTTTAGGACTTAAAAATATACATAACCATTTTATGACAAGTTTCCATTCATTAATTACATAATGACGATATTGTTCATTTTTTCTTACGTAAGAGTTTATCTATTTTTAGAAAAGGATCAATAGATACCATTAAATTATTAGTAGATTTAGATTACGTTTATATTATTAGCAGATAATTATATAGCCTTTGGAAAATATTTATTAAAATTAATATCCATAAGTCTGGTCTGGTCTGGTCAACGTATTATTCATCTCTTGAGAACAATTTTCCCATTCCTCTGTAGCAGCAACAATCAATTCTTCTGTGGTTCTGGTTGGCTTAATTCTGTGTAAAATGACACCCCTCAAGAGTCATACATGTTCGATGGGATTCATATCAGGTGACATCAATGGCCATTCCAGCTCCGTTTGAACAGCTATAGTCCGACATTGTTGTCCATAAAACAAATTGGTCATCTAATTCTTTACCCAGAGGTATAGTGATTTCATTTATGACATTATTAAGATAATATGCGCCTGTCATTGTACCTGGTATATGAATCAGTGGAGTTCTTCTGTTGAAGATTATACCCCCAAAGCATTTCTGTGCCGCCATGGTAAAGGACAACTGCAATCGCTTTTACAGTCTGTGTGATTTTCCGGGATCTCTCCAAACCTTTACTCGGTCATTATCACTCACTATTTCAAACCTGGACTCATCAGTAAAAAGCACGTTTCTCCAGTCAACTCAGCGCAAGTTTTGGTGAGCTCTGGCCTACTGTAGACGGACAGTTTGATGCCGAGCAGTTACTATGGGGACCCTTACAGGTCTTCTTAACCGCAAACTTGAGGGAAAAACTCTCCTTTGAATTGCTGCATTCGAAATTACCCTATGAAAAGGGGTCTGGAACTGTGACCTTAGGGCAGGAACTATAATTGACCTACTCCTACAAACTGATTAGGCAATATACCAATATGTTGTGTTAACACGGCGTCAGCTACTTCGAGGTCGCCTTTGCACATGGCTTCTAGTAATGTTCAGTCTATTCGCTCTCTGGTGACGAAATAATCCTTCTTGCCGCAAACAATAATTCTGCTTGCTATAAACTTGGACAACTCAAATCCCAGCATTTCGCACTATTACCACGTACCAAACAGTGAACAGTAAAATAATGCAGATTATTCAATTTCAGTTGTTTTATATTTTAATAAAAAAAAAATTTTTATATCTAAAATTGTAGAGTAAGGGTAGTAAATAAGTTACTTTAATTGAATCCATTAATATTTTATAATAAATATTACAGTTTTTAGTGTTCCGTATATACAATATACGGATACCCTTATAATATCACTCCGGATTTCTGCCCCTGTCACATCACAGCAATTTTCTCCTAAACTACTGGACGGAAGAGGTTGAAATTTGGTATCAATGTATAGTATGGTGACCCGATCAGGAGTATATACGTAAAAGAAAAAAAATTGATTTTAGGGGTACTTCTGGGTGGAAAAACTAAAAAAATCGACCTTTCTCCCCCGATCTCCGAAACCACTGAGCCTAAAATTTTGAAAAAAATAGAAAATATAGAACGTTGCCCGAAATTTACAGGAAAAATAAGAAGAAACCATTAATATTAATTTTGGGGGGCAAATTATAGAATTAAATAAAAATTTAAAAATAAAAAAATTTCAAACGCACCATGTAATATATCAAATGAAAGGTCTCATTCTGAGGAACACAAATATATTGTTTCATATTTAAAAAAAATATTTAAAAGGATATTAACGAAAATATACCAAAATTTACCCATTCCCCCCCCCCCTTATCTCCAAAATTATAAAACGTAAAGTTTTGAAAAAAATTAGAGGTATAGGCTCTGACCTGAAGTTTACTGGAAAAATAAGGAGAAACCTCTACTTTTACTTTTGGGGGGCAAATTACAAATTAAATGGAAAATATAAAATTAAAATTGTTTCTAACCCATGTTATATATCAAATAAAAGGGCTCATGATGAAGAAAAGAAATATATTTTTTCATACTTTTAAAATAAATTAATTAAAAGATATTAACAAAAATATAAAAAAATTACCCATTCCCCCCTTATCTCCGAAACCATAAGCTGAAAAATTTTGAAAAAAATGAAAGTATAGCCCTTCACCTGAACTTTACTGGAAAAATAAGGAGAAACCCCTAATATTCATTTTGGGGGGCAAATTATAGAATTAAATGGAAAAAAATATGATTGTTTCTAACGGGTCATGTAGTATATCAAATCACAGGGCTCATTATGACAAATACAAATATATTTTATTTTTATTTTTTTAAAATGAATATTTTAAAAAAATTACCCATTCCCCTTGTTATTCCCCAGATTATAAGACCTACATTTTTTTGTTTATTGGATAAATATGAAAAAATTCCTAATTCTATTATTAGGCCGCTAAATAATAGAATTAAACGGAAAATAAATTATTAGAAAAGCCCCATAGTAATTTTTCAAATTATACAATTAAATGGAAAATAAAGATTCAATTTTCAAACGCATCATGTAATATATCAGATAAAAAGCTCATTATGTGAATTACAAATATATCATATTTTTAAATCATTCGTTTAAAAGATATTAACAAAAATATTAAACATCGACTTAATTCCCACTTTACTACACTATTTAAATTTTGAAAAACATATATTATTTGTATTTTTTATTAAATTGAATAACAGATTTAATAATTTATAATTTAAAACTTGATCTATTTTGCCCTTTATCTTCCAATCTACAGAGCGTCAAAACTCAGACAGTAGATTATAAAAGACTTCTCTGAATGTTTATTAGTAAAAAAAACTGTAATGTTAATTTTTGGGGGCCAAATTAGAAAATTAAATACATATGTATTCTGATAAAAATCAAGCGAATCCTGAAGCAGATAAAATAAAAGTCTATGTGTGGAAAATCAAAGTGTATATTTTTTATAAATTTAAAATGCTTCCTTTAAAGGAAGTAAGGGTAAATATAAGAAAATGCACTCATTCCCTGCTTGTCTGAAACTGGAATATTAGAATCTTGGAGGTGGTACGGAACCCTAAGTATGCGAGTCAAACTTGCACTTGACCAAATTATTTAAATTCAGCAAGGGTTTTGAAAGTGAGTGTAGTTTAATAAGTACCTACTTAAAAATTAGTAAAAGTCTGGTTGTTGATTTATGACGTAAAGGTTGAAATATCGAAAGTTGTAATATAGGAATTTTGGTGTCACTGGAGCTGTTACGATTTTAGTAAGTCAATTAAAGAGTCAGGCTAGAATTATTGAATTGCCCTGTACATAAATATTTCAATAAATTTAATTGCTTCATTGATTTGAAGCTGCTAAAACGACACCTGCAAGAGAATTTCATGCAGTGAGAAACGTGAAAAAAATGTGATAACGAAATGGATGAAAGTGAAAGTTTCCGACTTTGCAAAAAAAAAGAGTTAACGCACTCACAATGCGTCTTGAGAAGATCATTCACCTTACCTAAATGATGAATTTTGATTGCAATTTTAATTGAGAATTCCCGATGTAAACGAATCAATTAAGTGCATTTCGGTGATTCGGCGGTTTATAATTGGTCAACAGATGACTTTTGCGTTTAGATTATGTTCGTGTCGTTAGCGAAAACGGAAACATAATGCAAATTGCAAATTAGTTTCAGAATATCAGCTCTTAATTTAAACAAACACTTAACTGGGACGAGGTAATATTTTATGCAATTAGTCTGATAAAAACTGGTGTTAGCTTTAAAGATTATTTTAATACCGACATATTTATTTAGCCATTTTTTCGTTTGACACAATAATAAAATTTCAAACTAATATTTGGCACTAATATATTGATTAGCGTATCCAAATCGAAACGTCTTCGTTTGCATAAAGACTTACCAGCACACTTTTGTTTGCAGGAGCGATTTAGAAAAATAGAATTATAATTTCATTAAGTTTGTACGTAGGGGTGTCCCCAACGAAAACGAGCCACCTTTCCCAAAATACTCATTATTTTGAAAATCACAAAAACACCTAAAAAATTTAAGAAGCGGGACATATTGGGCCATACTAAGCATTAATTATATTGCACCCTCATCAGCCCAGCGTTAGCTACTAAGTTTTTTTTTAAATGGTACCATAAGTAATCCAACGGTGGCTCGTTCTTGATATTCAACATTTAAGTAATTTGATAATTAAAACGTGATTTTAAAGACTTTTTGCTATTACGACAATTAAAAAATGAAAATGACGTGTAATTTTTGAGGTGCGCCACTGTGCATCACTTCTTATATAACAAAAATTTTCAATAAATTTTTTAATTAAAAAAGGGAAAAATTGACAGTAAATGTCTCAGTTTCTTTCCATATTCGCTTTAGTGTAGTTAAGTCTTACTTCGTTATTTTTCTTAATGGACAAAATGGTTTACACATTAGCAGAAAAATGAAATTATTGTTCTTCATGTTTAGAGTTTCTAATAATTGTGCTAGAGAAACTGCTTGTAATTTCAAGCAGAGGCATCCAAAAGACTTGTAAGGCATAAAGATATTACTGAACTGTGGAGCAAATTCAAGGAAACGGGATCCGTTCATAACAAGAAACTCGGCCCAAGAAGAATGAATGAAGTTGAAGTAGTATTAGGACATGTTGTAATGAAACCGAAAAAATCAGACAGGTCCAAGAATTAATTGATGACGACTTTGACACAACAATAGAATTCTGTGAAAAATTATCCGGTCACATAAACAACAATCCCAATTATTTATACATTACTTACTTCTCTGACGAAGCTTCCTTATATTTAAATAGTGAGGTAAATCGTCATAAGTGCCAATACTGGAGTAACATTAATCCACAGTCATTTAAAGAGAATCATACTCAGAGCCCTCTAAAGCTACATGTCTGGGCAGGAGTCGTAAGTGATCATATTGTTGGACCCCTTTTAGAGTTCGGTCTTCAAATGCAAATAAATATTTAGATTTACTTGCAAACGCTGTAGATCCAAGAATTATTGAAATTCTGGAGGTGGATCTTTTAGTAGAAGAAGAACATATTTTTCATTACACCACCACATTATGTCTTGCCAGTAGGGAGTTTCTGGATAATGGATTTCCTGATAGATGAATTGGAAGACGATGTGCCATCGAGTGGCCAGCAAGATCGCCAGATATGATTGCCTGGATTTTTTCTCTGGGGGAATATAAAAAAATATACACTTCTGAAACAGGCTTTAATAGGGGGGATCACTTATGGTAAGGTACCATTAAAAAAAATTAATTGCTAGCGCTGGGTTGATTTAATTAAAGGTTAGTATGACCAACTATGTCCCCCTTCGTAAAACTACTGAAATGTTTTTGCGATGTTCGAAATAACTAGTATTTTGGGAAATATTCCAGGTGGCTCGTTTTTGTTAGGACACCCTGTACTATACGTTTTCCTGATAATTTGCAATTTGATTTTTATATCCTATGCTTATTTAAGACAATTAGAGAATGGATGGGTGGAGATATAAGAAATCTAGACTAGTTCACAAGTTCAAAAAGTGTTAATACCTACTTGCTACTACTAGTTAAGCTAGCTAGAAAGCTGTAAAACGTTCTAAACGTGCCAATAAACAAATGTTATTGACAATTTAAGTTAAAATAAATAACTTCAAGGCGACTAAAGACTAAGACTGAATTGAAAATTTTAAACAAAGAAAAATATCTACTAAAAATGTGTATTTGAGGGAGGTTCCTAGCATGAGAAATACATTTACTTTTAAACAACAATATAAACACAAATTTAATATTTTCTGTTATTAATGGTTAAAGTTATTTATATTGCTGAAAAAAATATATATACTTCAGCGTTGGCACCAACTTCATACACAGTTTTATAGTACATATAATATTTGTTTGTTTAAATAATGCAATTTACTTATTTTTCACGTATTAGTGTCATTATGGTTATTATACCTTGAAGTCAGTTTACTTTTTAAAAACGTTATTTGTCTGAAGTAGGTTTTTGTTTTTTCAAATGTACGTACTTTCAATTTCTAGTGATATAATGACATAATTGGATGTGATTTTCAATTATAATTAACCTTGTTAGTATTGTTAAGTATTTTACGCGAAATTCATATTTATTTGAAATACCTCATTTACAATTGGAAAAGTGACATGTGGTAATTACATTTTAGGAGATCATGTGGATCTTTTTATGAAACATATTTTTTTTCTTATTATTAATAATAATAAAATTTTCCATATTATTCCAACTTAGCTACTATACGAATCGAGAATCCCCATAATTTTGAAGTCGGTTAATCAATATTTACTTAGATAACTTGAATAACAACCACTAAACATTCAGTTAATACCTTCTCTTCGGCAAAATTATTATTTTACTTTGAATCAAAATTCATATTTTTTGACAAATGATTTGAATGTAGATATCGGACAATCCAGACCTTTTTATGGGGAATAAGTTTTCCATATACAGACGAATTGAGAATCTCTTTATTATTGAAATGTCTTCCGTAAGGTTTAGTCTCATTTACTTTTGTCACATTTTCCATTAATTTCATAATATAATTAAAAAAAGGTTAGGTAATTACATAAAAATAGACCAGCTCCTTCGCCATATTTTATCATCAAATATCTAGTTTTTCTCTTATTTTCCGATAAAGTATAACGGTTCCTTCACGTCTAAAAAAATATGGTACCATTAGTTAAAAAAATAGAATTATCCAAATTAGTTCATAATTTTAGAAATTTTATTGGTGTCTGTGAAAAAGTAGTATGGTTTTTTAAACAGAGGAAATCTTCATTAAAAAATTTTGAAGTGGCAAAATTCTATTATTATTAAATTAAATTTTAATTTCATGTTGTAATTATCTCTCCATGCTGCTACAGAACACATATAAGAGATTTCTGTCCCACACATTTTTCCTTGAAAAATGAAAAATCATGACTGAATTTTCAATATTTGTTTTCTGAATGTTATTTGTGGCATCTTCTAGTTTATTTTAGATTTTCTTGGGAATAATACCACATCAGAGTTCAAACTTGTGTATATTTTAAAACCAAACGTTTCAAAATCCTGTCGGATTTCGTTTTCAATGGATATAAATTTATAAACTAAAATTGAAATATATGACAATTCATATATTTCAATCCGACAGGATTTTGAAACGTTTGGTTTTAAAATATACACAAGTTTGAACTCTGATGTGGTATTATTCCCAAGAAAATCTAAAATGAATTTTCAATAGCTACGAAAACAATAATACCTAGAAAAGTAACAATTAGGAGTTATTTTCACAGTTATAGAAAATTAATTTTCATAAACTTTCTGGAAAATCTGTATAGTGTCATAAACCTTTATGCCTTCAGAAGAAATTATTCTTTCTTTATAGTTTTAATAACGTGATATACTATTTTTTAAATTTAAATAGTTGTTTATATTCTATTCTATTCTATTATTTCCTTAATTCAGAGTACTTCAAAATGACAAATACTTTAACTACAAAAATTAATTGTATACAACAGTATCTTAAAACTGTTGAGGTCTATTAGAATTTTGTTGTTATAGTAGCATACATTTTCAAAAGGGATACAATTTATTTATTATGTCACATACCGTTTTCTACGGAAACAAATATATACATTACGAGAAAAGTACATCTTATCGACCTCATCACAAACGTTTACCTCTATAATACCATTCTAAATTCCACATTGGACATTATCGTACTTTGCAATAAAACTATCATATATGTTCTCTCCAAAGTTCAATCGAATAATGGCCGACGACTTATATTATCATCTAATATATCATTTAAATGTTCCATCCATGACATGGAAGAATTACGGGTATAGCGGGTAAGTGGGTGTATTCCTTTTGTAAGTAATGATTTTCTACGCGTGTTTAACAAGATATCCTGATGACCTGACCTGAGAGCTATTGCCGCGGTAGAGTTTTGCATCTTCACGGCACCACGCCCTGTTGAGCTTCCGCAATCCGTATCAAAAGGTCTTCTTCTTCTTCTTCTTCTTCTTAGTCTTCGACTAGCAGAACGGGCCGTGGGCTCTTTATAATTTACTGAGTGATTGTAGAAATTGATAACATTTTTTGTGTTCGAATGCCAGCTGTTCAATATATATATATATCATAAATATAATGTATTAAGTCATTTAATCATTAAATCATTATTAAAATGAAAGTTTTTAAAAATAGTGATAAACAAAGTCATTTCTTATCTTATTTTACATGTAATATTTTGACTTGTATTAGTATAATTTGTACTTGTTGCCAATCATGAAGTTTTTCATTCCAAATTTAGGTGAATTTAGTAAGTTACTACAAAACTACGTAAACTTAGCTGAGGAAGTGAAATAAACATAACGTAAATGTTTATTTAAGACACGCGTCAGTATTTCCATTTACGTTACATATAACGAACATAATGAGTTCACATTCAAAGTTTGGCCCCTTTTGGTCATATATATTCTGGGGTTGTAGTCAACCATCCTTTCCTTTCTTTCATTTGGCACTGCATTTACAAGGGTGCCGCATTTACTATTCTGCTTTACATACTTTTGATATTGAGTACTCTCTCAAAGCTGAATTTCCATGTTTCCTAGATAACTCATTCATCGATCTTTTTCATTTGTTTTCTGAATGATATTTGCGGCATATTTTTCAGTGTTTAAGTAGTTCTTGGGAAATAACACCACAAGTTACGAAAATTGCTGTATATTCAGGGGGGATCCAGGATTTTCATTTGGCGGGGGGCTTGATTTCATTGGGGGGGGGGGTGCTTGACGTCCCTTAGCCCCCCTCTGAATCCGCTAGTGATTCCAAACGTTTCGGGGTCTAGGTCAGACCCCGTTGCCAATGGTTAAGAAAATATCTATTATCTGACTTCTGACGTAACTAAGAGAATTTTATTTGTAATATACAGGGTAGCACAGGAACTTCTAAATATCATATAATCATAACGTACCTTTCACATTGGAAGAATTTGAAAGGGAGATCTACAGAATTTTATCTGGCGCTCCTAGGTGCGACTTTGTTATAAGATAGTGCATTCGCCAAAAATGCGACCAAAGAATTCTGTTGATTCAGTGGTCCCATTAAAATCATAAGGGAAAAACTAGGAAAAAGCTTATGAACTATCCCGATATTGGGTAGTTCACAAGGACATGACCGTTAGCAATTTCTTCCTTAATCATCGGCAACCAGGAACGATTGAATTCTGAGGAAGTAGCGATACAATCGTTTTCATTTAACAAAATTAAAACAGACTCTTCTAGTTATCTTTTGGTGTTGTGTTTTTCGTTGTGTAATATAACTGAATTTTGTTACATTGATCATAAAATACAGTTTCAAAATTCATTATATTACACAAAGAAGAACACAACACCAAAAGAACTAAAGGAGTCTGCATTAATTTTGTTAAATGAAAACGATTGTATCGTTACTATCTCCGTAGAATTCAATGGTTCCTGGTTGCCGATGATTAAGGAAGAAATTGCTAATGGTCATGTCCTTGTGAAAAACTCAATATCAGTATAGTTGATAAGGTTTTTCCTAGGTTTTCCCTTATGGTTTTAATCGGATCACTGAATCAACAAAATTCTATGGTGGCATTTTTGGCAAATGCTTTTAACGGGAGGCCACCGAAAATTCTGAAGATCTCCCTTTCAAATTCTTACAATGTGAAAGGTACTTTATGATTATATGATCTTTAGAAGTTTCTATGCTACCCTGTATATTACAAATAAAATTCTCTTAGTTATTTCAGAAGTCAAATAATAGATATTGTCAAACGTTTTAATTTTACATATTAGAATTGTGCCTTTTTTATTCATAGTTTCTTAACCATTGACAACGGGGTCTGACCTAGACTCCGAAAAGTTTGGAAAATACAGCAATTTTTCGTGACTTCTGGTGTTATTTCCCAAGAAGTACTTAAACATCTTTTCCATGTGGAATCAACCGACCTTATCCTTTTGGACCTTTCCCAATAACTTGACTTATGCTCTGATGCGAAGCACTATATTTTCGTCTCCATAGATCTCCTTGGATTCCTGATTACTGTCTTGTCTGTTACAGAGATAGTTTTTAATATTTTCAATTTATAAACTATTAATTTTATAGTTTCTCTCTGATGTAGAGCTCATGTCTCACTTCCTATGTTATTGTAGGGCGGATCACGCTTTCCTAACAATTCTGGCTTCTATATCTATTCATATTTAATATCGGCTGTTAATAATTGCTCCCAGATACTTGAATTCTTTAAGGATTTCAAAATTAGATTCATTTATGGATACATTTTGTCCGATTCTTGGCCTTAGGTAGTTGGTAAGATAAGCCAAGTACATGATGTACATGATGCGTAACAGTGTCTACAACGTCCGCAAAAACCAAAAGAACTCTCGAGGCTGTGCCGCAAAGTCATTTACCAATTCTGGTTGTACTGTCCTAACTGCATACTCTAAGGGGAAATTGAAGAGTAATGGTAAGTAAGTCCACTTTCTTAGAATGATTTTATGTAATGCTGCCAATTTTCTGGGGACTCCCATTTATACCACTATTTTATATAGTTAGAGACTTTGCGATACTGGTATTATAAGGGGTATCGATACCGGTATCGCAAGTAGTATCGAATGAAAAGTATCGGTACCGCTATCGGTAATAGTATCGAAACAAAAATATCGATACTGGTATCGACAGAAGGTGTTGATACCAATTTAGCGGGACGAGAACTTTAAAATCAAAAATTTAGCCGAAGGTGAATGTCTTCAGAGTATTGAAATGTGAATGAGTGTCAATACTGGTATCGAATAAAAAATACCCATATGGGTATCCAGGTATCGCAAGACACCAATAAACCCGGTATCAAAGTAAAGTATCGATACTGATATTTTATCAGTAGTAAGGTAACTTCCCTATCCATAGGGTACCCCTGTTTAAAGAAACTTAAGTTGCTTGGAAATGTTCAAAAATCTGATGTATATCGCGGTTGTAATTCAATTTTTTCCAACAACAGGTCAATGGCTAATCTTCCAGGTAGAAAGCCACACTGGTTGCCTCCTATTGTTTCCGCACATGCTACTAATCTACGCATTAGCACCATAGACAAAACTTTATATCATACATTAATTAACGAAATCCTTCTGTAGTTTTTACAGATATGGTTACCACCCTTCTTCAGAATAAGTATAATTTGACTTTCATGGGAATGGTCAAATTTCGCATATGAGGCGTTCCGCAATGTTGCTGCCTGGACCCGGGGCTGTGTAGTTTTTTAATGACCATATTGCTGCCTTTACTTCCTCCAGCATTGGCAATGATACTTCAAGATCAGTCAACTGGGAATCTTTATATTCATTTGCAGCTTTTGGATATTAATCTTTAGCAATTGTTTGAAATCTTCTGTCTACTGTCAACTTAGGTTCGTATCTGCTAGAAGCAACAGTCCTTTATAAACTTGAAGTGTTTACTGTGTTGCCCTTGAATGTCTTTAGTTCCTTATAATGCTCAGTAGACTAGCTAATTCTGTGGTTATCCCGAAGTAGCTAAATTTTTTTTTATAGTATTATTTTTTCGGCCTTCTTAGAGTTTTTCTCGTCTGTGTTCTGTTTGTAAATTTCCTTATTCGCTTATGTCTATCTTGCCATCAGCTCTAGCCTTGTTTTCCTCTGTTTAAATTAGATTTAATACTAATTAGTTGATTATATCAACGAATATAGAATAAGAGTCTATATTCGTTGATTATATTGAAGTAGACGAATTACAACTGGTAGGTGGTAGAAAAGTACTAAATGTCATCGACATCCTAACTGTTTTCCTAGTTATAAAATTCCTTGAATGCTTTTTTAAACATATGTGTTAAGCGACTGCATAATAAGTTAACAAACGTTTAATCCATCATATATCTAGAAGATGAAGGCGGCGGGTTTTTTTCTGGGTGCAAAAATACATTTTTCGCGCCATATTAATTATATGGAGATGTTTTGTATAGGATGCGTTGAGTCTAATAATAACATGATTTGGGTTTTATTTGAGGCTTTTGGGTTTTGAAAGCATGAAGTGAATATATCATTCATATTATATTACTTAATACATCAATTCAGACTTCATTTTATTTCGCTAATATACGAAGAGGTGGAATATATGATTCATCTGCCTCAATAAAAAACATTACAGTGGCCAGCCGACCAGGCTTAGTAAAAGTTAATAAGCCTGCTCCGGTTAGCATGGATCTGTTTTTCCTTTTATGTATTAATAAGTAAAACTCCCAATTTTGAGGTAATAAATATCTCGCAATAAAATCATCCAAATAGAGAGGTATTGTTTTGCTGGGCTACTTCGGTAAATTCAGTTCATCACATGTTTAAACCCATAGAAGTTATTTTCTTCTAAGCTCTTGGAGTTAAGATTCTCTCGATTTACTTATAAATTCACAAACTATGTTTATCAAAACAACCTCAAAACACCCTACTAGAGGATGTTGAGTAACTGAGGAAATTAGTCCGTTTAACCTTATGGTATTGGTATGGCTTGTATTGAAATTTAACGTTCCTTTGTCCACCAGAGAATAGTGTTATTGTTTAGACCTGTATGAAAATGTCTCGGAAATGTCTGTTAACATTTTCGGATTTATTTTCTTACATTGGCACACTAACACTTAACAGAAGCTGCCATGGTTCAAAAGAAAGTCTAAAATACACGTTGGTTCTTTGCTATATAACCAAAGCGAACTGTAGGCCAATCCAAAATGGCGAAAATTAAATTTAAGGTAAAAGTAAACTTGCCCAGTTAAAACTATCCACATGTGGACAAGGATGTTCAGTACACAGCTGATTCAGTGGCTGAAAATATGAAGGTGGAATGTTTTAGTTTCCAGGTCGATTTTAGTTCATTTCCATCTCTAATAGGCTTTTTTAAAATTTAACATTTTTTGTGCGTTTCCCAGAAATTTATGATATTCTCGAATATTATTTGCAGTATTTCAGTCGTATCAGAAACATGATAAAAATTCAGTTTGAACTAAACACCACAAACCCATGAATCTAAATTAAGTTCTGGAAACGTTTCAAATATTATTTGTGTTCGTCCTAACCCACGCACTGGACATACTCGATATATTTACGGAGCATATTCAACTCGTAGCTCTTAGTGTTAATGTTCGATAGTACGACCTGTACTATTAGTTTTCTGCGGTTGTACAAACTTGTGCTTTTATTATAATATGGTCGAATGCATGTCGTTAAAGCTGATCGCAAATCAAACATCTCGTGCTATCTTGCATGCACACTCCCTATTCCAATATATAACGACGTTACTAAATCCTAACCGGAGAAAATGTGTCTTTATGAGTCGTTATTATTAAGGTAGTCATTCGCTCTCGAAAGTATCTGTATCCGTATCATCATCTAAATATACTGCGTAACAAAAATATTTGCACTTCTTTCCTCGAACGAAATCCGTAAAATAGGAAAATTAGCCAAAAATTTACTTTCGTTATTAATTTCAAGAGATTAATTAGCAGGTAGACATGTTTTTATAGTAATCAGGAATTTAAATTGCCTTGAAATTTGTTGTCTCCAGTTTTTGTCAGATTTTGCCATGCAGTGACTGTTCTCATATATTTTCAACCTTTCCAGGGCTCCGATTCTAAAACCATTCGACCGTTCTACCACTCGACTGAGGACATATGTCGCATGAAAATTGCCGTAAATAAAGTTTATCCCATATTATATTAAACTACATTTATTTCAGTTACGACATATGTCCTTCGTCATCTTTTTTCCCTTTTAAATACAACACCGACCTTCATTTTTTTGGTTAGGTCTTGTGTTCCTATTTCTCTATTTAAAATGTATTGTTTTAAAATTATTTTGCAATAATATTGATATTTTACTTCACAAAACCCTACTGTCAACTCACTTCTTCTTCCAAACTTGAGGACTATCTCGACTACAAAACTGTCCATGTTTCATTTATAGGTCCTTTCTGAACACAATCCATACATTTATCTTCTTTCTCTCACGAATATTCTAGACTAGTTGATTTTTCGATAGAACTCTCGAAACTTCCTGTTATGTGCAAATATTTGTGGCGTGATATAGACGTGGCATTTTAATAACAGTTTGTACCCCTTTTTGAAGAGGCGGCGTCATAACAAATCATTATAACAATACTTTAGTTTTAATAAAAGAAAACGCAATTTACCCATTTGTTTCAGTGCACTTTCTGACATTTTAGACATACAAATTTGTAGCTACTTTAGAAAATTGAATAAACTACTTTACAACAAAATTCTGGTGTCAAGTAATTCCCAAGATAATATAAAAAACACCACAAGAAAAGTAATACAGTAATATTTTAAAAAGAAATTAATATCTAAACATATTAATTTAGAGGGTGTGTATACAAAAACATTTTTTTAGGTAGTTCTACCTGTTCATTTGGTTGCCTTTTTATATTGTATTACCACTGTCAGTCTATATTTCTTCTACCAGCTGGTGATTTGTATGTTGCTATTCTTACCACTATATAGTCTGTCGTTCTACTTATACGGTTGTTCAATTATCTTTTCATATAATTTTTAAATTCTCTGGTTGATTCTTTCCACCTTCGATTTTGTTCTGTTTTCATCACTCCTTACTAGATTCCTTAGTGTCTGGCCCATGAGTATTCTTAGTATTTTCTTCTCTGTCGTTTCTAGCATCCTTTGTCTTTTGGAAGTATTTGCTCTCGGTTAAACCGCTTTGTTATTAGTGGTCTCAGAAGAGTTTTGTAAACCTTTGCCGCAGTTCCATTTTCGTTTGTTTGTTTTCACATATTGTGTCTTTATGTAACTTCTTATACTGTTGGCTTTATGCATTTGTTCTTTTATTTTTGCTTCTATATCTCCGTTGCTGGATAATGTGATTCCCAAATAGCGTTCAGACCAAAATAGACCTACTTGTACACAAGTTGATGAGATGGTAGAGATTTATGTTTCTGTGAACATCTGAGAAGAAGACGGTTTATTACGGACAACTGGAAATTTAACCAATTTTCCGAAATTTTCAATCACCTTTCTGGAGAAAAGCCATTCAACAGACTGCATGACAGCCATTTGGCCTTACAGTTAGTAAACACACTTGATCAGTTGCAAAATTTTAATTTGAAAACGAGGTTCTTTTAACTTGATTAAGTTTGTGAGTTTAGGTAATTATTAATCAGTCACATGCGTGTTAACGAATGAAGATAAAACTTGAATTACTAGTCTTTTCCAAAATCTGGTGTGTCATTTAAGTTCGTGATATTTTTTATATTGCAAGAAGTAACAAAGTATACTGTTGTAATATCTAGGAATTCAGGTGAATGTAATAAATTATTTTTTTAAATACATTCTCCGTCGTGATGTAATAATGCGGTTCGAGTGCTAAAATATATGCGAAAACTTCAACAAAGAATTCTTGTGGCTGAAGCAAGTGCACGAAATTTGATTAACAAATCACCATAATGTTGTAAAATAATTTTACCACAATGTTTCAATAATGATAACATTATTATAAGGGAACAATATTTATAAGCTGATCTGTATGCCTGTGTAAGTTTTTAGGGTACTTGTGAGCTCATCCCTTGAAATAATTTATTATTAAATTATAATTAAAATTTATTATTGACTTCTTGACAATAATAGTTAATTGCGAAGTTGTTCAATAAAATTTTAATCACAGCGTGAAATGGTGAGATTCCTAGAATGCTGAGTTCAAAGAGAATGGTATGTTAGCCACAGATCTGGCAAAGGTGTTCGCCATCAGAAATATTTCGAGATGTTGATGATAAATAAGCAATTTGAACCAACAAACACTGTATCATTAATAAAGTATCGCCAGTACTCAATAATGCATATTTTCAAAGACAGTTTAACAGATGATGTCGCCATCAATGGAGAAATAATACACAAACTTTAATACTCAGACAAATGCAGTTATTGTTATAACTACCATGAACTTCAGATACTAATTGACATAATAATGTTAAATTTTCAGTTAAAGTGAAACTCTATTTCGTGTCCACTCGAACAACACCCCGTTACAACAAACAGATAGAGATTTCGTACTTGATACGCAGCTTTAATATCTCATCTGGGGCCTGTTTCATAATTAACTTGTAACTTGTAGTTTTGTAACTTGTAGAATTGAATTTCGTTTCGTAATTCAACAAATATATTCTACAAGTTACAACTTGTAAAGTCCAAAATCTTAGTATTCAATTTTTCAATTGCGAAACAAAATTCTACAAGTTATAAAACTACAAGTTACAACTTGATTATGAAACAGGACCCTGGGTTTACTGAGAAGAACTCTCTACCCTAGTGACTTTCTATTTTTCACCCTATATACCTATAATTTTACTTCGGCCTTATGTCAAGTATCAGCAACTATTTATGTTCCATACTGTATAACATTTTTCGAATGTCTTTACTGCATATGCTAATTTAACCATTTTTAAGTTTTTGATCACTCTGTATAACAATAGTTTTACTTTACTCTAATTTCAACCACTTTGTATACACAACTATTTATGTGCCACCCAATGCAAACAATTTTTGAACCACCCTGTATAACTTTAATTTTATTCTACTTTATATTTCAACCAACCTATATATGGGACTGCTTATGTACCACCCTAATATCACATTTATATGTAAGAGTTTTTGAACCCCCCTGTCTAACTGTAATTTAACTTTTCCCTACATTTCAACTGCGCACATTGCTTGCGCCTGAATTTCGATGCACGCACACACACCCACCAAAAGAATAGATCGCTCATCTAACAATTTTTCTTTTCGATGCAGGTAATGTATATGTCGTAGACAGCTCGTGAAATTAGACATTTTGCGGACTGTCTAGATATTTAATGAACTGCCAGATCGTGTAATGGTTGATCAGTTGCAGGAAGTAGTAAAATTTTTAGACAGTCCGTGAATTGTGTAACAGCTGTTTTGCCGATCGCATTATAGACCAATCAATAGAGATTTCTTCGTGCAAAAAATACTATCAGAATACTGCCTGTGCCATCATATTAAGAATGATTTGTAGTGATATTTTGCTACCTTTTCCACTCGCAACTATGGTTTTTTACTTTATTATAAACAACTGAAACAAGAAAATTGCGTTTTTTTTCGTTGCATTTTGTAAAATGAAAAAAATGAAAAATAATAACCTAATCTCAATGGTGTCAACAGGTGAATTGTAAAGCATGGAAATACCAATGAAATGAGCCCAGGATCGATCCGATAAGATCTTTAGTAACAGGGAAAAACAAAAAATACTGGAAAATTTAGCGGTTTTCTTTATATTATCATAACTCCGTCACTATCGAAGTTGTAGAACTGGGCTTGTGGGAACTGATAGTAATTGATATCTACCTTATGCGTGACTAAACCAGGCGCTATCGGTTTATTAGATTTTGAATAATTGCGATCTGAAGTTTTTAGTTCACTATTCTTGCATTGTGTCTCCATGCGACATGGATCGTCAAATATCAATTCAGAATAGGGATGTTGAAAGTAGAGGTATCATTCCACAACACTTCTATTTTCATTTTTCATTAAATGTCTGTGAAATATAAGAAAAATGTTAGCAAAAATGACCAAAATTTGGTGAGCGTATGAATGCGTACGAGTAGTGGGGGGAACACGGTTGTTGAGGGAAACTGCTAACAATAATTATTATCGATAGCAACTGTCACTCTGACAGATAGTGAAAGAATCTATTCGCTAAAAAAACTTTTATACAGAGTGATTTGTTCGATTTTATTATATCAAATGAGAACTGTTTGTTTATTAATATATTTATATGTAAATGGTTTCTCGTTTTTGCTTTAATTTGTGGATTTTGGGTTTACTGAACATCGAAAGAGAGCGGTCATTAAAAAAATTCTTCCTTGTGAGGATTTTTAATATTAAAATGATCTATGTATGTGCCTCTACTATATATTACTATACGCTTCCCCTCAACAACCGTGTTTCCCCCACTCCTTGGATAAATTCATACGCTCGCCCATTTTTTGTCATGTTTGCTAACATTTTTCAGATATTTCACAGACATTTAGTGAAAAATGAGAATAGAGGCTTTGTAGAATAACAATTCTACTTTCAACAACTTTTTTCAAAATTGAAATTTGATTATCTATGATGCATAGGGACACAATGCATAAATAGTGCACAGAAAAGTTTATATCACAATTGTTCAAAAACTAATTAACCGGTAGCGTCTGATTTTGGCATACATAAAATATATGTAAATTACTACAAGCCCAGTTCTACAGCTTTTTAACTGACGAAGATACGATTTTTTTTTAAAAATGCTACATTTTTCAGTATTTTTTGTTTTTCCCTGCTACTAATGATCCAATCGGATCCAGCCTGGACTCATTTCATTGGTATTTACATGCTTTACAATTGACCTGTTCACACCATTGAGATTAGTTTATTATTTTTGATTTTATAAACATACTAAGAAAAAAAACGTAATTTTCTTGCTTCAATTGTTTATAACAAAGTAAAAAACCATAGTTGCGAGTGGAAAACATAGCAAAATATCGCTAGGAATCTTTGTTAATGTGATGGCACAGTTGGTATCCTGATAGTATTTTTTACATATTATCAGTTAATTTTTGCTCTATTGATTGGTCTATTACTGTTTGTAAGGTAAATAAGTATCTTCAAACAAGTAAAATTTCGCGCCCAACAACAAAATTTATGACTTCCATGTCAATAAGACCGGCCATGGCGGACGATGCAAGATAGAATCGGCTCTTAATGAAAAATAATTTCAAACTACTCGCCAGGTCATTGAAATTTTTTTGTCTGACTGTAAAAGCTGTAACGAAAAATAAATTTACCAAGGAAACTGGTTGTTAAACCTATTTTATCGAATGATTTCTGCGAGCGACGGCAAATTGATTTGATAGATTTTCAATCTCTGCAAGATGGTGACTATAAATGGATATCGAATTATCAAGATCATTCAACTAAATTTGTAATTCTGCGTCCCCTAAGTTCCAAACGAGCTTAAGAATAGTGTCTGAGTTATTATCTATCTTCCTCTTGTTTGGTGATCCGAAGATACTACAAAGCGACCACGGCCAGGAGTTTGTTAACAGCGTCATAGAAGATCTATCCAAAATGTAGCCTGAGTCAAAGATTGTTCACGGGCGACCCAGACATTCCCAAAGTCAGGATAGTATTGAGACATCAAATCAAGATATTGAAAACATGTTAAGAGCTTGGATGACACAGGCAGTAAGCGTTGGTCTGTTGGATTAAATTTTGTACAGTGGCAAAAAAATATCTTACACCACCGAACAATCGGACGCTCTCTGCACAAAGCGGTGTTTAGATGCGATCCCAAGCTTCGACTTGCTACCTCTAACATTTCACAGGCATTGACTCATAATTTGTAAACTGAGTAAGATTTGAAGAATTTAGTAATCGATAATAATAATAACAATAACAATTACGGTAATAACAGCACCACAGTTACTACCACCATTTTAACTACTTCGACTACCGCATATGAACATCAGTGTAGTAAATGTAGTAGTGTTTTTGATACAAGATTTTCAGTGAACAGTAATTTTGTAATTTGTGCCTTAAAGAGACTTTTATTCAACAACAGAGAGCTGATTCAAAGATGAAAATGGTCGCAGCGGCCGAAAAAATGCTTTCCTCTACTAAGAAAAAAGCTACCTGAGTATAAAATTGGTGATTGCTTACTGATTTCAATACCAAAAGTCGATTGCGGCCCCAGTAATCCCCAGAACATTGTATGTGTCATCACAGACCAAAAACAAGAAGGTGGGGGTCCAAAATGGGATCATAAAAGGGTGGTTCCGGCCCGAAAATCTTGTTACAGCTGGCTCTCAGTTTTTTACACTTGATGAAATAGACTTAAACAAACTCCTTTCTCTGAGAGAAGTTGTTAAAAATTGCAGTGGAGGGCAAGGTTTTTTTCAATGCTCATGCAGAGCATCTGATGTGCAATGCACTTCTAAAAGATGTACGTGCACAACGCTAACGTTTTCTGTAACAGTCGATGTTACTCAAGTTTATCATGTGTTAATAAATAAAAAAGGAAAAAGATTTTATGTTTTAAGTTTTGTAATAAATGCAAAATAAAATTTTATCTGCAAATAAATAAAATAAGCTGCCTCGAATATTTTATGTTTTTTCAGTTGTCTCCTTCTAAGTGATTTTATATTCCTAGATATTGTACGGTCGCCAAAAAAAGCTGTTAGACAATCTATGAACTGTCTACAAAATTTAGACATTTCATGTAATTCTGGAACATTACACGATCTGTTTAAGGCCTAATTTCATTTCATGAACTCTCTAAAAATTTTAGCCATTTCGTGTATCTGATCAACCATTACACGATCTGGCTGCTTCATGAAATGTCTACGACAGATATATATATATAGCAAATATAGCGCATACCTATTCAAAATTATAATCCAAGTTTATTGGAATTATGTCAAGGACAAGGAAAAATATGAAAAGAAAGATTTTTTGTTCAGCAATCGTATAGAAAGTAATGGAAAATCAATCTGTCCACGTGTAAGGACACAGGGTGGATCAACTCAACTGTAAAACTAATTCTGAACTTGGCTGAGGAGAAGCTCATTGTGCTGTCCATAGACTTGCTCTGAACCTGTGAAGGGACTTCAGTAGAGCCGGAACTGGTGCTCAACGTGCTAAACCATTTTTTTGTGATTTATTTCATTTTAGTTCCCGGCATCTAAATAAACACACCTTAGTAGCTCATATTATTAAATACAGTGCATTCATTTTAGTGACATTAAATAATGTTCATTAGGGTAACAGCTATGATTGAGTTAATTGACAGGCCATAGTCAAATTAATTCTACAACCACCTTTATTATTCCATTTAAAACTGAACTTTCACTATACATTTTGAATCAAAATCTAAATGCCATAATAGGATTTATATTCGTATTTATTGTAAGCTGAAAGACTAATTTACTAAAGTTAGAAAACTCCCCATAATAATTTTCAAATATATTCATGATCTTATTACGTAACATATCTTGTTTATTGGATAAACTCAACACCATTACATGTTAAAGATACGTTTCTTATCAACAATTATTATCGCAGTTAATATATACCTATATGCTACTTCGATCACATATATGTAACTTATTAAGATATTTATGCATGTACGGAATTTTATTACGTGTTTTACAGCTTGTATTTCTAACGTGTAATGATAGTACTGAAAAAATTGATAAATTATCTCTAAGTGAATTACTGGGTGACATTAAAAGCTAAAACTTATGGCTGCTCATCCCATGCTATTCCAGAAATCGTTATGTTGTCAGCGAGATCTAATTTATTACGCTTGAAAGGAGTAAATGATATAATGGGTGTCTGTAGGTGAACTTGTGGCATTAAAGACGTACGGTTTTTACGAAATCCAACAATGCATACCGCAGAAATTGTGGCGTGAGCTTAAACATTATTTGTATGAGCGTTTCAAGTACTGTAAAAAATTTGTTATGACCTTCTGCTACCCTAACCGATAACCATATGATGGTTTTGATGTCAATAAATGCATCACGTTCGATCCGACGTTAAATATCAAAGCAGATTATAAACACGTAGAGAAGAAATTAATAATTTTGGAGGTCCATTTGATCTTTAGATTTGCGTTGTTGGTGTCAGTAATTACAATTTTTGATTGCAGCACGTTTTCACCATTAGACTTGGCAAATGTTTTCTAACACGTAAAGTTATAATTAAATGACAAATTGAGATGTGGGTGTGTCAAATCTTACTACATTAATAAGTAATGGTCGTAATATTAATGTCATATGAAAAACTGTGGCATGCTGTTTTCAAAATACAAGTAAACTAGCTGGTTTTATAATAATAGTGTAGTTGTTTACACTCTTCCTAAGGAAGGAATGTTTAATATAGGGAGAACAAATGTGCAGGAGTGTCTTCAGGATCAAATATCAACCTTAAATGACAAAAAATAGCACTAGATAATACATAAAACATTAAAAAATATATACCCGACTTCTATCTATAACTAAAAAGCTAAAAATAATTATAACAAAATACAAATAAATAACACATTCAACGTTGTTAGGTACCTACCCAGGAATTAAAAAATGTAAACATTAAAAGGTGCTCATTCTGTACAAATTAATTACCTACCAATCTAGTATATTTTGAAGCCGGTGCCAAGCAAATTTAAAATCCTTCATTGCGTAGTTATGTACTAATTCATCAAACTTGATTGTTGCTTGGCACCGACTTCAAAAATATACTAGATTGGTAGGTAATTAATTTGTACAGAATGAGCACCTTTTAATGTTTACATTTTTTACTTCCTGGGTAGGTACCTAACAACATTGAATGTGTTATTTATTTGCTAGAGTTGTATTTTGTCATAATTATTTTTAGCTTTTTAGTTATAGGTAGAGTCGGTTATATTTTTTTAAAATGTTTTATTTAATCACCCTATATAATTTTAATTTCACATTTTTTCCAACATTTTTATACCACCAAACGTCCAGTCCATCCTATATTCCAACCATCCGGTATATACGGCTGCCTACGGACCACTATCATTCTAGTCCGTCCTATATTTCAATCTTCATATAAATGCAACTCCTACTATCACTTTACTTTGTGATTTTGTTTGCTATAACTAAACACCTTGTCTATAAACGTACCAAATAGCTGTTTTAAGTTTGACATGTGTTGTCACTGAATTTTCTATTAGGCCGGGAGAATGTGACAACGAAAAGCACAGTCTTCGCAAAATGGAAAAAATTGCATTTAAATAGGTATTTGCCTGGTATACAAACAAAACGAGCTTGGTACTTATTGATTTAAGGAGCCGAAAATACTATGCTTTACTACCTATATGGTTGAGATGTACATAGAAAATTTTCAAATTCGCAATCAAAACTTCCAGTGCCTAAAATTACCGCGCTATTACGTTGGAATTAAAATATTTATGAGGAAATGTCCGTTATGTCATTTCGATGAAATTTTTGATAAGAATTTTGGAATTTTCGGCGATTTTCTGCAAAACTGCAAGTTGCACGTCGCAGAAAAGTATATGAGATCACCTAAGGATCTTCCTTAATAGATTAAACGTTAAAAAACTATACACATCCATAAGGAGTTATCGAAAAATTGACTAAAATATTAGGGATATTGGTCGATTTCCATGCACGCATGTGTTCATTCACAAGTTTTATCACTTTACCAATAGAATTCTTTTTCAAAATTTGAAGTTTCACCAATCCGGATATATACTCTATTAAACAAAGCCATATTCATTCAGAACGGTGCACTACAGGAGAAGAAATCAGGTAACATACATACAAAAAAAAGCGAAAAAATACGCGACGAATTGATAACCTCCTCCTTTTTGGAAGTCAGTTAATAAATGAACAATAAAACAATGTAGGAAGGACCTTTGGAATAGATTTTCAAAAGTAATTTTACAATACTAAATACACGAAATATAGACATGATATATATGATTGCGCGAAAATGATTTGAGTTTCTACAACATCTACATTGAACATAACAGTATATATTATTTCTAGTCGTGAACAGCCAACAGTTGCGCTTCTCTTAACTGGTTAAAACTAGCGTACAAAGATCCCAAATCTGAAATCATGCTGTTGGTAACGCCGCTATCCTTTCAATCAGTTGAGGAAAGCTCAACTTATGAAGGTTCCCGACTAGAAACAAGAAGTATTGCATTCAACGAATTGTAAATGCTTGTAAAAATAGTATAATAATGCTTTAACATTTCGCTTTAAAATGTTAAATTCACGTATGTGTATGAAATAAATAATTGTTTCAATCAGATGTGGGAACTGCAACTAATGAAGGTTCTCTCTAGAAACTGTATATTACCATGCATTCCGAGGATTGTAAAATGTCCATGAGACATTTTCATAATTGCTTTCTTTGATAGGTTAGTTAACCTATGCATTTTTTCGCGTTATAATTGTCCCACAAATCACGGGACCTTACACACAGCACGACTCCCAATTTGGAATCTATGAGGGCTAGTATTCTCGGAAACTCCTAGATGCCGAGATTAATTTTAGGATAAAATATTAAATTCAATTATATAAATTATAAACATTAATAATTATTCAGGATTTCAATCAATTGACTAGAAAGAATATATTGTGTTGCGTTCAATTGATTGTAAAATCTCGAGCAGATAATATCATAATTGCTTGGATAGGTTTGAGATAACCTACGAATATGCCCGCGTCCTTCCTCTCTTGGAAATCACAGGGGAACGGTATCATAGACAGAACGACTCCCGATTTGGTGACTCGGTGAGCTAGTTTTCCATGAAACTCCTACATGTCGATATTCATTTTGCGTTAAAATGATAGTGTTGCTGCAAACGGCCACTTGGAAGTTAGAGGCCACAAACATCTGGGGGTTAAGTCTTTATTTTGCCGTTAAAGCCATTAATACGAACAAGAAGATTCAGAGAGAATGTTATTTTTGGGAGCAAATTAGTATATTAAATAAAAATCATGAAATAAACATTTTTACGCCTATGATGTAACATACCACATAGAGCAGTGATTGTTAGAAGCAATATGATTGATCTGTTTTTGATAATTACACTGGTGAACAAAAAAATATATTTTCAATTTTTTCCTGTGATGATAAAGTAATTTTTAACTAATGCGCATGCGTAGATTTATTCGTAACAGCTCTTCTTGGCGACTGCAGTCACTACAGTGAAGAGCAGGGTAAAAGATTTCACCAAGATATTCGGATAATGAAAGAACGCTATCGAGGACAGTGGGACTATCATATGATACCTGATTGCTGTTGGGGTTTACAAAGGGACCAGTCTGCTGCTGAACTATCAAGAAAATCATATAAAAAAACATTTTATGGTCGTTAACCACAAATAAATATATTAAAATAATTATATTGAAAAAATATTGATTTCAATTAAATAAAAAAGTAGAGCTGATACAAATAAATTAATATTTTTTTTGTTATTAATACCTTAAACTACCACTATCGCAAAATTGTGTTGTTACAACTTTTGCCAATTTGTAATCCTGATCTAACGAAGGAGCAAGATGCAGAACCGCCACAGTAACTTAAAGTGTGGCAGTATCTCTACCTAATATTTCCAAATCGGTGAAAATGGTCAGCATAATACCCAGATCTTAGGTTATTAGACTTCTTTGTATGGAGATATCTGGAATGGATGGTATATAAAACTAAACCCCTTAAATTAGAAAGGAGAATAACACTGCTGTTGAGTCGGTCAGGCCTAGGATCTTGAACAGCACTCGAAGTCATGTTTGGTTAAAATTATTTTAGAAGGTTTTTCTATTGTCAACAAATAAACAGTATTACTTATTATTTGTGTGTAGTAGCCAATGGTTTTAAACATTATTATGTTATTTTTTGCAATGGTGTTGGGCTTCAGAATAGGAAGGTCATGGGTATATAACATCTATACATAGATCTAAGAACTAAGGCAGATAATAATGGACACTCTAGCCTGCTAATTAGGTTTCAGCCGAGCGCGGTTTAAACTATCGGCGTAGACACAATTCTTCTTAATGGGAAAAGCAGATTCTGGCTGCACAAGATTGAGCAATTATAGATGTTTGACGTTCTTTGATGTTCAGGGATGCACGCGTGCTACACTGAAGGAATCAAGGTGTCCTTCCTGGCCGAGCAGCACGGGTAACCCTCTGAACACCCTTCGTGTACAGATTGGGGCTTTCAATTGTTCCCCATAAACGAGGAATTCCCAGTAAACGCGAGTCATAAGCTTGCGTTGGTTACGTGCGTGCCCTTTGTACACACCGCCTCGTCCCTACTGTTGATTGAATGACACATTAAAGAGACGGAGAAGATTGTCTTAAGGAATGGGAATATATATCATAGATGTATAGCACTCTGCACAATTCATTTTGCTGTTGAGTATTGCACAGGACAAAGAGGATCTGAAATTTATGTCAAGAAAACTTTTGACGTCTGCAACGAATATAGCTATTAGGGAACAAAAATAACAACTGATGGGAAAACACTAAATAGAATAAAAATCAGATTTAGAACAGAAAAAACAAGATAACGGAACTCCATATTATGGTCGAAAAGTGTCTTACATGAATGGAAAAGTTTCATTTACTCAGCATTCTTTAAAAGCATCGTCTTATATGGAAGTAAAACTTGACAGTTAGCAAATAGCTTCGACCAAAAAATATTAGCTCTTGAGATGGATTATTGCCGAATATCGGCTGGGGTGTCGATAGTAGACAGAATAAGAAACGAAAGAATAAGAGAATTAATGAAAGTTGACTATGCAATAATATAGACAATTCAACAAAAAACAGTTTAAGTGGGTAACACAGAAAGAAAGGAAGAGTGGAATACTAATAAATTTGAATAGAATAACATTTTTGGACAGGAAATGAAGACATCTTCACAAAATATATTACATTAGATCAGAAAATTGAAAGTTTGAAGATATACTCCAAGGGATTATTGTACATTGCAATAAATTAAACACACACTACATAATCTAATTTTTCACTAATTTAAGTCGTTATTGACTATTTATAAAGACAAGTTATGTCGAAACTGTCCACCTTGATAATACAAACAAGATATCTGCTGCAATAATAAAACCAAATGTATGTTTAAGAAGGAAATAATTTCTTAACTATTAATAATTGATCCCACAAGTGGATTTAGCCTCATTATAATACACAATTATAACAAATGTCACTTATTAGCAACAATAAATTTCAACGATATTCAATAATTATTTGTAAAAACTAGAACAGTATGTTCACGACATGAGGATTTTAAGATTTATTACTTTTCATTTTTCCAATTATTGAAATAATCCCAATGTAATGCACACGATATTGGAGACACCAAATGATCTCGCGTCGACGTAAAAAGTTGTCGTTGGTCAATGCGATCCGCATTTGTCATCACCATGAGTGGAATTCAATTTTTGTTGTGAAGCACGAGGCCGTTAAGAAGTCAATATTTTTTTAATAATAAAGTAAATTCAATAAAAAATCTTCAGGAATTTTTACTACATCTTCTTGTTATAATAATGCTATACGAAACATGTAAAGGCATATTTAAAAATAACGAAAAGTTGTTAATTCTGGATTTTTTGTATTTACTGTATTCATTTGTCTTTCCATTGGACTATGACACAAGATAATACATCACATTCTTAAATTTTTTGAAATAACAAATCTCATCTCATTAGCCCTATTCTTCGGTGCATTTCTGGACACAGATCAGCATTTTTGCATTTGTCTCCATATTATGTCACTTGGATGCAGGTCAGTTCAACAGATCTCTTAAAATCAGCCGTCTGTTGCATTAGATTCACTCCCAAAATAGAGTCTGTATCTAATGATTAGGCTAGACTTGTTTGCATTAATTGTTCATATATTTTTGATCTAGGTGTTTGTGCTATGATCTTTAACTGTTACACCTAACATGTGTATGACAGTTTGTACGTAGATTGTCCGGCAAGGGTTTACGTTTGAGGTCAGCACGTCAGGGCTTTCTGTCAAGTTTTATAATATATCCTCATCATCATTATCATCGGCATATATATTCATAATCGGATAGCGCGTCGCCTAGTTTCCTGCCCATCTTTCTATGTATGCTTATTTATATGAATTCCACATTTCTCTGTCTCGAGTATGTTGTTTCCAGTTGGAGCCGACTAGTCTTGTATTTCGGTCCATCTTGTTTTTGGGAGTCCTCGGCTCTTCTTTTGTTGCTACGAGGTCTCTACTCTACGATTGGACAAGTGCAACGACTATCGGACCTCCTGGCAAGGTGGCCATCCCAGGTCCACCTTAGTTTGCTTTCCGTCATTCCATAGCTCTCTGGTTGATATAATTCTGATGTCTTTATTGAATGTCCAAATCTCCGATCAGTATGTTAGTATAGGAAATATATTCTAAAATAACACAATTGTCTACATTATCCAGTTATTGGTATTTAATTTTTGTTTTTCTATTTTAGGGATCTGCTATAAATGATGTTTATTTTAGATTTCTATATTTATTGGCTGGTAATCACATGTTACTTAGTCAGATTCGTCGGTAATAACTGCAGTTGTTTGGGGTTTCTACGGTTGAACGTTATCATTAGCAAATTTGAAGTTATTGAGACTTTTCCACTTATTAATTTTGGTAAGAGAATCTGTTAGTTTATACCTCATATTATACGAAAAGGTCTGGTGTTTTCACGTATACGTGTAGTACCTCGACTGAAAATTATGTAAGGTGTACAGCAAAAATTTGAGATGAAGTGAAAATTGTTTTTATTGAACCAATGTACTGCCCCAAAATTTTGAAAGAGGCCTTTATAGAATTTTTTTTAATTCTAAATTCATTATTGCACTGTAGGTATTCAGTTGTGTTGAAAGCCCAATAGCTCTAAGTTTACTTAAATAGGCGTACGCCTGGGATAAAATCTCTTATAATGAAATTAACTTTCTCGATTAGTTATCATTATCTTCCAGTTTAGGAGTTGTGTCAGTTGTCAAAAAATAGTAAACGAATTTAAGACTTATCGGTCTATAGATTTCGGTTAATTCTATATCCTGTTAAGTACCTCGACTGAACAATACATCTCCGCTGATGTTTCAATCTAGTATAAGTCCAACATAAGTATTCTCTGCCAATGCGGGACCAATCCAGAGCGGTCAGGACAAATCATAATACTATACGACCGGCATGCGTTAGAGGAGAATTATCTGGAGTGGACGATCAAAGCGATAAAGCTAGTCGTGAAGTTTCTATTATCTCTGTCTTGACTACATAAAGACCCTATTTGTTTGTAAGAGTAGAACCGTTTTGAGAACGTCAATGTTTATCTTTTGAATTGTAAGGTAAGAGGTAGAAAGTATATAGATTATGGTGAAATTTTAAGTCTATTTAAAATTGAACCCAAGTACATTACAATCTCATCTTTGCATTGTTTTTGGTCTCTACTTTAGGCAGGAAATTGCAGACCGTGGGGAACTTGCCAGTTGTAATTTTTTGGTTAGCAAAAGTTTTTACGAAGTTTAAAACACCATGTTAGTTCGGCAAGTTGGTGAGTTTTAGTATTTTAAAATGCCATGATGCTAAATATCGAACCGATCACACCCGTGAAAGTTGCTTATATCCTTTCATTATATACAAAAGAGCTGATGATCTTCAAATGACCTCAAACTCCCATGTGTTTGCGCTCGTTGTTAACAAGTCTGTTAGAAAATTACAGCCAACTGCAAGACAATAAATATTAACAAGTTTTTAAATTTTGGAAGAGACAATGTAGTGGAGTTTTTATTTGTTTGCTTTTTGGGGAAAAGAATAGCCTTGTGCACAAAAACTCTACATTTAAAATTCGTAACGTCTCAATTTCTGAATCTGACCTCGTTGTCAATAAACTTATAATCTAATTATGTAAAATATAAATTGAAATTGAATATTTTACATTTTTATTATTCTAACAGTTTTTGTTCTACCACTGTGGTACGTTTTCTACAAACGAACATTAAAATAATTTAGATGTCAAAAATAACCTATAAAAAACGAAATAAAATTTTTATGAGATGGTGGGACTTGAAAATTAGTTGCCTAACTTTTTCCCTGCACTACAATTTTACCTTGTCTTTTTGTTGAGACTTACATGTCCAATATAATTCTATGCTTTTCATTAATTTTCATTTTTAAAATTTTTCATAAACGGAGTAACTGGTGGTACAATCGCGTACAAACGGTACAATCAAATGCAGAAATTTCACACGGTTTTATAGTTATTTTGAGGACACACTGTATATGAACAATCTTTAGGGTATGAAGGAAAAAATAGTAGAGCAATCGCGCACATTGTGGTACAATCGATTGAATGAAATTTCAGTCCAATTTCCCACATATTCTATCTGTCTGCTAATTACTATGTTTATAAGAACAATTTATTTTATAAACTGCCATTTTCTAGAGTTTCTGAATGCGTTTTTCTAGTTTTCATCTTGTTGGGAAGCACGTACCTTACTTTATGTTTCTACTCTGGCTAGGCTGACTGGCTATTTGATTCTCCGCATTTTCAAATTTGTCGATTCCGGCATAAATTTTGTCCTACACCAGTTGGTGGTTTCATTTTCTTGTAATCAGCTCTCATTCCATAAAACGTTTTATGCTAGGCACCCTGAAGGTATCAAAACTTAAACAAACATATTTATTACGATTTTACCAATTTTACAGGGGTTAACATAAACAGCTGTAATAAATTTCGCAATAATAATTTATGTAAGGCATTAACGATCTAGTTGATATTCTAGACAACATCCTCTGCAAGAATTGAGAATTTCCATTAGCGAAATAAATGTATTGTTTCAGCAAAAACTTCGCTGAATTTTTTACAACGAGGTGTATTAATCTCCTCTGAAATCATTACTTCATTTTATCAGATGGAATTTCTAGTGCACTCCTTCGTTTTATCTTCGGCGAACATTAAGTCTAATCGGATAAGCTTATATAAAATGTAAGAACGATGTAATGTATTTAAATGACCATCTACAGTAGCTATATTGCCAATCTCAGATCATCTCGGGTCCTCACTTTACAACATACTTCACTTTACCATAAGCTACTGGACCAGATAACGCAAATATTATTGCACGAAGGATAGATTTGAAATTCTAATTGGTCTCCATTCATTGCCAAATAACTTAAACGTATGCATGAAGCATGACAATTTAAAAAGTTAAAAGCCGAGTTATTATTGCGCAGATATTTCAGGTCGTATGTGATTATTAATATTAAAAATACTTCTTGATTAAAATGTTCATAACACCTGTACAAAATGAGGGACTAAAACTAATTTGTTGTAAAAATGCCTTAAGCTTTATTTTTCGCCTTCAAGAGATTTTATATAGGGTGAATCTAAAAAGTTGCACAAAAAAGATTTTAAATGGAACACTCAGTATAATTCTACATATTTGGATACAACAATACCTCAGGAATATTTGGTATAATTGGTATTGATCGTTCAGGGCTCAATAATAAAGATGTTATAACTAAGAGTTTTATAGACATCTGTTTTTCTGAAAGGTGGATTGGTCAACAAAGACTGATGGAATTGCTCGATTTTTTTCTTGGGCGTTTGTTTGAAATTGAATATGTGAGAATTTGTTCGTAGGATTTCTTTATATCTCGTGTAAATGAATAAAGTAATTTTGGTTGTTCAGTACTATCTTTTAAAATTACAACTGTTATTCGCTTTTTATTTCTATTTATTGATCATTCTCCGTTATATCTCCTTTACAATTACTAATATTTATTATTAATTGTATATTCCTGAGACAAAGTTCTATAAAAATTATTTTTGTGCAGCTTCTTGAATCATTTTATTGAAAACTGTTGCACAGTAAAAACAGTAATAAAAACTAAGTAAAATCCACCTAGGTCGGAGTTTTCAATAAATAAATACAATTTTATTGAATTTGTTCATTAGTTTTAAGGATCATTTACTATTCAAAAAATTTCCTTGGACGCAATAGAGCAATACAAAGCATGAAACAAAGTTTCGTGTCTAAAATATCCATGACTCTTTTAGTAATTGAATTAACTAAATTAGGATACTTTTTCTGTGTCTTTGATATAAGATAGTAATTAAGTCAGGTTTAAGATCTAGTAGAAAATTGTTCAATTATAATTGAAAAAAGTCATATAAACATCGGTCTACTAAGAAGAGGAAATTAAGCAACTGGCTGCCTCACGGTTCACTGTTGGTACCACTCCTCTTCAGCTGGCATGCCTGAAACACATTCTAAGAAATTTGCAGGAAATCGAGGTTACCCTGGCATCAGATCTAGATGGCAAATAGAGATTCAATCTAAACATAAACAAGACCGAGGTATTTCCACTTAAATAATAAAGTAGCGAATAAAGAGCTAAACGTTTACCTTGAAAACCGTCGCCTGCGCCACAACAAGTACCCTAAATATCTAGGAGTCACCCTGGATAGAACTTTGTCTCTTAAACAGCACCTCAAGCAATTAGCAGAAAAACTCTAAAAACCAGGAACAACATAATTCAGAAGCTTACGGTCTCATCTTGGGACTCTTCTGAGACAACCCTCCGGAGCTTAGCCTTGGGACTGGTCTTATCCACTGCAGAATACTGTGCTCCCGTGTGGCTAAATAGTGCGCACACAAGGCTAGTGGATGTACAATTAAATCATATCATGCGTTAAATATCTGGCAAAATTAAATCAACTCCTACAACGTCCCACATTTTGCCTCTTGAACACCGCAGGAGAGATGCTCTCCTAAGGGAACACGGAAAAATAACCGTACACCCGCAACTAAGATCCCTTGCGGGCTGCATGTACATAAGACCAACAGTCTTTGCTCAAGACATCCGCCCCTTAAAACATTTGCCAATCTCCTGGCGAACAATGACAACTCTACATACCAACGGAAGCAGGAATGGAATCACGCCAATCCCCTTTAGTCTAATCAATTCACACGTTCTACAGTGACGACTCCTGACTTCGAGTTAGAACGTAAGACATGAGCTACGCTAAACCGAATTAGAACTAACCATGGCAGATGTCCGAATTTCATCTTCAAGTGGAATAGACTCCGTCCCCACTTTGCGACTGCGGGGCCGAATGCCAAACTGCTCGCCACATTATTTAGGACTGCCCTTTGAGAGCATTTTGGGGCCCATCTGAAGACTTCATGGTCCTCACACCAGAGTCAATTGAGTATATAAGACAATTAGACTTCGACTGCTGATACGTAGTCCTACATTATTTATACATTTTATTTTAATATTCTTACACTCACATGTATACAACGTGTTATAAAGTCGACCTTTTAACTCCCATATATAATTTATTTCAATTGATTATCATTTGTATTTATTAATTTTTATTTAGCGTATGGCAATAGTATACATGAACTGGTCTTATAATATAAAAGTACGAAATTACATTTAAACACTAACAATACACAAGAACAAGAATAGTACAGAGTAAAAACAGAAACAGAGCATTTGTAAATAACAAGTCCACACATAGTAATCACAAAACTAACATATAGGTTATTTATCCATTCAATCGCTGCAGGAGGGAGAGTATATATATCCGTTATTGTTCCTTGGTAGGCCGTAAGTTTACAGTCTTGGTATATATGTTTGACTGTTTGATATGCTGTCCCGCATTCACAATTGTGCGTGGGTTGTTTATTCCATATCTGCTCAGACGCCGTGTCCTGTTCTAATTCTATTTGCCGTTTTCCATATATTGCGAGGTAAATCGAAACCCGCAGATTATTCCTCATGGATGCTCACTTAGTCGAGTACCTCTGGAGGGGCATCCTCCCTCCAACCTGTATCCCATTCCCGGAGACCCCTGAAATCACTTTCATGCAACATTTTCGCAGTCCTGATTGGTGGATGACTGGATTTCAGTCTGGTGAGGCAAGTAGTTGGTATTCTCGTAAGAGAGCTTCTTTCCGTTGGATATTTGGCGGCATAATATGCCTGAGAGTTGGGAGCCAGTAAGTTGGTATAGATTTTATGCATTCCGTTATGATACACATGCTCCTGCGGAGCTGAACATCAACTTTTGAGACATGGTGGCCGTTCATCCATACTGGAGCACCATACTTAGCCGCGCTGAAGAGGAGACCCATTGCCGAACATCATAAGGTATCGGCAGTTGCTCCCCATGAGGTTCCACAGATTTTTTCCAGAATGTTATTCCTCGCTTGAATTTTTGCAGCCGTGTTCTCTATATGTTTCCTAAAAGAGAGCGTTCTGTCCAGTGTAATACCCAGGTATTTTGGGTTCGGATTGTACCTAAGGCGTTCACCATTCCAGAATATTTCAGGTTCTTGATTACCCTGTTTATTATTTAGGTGAAAAAAGGAACACTCTGTTTTGCTAGAACTTGGAACTAGTCTCCATTTTTTATAATAAACATCCAAAGTTTCGAGATCTTTTTCTAACATTCTCTTTGCTGCATCAAAAGATTTAACTTTCACCGCTATAGCCAGATCATCGGCGTACGCAAATTTATGTGCAGTCGTTGCAGGAAGATAGCGGTGTATAAATTAAAAAGGACAGGAGCAATTACGGATCCCTGAGGAAGGCCATTATTTAGAATTCTCTGTTTGCTGGCTTTGCCATTCATGATCACTTGGAATTTTCGATCAGAAAGCATGTTATTCAAGAGCCTTCCAAGTTTTTTACAGGGAATCACATGCACAATCATTTGTGTTATATTTTATCGATATTTTATAAATTATTCAATAGCCTATGGCCTAAGGTAACGGATAAATTCTTTACCTACATAATTACGAACGTACATGAAAAAACCTGAAACAGGTCAATTTCTATGTATGAAATCACACTTTTGGAATAAAATTATTTACCTGCCCCTTCAACCCTAAGGCTCTGTCCCACGTAAACGGGATTTACGCGGTGCCGGCGATGCGATACTTCAATGTAGCAATTATCAACTGAACTAAAGGCTAAAATAAACCAAATGAACGATGCAATGACACAAAATTGCTACAATACCATGAATTAATTTGCCAGTAGAACAAAATTAATTGTTTTTATGTGTTTGATAGTTTGCAGCTGTCACTTTGACGCAACGCACCACTTGCAACGCGGAAATCGCGTTTACGTGGGACACGGCGTAAGAGGAACAACAACTCATAAAAACTGTTTAAATGAAATGGGGTAGAGTGTGATGCTGGGTTTAAAAGGTTTGTCAATTCTCTATTCAGCAATATAGGACTTTTTCATTTTTGAAAGTTGGTAACAAAAAAATCAATTGTCAACAGTTTATAAATTGTAAAAATATTAATGAAACCATAGAAAGAAATAAGCTTTGAAGAAATTAACAATATTTACAATAACTATGCTCAAACTGGGCACTGTTTACTCCTTGACAAAAAACTAGACAGTGTTGAAATTCTTCCATAAAGTTTTGCAACATCTCTGCGCTGATTTGATTAATTTCTTGCCCTGTTCGGTGTTTTAAATCTTCAATATTAGTTGGATTCCTGTTGTAAATTTTTGATTTTAAATAGATCCACACAAAATTATCCAGTGGAGTCAGATCTTAATTTTGCTCCGTCCACCGATCTATCGATGTGGAAAAACTTGATAGAGACAAGCTCATACAGCTGCTACATATGCTACATGCCATATCGTGGCAACTATAGGAGTAGTTATTACCCCTAGGGGTTTGAAAAGGCAGGTGAATAATTTTTGTCAACAAGTGAGTTTCAAATATAAAAATGTACCATTTCCAGGATTTATCATTTACATTCATGATAATGTAGAAAATGAATTTACGACCTCAATGTATGTGTTTGAACAACATTTCATGGTGAATTGACTCTTAACATGTTCGTTTCTCATTTCTTTCCATGCGATTGTGTTCTTAGCTTTTTGAGCTTATTGGTTAGACCTTTGTGTTAATTGAAATTTTTCTGTAATTTTCATTTTCAAAATTTAGATTTCACAACTTATGTAATTACTGGTAAAATACTGAGTAAACCTTTCGAGTTTAATACTTTTGTTTATTTCTGGTATATCTACTAAATCACCCAGGTATAATATTGTTCTAGTATTTCAGGCATGTATTATTTAATATTATTGTGCATTCTACCAGTTCCTTGTATTCTTATACTCTCGATGTTTAGGGCTATTTCATTGTTTACTTCGTTATGTTGAATTATTTGTTGTTGCATATCTTTTGAATTTTTGGCAATTCAGACAATGCCATCAGCAAATCTGAGATGATAAGATATATTTTTTTCTTTGTAATTCCAGTCTACCTCTGGCAATATACCTTTTTAAGTCACTTTGAATTGTAGCAAAGTGAAGCTGCCTTTATGTATGTTGATTTTGGCTTTCTGCATATATTGAGCAGCTTTTCTTCACCTCGTTCACTCGGTGCGGTGATTACCACCTTCGAATATATGGCGTCGAACGTCTGTAAATATTTAGTTGCAAATTGAGAGTTAATTTATTTAGTATGGCAATGAATATACAAAATGGATTGGCTGAAATTTGGGTTTATCTACATCTTATTCACTCAGTGCACTAAATACTGACTTTGTTCTCCAAAAAATATATGAGCATTTCCAGCAGTGACAATGAATTGTAGAAATGTATTATTATGTATAAAATTGTGTAGTCCAGTTAAAACATACCTAGCCTAGGTACAGAAAAACGAATGAAAATATATATGAAGAAATCGATGCTCGCAAACCCAAATTTTATAAACGAAAGGTTGGTAACTCACACCCAATCATTGTTATATTATTATAAGACTAAATCTTCCATTTTAGGCACAGAAAGTGGGGGATACAGTTCGGTATTTAGTAAGTCATAAAATTAAAATCCAAAATATAAATAAAATCTCAAAAAAAAATTTTTAAAAAAATATAACCGACTTCTACCTATAACTAAAAAGTTAAAGATAATTATAACAAAATACAACTCTAGCAAATAAATAACACATTCAATGTTGTTAGGTAAGTACAAAATGTAAAAATTAAAAGGTGCTCATTCTGTACAAATTAATTACCTACCAATCTAGTATATTTTGAAGCCGGTGCCAAGCAAATCTAAAATCCTTCATTGCGTACTTATCTACTAATTCATCAAACTTGATTGTTGCTTGGCACCGACTTCAAAAATATACTAGATTGGTAGGTAATAAATTTGTACAGAATGAGCACCTTTTAATGTTTACATTTTTTACTTCCTGGGTAGGTATCTAACAACATTGAATGTGTTATTTATTTGCTAGAGTTGTATTTTGTTATAATTATTTTTAGCTTTTTAGTTATAGGTAGAAGTCGGTTATATATTTTTTAAAAATGTTTTATTTTCAACTTTTTATTATTTTTGAACTCAGGTAGTTTTCATTCTTTATTCCTTATTTTGTATGTATAACCTTAATAGACATAACCAGGTAACATCGAAAGCCTCAACATTACACTTTCTCATTTAAATTGATAGGTAAATCTTTACGAACAAAATGTACTAGTACACGTTGACTTAATAAGCCCAAAATATATTTATGCCTTATGGACTACGCCATGTAACCTTTTTTCAAATTTTTTTGACAACCCTGTATAACTATAGATAATTCCACTCCAACCTATGTACCAACCATCCTGTGCATACGACTGCCCACGGACAAGCATAAATTTGTTAGCTCCCTTCGGTAAACTATAGGACGGAGTAGAATCCATCCCATATTTACGGAGTCAAATCTGTCCGATATTTCAACCATAGTAATAACTGCTTGTGGGCTAGCCCATAAATTAGTTCATTTTTTACATTTTACATTATCGTCGTGTGTAACATTAACTCCTCTCCAGAACTTCTTATGGGCTATAAAAGAAATATTTTTTTAATCACACTGTATAAATATAATTCAACTGCAGCATATATTTCAACCATCCTGTATATGATTTGCTTATGGCCACATCATATAACAGTTTTTTAATCACCGTATATAATTTTAATTTCACATTTTTTCAACATTTTTATACCACCAAACGTCCAGTCCACCCTATATTCCAACCATCCTGTATATACGGCTGCCTACGAACCACAATCATTCTAGTCCGTCCTTCTGTCACTTTACTTTGTGATTTTGTTTGCTATAACTAAACACCCTGTCAATAAACGTACCAAATAGCAGTTTAAAGTTTGACATGTGTTTTCTATTAGGCCGGGAAAATGTGTAAACCAAAAGCACCGTCTTCGCAAAATGGAAAAATTTGTATTTAAATAGTTTTATTTCTATTGTGGTGTTATTCCCCAAAGAAACATACAAGTTATCAGGTATTTGCCTGTTATACAAACAAAACGAGCTTGGTACTCATTGATTTAAGGAGCCGAAAATACTATGCTTTACTACCTATATGCTTGAGATGTACATAGAAAATTTTCAAATTCGCAATTAAAACTTGCAGTGCCTAAAATTACCGCACTATTAGGTTAGTATTAAAACATTTATGAGGAAAAGTCCGTTATGTCATTTCGATGAAATTTTTGATAAGAATTTTGGAATTTTCGGCGATTTTCTGCAAAACTGCAAGTTGCACGTCGCAGAAAAGTAAATGAGATCACCTAAGGATCTTCCTTAATAGATTAAACGGTAAAAAAACTACATACATCCATAAGGAGTTATCGAAAAATCGACTAAAATATTAGGGATATTGGTCGATTTCCATGCACGCATGTGTTCATAGAATTCTTTTCCAAAATTTGAAGTTTCACTAATCCGGATATATACTCTATTAAGCAAGACGATATTCATTCAAAACGGTGCACCACAGGAGAAAAAATCAGGTAACATACATACAAAAAAAGAGAAAAAAAAATACGCGACGAATTGATAACCTCCTCCTTTTTGGAAGTCGGTTAAAAAACCTAAATTATCATTCAATAAGAAAACAAATTTACGACGACACAGTTTTTGATAGACGTGAACAATCAGTACTAGAGAAAGGTTTCAAATACAATATTAACATTAATTCCTTCATAAAATTTTGGCAAGAAATACATTTCTACGAAAAGACAATTTTTACAGTAATTGTGGTTTCAACAGACATGTTGTCAACTTCATGTAATTAATCTAAACTGTTTTGTTTTTTTCATGAATTACTCCAGATTATTATTCAGCAGCAATTTGAAGTCAGAGCCACGTTAAACATAATTTATTTTAATTATATTAAAACAAAACCTTGGTTTTATTTTCCTTAATTTGTTCAATATGACGATTGTTTCGCACATATCACTCCCTTCGTCAGAATAAAATTGTAAACATTTAAATAATAGATTAGTGAAAATTAACCCAGTGTTTTTGTTTTAATATAAAGTACTGCCTGGCCCAATATTTTTTAACATGTTTAAAAAAATATATTGTAACAATTACATGTAATTGCAATTATGTATATAGATTGTCCTTTCAATTAGGCGGAACAAAACTACAAATTAGTAACTTTAAGTACCACTTTATCAGTTTTACTCAAAAAAAACTCAATGTAGTATTAAAATGAAGTCGTCTGCATTGTTTGTTCTCTTTACCAACAGATATAAGACGAACATGGAAACATATGGGCGCATGATGTAAATTTATTGTAATGTATGCTAGCATAATTAATTTCTCTTGAATCGCTTTTGTTCGGAGGTAACATGCAAGAGCTAATCCATATATCATGGATCGTGATGAATTCCTAACAATGTTTAGTAATTTAACTTCACTAAAGGCGACTCGTGCCGACAGATGATTCATATCAATAGCTTTTGTAACGTAGAAGTAAAAATTCGACAAACAACACATAATCTCCATATGGATGTTTCTTCATCGAATTTTGCTATAACACGCATTCATTGATCAATTTATCAATGTGTTTTGAATTAAACGATCGCCGTTTGGTATACATTTGCTTTCGGTATGTAACGTCTTACAAATATGGCAATGGAATGTGTGATCAACGCCCTTTCAAATACATATCGTGTAAATTTCTGCAACAATTTTAAAGCGATTAAATAATTTGTCTGGGATTATTATATTTAAACTCCAGCAGTTTAGCATTTACTTTGTATTAAACTTTTTAGGTAATGTACCAGGCAAATACTCTTTATAGGGAAATTATTTATGTAGTAATTATAAATAGTGATTCATTAAGTATATCCGTTCTCTAAACTGTAGATTGTAGACTTCAAATTATGCCTTATTCAAATATTGCAGGTTTTCGAGATGCAGCTTGAAATTCTGTTTTGAGTTTCGCAATATTTTTTTTACATTTTAAGAGTTTCCAGTTGTCTTCTAAACGTTGTTTGTGGCATATTCTTGATTGCTTTTAAGTTTTTTTGGACAATAACACCACAATAGAAATAAAACGACGTATATTGCAGGAATACCAAATGATAAATCAAATTTTCATTTTGCAATCTACATCAATAAATATAAAGCCATTGACAACGAAGTCAGAATAGAGTTTGAAACGTTTGGTATTCCTGCAATATACGTCGTTTTATTTCTATTGTGGTGTTATTGCCCAAAAAAACATAAAAGTAATTAAGAGTTTCCAATGTTATGTTTTTTGCAGGCGGATTACCTATTTGAACGCTAATTTAGCATTGCTTAAAGAGAGCAGTAGTTACACCTTGTTACTTCAGTAAATCAATGAATATCTCTATTGAACTATTATTGTAAGTAATTTTGAAATTATTGTTGAGGAGGTCACCTCTGCTCAATAGGGTTTTCTTTCCTCTTTTTTTTTTCTGTATCAGATAAGTATTTGAAATGTGTATTGGAAAGTCAATTTCTAATATTGACTGATTACTGATTGTGTCTTACAGAAAGTCTACCTCATAGATGTTCTGAAAAATTTATTTATTTATCTGTTTTGGAGGCGTTTTAATTCCACGTCTAGAATCGTTTTCAATTACTATATGTGTTATATACGCCTATGTTCTTGGATTTCTCGAGACAGTGACAGTATGCCTGACTTTTCGATCACTTAATACTGACGGTTATCTCCAAAGATTTGAGTATTATTAATCAACATGCAGCTACCTTCCAAAGTTTTCGCTATTTTAGATTTTTTTTTTCATAACGATCTGGGTGTTGTCCCATTCTGCTCCATGGCAACCTACGCTACTTAATACATGGTTGACTGAGTTTGATTTGTTTTCATATATCTGTTGTATTGATGTTCTTTTTTCCTAACTCCTAGAAGTCTCACCCGTATATATCTACTGTTTATTAATGAATTAAAAAAATATATACAAAAAATTAATTTTACATAGAATAGTAACTCGTGTTTGAATCGTGTAAGTCTATCGGTTTTTTTATTCCTCTAAGTTCCCTTGAACTTCCATCATCTTGAAATACTTGACTTCACAACGTTTCACTAGGTTTGGATCTGCTATCCTCTGCAGGTGGATGATAGGGAATTCAGGTTATCCCTCGCATTTATACGTTTAACCGGTCATGCATCGCCGATCATGGTCATTGGGTCTTAGTCGATCCAATCAGCGTCTTTGTACCAGACGGTTGGTTTTCGGTGAAGCGTAGCGGCAGTGGCCGAAGAAAAGCTCTTCAAATATTTTTAATTTGGACGCCAAGCTGGCTAATTATATTTTAGTTCGAAATTATATATGCCATCGAAGGGAAAATACTAATCCAACTTCCAAAATAGAACGGAAAACTTACAACACTCTCAGAGTTCATGCTGAATACATTCCACCCGAGACAAGAAGAAAATTGACCCACATCACAGCAAACCAACTACCCAAGATATATAGGGCTGGAGTACCTCTGAGACCGATTCTAAGTTCAAACAACCCACCAACTATCGAAATTCCTTCTATCAATAATCCAACCTTTGGAGTGCAAAACATCATAGCACGTCAAAGATTCAAAGCATTTTGTTTAAATTATCGGATCCATGGAACTTAGGCCAGAACATCGCGTAGAAAGTTTCGACGTTGAAAACCTCTTCACGAACGTATGGTTTATCTACTGATACTCTCTTCGAGATGTCATTGTTTTGTACGCGTACCCGAAGAGGGTGTTCATAATTTCTTGTTTGCTAAATATTGCCACAACAGTAAAATAAATCGTATTAAGAAAATCTCGTTCATATCTGGTTATTTTGCAAAAATTGGTAAGGCTAATCTAAACAAATCGTTCATTGTACTACATAGATGCAAATTTTTTTAATACGTACACCCAATATTGACACTGTCCTTTTCAATAATTCTCTCCGTATTAGGCGGGATGCCACTGATTTATAGAAGGCATATAACTTATAAATTTCAGATTGAATCATTGTACTCAACTTCTGATCTGAAAGATCTTCTTATATAGTAGATGTATATTTATGTTATAAGAAGATTTTAGTTCATTGATATCAAATAATTACTTACTACAAAGTACTTGCAGCAACGTCAATCTATATCTAAATAACAGATTTTTTTATCAAAATACACTATATACAGTAATGATAACTGTTCTAACATTTGTTATCCTAGCTAGAATTGAGTAGAACAAAGAGCAGTAAGATGCAAATGAGATATTATTTATATAGAACGAATTGAATGAAGCAATCTTCTATACTAACAGGGTAAGGTTTTTTTAGACATGGTCAATCAAATTATTGGCATTTCTGACACATCAGAACGAGCGTTATCAGTTTTGAAATATTAAAATAATTGAAGTTTACTCCGCAATAATAACTCATAACTGTACAACGAAATCAAAACGACACTAGTCACAATAACAATAGCCATTTACAATACATAATCTGTAACTTTAGTGTCAAAGTGGGGGAAAGGGCAACATCATGAAGCATCAGTGTGTCAATTTTGGTTTGGTCAACGCAATAACTAAGCACAAATACGTCCAAGTGGGTCAGTTAAGGATGAAATTGACTTTATGCTGGCGAACAAGATAAGTAACATCATAGACGTAAATACGAGGGTGAATTAAATATGAACCGGACTTTTCTGTTTCTCGCCCTGTAGGTCATTCGAGTGGCGTGACGCTTCGATATATGTTAGGTAGGGATGTTAAGAAGAGGGGAGTTCGTCGGTTTGGCGAGGCGTAGTCGATGCGCTGTTAGTAGCATCATGTCAGAGCAAGAGGTGCATACGTCTGTTGCACAACGTGTTGTTATCAATTTTTTGGCGCGGGAGGGCGTTAGACCGTCTGAAATTTTGCGTCGACTATCTGCATAGTTCGGCAATGAAACACTTTCAAGGACCCAAGTGTACGACTGCAACAAAAAGTTTTCAGATGGCCGAGAGACAGTGGAAAATGAGCCTCATGCACGCCGTCCCACGACAAGCATCAATGAGGCGAATATCTACGCAATTCGTGAGCTGATTGAAGGCGTACTGCTGATCGATTTTCTGCACGAACGCCGTACAATTAATGCTGAGTATTACTGCGAACTACTCCAACAAGTGAAACTTGCCTATCGGCAAAAGAGGCTGGATATGTATATCTGAAGTGTGATTCTGTTGCATGACAACGCTCGGCCACATACAGCTGCATTGACTCAAGGAAAATTGAACAAAATGCATTGGGAAACCCTTGAACACCCGCCTTACAGTCCTGATTTGTCGCCATATGACTACCACATGTTTGGGCCACTTAAAGAAGAACTGGGAGGCCACCTCTCTGAGGACAACGAAGGTGTAGAAACGTTTGTGCGCAATTGGTTCTCGACACGACCAGTTTCATTTTTTGAGAAAGGTATTAAAAAACTTCCGATTCGGTGGGAAAAATGTATACATAAGAGAGGAGACTATGTAGAAAAATAATATGTATTAAAATTTGTATTAAGTCCGGTTCATATTTGATTCACCCTGGTACATTAAATACATTCAGGACAGGAAGCGATCGCAGGCTAGTCAAAGCAAGACTTGTCAGATAACCTGAAGAACGCTTACCAAAATAAAGATCTCAAAGAAATTGCTGACCGATAACAAGCTATTGGAGAAGGTACAAGAAGAAGTTAATGTGTAACTAATGAACATAATAATGAAAAAGGGAGACAAGGAGACCAAAGCCAAAAGTCTGGAAACAAAGGCGATAACTACAGGAAAAGATCCACAGCTATTCAGCGTGTGCAAAATACCAAATTGTGCAAAACTCTTAGAAGAAGAAGAAGATTCCGGAGGATATACAGCATTTCAACGAAAATTGGTAGAAACTGGGTTGCAAAATAAAAAGAACCCATTAACACACTTATATAAAGTTCTCGAAACTAATACAGAAGAAAGAAGAGAAGTCAGCGGTCAAAAATATGGAAACTAAAACCTTTCGCTGTTATATTTGGTGTATATGTAATTTTGAACATCTTACAATATTTAAATTTTTGTCCTCTCGAGGCAATTAAAAAATTAAAATAGTTACTCTGGTGATATGGGTAATTGGTTTTGATTATATGACAATATATCTCTCGTTAATTAATATATGTGTTACATATGTTAATTTGATTATATGAATTATAGTTTTGTTGCTATGACATAATGATTTATTTCAAAATTGCAATGTTCTCTTACATCATAAGCTTGACAAATTATTTCTACTAGCGATCGCCCATTGGTCGAAATTCGACCAAGTGCGTCAATTCCTAACAAAATGCAACTTGTTTTTTATATGCAATTAATAGGACTTTATTTGTGAGCACATTCTTAATGCTTAACTGAATGATATAAGGTATGGCAAAGAGGTAGTAAGTGGAAGTTAAAGACAAAAATTTGGTTAACATTAACTGACAATTCTATTTGAATAGAAATTGTAAAATAATCTGTTTCATTTTACTACTAATACTTATTCAATTTCCATTTGTATGTTTAATTAATGGTACATGGGTGACCGAGCTTTACTCATAAATTCAAAGGTTCATCAAAAATGTTGGTAGGTGCATACATATATACATATAATCGGATATTTGGTCTAATTTATCTCAAGATGAAGTGATTCAGTTTAATTTCAACTCTCTAACACTCATTATAATAAATCCACTTTATAATATATTTCCACCACCCTGTCTATGTAACTGCCTATGGACTACCCAATATATATATATATATATATATATATATATATATATATATATATAATACACTGTGTGTATGCAACTGTTTTTGGGCCACCCAATAAAACATTTGGTTTCTAACATTTCTGGAATCAACCTGCATAATTATAAGCTACAGCGCCTTATATCTCAATCTCAGTCAATTTATATATGCCTATGCAACTGCTTAAGGCAACTTCATTGAGTGCCTCAAATTAACATAAGAACAAATAACTTTTTACCCATCCAAAAATCGCCTAACCATCACTTTTTACTGTAAATCTTGAAAGGTTCAACTGTTAAAATGTAATGCTAGAAATACATCAAGTAGTGATAAAATTCTTATAAGATCCTACCCACAATTTGTATTGAATGAAACATAATTGTCATAATCTCCTTCTTTCTTGGTAATACGAATGATCCCGACTTGTACATGCCCAACCCCGAAATGGAATTTCGACAAAATCATAGTGCCGATTGCGAGAATTACATATAAATAAGATGCATGTAAATAAACAAACATTATAGGTATTATATTATTAGATAAATAAGAAAAAATATATTTGCAGCATATCACATCTCGTTAAAAAAACATTAAACAATTTCTGACTAACAGCTAATTTTTAGATAAGTTGTTAAAATTAATTTATAAGATTACCTTATATCAAATGAAACTGCAAATTGATTCGTCTTATTTTATTGCTAATACTGTAATACTTATTCAAGTTTTATTTACACATGGTATAAACGTAAATAATTGAAAAGATATATTTGCATGAACACATCTCCTGAGTATTTTAGTACCTTTTGATAACGGCTGCATATGCCGATTGTTATTAGATTTGTGAGATATTCATGACTGAAAGAATATACATACTTAATTCTTGTGGTTCGGAAACCAAATGTATCAGTTAACTTTAGAATCTCTAAATTGTGTACTTACATCAAACTTTTGATCGGGATTCTTCTGTAAATGCACAAACTTTGTACCTATAAACACATTCATTCTATTTGGTCTTCATTGTTATTGTAAAAAATTAACGTGATAAGAGAATAGAAAAGAAGGCTTTTACAGCATACATCTTTGTAATTTGTAAGTAAAAGTCGATTATTTTTGGATTGTTTTAGAATATTTTTTATACCTCGCGTTTGTCTACAATTGGATTTTTACTGTTGACTGTCAAATTTACATTAGATTAAGCTATTTGTTCATAGTGGGCGCCACTCACTTTATATATTCTGCACTGAAGGTCGTCAATAGCTACTAAACAAAACAAAAATGAAGAAAATCGGTTGAGAGACAGAAGAGAAAATGATACCTAATCGTTTTGTCTTAGCCTATTTATGTATAGATTACTTTAAGAGCAATTTACAAAGAGACCAATGCTAAATAATGCAAATAGATGGTGCTGATTCCTGTACAGTTTCAGTTTCTGGACTGACGTAAGTTTGACCATATTTTACTGAATAAATATAATTATCCCCTCCTTCAGTTTTGTTTCCTGTTCTGCCGATCTACTACACATGCCTTTGGCTTTAATGGATTAATTTTTAGCCCAAATATAAGTTTCACTTGGTCCAGCCGTCCAGCAAATTTCATGTAATAGAGTCGACCTTCATTTATTAGAATGGCCTTATTATCAAATGGACGCATTCGTAAAGAATTTTGGCGGGAAGGTATCCTTTTTCTTATATAATATTTTGTAATGATTTGTTTTTTTTTGTGTGTAGACTTGTAGGGGATGTTTACGCACTTATTGGGAATATACGCCACAGTACTTGAAAAGGCTGTATATTTCCAAATACTAGTGGTCGCCCAGTGGTCGACCCTTTTTCATGAAATTGTAAAAAGTATATTTTTATAAGAAACAAAGTTCTGGAGAAATCGGAGAAGTAGATGTAATGACCAAAATTGTTCAAATTGACAAATCTATTGAAATAAAAATGTAATCAAATATCGATATTCAAAATACTTTTGACGAATGAATGACCCCCAAATTTTTGGCTGGAACCGCTCCTGGGAAAATATTCGATATAATAATTGGAAGATTGTTCTTTGCAACCTAAAAGTTTTCGTCATTTGCGGTTTCAATCAAGTTCAGGAATATTAAAGATAAGAGAGGACCAACAACCCTAGGAGAACTTAAATATTTAATACATTCTCTATTGTTCGCTGTCTGACATTTTTTTACACAACACATTCGGGAAGATTGTGATAATAATATATTAATCAAATAATTATATTCACATTAAAAACAGAATATTTAATATCATAGTTACAGCAACCGGTCCGAAAAATCAATACTGATCTACTACATTGACTATTTTACCACTAAACAATAACAACGCTTGCATGCCACTTGCAGAAGTATATGCTCTAAGAATATATCTAGCAATCGCTCCCTCCATATATAATTACTCAATGTTTGGTGTTTAGACCGTCTGGCGGCGGCGGCACTGTCAGTTGTTTGGCGTTGACAGTATGGACGTAAATAATGAATTTTTATTATATTTTATTTATTGAATGAACCAATATTATAAATTAATATTAGCATTCTGCACTGAAGGTCGTCAGTAGCTACTAAACAAAACTGAAATGAAGAAAATTAATTGAGAGACAGAGGAGAAAATTGTACCTAATCGTTTTGTCTTTGCCTATTTATATATTTATAGATTTCGGGGTCTCGGTCAGAGCCCATTGTCGCTAAAAATTTAAAATTAAAATGACAATATTATGTGACGTATGACTTAACTAAGAGAATTTAATTTGAGGATATACAGGGTAGCACTGAAAATTCTAAAAAGATCAGATCATAATAAATTTCCGTTCAGATTGGAAGAATTTTAGAGAATTTTTGGGACGTTCCTAGGTGCGACTTTGTTACATTTTTCAAATATACGATTAAAGAATGCCGTTCATTCTGTGATTCCATTAAAATCATAAGGGATATTGGGTTGTTCACAAGGGCATGCCCATTAGTAATTTCTTATATATTTATTGCTAACTAGGAGCGACGGAATTCTATGAAGTAACGAGCAATTGTTTTTTGATTTAATAACACAATTAAAGCCTCTTCTAGTTTTCGTTTGGTGTTGTGTTCTTTTCTGTGTTTTATAGTTGAATTTTGAAATTGTATTTTATGATTAAGTTCCCAGGTATGTCGTTTTTTAAATGTAATTTTTGTGCTAATATTTTGTATTTAGAGCTGTGTTTTTCTGGTTTTGTTTTTGACTAATTAATTTAACTGCATAATTGTGAGAAGCTTCAAGTCACAGTACTGTACATTAGATTCAGTTCAACAAAATTAAAAAACAACCCAAATCTACAGAACAAAGAGATGTATCATATTTTACAAAACTCATAGTTTATTCAAATAGAAAAATTTGCAATGTATCAGTCTAAAAGGTTTAAATCTAATATATTTTAATTGGTAACAGATACTATAGATATAATTGATACAGAAAAGGAGTTTAAATAAAACATGACGTAATCTGGAGAGTCAATTTTGACATAGTCTTTGAACGACATTTTAGCGTCAAAAGGTTTTTTCCCAGGGCCCAAATGTTTCTGCTTTATCGAAGTATTCCATTCGATTTTACATATCCCGAGATAATACTGATAATGTTTAAAATACAATGATACAAACCTTGTTTACTTATCCCGACTTAACCATCTAAATCTTTCTGCCCCACTTTTGGGTTTTCTGAACCGCCCAACATTATCTACACTTTCGTTTTTTAAATTTTATAATTGCCAAGTTGGACTGATAGCGGGGGACTCTGGTTTCCTATTAGGAAGAACGAATAACGACAAAAAAATTGGCAAGAAGTTTGCGAATGGTATGATTCATGTAAGTAAAATTTGTGAAAATGTTAATCATTGGTTGTATGATAGAATTAATTTAGTAAAATGTAATATGAATTTTTTGTATGTTGGCCACACTGTTCTATTGCAAATTTCGCCTCATGTCAGTCATCAATAACATAGTTTTCAGTCCCATACGAGGTAAAAGTGAGAGAATGGTGGATCGTAATCTGTGACTTAAGTATTATTGTATTAACCCGAAAGCTTACAGGGCCGTACATAGTTATCCGGTTTCTCAAACTGTTAATGTAGTAATATGCGTTAAGGGCAAATAATGTCTTTATTAATACTCTCAAAATATATCTTCCTCAATTGTAATCTAACTGGAGTAGTATAACTTACATCAAATTTCATTGAAGGGTCATTAATTCTATCAGCTCTAGTAATCAACAATACATTTCAGTAATAAATTGATTAAGTTTAATAACTGAAGGCACTCATTCGCAATTCAGTTAAAGCATTCTTTAAATATATTGCTTAATTGCACTTGTCTGCCTTATTTTTTGACCTATCTGTCCATTTATCTCACGTTATGGTCAACATCCATAATTTTCTCGAGTTTTTTCTTTCAAATAATTTTACCCCACAACCAAATTCGTTCAATTTCACCAATGTCGTGTATCAAGATTCTGGTTCTTAACGTATGCAGCCTCGGGCGATTTGTTTATGTCTCAAGTAAAGTTAATTCTTGATTGCTTGTAATTTTTCTTGAGGAATTATTTGTAAATTTGGTAGGAATCGGACTTTCACGTAATGAGAAAGCCGAGATGGAGTTGTCACGGGAGAATGTAAGAAAAATGGGCTCCATTATTGCATTATCAGAGGTAAACTTCGGTTAAGAATTCATTGATTATGGGAGGATACGGTGCATTTTGGCCTTGTATTTTTTAACTAAACGACCATTTGTTTAATAATATTAATGAATTTGTTGATTTCAGGTCACAATTAAGAATAGTATGTACAGTGTGTCCGGTTATGAACTAGCGATAATCTAAATACATGTAAAGCAACTATTTTAATACACAATTACACTATATACTAGGGCTCATTACCCCACCCCGCCATATGGCAGCCATTTTGTTTTTTTTGATGACCTATTCTCTACGTGTGAACAAAAACGTTCATATCTCTTAAAGTTTTGGTCTTACTGAGATAAAAATGGGCTTATTCGACGGACAATAATACAGTCTATCAACAACATTTCAAAACAATATGTTTTCTTAACTTTTGAAAAAAAGATAAAATGCAAAAAAAGGGTAAAAAAAATTATGCAAATAAACTATTGCAAATCAATGCAAAAGTAGTCCCCATAAAATTTAATTTTTTTTTCACTATATCGAAAGTTTTTGAGTTAAGCTACAATACAACATTAAATTCACAACTGTAAGTTTATTACTTTAGGAGTTATTGTTGTTTGAACATAGCGTATGCGCAAGCACAAAATACCTTTGTCCGGACTTTAAACAGGTAGGTAAACATTAAAACCACATTAAAGTCTTATTACTTGCTGAAACCAGAAAAACGAAGTGTATGTTAGCAATATGTTGCGTTAAATATTGACGATTTGCCATATTCATATCACAAGATAACCACTAATACAGAACGTAAACAGCACGGACGGTAAGTAAGAGTAGGGATCACAAGGTAGGGCAAGGTACAACTAACGTAACTAGTCTTTATCCTGTAAGTTCTTTGCAGGTAGAGTCAATATGTTCCATTTCCCTTAGTCCTGCTAGTCGCGAATAGCATTGCTAGCCTTTTCTCGGACAGCACGCAGCTAATGTCAGATGTCACTTAATAAAGGTCTTTTGTGCTTGCCCATACGCTATGTTCAAACAACAATAACTCCTAAAGTAATAAACATACAGTTAGGAAATTAATGTTGTATTGTAGCTTAACTCAAAAACTTTCGATTTAGTCAAAAAAAGAGAGGTAATCGGGACTACTTTTGCATTGATTTGCAATAATTTGTTGATTTGCATAATGTTTTGACCCTTTTTTTGCATTTCATCTTTTTTTCAAAAGTTAAGAAAACGTTAACACTTTGTTTTGAAATTTTGTTGCTAGACAGTTTTTTTTTCCGTCGAATAAGCCTATTTTTATCTCAGTAAGACCAAAACTTTAAGAGATATAAAGGTTTTTCTTCACACGTAGAGAATGGGTCATCAAAAAAACAAAATGGCTGTCATATGACGGGGTGGGGTATTGAGCCCTAGTATATAGTGTATTTGTGTATTAAAATAGTTGCTTTATATATATTTAGATTATCGCTAGTCCATAACCGGACACACTGTATAAAGATTAAACGTGCTTTGTGACTCTCGGTGCTCCTGGAAGGATGTATCTCCTATTTTATTTTCGATAATGTTTCTAAACAACATTTAGACTTGTCTTGCCACAGCTTTTTAAATGACATAAAATATATTTTTTATGTAAATGCTTTTGTTTTAAACAGAATTAAACAAAAATAATCCATTTATCTGTTTGTTTTTATCGACAGATTGTTTTTGAATTCTCTATGATAAACTTTGCAAAATATATTTGAGTTCGTTTTGGAAAAAGGAACAAAACAAATTTCACCAAACGAAATTTACCACATAGCAAGTTTCAAGATAAAAAAAGTGACGTCAATTTAATCGTATGTATATCTTGATCAAACGATAGTGATTAATACGATGCCTTTTCGAAAATATGTCTTAAAATTATTTATTTAATTAAATTGCAATATTTCAGAACTTCTTAAGCCGTATTAATCTCAACATTATACACTATCGCTTGTCGATGGAGATTAATATTTCAGTGTTTGATGGAACATACTTGTAAGTTTTGAAAAATAGTCTATTGTTTACGGGTTCATCAGCCTTTTCTTGACAAATAATGATATAGAGGGTGTTCCTAAATTGGAGGTACAAACGAAAAGCGGAGATTCCTTGATTAGTTTTAGGAATAAAAAGTCCCACATAAACATGGGTCCGCAAACGTTTCGTTTTCAAGATACAGAGTGTTAAAGTTTCAATTTTTTTCACATTTTTTTCTCATAGTATCTGCACTTCACAAGATATTCAAATGAAATTTGGCATATATATTACAATTAAGAGTTTACACCTTGTGACATGCCAATTTCGATTGCAAATCTACAGGGTGATATTTTTTCGGGAACACTGTCCACTGTTGTCCTTCAGAACTTTTTCTTGGTGAGCCACTGGTACTTTCAAAAATTGTAAAGAAAAGCTTTGTTGTTATACCAAACTTTATGTTTTCTTGTAGTTTTGTCGTATCTACTAACGGTTTCGAGAAAAAAAATTTGAATGATTCTCTTGAAATCCTCAGAAAATTCCGAATTGTCATAGAAATCTAGTTACCTACCTAGTAGGCTGTGGTGAATGAATAAATTTATTGTTAGTTTTGACACATCAAATTAAACTCCTGTGTTTTGAAAATTAAAGATGGTGGCATTTTAATATCAAAACATGCCGAATTTTACGAATTCCGAAATGGCTGACATGCATTTCATGTATGGTCTTGCAAATGGTAATTCAAGAGAAGCTAAGCGTCTTTACATGGAACGCTATCCCAATAGAGTGATGCCTGGTCATCGGATGTTCTCTAATATTCACAGGCGTCTTTCAGAAACTGGATCTTTTTCTGCAAAAAATATTAATGCAGGTAGACCACGAAGTGTGAGAACACCACGACTCGAAGAGGCAGTGCTGAACGAAATAGAAGAACATCCAGGAACCAGTACAAGAAAAATTAGTGTTACCTTAAATACAAGTCATCAAATTGTTTGGCGGATCTTGCGGGATTCTTTGCTCTATCCTTATCACATTCAGAGGGTGCAGGCGCTCTTGCCTCGAGATTGTCATCCAAGAATTATTTTTTGTCAGTGATATCTCAACAGACTATTGAACAATCCTCATTTTGATTGCCAAATCCTATTCACTGATGAAGCCTGTTTCTGAAGGACTTCAATCATAAATTTTCATAATGAACACATATGGGCTGAGGACAATCCACATGAAATTGCAGAAGCTTATTTTCAAGAGGAATTTTCATTAAATGTGTGGGGTGGTAATATTGGCGATTATTTGATTGGTCCTTTCTTCTTGCCAGGGCGATATACTGGTCAATCATACAGACATTTTTTAGAGAACGATTTGCCCTTGTTATTGGATGATATACCTCTTATGATGCGACGTGAAATGTGGTTCATGCACGACGGTGCTCCTGCTCATTTTTCACTTTTGGCTAGGGAGTATTTGAACGAAAATTATGTAAACAGGTGGATTGGACGAGGTGGACATCAGCCATGGCCCGCCAGATCCCCAGATTTAAATAGTTTAGATTTCTTTCTATGGGGCCATCTGAAATCTCTACTGTACATAACGCCAGTGAATACCGTAGACGAACTGAGAAATCGTATAATAGGCGCGTTTGATACAATTAGGAATACTCCAGGAGTGCTTAAAAGAGTCCGATCGTCTATGAGAAGAAGAACAGAAGCTTGTATAAGGGTTGGGGGAGGACATTTTCAACAATTGCTGTAGTTTATTTCCTTTGTTTTTATTTAGTTTTTTTTATTATTGTTAATTTTGAGTTGTACGTTTCTTGTAGTAATATATTTTTTTTGATGATTATACCAGTTTATCTTTAAGAAGCATTGCTAGTTTAATAATTCATAATTTTTTTCTCGAAATCGGTAGTAGATACGACAAAACTACAAGAGAACATAAAGTTTGATATAACAACAAAGCTTTTCTTTACAATTTTTGAAAGTACCAGTGGCTCACCAAAAAAAAAAGTTCTGAAGGACAACAGTGGACAGTGTTCCCGAAAAAATATCACCCTGTAGATTTGCAATCGAAATTGGCATGTCACAAGGTGTAAACTCTTAATTGTAATATATATGCCAAATTTCATTTGAATATCTTGTGAAGTGCAGATACTATGAGAAAAAAACTTGAAAAAAATTGAAACTTTAACACTCTGTATCTTGCGGACCCATGTTTATGGGACATTTTCTTCCTAAAACTATTCAAGGAATCTCCCCTTTTCGTTAGTACCTCCAATTTAGGAACACACTGCATATAGCATTTATAAATACTCATTTTGAAGATTTCCTCATTCTCTATACTCACTGATAGCATTACGAAAGCTTTATCACTTTTTTAATATAATAAAAAAAAATTGTGGGTTTTATTTACTGGAATTACCTGTTAAAATTAGTTATAGTGATAGGCTAACAAACTTGCTGTTAAAACTTTTGTCACATAAAAGTCTCCTTTGAAAGGGTTATTAGTGGTAGTAGATATTAGTAGATCTATGAATCATGTTTTAAGGAGAATAAACCCTGCGTGTTTTGAAAGAATCATTCATGTATATATAAGGTTGCTTCATATTTTTATCGTTTTCACTTGTAAGAGTTCCTGTACATTTTCCGTAAGTACTTTAATGCTAAGCTTTGAGCGAAGAAACATTTAATACATAAGAAGCAACATATGTAGCGATATGAACCCATAATTTTTCGCGATTTTCAACACAAGCTTGAGCCGAGCAAACATAACAGAATGTGCAGAATGTGAAGCCCTCTAACTCCTTGAATGTAAAGATACTTTGACCGTTGTGTACACGGGGTGTGGTTGCAATCCTCGACCACCCACTCGAAGACCGGCGAGCTTTACTTATGGTTTATTAGTACAATAAGTTTACTGTCTACTAGATACCGCAATATTGCAGAACATCAGTAGGACGCCCGTGGCTTCTTTATCGCCGGACACTTAATACAAAACACCCAGTCGCTTGTATCCAATTCGAAGATTCATTAGGAAATAGATTTGCAATTTTTTCGAACATACTAGGCAGCGTGGTTGGTTATTGAGGCAGATACATCGGTATAAATTACTGATAAGTGCGCGGATAGAGTTTTTTCTTTGCTTTGCTATATTTTTCTTCCTTTGGTGATCTCATCACTTCAAGATCGGAGCAATAAACGACGAAGCGGGCACGCTTTGTTAACATGGATGGATGGAGTGTTTATCCTTTGTGGTTTCATGAGGAAATTCATTATCATTTATATTAAGTAAATAAATAAAGACACAGAAAATTAGTTAATTCATTTATTTGGTAATTACATTTTTTATTGCAATACATTTAAAAATGTTTTTACAAAAGAATAAACTAGTTATTTCACTTTATTTGTGCATTTATATTCTTTTTTCGGAATTGTTATTTTATATTTAATATGTTACATTTCAACTTAATTGATATATTTTTATCTAATTAAGTAGAATTACTTTCCCTTATTAACCGACTTCCAAAAAGGAGTAGGTTATCAATTCGTCGTGTATTTTTTTTTGTATGTATGTTACCTGAATTCTTCTCCTGTGGTGAACCGTTTTGTATGAATATGGTCTTGTTTTATAGAGTATATATCCGGATTGGTGAAACTTCAAATTTGGGAAAAGAATTCTATTGGTAAAGTGATAAAATTTATGAATGAACACATGCGTGCATGGAAATCGACCAATATCCCTAACATATTGGTCGATTTTTCGAAAACTCCTTATGGATGTGTATAGTTTTTTAACGTTTAATCTATTAAGGAAGATCCCTAGGTGATCTCATAAACTTTTCTGCGACGTGCAACTTGCAGTTTTGCAGAAAATCGCCGAAAATTCCAAAATTCTTATAAAAAATTTCATCGAAATGACATAACGGACATTTCCTCATAAATATTTTAATTCCAAAGTAATAGTGCGGGAATTTTAGGCACTGGAAGTTTTAATTACGAATTTGAAAATTTATGTACATCTCAAGCATATAGGTAGTAAAGCATAGTATTTTCGACTCCTTAAATCAATGAGTACCAAGCACGTTTTGTTTCTATACCAGGCAAATACCTATTTAAATGAAAATTTTTCCATTTTGCGAAGACGGTGGTTTTGGTTGTCACATTCTCCCGGCCTAATAGAAAATTCAGTGACAACACATGACAATCTAAACTGTGGGTAAATTTGTGGGTTTATACACAGGATGTTTAGTTATAGCAAACAAAATCACAAAGTAAAGTGAAGGAAGGAGTTGCATGTATATGATGATTGAAATATAAAATAGGCCGTTTAGCTGTATATACAGGATGTATGCCATATAGCGTGAAGTGGACGATTGGTGGTATAAAAATGGTGAAAAAAATGTGAAATTAAAGTTATATAGGGTGATTAAAAAACTGAAAAATGATATGGACGTAAACAAATCATATGCAGGATGGTTGAAATATATGCTGAAGTTAAATTATATTTATACAGTGTGATTAAAAAATTATTTATTTTTTAGCACATAAGAAGTTGCATAAAGTGTGGAGAGGAATTAATGTTACACATGGTGATAATATAAAATGTGAAAAATGAAATAATTTATGGGGTAGACCACAAGGAGTTATATATTGTTGAAATATAGGACGGATTTTACTCCTTATATATGGACTGGATTCTACTCCGTCCTATAGCTTACAGAAGGCAGCTATCAAATTTATGCTTGTCCATGGACAGTATGTACAGGATGGTTGGTACATAGGGTGGAATGGAATTATATATAGTTATACAGAGTTGTCAAAAAAAGTTGAAAAAAGGTTACATCGCGTGGTCCATAAGGCATAAATATATTTTGGGCTTATTAAGTCAACGCCTGCTAGTACATTTTATTCGTAAACATTTACCTGTCAATTTAAATGAAAATGTATCATTGTATAATGTTGAGGCTTTCGATGTTACCTGGTCCTGTCTATTAAGGTTATACATACCAAATAAAAAATAAAGAATGAAAACTACCTGAGTTCAAAAAAAACTAAAAAGCAGAAAATAAAACATTTAAAAAAAAATATAACCGACTTTAACCTATAACTAAAAAGCTAAAAATAATTATAAGAAAATACAACTCACACACATTCAATGTTGTTATGTACCTACCCAGGAAATAAAAAATGTAAATATTAAAAAGTGCTCATTCTGTACAAATTAATTACCTACCAATCTAGTATATTTTTGAAGTCGGTGCCAAGCAACAATCAAGTTTGATGAAGTAGTAGATAAGTTCGTAATAAAGGATTTTAGATTTGCTTGGCACCGACTTCAAAAATATACTAGATTGGTAGGTAATTAATTTGTACACAATGAACACCTTTTAATGTTTACATTTTTTACTTCCTGGGTAGGTACCTAACAACATTGATGTGTTATTTATTTGCTAGAGGCATTGCATTTCTTTTCAATTTCCTTTTGAAATTTTGATTTGCAAACACTTCAGGACGCCCGAGTAGCTAGCTACCTCATTCCATCGTGGCCTAGGTCCCCTCTCTTCTTGAGTGATAGGATACATGTTGTTCTTTTGTTCAATTTTCATTCACCTGCACACGAACCTGTAGGATGGGCACTGTTCGGGGGACTGGCAGTGGATTACTGCACTCTTATATACTGAATGGCTGACTGTTCTTGGTGGTGATATAATTGCGTTGGCCAACTCGGACCGCTGATATGTTTCGTAACGTCACTCTGCAGTCACATTGGAAATGCCCAGGACGCTTATTTTTTCTGACTGCAGGATGGATGGAGTTAGACATGTTTATGATCGTCTTTGCTTTTAAAGCACGTCGCAGAACTTCAGTACCCTTCCTTATACAACTAAGTCTCATATTTTGTTGAACCTCGATATATAGAATACCATCTATGAAACTTGGAGCCCATTGGTCTTCAACGTCTTCTGGTTGGTCTGGATACGTTAATTGGGTTAAACGGCTAATGTTTACCTCCAATTCTTGAAGGTTTTCAGGAGATTTTTGTGTTTTTTGACTTCTGGTATACTTGATTCAGTTATTAGCTGTCATATCTTTTTATCTAGGACTGCACTGATCATGTCAAAGTTATCTTGTTTATTCACAGGAAGTCACTGCTGAAGTTCTAAGGCTGAACCTGTTAGAGAATGTACTAGAAATATAACTTTTTTTGGCTATTCCAACGGTTATTTGGAACTACAAATTGTCTTTAGTACTTAGGCTAAGATGGACTAACGACATAAGGGCCTGGTTTTATAAGGGAACCTTGGGATATCTGTTATTTTCCTCGCTGTAAGTCCTGTTGATTCTCGTTAATCACCGTTTAGACTCGAGTTTGGTTCGTGCAGTTCACTCATGTCCAGACCATATTGAACTTTTTCGAAATTTCTTTACACAAATTTCCCAAATAACCCTTCAATTAAACAGTTAAATAGTTTTCTAATTCAATTTTACGTTTCTCATCAAAAGATTGTATTAACCTTTGTGGGATTTCCTTCTTCTTTTTGTCACGATTTCCCAAGAACTGATTTATTTTTCTCTTCTTGCCTATCGGTAACTTGGTTGAATTTTCTGTTGCTAGTCTTCTCCATTTCTGCTATACTTCTAGATGTTGCCCAAAAATAAATCTCCATTTATTTTAGGGCGACAACTTTACTTTATCTCACCACTTGTTACTTATTTTCCTAGGATTACATTTTTACACTCAACTTATTTACATCAACAACGATGACTAATACCGAACAGATGATCGCTGCGATGCTATCGATTCAACTCAACTCCAACCTGGCTGTCTTCTCATCTCATTCTTATACCCTCATAACCATCTAGATGTCTCGCTGTCTTTTCTGGTATTCTAATCGCTTATAATTTCTAATTCCGGAATGGATTCGAACATCGTATTTTTGTGAATCCCTTTCTTGTAGGTCTTGGTTTGGCGAGACTTTTGTATTAACGTCCCCAACTTTGTTCAAAAAAGGAACAAAAACAAACATATTTATATTTAGATGTTCGTTAGAAAATCTGCCATGAAAATAAATATGATAGGGACAGTCTGGGGAACAAGAGTCAAAAATTTTTATTTATTTTCTACTGTTAAACTCTTTAATAAAGAAAAATATTTTTGGTTTGCATGTTACATATATTAATTTTACAGTTTTTGAGACAAGTACCAGACCAGATCCATAGTCCACTATTTAACTCATACCCAAGCATTGAAAAAATATATTTTTCTTCTTATTGGTTACGAAACTTTGGCGACGGAAACATAGGAGAAATTTATACTTTCTGACAGTTAATGATATAAAACTGATTGTGTTACTGTCTAAATATATTTTTTATTTAACTGATATTAATTATATCATGAAATCACCTATTTGAATAAAAAATTATAATTAGATTAAATCATAAGATAATATTGTAATTAGCATAAATTTCTCTCCCTGTGTGGCCCATCAAATTATGTTGAACAATAAGTTCTGCATGAGTTGTAAATTTTGGTATATATATTTTTTATGTTTATGATATAACTGCTTTCTATGTTATTTTTACATTGTAAAACTGTAGAATTTCGTCGCTGTAACTTAATATTATATACAAAGTGTTACCAATTTAATAGTCTATTGGAAGTTTATGGGAACTACGTATATCTGAAGTCTGAAAACTAGGAATTTTAGCTTTTCAGGTATGAACTAAAATATTAAAACATTTTTAGTTTTGTCGTCAACCTCGTTGTTTTGAGTAGTAGACTAATTTTATAGCATTTTTCTTTTTCTTGTTGCATCCTTGGCTAACTGCCATGTGTTCTCAGGTTTGTCTCTTTGGCTTTATTTGATATTTTAATAAAAACTTTTTGCCTAGAATTTATTTCTCTATTTAGGGTTAGGTTGAATGTCGTCATTTCAACCTCTCAAAAGAAGTGTCATCCACTATCAGGGGTAGAAGCTTACTTGGGCACTATATAATTTTTGTTCTTTACGCAATTTGAAAATTACTTCGATCTTTTAACTTAAGCATTTGTATTCGAAAAATTCGGAAACATGGAGTATTATCGAGTTTTTAAAACGTGGATATTTTTAGGCATGACAGTAACAGCTGAAATCTCTTAAACTGCATTGACGTAAATTTTATATTCAGCGAGGGTCGGAACCTCGTTTCACTTTGTCTTACATTTATGTACATTTTACTGTCAGCAACCCCAATTGGCGGATACTTTTAAATGAGTTACCCTATGTCATCGTGTAGACAACAAAATTGTCCACTTTGTTATCTGATTCATTAAACCATATTCCCAATAAGAGTATTTGAAACATGAAGCTCATATATTTTATATCTTCCTCATCCAATTCTAATTATTGAAGCGAACGGAGGCCCACACTTACACATATGAAAATAGATGAGCATGGAAATGAAATGCATTACTTGAAATTTCATTTTTTTCGACCCGACCGACCGACACGACCGACATTACACACTGCCCTCGATCTTGAAATACCCATGCAAGTTAGTTCTCTCTGTAAGAAACAGGGCCCAGGTAATTTATTAAGTTCCTGCTTTCATAAAAAAGCTATAATAAATAGGAAATAAACCATAAAAATCTATGTGTGGAAAATGAAAGTGTATATTTTTTATAAATTTAAAACTCTTACTTTAAAAGATATTAGGATAAATATAAGAAAATGCACTCATTCCTGCTTGTCTGAAACTGGAATATTAGAATCTTGAAGGTGGTACGGAACCCTTAGTATGCGAGTCCAACTCGCACTTGACTAAATTATTTTTGTTAACTAGTTCTTAATCCGTTTAAAGTTTTGCCCAATTGGTAGTAATTTTAATGCATTACGTATTTATCCAATATTCCTTATTTTGTTCGGAATTCGGAAAAATAGCTTTTATAATGAAATATTTAACATAGTAAATATAACTTTTATCGTGAGATTATTTAAATTATAAGGTTTTATTTTGGAAATAACAATCATCTTAGGATAAATACCTGTATATTATAAAAATAACCAACGTATTAATTCAGTTGTCAATGACCATGTGAAAATCTTACTCTAACAAACTGTCAATCTTAGGTAAACAATAGATAACTGTTGATCAATTACTGCATTTTAGCAAATAAATTATTTATTCCTACATAACTTTCAATTTTCTTTGATTCGTTAATCACATGCCATTGTCTGCTGTGCTTACACTGTGCAAAACTCTGTACCTATATTTCTGTTCATATTTAGTTTTATTTCTTTTTATTATTAAAAACAGTTAGTTGTTTAATAACGTACAATAAGCATTTTGCCGTTGGTGGAAATCAATATAAATATACCTATCATTGCTAATAACAATTAATGTAGACCTTTTTAATTACCAAAAGTTTCAATAAAAATGTTTTGTTAAAATTTTTACTTATTGATCAATTTGCCTTATCTTATTATACAAGACATCAAAATTCTAAATAGTCCAGTAAGGTTTAAGGCCTTTTTTCAGGGAGAGATCAACTCTAATAGAATCACACTTGTTCCCGTGCTGTAACAGCCTATTTTTCCGAAACTATTCAGGAACATGGGACCTCACCGAAAGTTTACAATAAAGCGAAAGATCCTTATATTAATTTTGAGCAACAAATTATATTAAATTAAAAATTAATTAATTTTTTTCTAGTGGATTATATAATATTTTAGATTTTCTTGGGAATAATACCACATCAGAGTTCAAACTTGTGTATATTTTAAAACCAAACGTTTCAAAATCCTGTCGGATTTCGTTTTCAATGGATATAAATTTATAAAGTAAAATTGAAATATATGACAATTATTTTGACAAATATGTTTACGTTACTATGGATAAATTTCTTTGATTTTAAATATACAGGGTGCACAAGAAATTCCAAAGATCATTATAAATCAAAAAAAAAATTTTAAGTCGGAAGAACTTGAAAAATTGTCTTCAGAATTTATTTGTGGCGTTCCTAGGGACGACTTTCTTTTTAAGATAGTGCATTTGCCAAAAAATGCGATCAAAGAATTCTGATAATTCAGTGATCCCATTAAAGTCATAAGGGAAAACCTAGGAAAAACCTCATGAACTATCCCGATATAGGGTTGTTCAAAAGGATATGCCCATTGTTAATTTCATCTTTAATTATCGGCAACCAGACATGACTGAAATCTACGGAAGTAGAAGCGATGCAGTCGTTTTCATTTAACAGAATTAAGGCAGATTCTTTTAATTTTCGTTTTGTGCAGTGTTCCTCTTTGTGTAATATTGTTGTGTTTTGAAATTGTATTTTATGGCCTTGGTCCCAAGCATGTTCACAAATTTTTGATTTTTCGAACTGACGTTTCTTTATGTAATTTTGATGTTCATTTATTCGAACATTAAGAGGTCTAAAATAAACTAGAAGATGCCACAAATAACATTCAGAAAACGATCATATAATATATTAAGTGAAAGGGATCGTTAGAAAAATATGTTTTTTTTATATTTTTAAAATAATTTGTTTAAAAGACATTAATGAAAATATATAAAAATTTACACTTTCCCCTTTATATTTTAAAATACTTAGTTAAAAATTTGTCAAAATAGGAATGTAGCGAATATATATTATATGCAGCTGTTATTGTTTATTTATTACTTTGTGGTTACGTACCTAACAACTGCAAATGTGTGAATATATCTTGCAGTTATTTTCTATATAGGTACTCAATAGTTATATTTATAAATACTTATTGTGTTATGTTGCACATTTTTTATTGTTTAATAGCAGTGTGATAAGTAATGGCCCACCTTAATCACTCTTTAAGTTACTAATATTTTTGTGTAAGTTTTCTAATAAATAAATGTTATTTCAGAAATTGGGCGTCTTTATTTGAATTGCTTTAATCGAAACAAGTGGGGTACTAGGAATTGGTTGCATCATTTTAGTGCCCTCTTCCAATCGCAGAAGGGATTTTATGTATTTTTTATTTATAACAATCAGTATTGTCATCTACCAACTTATCTGCACTACATTATGTTGTATAGTGTTCGAAAACTGAAAATATACTTACTGACAAAGAAATCGCAAACACCCAGAAACATCCAAGTAATGTATAATACCTGCACAAAATTTGGTTTTTGTTCTAATAAACAATCCAATTGTTTCTTTGTGATATATTAATTTCGAGACTTGATATACGTCCACCACCAAATACCACACAAAAAGGCAACTTGGCATTAAATTTTCATATTATCAACGAATATAGACTCATAGAAGGATATTCATTAAGCAAAACATGTCCTTTGTTTACATCGTTTTGTTGTCGTAATAAACAAAGTACGTTTACCACTCCATAGAGGGACTGATATATTACATAAATCCTGAACTTTTGTATCCTCTAAAGAACATAATTGAAGGAAAGACATGTGGTCCAGAGTCTAATGCGCACGGCTGCGAATCTAAAGTTCTCGGGTTCGAAGTCAAGAACAGTTACACTTTTTTAATATTATCTGATTATTAATTAATGTTATTCACTATTTTCAATTCACATCAAATGAAAAAAACTCATTTTAATATTACATAGAATAAGAACTTAAAAATTTTAAATTTTTGCTACCGTTGAATATATATGTATATAATTTATTGTTTTGTATAAATGTTATGTGTCGGTGATGATGTAAGCTACGAACAAAACGAACTTTTCTGTGACATCTTGTCTTCAAATACCTATTTAGATGAACAAAACTACTTACAAACACTCACTCAATATCTAATCTTATATTTCTTTGTAGATATATTTATATTAAGAATTAAATTAGGATTAATACTTGAGTCGTAACAAAATAGTGACAATTATTTTAATACACCTGATATTTATATCCATTTCTAAGAGTGACACAAAAATAGAGAATATTATTTCGTAAGAAGCTTTCGCTTCCAACGTCAGTCTCAAATAACTGCCGCTTTTTTATTTTTTTAGCTACTCTGGCTTTATTATACGTCCTGAAATGTCTCTATTAAAAAATAAAGCTATTTACATTGGAACGGAAAGTTATGAGGAAGGATCTGTATATAGGAATTAACTGAAACTGTCATTTTGACAAAAAATTGAAAAGACATTTTGAGCAAAGTCCTGTGGTTTCGATATACTGAAGATTCAAGAAGTTACTTGATTTTATAAGTTGTCTTGTATTATGAATATGACTTTGTTATCGTTACATAAAATGTTTACTAACAAGAAGTTCAGTGAAATTCGAACCCACCGTAATCCGTACCAATATTTATTAATTTAGCTTAATCGTAAATTTATTATTATTGTTTTCATATATTTTAAATTCACGAACTTCATCATCAAAAGAAAAGGCATAGTTGGTTCCGATTTGTCGATACAATTATTTTAGTTCATAACTGTAGCTTTAATAATTCTGCGTATTTATTATTTCTGTTGCTGCTACTTTTTTCGGTCGGCTTTAGCTTTTAACCTTCATTTTTCCTCTATTTCGTTATTAACTTCGTATCTTGTGTGCCGTTTCGCTGACATGTCTATATTACTTCTCGTTAGTTAATCTTTGGGAAAATGATTTGGTTAAACTTCAGATGCTTACCACATAGTGGCAAATTTGTTACAATTTCTTCTTCTATTGAAATTCAATCATACAGAACTAACAAGAAGGATATAACGGAATTATCATAACTTCTTGTTGGTTTTACTGTTTTTCATACTAGGTTTTTTGAAATGTGTTGTTATTGCCATTTTTGACGTTTTTGCTATTTTGACATTTTTGACTTTTTTCGGCATTTTTCACGTTTTGATCAATTTAATATTGAGCGTTATATATATTTTTTTTTGACGATTTTTTTATGTTTGGTCTATTTAGTAGTCTTAACATTTTGAAGTTTATGATAATTTTATCATTTTTGGAATGTATGTTCATTTTATAAATCTTTGTCACTTACCAATTATTATATTTCCGACATTTTCTATTTTTAACCGACTTCCAAAAAGGAGGAGGTTATCAATTGGTCGCGTATTTTTTCGTTTTTTTTTTGTATGTATGTTACCTGATTTCTTCTCCTGAGGTGCACCGTTTTGAACGAATATGGTCTTGTTTAATAGAGTATATATCCGGATTGGTGAAACTTCAAATTTTGGAAAAGAATTCTAATGGTAAAGTGATAAAATTTGTAAATGAACACATGCGTACATGGAAATCGACCAATATCCCTAATGTTTTAGTCGATTTTTTGATAACTCCTTATGGATGTGTATAGTTTTTTAACGTTTAATCTATTAATGAAGATCCTTAGGTGATCTCATATACTTTTCTGCGACGTGCAACTTGCAGTTTTGCAGAAAATCGCCGAAAATTCCAAAATTCTTATCAAAAATTTTATCGAAATGACATAACGGACATTTCCTCATAAATATTTTAATTCCAACGTAATAGTGCGGTAATTTTAGGCACTGGAAGTTAAAAAGAAAATAATTTATGGGGTAGCCCACAAGGAATTATATACTATTGTTGAAATATAGGACGGATTTGACTCCATAAATATTGGATAGATTCTACTCCGTCCTATAGTTTACAGAAGGCAGCTAACAAATTTATGCTTGTCAATGGGCAGCCGTATGTACAGGCTGGTTGGTACATAGGAGTGGAATTGTCTAGTTATACAGGGCTGTCAAAAAAAGTTGAAAAAGGTTACATGGCGTAGTCCATAAGGCATAAATACATTTTGTTCGTAAAGATTTACCTGTCAATTGAAATGAGAAAGTATCATTGCGTAATGTTGAGGCTTTCGATGTTACCTGTTAGCTAAAAATAATTATAACAAAGTACAACTCTAGCAAATAAATAACACATTCAATGTTGTAAGGTACCTACCCAGGAAGTAAAAAATGTAAACATTAAAAGGTGCTCATTCTGTACAAATTAATTACCTACCAATCTAGTATATTTTTGAAGTCGGTGCCAAGCAACAATCAAGTTTGATGAATTAGTAGATAAGTAAGCAATGAAGGATTTTAGATTTGCTTGGTCCACAGGAGAAGAAATCAGGTAACATAGATACAAGAAAAAGCGAAAAAATACGCGACGAATTGATAACCTCCTCCTTTTTGGAAGTCGGTTAAAAATGAATCATCATCTTATGGCAGTATTATTTTATGTTCCCCAAAAATAGTAAATTTTTTAAGCAACATTTCCCGACTTGAGTTAATTTGTTTTTTGCAACTTTTTTAAATTTATTTGGGGAGTAGTATATTTACTAATTTAAACACCTGATTCTTTTTTTAGTTCTAAGATATTAAGTATATGTAAAAACAATAGTGAACACACTGCCCCCATCGCGTAATCAAACATTTGAAGAAAATAAAATACAGCCTATAAAAATAATAAAATCGACTACAAATTTTATGTCTTTATAAATTATTATTGATATAAATATAGATTTTTTTGTGTTTTTAAGTTGTCATAACTAAGTTCTTCAGTTTCTGTATTCTCACTTGTATCTCCAGATGCTCATTAAACATTTTACAATTCATTCTTTTATCTTGTTTTTGACGCAGCTACTAAACTTTTCAATTACATACTCTTCGCATGTGTAGCCTTATAATGAGTAGACATTCTATCGTAACTTTGACTATAACATAAAACAGCGTAAATTAGTTGTAGACAATTAGTTAACTACCGACGCATGTCTTTTAATTATAGTAAAGTGATTAAGGTAAATTAAAATTAATTATTCTTGTACAAAGTTTAATTTCCAACTTCTTTAAAATACACAGTTGGGTGGTCAATAGCAAAAGGTTGTAATTTCCTTCTAGGAAATGTATACAAATTAGTAAGAGCTGTTATTTTTTGAATTTCGTATGTAGCTGTTAGATAAACTTTGTTATATGTAAATTAAAGTAAGCAAACGTAGGTACAGTATTGGTTAAAATGGTTAAATGTAGAATACCAAGTAAGATATTCTTTTCTAATTAAAGGAAAATATTTAATTGTAAGAAATACCTTGCAGCCGCAGTTTTATATCACAATTTATTCGAAAACAGATTAGAAGTTTGTTTGTAATCAAATATCCAGTATTGTTATTGATTTCTTGCTAATAAAGAACATTTAGCATTCAGGTGGGTTATTAAGATTTGAGAAATTTTGAACGTGGTGTTGGTATAGCGTTTTGGTTATTTTATCTCTCTCGTTTCTTATTCCCATTTTGAAATGTCCCCAAACCTGTTTTAAATGTCATTTTTCGTTTCGCCAATTCTAGCGTTCATGCACTCCTGTATGATGGGTATATCTTTCCCAGCTAGGTGCTTAATTGTGGGGTCTAATTCCTCATAGAATATCTTTTTCCTCTGAGCCGATATTGGAGCGTACATTTGAATTATGTTGAGGTTAAAGGGTCTTACTTTAAGGTTAAAGTTTATTATTCTGTCGCTCACGTGATTATTATCTTGTTCATCACTTGTTTCTTCTACTTCTATGGTGTGGTTTGAGATAAAATTCCTGAATCCTCTTCATTGCGTTTTCGCTAGATTCAATAATTCTATATTGTAGTGTTTGGATTCTCTTTGCTATATGTATTTTTCCTGTCTTCAGCAAACCTCTTACATTGCATGTGGGTATCTGCGCAAAGGAAGGATTCTTTGCGCATTTAAACTATTTCCTACCGGAGATCCAACTGAGGAATAGAATGGTTTCTTGAGATTCTCTTGGGAAAAAGTTCTATTGTGAAGGTGTTTCCGGTACCTTACTTCAAAGTGCCTTGTTATTCTGTTGTCTGGTTTTGATTTTTGTGGGTACAGACAGTATTATTGTCCGGGCATATAATAGCAAGGGGTTTGTAATTATTATTACAGTGCATCCTTGGCCTGACATATTAAAGGGCAGTAGACGAGAAATAGTCGGTTTGGAAAGGAATATGGATATAGGACAATGCTTTCCTCCGTATGGTCCTAGGAGATAAACCAACGCTCACGTGGGCAGATCTGTCATCTTTTGAGATTATAGATGAGTATATATTCGCTAAACGAACGAAAGAAAATATAACTGGAATTTATTTACAAGATTCAGCTGAATTTGATTCAATAACATCTTAATTCTATTAAGTCTATTCAATTCTAACGGTCAACATGACTTATCTGTATGTAAATACAATACTCTTACTAAAAAGGGGGTGTAGAATTACATACATTTTTTTGTGTGGGTTGGCTTTTAAATTCTTTGTATCATTTTCATTTTTTCCGTATTTTTTTATTATTCAATATCTTTCAAAATATGCCATTTATTATGTGTGTATTTTCTAGTAAGTTAAAAAAATATATCTGGTAACCTCAAAAGCATTCATTCAGTTTTTATTTTGAATTATTAAACAACATAGAAGGCGTTCTTTTTCCGAATTAAAAATGAATTCCTTTTTGGCGCGTGGACTAGAAAATCGTGCAGAGCTAACCATTATTCAATAACTTTGACCTAATTAATGTAGTTCGTGATCAGTAGAAGCAGAGATTAAAAGTGAGATATTTTTTTGGTTTCATAAGCATTGCGTGATAAACTTATTAATTTTTTTTGCTGGGTTCGCCTGATGCCTTAATGTACAAGATGATGGCAGATGTACGTGTTATATAGAAATAATCGGTAGTAACGGGTGTTTGAAAAAAAAATTAGTCAATGTAGGCTGGTGGGATTGGCAAGCATGTGTATAATGCGACCTGTCATAACAAATATTTAAGATGATGTTACTTATGGTCTATCATTAGATTATAATAATTAAGAGTTTTGAAAATAATTCAGGTCAAAATGTATTACAAAGTCTACTGAATTGTGACACAGTCTAGAAGATAATGAATAATAATTTAGCTTAATTGAAAGTATTTCAAAATCCATCATTTAAACTGTAAAATCTATTTTGTCAATATTTGGGTGATCCCCAAGCTGCTATTTAAAATATTGAGAAAAAATTGCCAAAAGATCATTTTACGAGACAACAGAAAACCTAATTTGGAATAAAACATTTAAAAAAAATATATAACCGACTTCCACCTATAACTAAATAGCTAAAAATAATTATAACAAAATACAACTCTAGCAAATAAATAACACATTCAATGTTGTTAGGTACCTACCCAGGAAGTAAAAAATGTAAACATTAAAAGGTGCTCATTCTGTACAAATTTATTACCTACCAGTCTAGTATATTTTTGAAGTCGGTGCCAAGCAAATCTAAAATCCTTCATTGCGCACTTATCTACTACTACTACTTCAATGCCTATTTCAATCATCATATAAATGCAACTCCTTCTATCACTTTACTTTGTGATTTTGTTTGCTATAACTAAATATCCTGTGTATAAACCCACCAAATAGCAGTTTAGATTGACATGTGTTGTCACTGAATTTTCTATTAGGCCGGGAGAATGCGAGAACCAAGAGCTCTGTGTTCCCAAAATGGAAAAATTTTCATTTAAATAGGTTTTTGCCGGGTATACAAACAAAACGAGCTTGGTACTCATTGATTTAAGGAGTCGAAAATACTATGCTTTACTACCTATATGCTTGAGATGTAGATAAGAAAATTTTGAAATTCGCAATTAAAACTTCCAGTGCCTAAAATTCCCGCACTATTATTTTGGAATTAAAATATTTATGTCCGTTATGTCATTTCGATGAAATTTTTGATAAGAATTTTGGAATTTTCGGAGATTTTCTGCAAAACTGCAAGTTGCTCGTCGCAGAAAAGTATATGAGATCACCTAGGGATCTTCCTTAATAGATTAAACGTTAAAAAACTATACATATCCATAAGGAGTTTTCGAAAAAACGACCAATATGTTAGGGATATTGGTCGATTTCCATGCACGCATGTGTTCATTCACAAATTTCTTCACTTTACCAAAAGAATTCTTTTCCCAAATTTGAAGTTTCACCAATCCGCATATATACTTTATAAAACAAGACCATATTCATACAAAACGGTTCACCACAGGAGAAGAATTCAGGTAACATACATACAAAAAAAAATACGCGACGAATTGATAACCTCCTCCTTTTTGGAAGTCGGTTAAAAAAATAGCAGCTAGGCCAGTACAAAAGTTTAAAGGGTAGTCCATAGATGATTGAAACAAAATTTAACTTCAATTAAATTGTCACAAAGCGGTTTTTTGCTTATATTATGGAAATTATGGAATTTTCCAGGCCTCTATCAGTTGATAGATGGATGTGTAATGTTTGAAAAAAATGGTTAAAAAAGTTGTTTTTCAAAATTTATTAATATTTGAGTAAATATCAAGATGAAGTAAATATTTTTGGGAGATAATAGTTTGATAACTTTTATGTGTTCTTGAGAAAAATCGTTTTCAATGGCTTTAAACATGAAAATATAGTATGCAAATTGAAAGTTTGATGTATGACATAAGAAAAATTTCTTGTTTCTAAATATACAGGTAGCACAAAAAATTCTAAAGATCATGTATTACAGTTAACCTCGAAAGAGTTGTCTTTAGAATTTATAAGTAGTGTTCCTAGGTACAATTTTGACATAAGATAGCGCATTCCCCAAAAATGTGATCTAAGAATTCTTTTATTTCAGTGACCCCATTAATTAATTCAAGTTTAGAATTTTTTGTGCTACCTATATATCTAGAAACAACATATTTTTCTTATGTCAACTTAAATATCATATATCAAACTTTCATTTTTCATTTTACATTTTCAATACATGTTTAAAGTCATTGAAAACGAGGTCAGAATAGACCTGGAAACATTTGGTTTTTCCTTGAATATACAGATTTTTGTTTCGATTGTGGTGTTTTTTTCCCAGGAACAAAATAAAAAATATAATCAAGAATATGCCACAAATAACATTTAGAAGACAATAATAGTTTGTTTGCATATTTTAAACATGAAGTTTATCGTCTTTATAATTTCTACACAGTTACTTTAGAAAAATGATAGTTTATTGTGACAAAGTCAAACTATTAACTTGAGTTGACCGATCTGAATTTATCGAACTGTCGTAGTTGTTAAGGAAAATGTTAGGGGTAGAGTGGGTAACTTTTTCTATAAATTACTATCTTTGGCTTATAATATCGTTTCATGTAAATATTGTGGCAAAAAATTGACAATAGAGACAAGTTATCAAAAACCTTTAAAAGTACTTTAAAGATAATTGATAAATTGTCTTGATCTGGCCAGATTTGCGAACGACAACTCTTCGTCGGGAACATTTCTTGGAAAGAGAGTGAAGTAATTATAAAACAAAAGTAAATTTTTTAATATATCAGACTGTTTAATTAATCTAATTAATCTAAAATTGGGTCTTTTAACTGGTTAGTAACGGCATACCAAATTCGATGACACCAATGATATAGTCGTTTAATAGTAACCTTAAGTCACAGTAATAAATGAGTCTCTACATCGAAATGACATTATATACGAACATTATACGTAGTCTGTACGAACATATATAACATAGTAGGTGCGCAGAACTATAATGTATTATGTACTAAAAACTATAACGCAGTATTATTTTGTCGGTTATATTATATATCCCAATATAACATTTGTAGAAGACATGAAGATAAATCAAATTAAGTCAACCATCTATTAATCGGCCGTAGGTTCGACTGGGATAAAACAAAGATCTTTCTGAAAGAGGAAAATATATAAAAAAGAAAACTAAAGGAAGCGAGCTGTGTATGATAAACAACACGGAAATCGGGGCACCTCTAATTGACCTAGATTTGGGTTGGAGAAATCTATTGCTAGAAGAACAAAACAAGGTACCCGCAGTATCAAGTGATAGTCAGACCAGAAATTTTCACTTTCTAAAGTTTTGATAAACAAGAAAAAAAAAAAGAAAAGAAATAAAGAAAAGTAAAGAAAATTAGAATAAATATCTTATTACAATACAAGGCGATTGACAACGAGTCTAGAGTTGGAGTTAAAACGTCCCCAAACACAGATAAATATCACACGATATACAAAACACACTATTTATATACAGAGATAATGGTTGATCATTTTGTCGACATTTCTTTCCCTTAGAATAACTTTGAGTGAGAATTTCTGAACTGACACCCAGTAATCGGGGCAATTTTACGAAATTGTCCTACTACACTTTGTTCTCCATTTACAATTTTCAAACACCTGCACTTGTTACAGGAAAAAATCTGATTAGAGAGAATACTAATAAGCAGGCAAAATAATTCAACACCTCCTCAACAATCTTTTCGAAGATACTTATCACGCAGTATGTTTGAAGAACCCTGAACTGTTACGCCTATTCATAGCACTCATTTTTAACATAAAGGGTTGTTACTAAACAATCAACAAACTTTACGGGATCAAAAATGAAATTTCTCTCTTTCTGGCGCTTAGAGCATATACTTCTGGAGGTAGTCTGCAATGCACAAAAATCGTGACAAAGGGAGAAAGAGAGGGCAATACAAAGAGCATCATGTTATCTCATTTAGTGGACGTAGTTCATTGGAAGCAGCACCCAATCGCGTGGAATAACATCATGTTTTCTTTTTCTAGTCTAGTTATGATATTCGCGAATTGCACCCTACCTCCAGAAGTATGGGCTCTAAGTTGTGGATTTTTTTTGTTTTCTTGGAGGTAGGCTGAAATTCACAAATATGGTGGGAAGACCAAAAAGAGAGGGCAATAGAAAGAGCAAGAGGTTATTTTACTCGATTGAGATTTGTTTCCAATGAAATTCGTCCAGCATGTAGTTCATTGGGTGGTTCCACCCACCAAGTCAGATAACGTGATGCTCTCTTTATTACCCTCTCCTTCTAGTATTGCCACGATATTTGTGCATTGTAGGCTACCTGCAAAAGTTTGTTTCCCTGCTTTCAAAGATTGTAAGATCCAAGATTTTGTATTAAGTAAGAAAAATGTATGTATTTAACTTACTAACTTAATCTTAAAGTTTGGCATTTCAAAGTTAAATTATGTAAATAATATTTAAAACGTTAGGCATAATATTAGTTCTGCGAAACCACAAAAGAAGCAGCCCTCAGCATAAAACTCTACTAAGACATACCCTTTTTTTGAATATAATACAGGTTAGTACAACAGTTTCCGACATATTTGCCAGAAACGATCGATATTGGGTTATAACACTGTTTTTGCGAATATCTCTTTAACCCTTACTACTAGAGAAAAATGTTCAGTTAGTCGTAGAGGGGTTACTTACATATGTATATGAAGAAGTTTGCCGCGATTTTGATAATAATTCATTTCAATGAATGAAAATAATGTATGTATGTAGTATTTTAAAAAGTTGTTTGTAATTAACTGATTTTTGAATATTTTTGGGAGTTACGGTATTCACGTCTGGTCTAATGTGTTCCATCAAATCCTGCAAACATTTTTGCCTGTCGACATAAACTCTGGTCATTAAATGGTGGGGCTATGAACAAATCTATTGGGGTCAAATCTGGAGATCTTGGTGGCTACTAAACTGGCCCACTTTGGTATGGTTCCATTAATGGTGGTGTCCAGAAATTTCATACTTGTATCCCATAATGTGACTATGCTTCATATTGCTGAATTAAGTCAAGTAGAATTGATGTCCGAAGAAGATGTAAATAATAATAAACCTTCAGCTGCAACACCCAGCTATTGACAATGTCTGCAGAGTTAAAGTTAAAATGTCTCCAAACACAGTTAAGTATCACACAATTTAAAATAAGCACTATTTATATACAGGAATACTGGTTGATAAGTAAACATCAATCTAGTCATGATTATTGTTGTTAATCAGCAATAATAAATTTTGTGAAATCATTGGGCAGTCTTCTTCTAAGCTCAGAAAATATTTTTTATGACTTTTCAATGTAACAATATTATATATATAGAAGGTAGGAGAAAGAGCCATCTAGTTCTACAAGGCGTTTGAGTTTATGAAAATCTCCATCTACAGATTCTATGATTTTTCTTAAATCTTGTCCCACACAACTGAGTTTGGAAAATGAGTATAGATTTGAAGAATTTCTGTGTAATAGAAAAAATAATTAAAATCTTAAAATCGAAACAGATAAAATAAAGTATTTTGCCGTACTTCATTGCCTTGAAAAAGTATAAAGTACGGTTTGCCGAAATATAGTACAATACTTTATATAAAGTACGGGTGGCAACCCTAGGCCCAACGGGCAATAACAACTTACTACAGCCTATTAGTAGCTTTTTTATAATAAATTTAATTCAGCATATGACAAGGGCTCTTTCATATAACCAATGAGCGATCATCAAGTAACTTCCTAAAGAGTTTAGTAGTGTTTCCCCTAGACATGCAGAAGATAAAATTTCATTTCTAACAAGAGATCGAAAAAACCCTTCAATAATGAGAAAAATGTGATATTCCTTTCACCGTTCATTGACTGTTTCCATTATCTGTGAAAATTAATTTGATTTCTTTTCTTATTTATCTTGGTTCTTTATGTTAGGACAGCTTAATAATAAGTACATTTATTTGTGCAAATTATAATACTGAATGTCATGCATTTCCAATCCACCAACTATCAACTATTCACAAAACTGAATACAATGGGGCATGCAATTCATACCGAGCTATGTCGCAATTAGTTCTTTGTTGCATTATAACTATAGCAATAATGTTTACACGATAACATTATGTTAATAAGTTTTGCTATGATCTTAGCGAAGATAGTCGAATTGTGAATTTGCATAGGTTCTTTCAATTCTCATTACAATGCGAACCGAAATAGGCGTAACGCGGTAGCATTACAGATAGCGGAGATGTGTTCTATGAGTCCTTGATAATTAGATATCCAGATTCATCTATTCGATATAAAGTTTACTAAATGAGTGAGTATTATTTCTAAATGGGTCACATTACTAAGATATGTTAAAATGCTACTAACCGAATAAAATATATTGTGAGGGCATGACGTAACATCCCCACTTTATTATTTTATGATTCATTGAAATTTAAAAACGACATTTTGGAAAAGTGGTATAAAACATATTTATTACACCGCATCATTGCTTTCTATTTGTTTTGTTATAGTACTTTGAATTTTTTTACTCTCTCAGCTTTATTTGTGGCTAAATCATTTGAACAAATTTCCGCCCCAACTTTCAATAATATCTATATGGTTCCTTAGATCTAATGAAAAGTTTCTAACCTATTGTCATGATAAAATTCGACGTCCTACAGTATTTTGTTTTAGTACTTTGTTTGAATTTTTTACTCTCTCGGCTTTTTTGATGTCTATATGGTTCTTTAGATCTAATGGGGAGATTATAAACAAGTGCCATGATAAAATTCGATGTCCTACAGCATTTTGTTTTAGTATTTTTTAAAAAAAAATTTAATCTCTTGGCTTTGTTTGTTGCTAAATGATTTGACAAATTTCCGCCCCACCTTTCAGTAGTGTCGATGAAACTCTTAGATATAAGGGAAAGACTAAACAACTGTCAAGATAAAATTCGACGTCCTAATGTACTTTGTTTTAGTACATAGATTGATGCATTTTATTGTCTTGGCTTTATTTGTTGCTAAATGATTTGAACTAATACCCGCCTTAGCCCTAAATAATGTTTATATGGTTCCTTAGATTTAATGGAAAGTTTCTAAACAATTGTCATGATAAAACTCGACTTCCTATAGTATTTGGTTTAGTACTTTGTTTGATTTGTTTTACTCTCTCGGTTTTATTTGTTGCTAAATATTTGAAGAAATGTCCGCCCCACCTTTCAATAATGTCGGTACGGTTCCTTATATCTAATGGAAAGATTCTAAATTGTCATGATAACATTCGACGTCCTATAGTTTTTGGTTTTGGTACTTTGTTTGTTTTTTTTTTAATCTCTCGGCTTTATTTGTTGCTAAATGATTTGAACAAATTTCCGCCCATCTTTCCATAATATCAATGCTGTTCCGTATATTTAATGGAAGTGGAATAAGAGTAATTTTATCGTAATACTTATGGAAAAACCGGTTTTCCAATACAAAAAATTATGTTCAGCGGGTACTTAGAGGGTATGTTTTGTAGCTAAATGTAATTAAAGTAGTTGATTATCAAACTTAATGTGCTTTTTTTATTTAATTTATAAAAAATGTGTTACAGAAAAATTCAATTAAACACTTATTAATCGACTTCCAAAAAGTAGCAGGTTATCATTAATTCCTGGTCAGGTTTGTTTTTACTGTATGCATAGCGATTATTCAAATTCGGCTTGGGCAATTTTGATTATTGAACCGGCATTGTATTAAGGAATCTTACAGAAAGGTACCGTATAATTTCCTATAACCTGAGTTTTACGGTTTTCTAGAAAATTAGGAAAACCAGTAATTAAGGGACTACAATGAATTTCAAGGAATCTACACTGTTTTCTCTAAAACAACTCAACCAATTTGAATATTTAAAATTGTATTCTACAAAGAGATGTTCCAGCTTGATTTCGTACAATTTTCTATAACGTAAGTCATACCGTTTTTCTGAAATTGGTAAAGAAAAGTGCAAAAAACCGTAAACATCAATGTAAATGTCTAATTTTCATCATAAATATCTAGCTTAAATGTTATGAAAGTATACTGTACCGGGTGTTTGTAACGGTTTTCATTTTATAGGTCTTGCAGTCGAGTGAATTGGCACAAAATGCATATACAGGTTGGTTGCAATATATGGTGAATAGATTTAAACCTATTAAAAGTGGTCCAAATAATAAAACAAATAAAAATGTGGATAATATAGAAAAAATAAAAAATACAAAGAGAGGGAGAGATAAGTATACGCTAAAATAATCAATAGAATTGTATCTTAAATCAGGTAAAAAAAGAGAATATGTCAGAAAATAGTTATTGATTGCACACAATCAGTTGAAGTCGGTTCTTTTATAAATATAAATTATTTTTGATGTGGAAGTGAAATAATTTCTGTTTTAGAAAATTTTATTACTGGTTTTTGAAGTAATTTTATTTTGAGATTTCCAAATACTCTGAACATTTTGTTTTAAAAATTTTACTTGTAAATAATTAATAATTATTTAACAATTATGATTTATCGTATCTATCTTTCAGTTCTGAAAAATATAATATATAAAATTATATAAGGCAACGTCGGAATTAATATTAATAGTTTTCGAAAAAATCGATGAACATACTTAAAATAATCAAGCTATGTCTTCCCGCTCACTAAGAATTCATTCTTCAAATGTAAACGGAACCGTCCTAGTTATATTCTTCTTATTATTCAGTTGTCTTTATCAGAGACGGTTAACAATTACCCTGGCAAACGTTTGGCTCTACACTGCGGTTCTTAAGAGTTATCTGAGTCTAGGCCTATCCATTTTCAAAAGTCTCATCCATGATAATTTTTTCTTTTCTATTCGTCGTTTCCCCTCGATCTTTTTTTAGAATGAGATTGCGATAAAGGTGTTTACATTTTTTTAACACATGACCCAGGTATGCAGTAAACAGGTTTTTATCATGTTCTCTGTTTATCCAACGTAGTAATCTTCATTATATTATACGATGTCCAAGGGATTCTAAGCATTCTATAGAAATGTCAACTTTACGTACGGCTCTATGTTATTCCTCCATGTTAGAGGAAGGGTCAAACAGAGCACTTCAATAGTCTTAGTCGGAGCTCTAGATTCAGCTGGGAATTCCCTATTAGTCTCTCAAGTTTATTGCATGCAGTCGGGGACTGCTCTATTCTTGATCTGTTAGCGACTAGCTTACTATTACTCGAACATCCCCAAGTACTTAAATCGGTTTACATGTTCCAGTAATTTTCCATTTATTTTATAGGGTATAAGGACACTGCTACTTTTTCAGATTAGCATCGTATTGTTTTTTAACGTTTATCTTCATTCCAAACTCTAAACAGGCTAATTTCACATTATCTATGAGCTTTCGGAGACAGATATCGGATCCGCTATCAAATCTGTATCACTGACGTTCACTCTATTAATTTTCATTCAGTCAGAAGTTTCTTCAAGGGCCTTTCCAAATACAAACCCAGAATGCAGGTTAAACAGTGACAACGTATGTCCTTGTATTACCACACTAGTTATCTTTATCTTGTTGAACATAGATTTATCGATCTTAATCCTGGCTTACCGTTGCCAATAGAGGTTTCTTAATAATGCAAAGTCTCCTTTGTATATACCTGCAACATGTTGTTGTTTGTAACATTTTTGGGTCAGTACTTGAAGACTATAGTGCCGCTTCTCCCTCAGTCTGGTCGCACTTTTTGAAGGTTCTATTGTGCATTTTCTTCGGTAGAACTTTTAAAGAATGACAGATGAGGCTTATCAATCTTAAAACTTTACAGTATTGGGAATGAGAATTTCCCTTCATTCGTAAATTTTGGAAATTAGTATATGAATGTTATCTTCCCTTATTAAATTCGGTATTTCTGGGTAAATTTTTTCTGTGCTTTGGCTTTTATTTGATTTTAGTTGGTTAATTGCATGTTCGAGCTTGTTTTTCATTATTGTTGTGCCTTTTGATCTCCATCCTGTTCTCTGTTGAAATTCTCTGGCATCGTCAAAAAGTACCTCGATGTATTTCTCACATTTTCTGATTTTCTCTTTAATGGGGTTACTATTTCTTTATTCAAGGCAATTTTGTTATGAGGTGTCTGATTTCTATTTGATGCCTTTCTCTTTTTTGTGTATAAAAAGTCGTGGCTCTGCTGCAGGTCGGTACTCTGTTTCCTGGATTCTCAATATTTTTTCTTAGACTTATTATTTTCCATCGGATTTCTCTATTCAGTCTTCCAGAATACCCATTTCTTTGTTCCACATATTAAAGTTGAAAATAGCTATATTCTAAATCCAATAACGAAAAAAGGAAATCATAATTTTATAACTACACTAAAAAACCGTTCATAGCTTTAATTATTAATATTTTTCCTTCGGTGAGTAACATGATTTCTATGCATGTAAAACTTGTAATTTGGGATGTAATCAAGCTAATTATTGGAAATAAATACCAGAAACTACTAAATATGTGCTCATGTCACTATTATTAAATGGTAATGAAACAGTTTGGAAATTATGCGCACAATGTATAATTTTGGTAATTCGATATATAACAATAATGACTTTTTTGATGACAAGAAATTCTGTAATTACATTTCTTTGAAAACATAAAATAAATCAGATTTAATGAAGCCTGTGTTAACGTTAATCTGTCGACAAAGTATTAATTACATCTTGAGTTTAATTATTTAGGAGAAGATATGATCAATTTTGTGTTTTCGAAAGTTTTTAATTAATTTCGTTTTTACTGATGTACATTGCCCAAAATTCGTTATCAAATTGATTTTTTATGCCATACAAGAGTCGTTTAATAATTTTATATACTAATTGCTCTTGTGCTGAATGAATATACTTAATAAATGTCAATATTTTTTCACTTTAATCAGAATTAACAGACCGGTAATATAGTTGTTCCACCTTTAAATCAGCTATTGTAGGCCTGCTGTAACCAATTTTCAATTTTGGGTACTTTCATGGCCATGGACAACAGATTATTTACGATTTACAGAACTAATAGTTTCGGAATTTTTATTTGAAGAAGAAGCAAAAAGCAATAAATAACATCAGAGGGGTCACTAAATTATGATATCCAATAAATAGATGGCTACCCAGGACAGACAATTTACATTGGAATTAGCTAATTGTCAACTGACAGTAAAGTATAATTGGCAGTTCCTAATAATCATATTTCTGCATACAAGATATAGGTATAAAGAAAATCTTTTGAATTATCTGAATGCTAAATCGGAAGAATCCATGAAACTGCAGCTAGAAAAATTAAAATTAGTAGAAGAGCAAAAGTAAAAAGAACAAGAACTGTTCGATAACAATATACCAGAAACAAGAACATTCTTCAATGAAATACACACCAATAGCAATTTCAACAAATGGTGATGCTAATAAGAATTCCCAATGAACGCATTTGACAGAAAACTAACAAAAACAAAATTCCATTTTAATGAGGTAAATGAGAAAATTCAATCAGTGAAAAAATTATGTTGAACTGAAAGCAATAAAACATTAAAAAATATATAACCAACTTCCACCTATAACTAAAAAGCTGAAAATAATTATAACAAAATACAACTCTAGCAAATAAATAACACCTTCAATGTTGTTAGGTACCTACCCAGAAAGTAAAAAATTAAAAGGTGCTCATTCTGTACAAATAAATTACCTACCAATCTAGTACATTTTTGGAGTCGGTGCCAAGCAAATCTAAAATCCTGCATTCCGTACTTATCTACTACTTCATCAAACTTAGTTGCTGCAAAAAATGGGGGAACCAATCAGCATTTAGCCTGTACCTTGGTAACAATCTTCTTATATGCACTCTGTCTGAAGATAGCATGCAGTGCACAAATGTCCTGGTAAGACTAAACAGAGAGAAAGAGAGGGCAATGCAGAATGCGAGAGGCTATTTCACTCGGTTAGGAGCTGCTTCCAATGAAATACGATCAGCATGTTGTTCATAGGCTGCTTCCATACACCAGAAATAGCCTGTTATTATTTCTATTGCCATCTCTTTCTAGCCTTGACACGAATTTGTGCATTGCAGGCTATCTCCAGAAGGTATATGCTGTAAGTGAGTAGTACATGTAGTGAAGTATATGTTCTAAGTTTGGTTTTACGATTGACAAGTAAACGTTAGAGCGTAAATTGTGTTTTGTGTTCTTATTTGAAAAATCTGAATTGAAATTTAAAATTTGTTGTTTTTATCGTTAAAAATAAGTAAGTATTACTTGCCCAAGTAACTTACTGAAACCCAGGGAATTCCGTAGCAGTATAGTATAACATTTAGATAGGAGAGGGTGGCGTCAAACGTTTTCATATTGGATACTAGCACATCTAGCAACTACACTTTTGTGTACAAATATTTGTTCGACCCTATGGGGGTAGGCCAAGTGACGACAAGTCGTTCTTTGATACAAAGTATTAAGCTGCGTTTATGGGTCATAAACTGTTGACAAGTTAGTCTCACAATTGCTTTAAAATTTTTTATTAATCTATGATACTGGAAATGGAATCTCTCTAAGCTAAACCAAAACTCTTAAATATCGGTACCTAAATTTTATTTAAATATCGTTATACTTTCATTTTTATGTACCTCCAACTGTCCGTTTCCTTTTATAGAATACTATCAAACAAAATCAATATTCTAAAAACAGTGATTTTATTGTGTTTGGGACAATTTTGCTGTTTTAAAGATAATTAACATCTCGAAAACTAAATTAGCTTGAATAAAATATTCTGATCAAGTATATTAAAACCCACAATGGAAAATTAACTGAATCAGTAAAATAATAAAATTTCAGTGTTAGTAGTATCAGTAGTGTCAGTCTGTTGTTAGAATATTCAAAAAGGCATGAGCTCTGCATCGTTGGTTCTATCAATATGCAGAAATATGCTTACTTATTTATAATTAGTAGACTGGGTTGGCGTGTTGTAAATCATGTCAAGAATAACTAACAACCGTAACAAAACTTAATTTTTTATCTTTTTTTACCTCTGAACTGTTCATTGCAGCGTGATAAAGAAGATTGCTCTTCCATATATATAAATAGAATATGCAAAATATTAGCTTATTTTTTATTATTTATTTTTATGTTCTTTATAGAAATTATTACATAAGCTATTCATGCCATTAATCTGTTTCAATCACTTTAGTTTATTTTACCTGAAATACATCAAAGAACAGATGTATAAAATATAACGTTTCAAATAAAGCGAAAGTGTTTATCGACGGCACTCAAATGAAATAAAAATAAATGTGGACAAATTGGTACAGAAGAGTTTGAAAAGTTGATAATCTTTTAGGGGAGAATCAAGAATTGTGTTTTGAATACAAGTCAAACGAAAAATGCAATAGAGGTTACGACGGAGCCAAAGGCAGATAGTGCCTATATAAGTTGAACACGCGTTTTTAAGTTCTTCTACCAGATAATTTCAGTACGTCAGCTGTTATTGAGTCATTGCTTGCTGTCCTGCCATTTTCATGTTTTTGACCGCTGACTCCACTTCTTCTATAGGTACTTCTAGAATTTCTTCTTCTACCATCTGTATTTCAACAGTTTTGGAATTTACAGTTCTTTGTATAATTGTGTCATGTGCACCTTCATTTTGGGGTTCTCGTTATCCGTGTACCTAGTATCAAAGTTATTTTTCTTCTCGCATTCGTTATACATGTCTGTACCAGATTAATTGTTTTTTCTCAATTTTATTTATTTGTTCATAACCCCGTTGAATTTTGACGTACAATTTGCTCTTCTCAATGCGTCCATTTCAGTCGCGTCTGATTTTGTCTTCAGGTCTTTGATCCATACAACAAAGTGCTCTTAGTTTTCGTTATTCTGCTATTTCGGTTCGACACAGTATTCTAGTTTTACAGGTTCCTTATTTCTCAGTTGCTTGTCGGTCGCATCTTCTGCTATACGTAGTGCTGAGAACTTCGTTGATTCCAACAATTTTTAAGACCATAAATCAATCGGTATTTACATACATATTTACAATTAAATTTTACTAACTTCAATTCTAAGACTATATCACACTCCGATATCAGTTGTTTTACTAAGTTGCTATCTACTGAACTCCACCTCTGCTGTATGGCGCCATATAATATATATATATATATATATATATATATATATATATATATATATATATATATATAATCCACCGCACTGGTTCTCGAATGTTCTTTAGCAACTGTTTGGAACTTTCGGAACATTTTATACCAGAATTCGTACTTTCAGTTATTACTGTAGTCGGGCTTTGTTTATTCGAATAGATGGTTTTTGTTACAGATGATTAATTTCTTTAATCTCCTCTTCGTCGTTTGAAAATATTATTTGGTTATCTGCATACTACATTTCTCTATATAATTTTTATGCGACATATAACTTAATGAGGATTGGGGAGATCATAGTTGTATCAGATCCTTATTAATTGTTGAAGCCTCTGTCATCATTTTAATTGCAGATTTTATGCCTTTGTAGAAGTTTTGGATAGCTTTTGAGGGAATATGATTATTGATTCTTCTTTTTCCGGATTTGGACCGCGTCATTTTTTTCGAATTAATTTATTTATATACCTAAACCAGCATATAAACAAAGCTTTCCGAGTGTCGCCCACACTTATAAGGGGCTTTTTCAAATGTTACTTACCTTGCGGCGACTCCATTCATTTCATCTTTTTCCCACGAACACACTTCACTTTTTTATTCAACTTGTCACAATGACGCACAAATTATTATTTGGTATTTTGGTGTATTTGCATCAAATATACTGATATGTTTCTTACTGTTTTTTTTTTTTCTATTAGCGGTTTAATAAGAACATGTCCTTGACTAACCAGAGCCCGCTGTCCCCTCCCAACCATATATAAATAACAGTGGAGTGGAATACATAAAAAAGACGTGTGTCTTGATAATGAAGTCCATGGTAAAAGAGATCTCATTTCTAGAAGTACTGCCAGTAGAAGTGTTGTACGACATCAGGAACCGGCAGTCAGAGTTTTAACTAACGTTAGAAGAAAATCTTAACACAACAACAACCAATATTGCTCGATAAGAAAATGTAACCCAATCGTTTATAGCAATATATTTAAAGAACGTCAGATTTCATCTTTACAAGGTGTACTTCATTCATAGAAGATGATTCCTACGGACGTTTACAATTTTCTGATATTTGTATGCGTCAATGTGACGCATATCCCCCAATTTTTAATCACGTTGTGTTTTCTGATGAGACTATGTTCTTTAAATGGGGTAGTAAATTGTTGCAATTGTCGATACGGGTTTCAAGCATGTTCTCACTGGGTACCAACATTTGGGCAGACGTAGTAGACAACAAATCGATAGGACCTTCCTCTTTTAATGGTAATATGACAGGTGAACAATATTTAGATATTCTTCTAGACTTATTGCAATGCTTAACATTTAAATCCTCGATTATTTTTTCTGACAAGATGGGTTTTTTAGCATTATGGTGTACAAGTAAGAATATTTCTGGACACCACCTTTAATGATTCGCAGACGTGGATCAATTGAGTGGTCACCAAGATGTCCAAATTTGACCTCAATCTATTTCTTGTGGGGTTTAACATGTAGACGACCTGTGAGTTGTAGAATTTGATGGATTTAGTAAAATTTTGTTTACACAAATTATTTATGTCTATTCATTGAGATGCATTATTATTCAAATTCAAATTGTCATTGATTATTAATTTTTGTCAAAAATTATTATGTACTCTACTGATTCAAGTACGTTGGAATTTGCAGAAAAATGTCATCTAGCTAGTGGCGCAAAGGGAGTAATAGCGTAATAGTAAACAAGAAATTCGATGACGTCATCACTTTGACTTTTGTCTTTTTATCACATACATCATCAGTAGCTTGACGTATTTGATCAAAATAGATTATTGTTCGTTTATGGATTTTGTGTACAGCTTTATCATAACAGTGTTTATGTTTTTACATTTAAAATATCCATTTTTATATTTTGGATTTTATATATCGTTACACGTCGATATGTTACTTGTTCAATATAATCAAAACCAAGTATAGATGGAGTTAATAAATAGATCTTTTCACCTTTTGTAATGCGCAGGCGCGTTTGACATGTTAAAAAGGCGGGAATATGAAGGTTTCGTGCACTTTTCACAAATATGCACAGGGAACTAGTATTAATAACTGAAATATTAATTAGCGGAGCTTTATTTGTACATCTTTCAATTAAAGTAAATAACTGCATTAAATAATAATGGTGGTTAACGTGATATTTTCGTCCTGAAGGTGTAAATAAGGCTGATGTATTTGACAGGTTAGGACAAAAATGATACTCATATTATATTTAAAATAAATAATATACTGATAATTAATAAAATAAATATTAGTAATACAAATTTAATTAATTTATTATTACTATGGTTTTATCAGTCATTGTCTTTTTTTACTACAATTTGTGATCTAAATTATATTGACTATTCATCTATCGACTGAGAGATATATGCAAGTTAATTTATGAGATTTTCACGAAATCTGTACAAAAATTGTATGTAATATTACTGAAGGCTGTACAGTTGCTACAAATAAAACATAAAATTCAGAATAAAAATATTTACGGTGCATTATGTACAACTGAATTCGAAAAGGTTTACACTCGTTTTATTTAATGTTATATCTTTTAGCAAGTTATTGTCTTAAAAAACACATACACATAAACACATATATGTATCTTTATTTACAAAATCAATTACTTGTAATCGATCATCCCTTAGTTCACATCTCTACCTTATAAATCACATTTAGCACATTTTAGATAAACTTTGAACTCTTTATTCTTTTCTTTGATCTAATAAGGTTTCGATGAGATTCGATACAAGACTTTGGAAAAGTAATAAAGTCAAATAAATTCTCCAAAAATGATTTACTGTTCATATGGCTCACAAATATTCCATTACATTAATGCTATTTGCTTCATTCTTTATTGATAAAATGTTATACATGTTAATTAAAATCTTTATACTGATAGTTCACTTTAAGTTTATAATTATTAAAATTTTACTACTAATAGTAAATTACATTAAAAATTTTGTATTCACGTTATAAACAAATATAAAGTGCACGAAAAAATTGACGGGCGTTGACGCATGCACATAAACTTTTTTCAATTATGTAAAGGCCTATTGTTTCTTATCGCTTCATATATTAAGTATTTTACTGTATGGCACCTGACAAAGAACGCATATCTATTGGTTTAACAGGTTTATAAATGCCGTGCTTTTTTCATTGTGATATTTGGGCCAACCTTAGTTGTTGCTGCAAAATGATAAATTCAAAATCACTTAAGTATATCTTTTGTAAAACTTCTAGATGTTTCAATTCCAAAGCCTGTAAAGTTACGAAAGGGTAGTTGAACATTATCTGTTGACAGTTTCTTTGTATTTTTCTGGGACACCCCGTATTTACTAAATGTTCCGTTTATCGACTTCACAGCAATGCTTTATCGTATTTAGAGAACATTTGATCAATTCATAAAATCTGCCTGTCATTATAAAAAATCGATATTCGCTTCCAAATACTTCAGTGCCGCTATGTATGTATGTTGTTCTCGGATGATCTGTTTAGCGGTTATCTAGGTTTCACAGTAAGTGTGCCATTATAATTGGTGGGTGTAGCAAGGACACATGATGCACGAAAAATATACATATTTTTTCTTTCCTAACGTTACTTTTACTTATTAGGTTAGATATTGAAGTGCCCTTGCGGCCCGCAGCACTATCAATTGTTTAGACAATCAGAAGGCGATTCAATTTCATTGTTTCATGTTGGTAGTTACCTGATAATTATTAGCCATTATTTATAACGTCCAGTCATGGCACGTCATTTATATCATAATAATGTTTATTTAGTGAAAGCTGTAATTTTAATTTTTAGGCCTCAAACAATGGATGTGATTTGGATATTAATCTTATCTCTGGATGAAGTCATTATATACAGATCGTTTATTGTATATATTACTCAATTAGAAATTAAATCTATATAAGATATTTTATTTATGTTCTTTGGTATGTAGAATAAAAGCAAGAAGTAAAATAATAATTATCTAAAATTCTTATTAAACTAGTTTAATATATACATGACATATTAGGTGCTATCCTCTAGTACCTATCTATTATTGTTTATGTTTCACCTGGTGTCCACTAGAACTTAAATTGCCCGTAAGAGTAATATACCAATGCCATATTATAATGTGATTAAGTTGGTCTGGTAATGCCGTAGAAAAGTAGCTATAAGACAATGCACCCCCATCTGGGAGAGGCTTGTTCAATCTGCCATGTTATGCTAAGTATTCCGATCGTAGAGGTTACTTGTGTATTGATGGAGCTACAGAAACTCAACAAAAAGTTTACTACAAAAAAATATTTTGCATCAAACAGTCTTAAAATGTAAAAAGTACACAAGCGTATAATTTTTAACAACAGTGGAAAACATGAATATTTTAATAGAAACGATCATTGCATACATTATTAAATTCATATACAGTTGGATTCCTCTAAAATTCTTGGACATATTTTTTGGAAAAAAGCTCTTACACATATATTTTTTATTTCAGTAATTCAAATGGAAATTTGGGGTACTATGGTATGGGTACGTACAGATTATTTTGCCAAATAGATGGATCGGAAAAAGAGGTTTAATCAGGTCTCTCTAGATCGTATCCCATTAAATTTTGATCTACGTGGTAAATTAAACTTTAAAATCGATTTCCATAACATACCGTAAAATTTTCAAGAATTACAAAACAGAAATTCAACGCATCTATTTACTAACGATAATTGAAGAGCTGCCAGAACTTAAAGTTGGACTTGCCAAAAAATTGAGCACTTTACATCATCACGTTATGTGAAAAAGTCAGTATTAATTTGTTTCACTGATTGCGAGTTTAACAACAAAACACTAAAACAGAATATGGAATTGAAAGTTAGTTGCATAATTTATACAGAAATTGTAGTATATTCTATCTCAGATTAAATTTAAACCCATATTGAATAAAATCCACATCAATATCTGCCCCTAGGCCTTTTAGCCAGATGCTGGATTCTCCTAACCGCAGTTCTACGTAAGTCTTATCCTACATTAACATTCATTTGCTGGTGATGGTTCAGTGATGAGCGACTAATGCGCCGCTGTTTGCACAGAATCCTCATCTGCTTACTGTTCTTGAGTAGGTACATAGTTAGGAAAGAATTGACTGTCTCTAGGTGGTGATTGTGGTCTAGACCTGCAGTTCCTCTAATCATAGAAGATATGCTCACAGAGGAACTATTCTACCCTTTTGGCTTTTAAAGTAATCCTATATTGGTGGCGCTGGTCTCGTTCGTTTGGGTACAAGAGTTTGGTGCAGCTATCTGGCGTCTGGATGGGTGCTTCTTGGTGCCATGATCGAATGTAATGTCTTTCATCTTGACTCTGAACATGTCAATTATAATTTCCACTTCTGATCGATGAGGTCTTAGTTGTATTTATTGAAGTCGCAAATTTTGACGAAAGTTTGGGTAGCTAATAGCTTCTTAAATTTTTCAGGTGGATTGGTATAGGCTAGGTATACCAATTGTCGAATTTCAGCCTGAGATTACAAGTTGCAGAAGTGGGTGGTTTCATGAGAATGCATTTTTCAGTTTTACTTTGGACTTGAGGTTGAACTAATCTCTCTACTGAACTTTTTACTATCTGAATTTTCAAAACAGCAAATCTTTGAGTTTTAATATTTGGTTGTGATCGATTTGATCTTTAAAAATGAAATATTTTGACAAAGGTATAAAAGTTTTATGGCTGGACCAATCAATTTAGGTGTTTGTTGCACCTGAATACCGGGTATCATGTTGGGTTAAGAAGTTTCTATAGGCCAGTCATACCAAAGACATTGTTTGTATCCTCTGGTGATAGAACTGCGGGACGAGTCTCTGTTAGCCTATTTGTTGTTCGAAATTTATTGACAACGATCTTTACATTTGAAGACGCGAGATGTAAGACCGACATCTAGGATTTTCGAGAGAATCAGCACACAGAGATTCCGAATCTGGAGCTGTTCCGTATAAATTGTTGTTCTCCCTTAACTCCTAGGACAGAATGTCACTATAAAATTTTTCAGGTTACTTCACCTGTCAGAGATATTGAATACTCTCTCCGAGGTGTAATTCTTTTGTACGCAAGACAATATACATTATATATCATATAGAATATACATTGTTTCTGGTCAGGGAACCTTCATCAGTTGCGCTTCCCACAATGGAATGTCCTCTCGAACACTTCTTTATGTATTCGAAACATTTCGTTAAATTTGAAGACGCGAGGTGTAAGACCGACATCTAGGTGTTTCAAATATTTCAAATACATAAAGAAGTGTTCGAGAGGACATTCAATTGTGGGAAGCGCAACTGATGAAGGTTCCCAGACCAGAAAATATGTATATTATATATGATATATAATGTATATTGTCTTGCGTACAAAAGAATGACACCTCGAAGAGAGTAAACGATCTTTACATTGACGTCTCTGAAAGGTGTGTGCATTAAAACTAAAATTACACTGAACACTTCCTACCCTGTGTTTGACGTCATTACTTAATTTGAAATCGTTTTTTTTTTCATTCAGATATCATCTTTTTACAAATGTCAGATTTATGAGTTTAGAAAGAAATAAATTCTTCTTCGGCAATAAATGTCATTTAATCCTTAGAACAAGCTATTCTGTGACCTTTTTTAACATGTGTAAAAGACAGAAATGCCATTTTTCTCTGATATAAGATAGATAAGAAAATTTCAAGTGAGCATCGATTCGAGAAAAATTCGCACTTCTTGACTCAGTCGTGGTAATATATTGTATAAACTGACATAATAATCAGCGCAAATTTATTTGAAGGTATATTTTAACGTAAATAAATTTATGTTAGGGTGTATACTTCTCTAAATATAGCCGGTTGGAGTTGAAATAACTTAACCTGATATAGGTTTTGTGAGTTATAAGATATGTTTGAAATTTCAGGCTATTAAAACTGGAACTCATAAATAAATTTACTTTTGTTTTTTTTTTCAATATCTAATCAATTTCCTTAAATTCGTTCGCCAATGTGAGCCAATCAAGGTAGGACACTTTTTAAAGATAATTGAGTTTATTATTACTTCCTTTTTGAGTCCACAGTCTTAGAGCAACATAGATAAATAGATAGATGGAAGAAATAGTACAATGACTGCAAAAAACCGAAGAAACGTACAGCAACTTGTCAAACATCGGCCGTACATGATCCAATAAGCTTCAGAGAGTGAACTTTATCAATAGCTCGAATACTATTGTTTCAAAAGGCTGGAACCTACGCGCAATCTGGCGCTGATTTCCCTTGAATCATATTTATATGATATCATTAACGATGTAGCTTTTAATTATTGTCTGTACTGTGCAACAGTTAAAAGAACTTATCCAAAGTCAATATACAGTTCATTTAAACGGTAAACCATTCGCAGCCGATTACCTAAATAAATGCCTAACCCTGCTTGCGTCATGTTTTTAAAAACAACTTTATTGAATATGTCCAACTTATAGATAATTAGAGTAATATTGTATGTCGACTGAATCAGTAATAAATGTATTTCTATGGTAATACGCAGGCAAATTACCAGAATAAATACTGTCCCGGAGCAAATATTCAATCCTTAATTTGAAATAATAAAGTCCAAAACATGTATGCCGTTTTAAAAACTTACGTTACGTGGTTCAGGCTAAAAACGTGCAGCTCGTGATTTAGACGCGCGCCGTGTTCGCCGGTAGGGCACAACTCATACTTCTTGTACTAACCGAAAAGATGAATACTGGAGGTAAGATCAGTGGCGGCAGCGTGCCACATGAACTACGAACTGAGAGGCTTTCATAGCGGTAATCGCCTCTCCCAGACTTCACAATCCTAATACATTGCATCCTATGACTTATTGTTATTACCTTACGCCGTCCAAAGTCCGTGGTAACCTAAAATAACATTTCAATTTCTGTTTTACAACAAATTGCAACAATTTCGGTTTTATATTACCAGAAAGTTGTTTATGTTGCAGAGGCACAGTAGAATGCGGAAAAATTTAGTAGAGGTGATGACACTTTTCATATATGAATTTGGGAGTAAATTGATTGATGTAAAAATTTGGTAGTAGATAGACACTGCCGACACTGCAATATGAAACAAGTTATATGTATAATGCTAGTGAAGGGTTTGGTCCCAGGGTGGACCCCCATCTGGGGGTGGAAAATATAGCGTGAAAATTAAATCGATAGGGAAATAAATTCTAGGAATTTCCTCTGTATGTCATATGTAAAACTATTTTCATCCGATTTTTCGATAAAACTGGAATCATAATGATAAGGTATCCTTAAGTCTTCTAGGTTAACAAAAAATGTTATAGTTCAGCGACTATAACCGGGTCGATGTTAACGTGTTCACTTTGTTGAACCTTTCCAAGATGCACTTCAGGGAAGTGAATAAATTCAGCAAATCAAAACTTTTTGAGTTCGCCGTAATCAAAATCAAAAATCAATGTGTAATTTCGAATGTAAAATATTTGTTTACTAATAATTAGGAAACTATGTGCTGTTTAAAAATAAAACATTTAAAAAAAATATAACCGACTTCTACCTATAACTAAAAAGCTAAAAATAATTACAACAAAATACAACTCTAGCAAATAAATAACAAATTCAATGTTGTAAGGTACCTACCCAGGAAGTAAAAAATGTAAACATTAAAAGGTGCTCATTCTGGACAAATTAATTACCTAACAATCTAGTATATTTTTGAAGTCTGTCCCAAGCAAATCTAAAATCCTTCATTGCGTACTTATCTACTAATTCATCAAACTTGATTGTTGCTTGGCACCGACTTCAAAATTATACTAGATTGGTAGGTAATTAATTTGTATAGAATGAGCACCTTTTAATGTTTACATTTTTTACTTCCTAGGTAGGTACCTTACAACATTGAATGTGTTATCTTCAGACAGAGTGCATATAAGAAGATTGTTACCAAGGTACAGGCTAAATGCTGATTGGTTCCCCCATTTTTTGCAGCAACTAAGTTTGATGAAGTAGTAGATAAGTACGGAATGCAGGATTTTAGATTTGCTTGGCACCGACTCCAAAAATGTACTAGATTGGTAGGTAATTTATTTGTACAGAATGAGCACCTTTTAATTTTTTACTTTCTGGGTAGGTACCTAACAACATTGAAGGTGTTATTTATTTGCTAGAGTTGTATTTTGTTATAATTATTTTTAGCTTTTTAGTTATAGGTAGAAGTCGGTTATATATTTTTTTTAAAAATGTTTTATTTTCAACTTTTTAGTTTTTTTTTGAACTCAGGTAGTTTTCATTCTTTATTTGTTATTTTGTATGTATAACCTTGATAGACAGAACCAGGTACCATCGAAAGCCTCAACATTACACAATGATACTTTATCATTTAAATTGACAGGTAAATATTTACAAACAAAATGTACTAGTACGCGTGGACTTAATAAGCCCAAAATATATTTATGCTTTATGGACTACGCCATGTAACCTTTTTTCAACTTTTTTTGACAACCCTGTATAACTAGATAATTCCACTCCAACCTATGTACCGACCAGCCTGTACATACGACTGCCCACGGACAAGCATACATTTGTTAGCTGCCTTCTGTAAACTATAGGACCGAGTAAAATCCATCCTATATTTACGGAGTCAAATCCGTCCTATATTTCAACTATGGTATATAACTGCTTGTGGGCTACCCCATAAATTATTTCCTTTTTAACATTTTATTTTATCGCCCTGTGTAACATTAATTCCTCTCCACATTTTATGCAACTTCTTATGGGCTATAAAAGAAATAATTAATTAATCACACTGTATAAATATAATTCAACTCCAGCATATATTTCAACCATCCTGTATATGATTTGCTTATGTCCATATCATATAACATATAATTTTAATTTCACATTTTTATACGTTTTTACGTCCAGTCCACCCTATATTCCAACCATCCTGTATATACGGCTGCCTACGGACCACTACCATTCTAGTCCGTCCTATATTTCAATCTTCATATAAATGCAACTCCTTCTACCACTTTACTTTGTGATTTTGTTTGCTATAACTAAACACCCTATCTATAAACCACCAAGTACCAGTTTAAAGTTTGACATGTGTTGTCACTGAATTTTCTATTAGGCCGGGAGAATGTGACAAGCAAAAACACCGTCTTCGCAAAATGGAAAAATTTGCATTTAAATAGGTATTTACCTGGTATACAAACAAAACGAGCTTGGTACTCATTGATTTAAGGAGCCGGAAATACTATGCTTTATTACATATATGCTTGAGATGTACATAGAAAATTTTCAAATTCGTAATTAAAACTTCCAGTGCCTAAAATTACCGCACTATTACGTTGGATTTAAAATATTTATGAGGAAATGTCCGTTATGTCATTTCGATGAAATTTTTGATAAGAATTTTGGAATTTTCGGCGATTTTCTGCAAAACTGCAAGTTGCACGTGGCAGAAAAGTATATGAGATCACCTAAGGATCTTCCTTAATAGACTAAACGTTAAAAAACTATACACATCCATAAGGAGTTATCAGAAAAATCGACTAAAATATTAGGGATATTGGTCGATTTCCATGCACGCATGTGTTCATTCACAAATTTTATCACTTTACCAATAGAATTCTTTTCCAAAATTTGAAGTACTCTATTAAACAAGACCATATTCGTTCAAAACGGTGCACCACAGGAGAATAAATCAGGTAACATACATACAAAAAAAGCGAAAAAATACGCGACAAATTGATAACTTCCTCCTTTTTGGAAGTCGGTTAAAAAGTCAACAAAAGTAAAGCTTAATTAAAAAACGAAAAGATTGACATTTTTTAATTTATGTACGTGCAGAAGTAAGTTAGTTATGGTTAGTTGAAACTGAATGTTTTTGAAAACTTAAATCTAGGTCTTTAATTTGAAATAAAGAGAAACATTTTTGAGGAAAACCGTTTCAAAAAACTTTAAAAATCTTTCAAAATGAGCTGACCTAAACGGTTTTCGTACAAATGTTGTGAAAGGAAGGTTGACTGATTATTTTGTCTAATATTTATATCAGGATTTATTTGATATCTTAGTATTAAGTTTGCGAAGTTTTAGGGGTTTAGTAAACTGAAATATGACTGTCAAACTTACATTTGAGTACGAGAACAACCTTCATTAAGCCATTAAAATGCTCTCTAAAAAGTAAGGTTCAAATAGATTTAATTTCTCTTAATTCATAACCCTACTAATTCCTTATAAAATCATTCTTGGAGTAACTTCAAAACAATTAAAGTTATCAGTCAAATACTATGTGGACTGCTTTAGTGAGCTTGTAATGAAAATTCAGAAAGGCTTAGGGGTTGATTTCACTGTTAAACAATAAAAAGCGTACAACCGCAGTAGAAGGGAATATAGGCATGTATGAATATTTTTATAAAAGTACTAAAAATTTTCGAGGTAAGAACTCATTTTTATCATCGATGACTGAATACATTGCAAAGGTTGGTCGGGTAATTCTAAACTTTTTAACTAAACTAAATTTTTAACGTTGTATACTTCAACAGCTTTAGCTTTTCATAACCATTTGTGTTTTTTAAATATATATACAAATTTGAAAAATTTCTTAACACACATAAATGCCTGCCTAAACATTATTTTTTCCAGCGTACTCAGTTTTCTGATTATATCCTATCATGAGGATTTTCATTACTTCAATATCTACAGGTTTGTTTATTTATAATTCTATTTAAATAAACTGAGTTTTCATCATTAAGACCCACATTCATTACCGGTTTCATACCACTTTTAACTGTCATTTGTTCACCAAATTTTACTGTCCTATTAAAATTGGTTAGCTGTACACATATTTATCATTTTAAGGCATAATTTATATTTTTTTTAAATGTTTTTGAACAAGAATTTGAATAACATCTTCTTTTTCGCCAGAGATTTATTCTATCCCTAGTTATTTCTTGAGTTTTAAACACCTTTTGTTTTCTTCAGTACAGTTGGAGGTATAGCTGCTCTAGAACTTTCTCGTTTATTTCCATAGTTTTGTTAAGGGTGGACGAACCCTGACTTTGAAATGCAGCAAATCTATGTTTTTATTCCTAAGTCATTTATATAATATTTTGGCATTTATACATACACTTTTGTTTCTTTACATATTTGTCGAACAAGAAAATACTTTCCGATCCTGAAAGAGATTCTAATTCCTAAATTTGGATCTTTATTAATTCGAGAATTGATAGAAAACTACATGCATGTCGAATTTCCGCAATAAAATTTCTAATCTGTTGGTTACAGAAAGTCTTTTACATTGATGTTCTGAAACAAAATATTATCTATCTACTGTTCATTCAACCTGAGTTTTAGTGTACATAGTAGTTTATTATACACCTACCCTCAGCCTGAAACGTTTCAAATTCATAGCTAATGTCATTAACAACCACTTATTAACTCTGATAATTTGACATTGCTTCGAAATGTTATGTTTTCAGCATCTCAATATTAATAATCATACTGAAGCTAGAATTCTTGACTTTATAATTCAATAGTTTCCTATTATTAACAGTTTTGCTACCTCTCAGCGTGGAAAAACTTATGCCATGAAAAAATTATATCAAAAGAAATTAGGTGATAAAATATTTCAAACCATTGTAAAGCCTTAATATCATACAAATTGTTATGTTATCTTTATATTCTTAATTAGTTACAGTCATTTAGTGATCCAAGCTAAAGATCAAGGATAATGATGCCTGTTTCTTTTTTTATATTGGACTGTGCCTGCACTCTATCTATCCTCTATCTATGCTTTTGTTTGCTCGCTAATATCGAAATCCGTTCATATTATCTATTTAAATAGATACAATTTGTTGTTTCATTTTTGGACATAACTATTTTAAACAATATTTTATGAAAGTCACTATATTAATTCATTAGTAATAATTTATAATCGGTAAGTCAATAGCGCACTTGTATCTACTCAGATTCTTAATTTATTCATCTGAGAAGATTTTTGGTAATTAAAGGTGTTCATAGATATTATGATATATTAGTCTTAGATCAGATAAATGCGCTGAAGAATATACCAATAATCGCTAACTGTATTTATTTAACAAAAAAGTTCGTACTATGAATTTTCTAATCATAACTTTTTACATTGAGACTAATCATAGGTTTTGTCCGATAAATTCCATTTAACAATAAATCAAGATTGCCGATTTAGTAAACGTCAATGTTATGCTAACATCTTACTCATGTCTGTCTATACATGGATTTCTCTTTAAAAACATGTTAACGAAACAACCGCTTTTTTATTCAATACAATACAACGGAATTGGAAATCCATCTTATCCACACGGTATTTATTTTTTCCATATGAAGAGCTGCCTAATACGGCATTATCAAAGAAAGATTGCGATAATTCCTATTGAATTTGGATCGCTGATCATAATAAAGTTAAAAGTATAAAATATATAATGCATTGTTAGTTGCAGATTATCCAAAATCATTGTTAAGAAGACATATAGCTGAATTTACAAAAAACATCTATTACAGCGTTTAGAATACGAATGTCAGAATTTTATCATGAAACAGAATAATAATTACAACTAATATGTTACCACTTTTATTTAATTTTGAAGAATGTGTTTTAACGTTTTCCCGATTTTTTATGGTTCCACAAATTTTTTATGTTCTTCATATGTAATTTCACATACTAAATATCGGAAATGTAACTAACACCTACTTCAAATTGTGATCATCAATAACAATTTTTCTTCAATTGAATTTTCAGATTATAATCCTCAGATAACAATTTTCACTGCTACCAGTAAAAATTCACTTCTGTGTTTCTAACTTGATCATAGGCAAATAACAGTGTATTCAAAAAAAGCTTGGACATAATCTTTATTCCTGAAGATGCGGTTTTCTGACAAGGTCATCTGCGTATACAGGGGTTTCATTTCTAAACGAACCACTTTTAAATAACTTTTAAAATCTTTTCAAAAGAAAAATACAAAAAACGCGTTAATTTATATTTACAGGAGGATAGATTTTACACGTAGTTTCAACCCCTAAGCGAATGTGAATATAACTTGTAAAAGTTGAAATACAAAGGGGGATCATGTGATACGTCTTTTTAAAGGTCTCATTTTTGCCAATCTTTTGACACATTATTTTTTATAATCAGAATATGGCGTGGTTGAGTTTTATACAATTTTTAGATGTCCCCATAAAAAAGGTCAAGGGGCGTTAGGTCGGGTGAAATGTCTCATGAAGCCAGTTTTGTACAGGCAATGCATAATGTGGAGGTGCTCCGTCTTGTTGAAAAAAATAAGTTTTCTTTGTCTAGCAACAAAGTTGCATCTTGATCTATTTGGTTTTCTAAAGATCCGGTTATAAGTCAAATTTTCTAATTTTTTCTAAAATTCCAAAATACAATTCCCCAGTCAAATTTTGTTCCACGAATAAAGGAATAATAATTTTATTTCCGAGAATTCCGGCCCATATATTGATTTTCTGAGGATGTTGGTTGTGCTGTTCCCCAAAAACTTCTGGATTGGTATTGTCCCAGTATCTTCAATTATGTTTATTGACAAATCCATTTAAAAAAAATCCTGCTTCCTCATAAAAAAATATTTTTAATAAAATTATGGTTTGCATTTGCCCTTAGAGTCATTATTTTCGCAATATTTTAACCTTCTCTCATAACCATGCTCAGCAAGATGCTGTAAAAGGTGTATTTTATAGGGAGATAATTATTTAGGCGGACCCTTTTATGTACCCAGCCGATATATTTCTTAACCCGGAGATTTTTAATATTCATGTTTGATGATCAATGACAAAATGACCTAATATCTCAACCTGTGTAGTTCAGTTAAAATTCTACGATTCTTGACAATTTTATTGCCTACACTTCCAGTTTCTTGAAATTTATTAACTAAATCCGACACATACTGATGCTCAATATTTTTATAGGGATGTACCTGATGAAAACATGAGCAGTTCTGCGTGCACAGAGTCATTTTTTCCCATAAATAAATATTAATTAAATTCTTTCTTGTAAAGAATAAACCATTATCGACATTTGATGGTCAGTATACAACGAAACCACTACTAATAATAAATTGTTTACATTTACAGTCAATAAATTATTTTCACAAAAACATTTAAGGATTTTTTCTCGTTTGTTTATCTCGGTATTTAACTTATGATTTTTTCAATTAAAATTCAAAATTTTTACTTTTTTACGGTTTCTAGGTCATTACTCTGTAAAAAATAATCTTTAATAATTTAAAAAGTGATGTGTCAAAAGATTGGCAAAAACAGATCTTTAAAAAGACATATCACATGATACCCCTTTGTATTTAAACTTTTTGAAGTAATATTCAACCCCACTTAGGGATTCAAATGTAGGGTGACCCTTACATGTAAAATGTGTCCCTTTCTTATAAATACATTTTAAAAGTTATTTTGGGTGGCTAGTTTTGAAATGAAAGCCCTGTATAATGAAAGGTGTAGTCTTTATTTCTTTATTCTATAACGACATGCTGTGTCCCTAGATTGAATTCTCTGCGCTTCTGAGATATTTGTGTTAAACTAAAGACATCTTCAATGCAGGACCTTCCTTTACGGAAGCCTGTCTGTTTTTTTAATAGTATATTTAGATAGCATGTGTGTTTGTCTCACTATTGATTTGGTTCTATTTCTAGCTTCGTGATATAAATGTTTGGTTCTTCCGATTTTTCTTCGAGATATCTATCGGGTTTTTCCTTAAGTTCGATGTCTTCCTTTACCTTATCGTTACATATCCTCAGTCCTCTTTTTTGATTCTGGTCTTTGTTCTTGTGTCCAGCACTTCAGTACTTATTTGTTGTACACAGTCTTTAATACTTATCCATTCCTTTATATTATCACTGGTTGGAATTTTTTAAGCTCTCTTCTTGTAATAAATCCACTTTAAACATTTGGTCAGCACTTTCATTGCTTTTAATGCTATGATGCTTTTCCATCTTGCCCATAACTGAATCTTAGATTTGACCAAGTGGTGGTCTATGATGACGAATCTGGAAGAAATCAGATTTGGTATCTCTAATCTCCAATTAATTAATTATTAATTTTTGTAGAATACATTTTTCCTATGTTACTATGTCTTCAGGCAGTTAGGTCGATATTTTAAAAGATTTAAATATTTATTAAGAAATTATACCCAACTAAAATTATCATTGCATATAAACATGTCAACAAATAATTAAAAAGCTTACAATGTGAATTTATAAAGTAAATTGAAAGATTAAACCATATTTAAATTCCTCTATCAACTAAAGCGTTTCGTGATACCGTATAGTAAACTGAGATCTATACGATTTTTTTCATCAGATAAACGTAATAGTAGCTTAAGTAAGAGATGAGTCCATTAGAAACCAAAAAATAGGTACGGCACTGCACTTAAAATGTCATGAATACTTGAGCGTAATTTTTATTACTGCCGCAGGAGATCACTTTATCGGTAGATCTAAGGTAATTTGAGACAAATAGAATTGTTATGATATTCAACAATTATGAAATTTAAGATGAGTTAGTCTACCAGATCTTGTGCCGTGTACTTCATGGGTTCAGTGAAAGTCATCATGATTAAGATTTTATTTACGTCATTTTAAATTTATGAATGGGTTTTTGTGATGTATGCAGATGAAGTTTATGGTAATCCGTCGACTTATTTTAGTCTTTTACTGGAGTAAGATTGGTAGTGGAAAAATATTTGTTGCCATTTTTACTTCTGTGAAAAAAGTAGGTTGTATTCATATCCTCATGTCGATTCACATATTTTCATGACAAAACATCCTTAAACATGACGATTTTCCGAGTTCCCAATTTAACAAAAGTCTCAGAATTCATATGAACTCCGTCGAAGTAACATTTACGCCCTCAGATTTTTTTAAATAGCTGGGGGGATCATGTAATCCCTCATTTGAAAAGTTATGAACATTATGTTATATAAAACATTAAAAAAATATATAACCGACTTCTATCTATTACTAATAAGCTAAAAATAATTATAACAAAATACAACTCTAGCAAATAAATAACACATTCAATGTTGGCACCGACTTCAAAAATATACTAGATTGGTAGGTAATTAATTTGTACAGAATGAACACCTTTTAATGTTAACATTTTTTAGTTTTTTAGTTATAGGTAAAAGTCGGTTATATATATTTTTTAAAAATGTTTTATTTTTAACTTTTTAGTTTTTTTTTAACTCAGGTAGTTTTCTTTCTTTACTTTTTATTTTGTATGTATAACCTTAATAGGCAGAACCAGGTAACATCGAAAGCCTCAAAATTACACAATGATACTTTCTCATTTAAATTGACAAGTAAATCTTTACGAACAAAATGTACTAGTACGTGTTGACTTAATAAGCTCAAAATATATTTATGCGTTATGGACTACGCCATGTAACCTTTTTTCAACTTGTTTTTGACCACCCTGTATAACTATAGATAGTTCCACTCCAACCTATGTACCAACCATCCTGTACATACGACTGCCCACTGACAAGCATAAATTTGTTAGCTGCCTTCTGTAAACTATATGACGGAGTAGAATCCATCCCATATTTACGGAGTCAAATCCGTCCTATATTTCAACGATAGTATATAACTTCTTGTGGGTTACCCCATAAATTATTTCATTTTTAACATTTTACATTATCGCCCTGTGTAACATTAATTCCTCTCCACACTTTATGCAACTTCTTATGGGCTATAAAAGAAATATTTTTTTAATCACACTGTATAAATATAATTCAACTCCAGCATATATTTCAACCATCCTGTATATGATTTGCTTATGTCCACATCATATAACACTTTTTTAATCACCCTATATAATTTTAATTTCACATTTTTCCAACATTTTTTTACCACCAAACGTTCAGTCCACCCTATATTCCAACCATCCTGTATATACGGCTGCATACGGACCATTATCATTGTAGTCAAAATTGGTCGATTTCCATGCACGCATGTGTTCATTCGCAAATTTCATCACTTTACCGATAGAATTCTTTTCCAAAATTTGAAATTTCACCAATCCGGATATATACTCTATTAAACAAGACCATATTCATTCAAAACGGTGCACCACAGGAGAAGAAATCAGGTAACATACATACAAAAAAGAAATACGCGACGAATTGATAACCTAATCCTTTTTGGAAGTCAGTTAAAAAATAGTTCACGGTTAAGGGAATTCTGAAAAAAGTGTCCAGTAAAAAGTGTTTTGTCAATTGCGATATTATTACCTTGAAATAATTAAGATTAAAAATTCTGGTTTAAAAATGTTCTAAATGTTAATTATTAACCTTTTGACAGGAGTTTAACCAATATTGTGTTGTTTCCCAAGAATCCGTAACATCTACTTAGTAACACTATTACATTCTTCCACAATTCTTTTGCAGCAGTCACCAATAGTTGAGGTTTCTTTTGACAAACTTTTGATTTAAGGTACTTTTATGGAGAGTATCTAATTCTGTCCCGTTTTTTGGGGTCGCTGGATGCGAATGTGACATCATAATTTCAGGTATTTGGCTGCGAATATCTCGACGGCAACTGTCACTGAGCTAACTGACAACAATTACCTTTGAATTTGTTTAAAAATTGTTCGAGACTTGGCACTCAACAGTCTGATGAGAATCATTTGATGCGTCGCTAGTTTTAGGTTTAGAAGAAGATAAATTGATAGGTTTTTGACTTAAGGGATTGGCAAGTCGGCAGGTTCTTGGTCTAGAGGGGGCCTATCAGAAAAAGTTTCTGTTAATATAGATAATGATGTGAATTTATTAAATTAGTGTTATTAATTATAATAAATAATTGTAACATTAGTTTCACACGAAGCGAAGAACCAATGTCCAGCAAGAGAGACCCCGGGGTTATTTTTCCAATGACATCCAATATAAGTCCAGAAGATGATGTGGATATTTATTGCATTGATGGAAAGTACAATTAGCTACATCTCAGAAGTCTGGACAATAAATAAGATAATGCACAACCGAATTAACGCTGTAGAAAATAATTTTTGGCGAAGATGTTATAGACTAACACTACGCGACACGTAAGAACAGATAGAGTTTAACAGATGATGAAGATAGAAACAACATTAACAGATACTATTGAGAAAAAGTAACTTTCTTGGTACATACCCATGAGACGAATGAGCAATGAAAGATTACTAAGTAAAATATGGGACTGGATAAAAAAAAGAAGCAGAAAAAAGAAAGACCAAAGAAGTCTTGGGAAAAAGGACTCAATATAGCAATAAGTAGAAGAGATATAGAAATAGACAAACAAAGGTTCTCGAATTGCGACAAACCGCCAAGGCTATAAAACAGTCGCATATATAAGACGACGTTGATACCAACTGTCTTGGCCACCGTGTGCCTGGGAACCTGACCGATATATTCGTGTTCAGCGACCACAAGAAACCGGCAATAACGAATTTTCGATAATGTTCTAACGATAACCCTTATAATCTAGGGGCCCCAAAAATTTTTTCATAACAAAATTTGACACATTTCTGTAAATTGCATAATATTTTTTCACACATGTAAAGTTCCAAAATTCATTGATCATATATGACCACAAACCCTGTAGAGGTTTTCAGGGATCAAATGCAAAAATTCAAGATCTATCTCACTGCACAAAAACTTATAGTACCCAAGGCTTACTTATGTGTTTTATTTCCAGAGTATTAAAAGTTGGATAGTAAGGGAATTAGTGCAAGTGAATGATTATGAAACATGGAATGGCATTTTTGAATAATATTGAATAGTTTTTTGGACAATAACAAGAAAGTAACTAAGTTCTCATCCCTTGGTTTAAGTGATTATAACGTATATTAAAACTTGATATTTGAAGCAATATAATCTGAAAATAAACACTTTGGTAAAAACGACTTAAGTAAAGTGGATGCCAAACACAAAAGTTAAGGCGTTATGCACACAGCCGCAAATTTATGTCGCCCGGAGAACTTATTCGAAAAAAACCTTAAGGCTACTTTATTCAGGTATGTCAACTGTTTCTTCACAGTATGCTCAATTCTGTTTCCAGTGAGAATCAAGGAATTGGGTAAACGATCTTACTTTAAAGTAGTTTTGATTGAGGTTATTAGCTATGCATTTGACACTTTAGCGTTCGTATATGCAAAAAGTAAACATTTTTAATATCTAGGGAGTTGCGACAAATATGAAACAGGCTGGAAGATGATTGCACGCAACGCTTCTCAGTCCATTCATAATGTCCTAAACCTAAGAACCTCCAGAAGTATTCTGCTACCAGGAGAAAAAGGTTCAATAGAAGCTACCTATAAAATAATATTGAAACTTTCAAATTGTCACTACTTGGATAAAATCGACATTTTTGCAACCATTTATAAAATTCCGAAAAGTTTCTCGCTGGAAAACGAATAACTGCAGGGGCACAGCGAAAATAATTGCTAAGGGCAATATATTTTTGCAATGGATATTTTCTTTCACTTCATCTGATTTTTACACGTGAAAGTGATCAGTCAAAACTGCACTAATGGAGTTTTGGTTTAAGAACTCAAGGCAACTTGTAGTCCAAATTGTTGGAGTCAAGCAAAGTTTTTGCATTTCTTCATGGAATAAGTTCGCCCAATAGCAGATAGAACCAATCTTCTTCTTAAGAACCATGTACTAATCGTGTCTCAGATACTTAATTTAAATAATAAACCAATTGTTATGTCCATTCATTCTCTCAAAAACTGACTGATTAAAAGCACCTCTTTTGCCATCATTGGAATAACATAAATATCAAATTGTTTTTCAATTGGTACTGACTGGTAGTACCTCAGTGAAAATGTCGCGAAATCTTCTAGAAAACTCTCTTTCTTCAGGTAAATAAACCATAAACGCGAGAATCCCGAGGACTCTCAAATATTATAGCCATCGAAAACAGATATCCAATGTAAAAGTCCAATAAAATCGTTACGAAAAGGGTGACATTTGTAATTTGTACCGTTGTGTTTTCGAACAGAAAATATTCTTGAAGCACATAAAAGGTAAAAATTATAAAGATTTCGTTTTTATAGGAAACATAATATCATTGGCCTAGGTAGGAAGATCATATTGTCACAGAAGTATGAAATGCACATCCGTATAATTTTCAAGGAGCCTTGGAAATTGTATAGTATCCTATCATATTGCGTTGAGAAAACGTAAACCTTTTTAGAATGCAATTTTATAATTAAAATATTGCAAAACGTTTGCGGTAAATAATTTCACCATCAGAAAACTCAGTAGCGAACACCGAAAACGTTACGCGAAGATTATTAACAATGACACTGTGTTGTGAGAGATATCACCTCAAAAGCTCATAGTGCAAGAAAACAAGAGACCGTAACAAACCCTTCACTGTCAATCATTTGTAATAATATGATATCACAACATCTTGGGAGATAATTAACTTACTATGATTCAGTACACAAAATCCTTCTTAGCCGTACATAATAACCAGCCGAATTCTTATGCATAAAGAGAACCACATCTAAATTTGTGAAGATTTGATGTTTCGGTTCTTGCTTTGGAGCCATTATCAAGCAACAAACGAGAACAGAATATAATTGAAATACTTACTACCTAAGTCTTACAGAATGCTAATAAAAGACATATTTCAGATTCTAGATGGAACTGGGGTTCTCAATCTCCTTACCACCCAAACCACACCAGACTATTATTAAACTATCAAAGGTGTTTTGGAGTCTAGATTCTGGATCGAAATAGGGTGTTTTGTTTGAAACTTTGTGGTTAGAATTAAGAATTCTGAGGTGAGGTTTCTGAACGAAAATATTTTATTGATGAACTAGATATGTGTCTATAGACATCAAATATCTTAATTTTGTTATTCTGCATAGATGTTAGTGATACTCTGAATATATGTGAAGTGTATTTCAAAATACTCTTACCGCAATCTTAAATTTCAAGGAACCAAAAGACAATTACAAAATCGTCCAATCAAAATGGCTGAGTGATCAGAATTTTGTTCATTATTTCCTACTGCGCCAAGAAACGCCGAAATACTATCAATATGCGAATTGAATGTAGGCCAAAATGCTCCACTAGAACCTGATTACACAACGTTTGGAGATGAACTTGTGACACATTACGCCAAGAAGCGGATAATGTCACAAATTTTGGGGGCGATCACGCCATTTAGATCTCCAGGGCACGTTTATGTTGATCAATGGAATTTTAGGTTTATTAGGTAAGGTCTGCTTTGAGATGATATAGAATGCATTGACGTTTTATTGTAAAAAATAATAAATCGGTTAATTTTAATTAATTAGTGGCTGACTTTCAAAACACAACGTTGATCGTTTAGAATTATAAACTGTCAATAGTTATTCACTGACAATATAACATTTTTAGAAGATGTGATAAATCAAATTTGGCCAATCATGTATTAACCAGCGGCAACCATAGGAGAGACTGGGATAAAACAAAGACCTTGTTGAAAGTGGAAAATTTAAAAAACACGGAAATCTGGGCACCTTCAGTCGACCTTCATTTGGACTGGAGAAATCTATTGCTAACAGAGCCAAAAAGGGTACCCTTAGTATTAAGTGATCCCCAAACGACAAACTGCCGCTAAAAAATTTTTGACACATAACAAAATCAACATCAAAGCGAATTGATTTAGGAAAAACCACGAAATACAATACTAAACGATTGACAACGACTCCAGAGCCGGAGTTGAAACGTCTCCAAACACAAATACGTATAATACAATATACAACACATTACTTATACAGGGTGAGTTTTTTTTTGATGATCAGTATGGGGATCTCGGAAACTAGCGGAGATAGTGCAATGGTTAAATTGGGAAAGATTTGCAGTTTTGCTAGCCCAATTTAGTGACACTTTCGGATTTTTGTAAAAAGTCATGGCTTACTAGATATTAAAAAAAAAACAAAATTCGCAGATATGGATCTTTTACTAAACCACCAAAGGAACGTAATCAAATTAACGAAGCAGCACAAATAAATGATTTGGAAATGGTAAATCAAAATCCATCTACATCAACTCGTGAGATTGCAGCAGAAGCAAGAACATCTCAACGAACTGTAGTTAAGGTACTGAAAGCGCACAAGTTCCACCCGTACAAACTTTCAGTTTCTTAAACTTTTCATGCTGGTGACGAACATCGACGTATTTTGTTTTGTACATGGTTTAGAGACATCTGCTTTGACAATCCACAGTTTCCATTAAAGGTGTTATGGTCAGATGAAACTAGATTTACTAACTGCGGTATGTTCAATAGATACAATGAACATATCTGGGCTAAAGAAAACCCTTTCAATGTAGTACAAAGACGACCCCAGATAAAATTTGGTTTTAATGTTTGGTGTGGTATCATAGGGTCTACTATTCTGGGGCCTTTTATCTATGACGAATCACTTACTGAGGAGCGCTACTTGCATTTCTTGCAATACACTTTTCAAGACTTGTTGCATAATTTGAATTTGAGAACTCGTTTAGAAATTGAGTGGTTCCAACATGACGGAGCACCTGCTCATAACTCGTTATTAGTAAGACAACACTTAAATAATATCTATCCAAACTCTTGGATAGGAAGAAATGGCCCACGCGAATGGTCACCCCGGTCTCCCGATTTGGCAGTTATAAACTTCTATTTATGGGGTGCGCTAAAAACAAAGTATACAAAAGAAAGTATGAGACAGTTGGTGACCTAAGAGAGGCGGTATTACAAGCAATTGAAGAACTTGATAGGCGGTCTGTGAGGAAAGCGGTAATGTCAATCTTAAAAAGATGCAAATTTTTGTCTAAACAACAATGGTAGATTTTTCGAACATAAATTGTAACCATTATTATGTACTTTAATTTCTTAAGTTTTTAGTAAGTACCTACTTATTTAGTTTTTTCGTTATATCTGATATACCTAATAAAAAAATTGTTCAATGTTTTTTGGAATAGTTATTAATAAATCAATCTATTTCATGGCTAACTACGTTAAAAGTAAAAATAAGAGAGAAAAACATCCATAACTCCGTTATTTTTATGAATAACTATATCGAGTTTATACCGTTGAAAAGCTCTAAAAATGTCCGATTTTTTGAGGTCATAGCCAACTATGGTTTCCATTCAAAAAAAGATAAGTTTGTGCCATATCTTGAAAATGAGAGCTGTCAAGCAAACGAGGACATGATAATCATATTCGGGATTCAATTCCCTTCAGTTTTGATTTCTACACTTTTTTTATAAAATCAAAAACAAAGGAGCTAAAGGGATTTGACTAAATCGATAGAATTTCGCTTTTTCAAAATATCTTGTAAGTCATGACTTTTTACAAAAATCCGAAAGTGTAATTAACTTGGGCCAGTAAAACTGCAAAGCTTTCCCAATTTAACCATTGTTCTATCTCCGCTAGTTTCCGAGATCCCCATACTAATCATCAAAAAAAACTCACCCTGTATACAGGACGACTGGCTGATCGTTTTGTAGACATCTCTTTCTCTCAGAATATCTGTGAGAAGAATTTCTGTACAGTCAGCCTGTAACTTGGGCAATTTTATCAAATTGCCTTACTCACTTTGTTCCCCACACACAATTGTCAAATACTTTCTGTTGCAGGAAAAAAAATGAGGAGGAAGGCCCAATAAACAGGCAAAATAATTAAAGACCTTCTCAACAATCATACAAAATCGACTAAATACTTTTATAGATTTATTTTTACAAAATTACTTGATCAAACAATGACAACACTGCCAACGATAATTTTGAAAACAAATAAAACTACCGTGTGCTTTTGAACCGTACCTTGAGGTCGTAATATATGATGACATAACTGAAAGACGCATATCTAATTGGAGTTGAGAAACGATTTCAAAAGTAAAGTCCGGTAATCTGCTCGTAGCCGCAGAAATCTATTGAATTACTGAATCATTGCCAAATTCGTTTATTATTTTCAATCTTGCAAGCCAACCGTGAAAAGTGTAGCATTTCTGAAAGCTAATGACGATATGATGTCCATGAAGGTTATTTCATGTAATACAAAATAAAAATGTAATCTTGTACTATCGAAGACTTTCAAGGATGTCACAGTGTTATAATTTGAGAGTCGCCTAATCAACAATCATTATTGTTAGAATTGTTAATGTCCATCTCAAGGAAATCTTGAGGACAGCACTCGTTACGGAAGCTGTTTATTGTCTTATTGCTTAGTAGACCATATAGTAATGAGAATGACTCATCGTTACCAATATTTAGGATAAAACTAGTGTTGCAGCGAAATACCTTTCGTTTTTAAGTCAATGGAAGCAATGGTATTATATAAATTTTAGAACTATCTTTGGAAAATATTAGAAACATTTTAAAATTGTTTTTTACTTATAATTAGAGATCATTATTATGAATTAGATAACTGAATAAAACATTAAAAAAAAATATATATATATATATATATAACCGACTTCTACCTATAACTAAAAAGTTAAAAATAATTATATCAAAATACAACTCTAGCAAATAAATAACACATTCAATGTTGTAAGGTACCTACCCAGGAAGTAAAAAATGTAAACCTTAAAAGGTGCTCATTCTGTACAAATTAATTACCTACCAATCTATTATATTTTTGAAGTCGGTGCCAAGCAAATCTAAAATGCTTCATTGCGTACTTATCTACTAATTCATCAAACTTGATTGTTGCTTGGCACCGACTTCAAAAATATACAGAATGAGCACCTTTTAATGTTTACATTTTTTACTTCCTTACAACATTGAATGTGTTATTTATTTGCTAGAGTTGTATTTTGATATAATTATTTTTAGCTTTTTAGTTATAGGTAGAAGTCGGTTATATATTTTTTTTAAATGTTTTATTTTTAACTTTTTAGTTTGTTTGAACTCAGGTAGTTTTCATTCTTTATTTTTTATTTTGTATGTATAATCTTAATAGACAGAACCAGGTAACATCGAAATCCTCAACATTACACAATGATACTTTATCATTTAAATTGAAAGGTAAATCTTTACGAACAAAATGTACAGTACGCGTTGACTTAATAAGCCCAAAATATATTTATGCCTTATAGACTACGCCATGTAACCTTTTTTCAACTTTTTTTGACAACCCTGTATAACTAGATAATTCCAGTCCAACCTATGTACCAACCATCCTGTACATACGACTGCCCACGGACAAGCATAAATTTGTTAGCTGCCTTCTGTAAACTATAGGACGGAGTAGAATCCATCCTATATTTACGGAGTCAAATCCGTCCTACATTTCAACCATAGTATATAACTCCTTGTGGGCTACCCCATAAATTATTTCCTTTTTAACATTTTTTGTTATCGCCCTGTGTAACATTAATTCCTCTCCTCACTTTATGCAACTTCTTATGGGCTATAAAAGAAATAATTTTTTAATCACACTGTATAAATATAATTCAACTCCAGCATATATTTCAACCATCCTGTATATGATTTGCTTATGTCCACATCATATAACAGTTTTTTAATCATCCTATATAATTTTAATTTCACATTTTTTTCAACATTTTTATACCACCAAACGTCCAGTCCACCCTATATTCCAACCATCCTGTATATACGGCTGCCCACGGACCACTATCATTCTAGTCCGTCCTATATTTCAATTTTCATATAAATGCAACTCCTTCTGCCACTTTACTTTGTGATTTTGTTTGCTATAACTAAACACCCTGTCTATAGGCCACCAAGTACCAGTTTAAAGTTTGACATGTGTTGTCACTGAATTTTCTATTAGGCAGGGAGAATTTGACAACCAAAAGTACCGTCTTCGCAAAATGGAAAAATTTTGATTTAAATAGATATTTACCTGGTATACAAACAAAACGAGCTTGGTACTCGTTGATTTAAGGAGCAGAAAATACTATGCTTTACTACCTATATGCTTGAGATGTACATAGAAAATTTTCAAATTGGTAATTAAAACTTCCAGTGCCTAAAATTACCGCACTATTACGTTGGAATTAAAATATTTATCAGGAAATGTCCGTTATGTCATTTCGATGAAATTTTTGATAAGAACTTTGAAGTTTTCGGCGATTTTCTGCAAAACTGAAAGTTGGACGTTGCAGAAAAGTACATGAGATCATCTAGGGATCTTCCTTAATAGATTAAACGTTAAAAAACTATACACATCCATAAGGAGTTATCGAAAAATCGACTAAAATATTAGGGATATTGGTCGATTTCCATGCACGCATGTGTTCATTCACAAATTTTATCACTTTACCAATAGAATTCTTTTCCAAAATTTGAAGTTTCACCAATCCGGATATATACTCTATTAAAAAAGACCATATTCATTCAAAACGGTGCACCACAGGAGAAGAAATCAGGTAACATACATACAAAAAAAAAGCGAAAAAATACGCGACGAATTGATAACCTCCTCCTTTTTGGAAATCGGTTAAAAAAGTCAGCAGGTAAATTCAATTATTAGACAATAAAATGTTTAACTTGAAAGTTAATTGTTCCTTGTCAATTAGTAGTGTTGTAGTAATATCCACAGGTGCAAAATTACCACTAGACATCAAGTTTGACAATTTGAAGTTCAAGTGCAGAACTGGCGGAGGATGTCTTGTGGAATATGTGAACCTTTGCTGACTGATATGTACACGGCCGTAACTAGCTTTTTGTGGACTCTGAAAATTGGACCCAATAATAAAATAAAATAAAACTTACTATGCATATACGAGAGTTCTGAAGGTCATGTTCTTTTATTTTTGTAAAATTTGGTAAACAGTCTTAACAGATAAACACGACATAATTATTCCTTCAATTGTTCATGTCGATAATTTTAATTTCAATTTATGTTAATGGCAATTAATAAATTAAGTCATCATTTATTTATCTAAATTGTAGTGTTCTTGATTTTTTCGGCAAATCATCAGTTAAATCATTAATTTCTATTTGCTGCCCTATATCATCCCGATGGTTCTCTATAGTGGGTGAAATTCGGTCTATTAATTTTTGACAATAAATACTGAACTACTATTGTTTTGGATGAGAATAATAAAGCAGTTAATTTAAAATTGTTTTTCGACAGCTCTTTCTGCCCCCCCCCCCACATTTAGTTGAGCTAAGGGCACAGGCCCATGTTGTCCCTGCCTAATAAAACTGGAATATTTCAGCCCCCATAAAGTGTGGAATATCTAAATCGAATAAATTCGATAACGAATAAAGGAACGCGTGTTGCGGAAAACGCTGTCGATTTGTATTTTTAAGTGCGCATTTTTTCAAGAAAAACAAAATATGGGGTGTGTCATATGACGGTAGCCAATGCCAACTTTCTTATTTTTAATGCAAGCTCCTGTATATTATCTATTTTTTGGATTCTCCAAAAAATTCTAGACATAATTCATGTACAATGTCCTACACCTGTCTTCAACTGTTTCGGAAATATTGAATTGTGTTTTCAGATTTATTACAAAAAATAACATTAAAAAAAGAAAATTTATTATTATTATTTTAAAAAGTAATACTGATTCTTTCGTAATAATATAATAATAATAATAAAAAAATGTCAATATAGGAAATGTTCAAAATGCTCGTCGCGATCGTCTTTTCAACATGCTGATCTGGTATAGAAATGTCTTCTAATGTTACTCAACATCTCAGGCGTGACTGATCTAATCGCAAGCGTGATTCGTCTTTTTAAGTCATCTAAGTTGAGGGGTTTAGTTTTGTATAGAGTATTTTTGACGTATCCTCACAAAACGTAGTCCAATGGCGCGAAATCACGAGATCGTGCTGGCCATTCTATCGATCCACGTCTCCCAATTCACCGATTTGGAAAAATTTGGTTCAGGTACTGCCGGATATTAATTTCGTAATGGTGCTCTATCTTGCTGAAACCATATTGTATTGGCAGGAACTTGTGGGCTTACTGGATCAGGATATAACTTTGTCAAAGTTGGCACGACATTATTTTAGAGCAGTTCTAAATCTTCTTTTAAGTTGCCATCAATGAAAACGGGACCTATGATATGACTTTCAACAATTCCTGCCCAAACATTATCTTTTTCAGGATATTGCTTATGTTTTTCTGTCATCCACTGAGGATTCTCATTAGACCAATAGCGACAATTTTGACGATTAACATGACCGTGAAGTGTAAGTGTGCTTTTATCAGAAAACAAAACATCTATCATCGAAATTTTCTTCTATGATCTCCTGAGTCGGCATCATTTTATAGGGATGCATATATTTTTCAAACTTCTAGATAGTGTAGGTTCTAGAGTGGGAATTAAGTCGATGTTTAATATTTGTGGTAATATCTATTAAACAAATGATTTAAAAATATGATATATTTGTAATTCACATAATAAGCCTTTTATTCGATATATTACATGATGCGTTTGAAAATTTCATTTTTATTTTCCATTTAATTCTATAATTTTTCCGAAAATTAATATTGAGGTTTTCTATTAATTTTTATATATATATTTTTATATGCGTTAAAAAATTATTTTTTTTATTTTCCGTATAATTCCATAATTTAGCCCCCAAAATTAATATTAAGGATTTCTTCGTATTTCTCCTGCAAACAAAAAATTGTAGGCCTTATAGTTTGGGGAATAAAGGGGGAATAGGTATTTTTTTTATGTTTTTGTTAATATATTTAAAATATATTTATTTTAAAAATATAAAAAAATGTATTCGTTATAATGATTTGATATATTACTTGATCCGTTAGAAACAACTTTAATTTTTTATTTTCCATTTAATTCTATAATTTGTCCCCCAAAATCAATATTAGGAGTTTCTCCTTATTTTTCCAGTAAAGTTCCGGTTAGGCACTATACCTATATTTTTTTTTCAAAATTTTGCAGCTTATGTTTTCGGAGATATTTTTTTTATATTTTTGTTAATATCCTTTAAATAATTTATTTTAAAAATTTGAAAAAAATATATTTGTTAGAAACAATTTTAATTTTATATTTTCCATTTAATTCTGTAGTTTGACTCCCAAAATTAAAAGTAGAGGTTTCTCCTTATTTTTTTAGTAAACTTAGGTCAGACCCTATACCTCTAATTTTTTTCAAAACTTTACGTTTTATAGTTTCGTAGATAAGGGGGGAATGGATAAATTTTGTATATTTTCGTTAATATCTTTTTATTTAATTGTTTAAATATGAAAAATATATATTTGTGTTCATCAGAATGGGACCTTTCATTTGATGCGTTTGAAATTTTTTTTATTTTTAATTTTAATTCTATAATTTGCCCCCCAAAATTAATATTAATGGTTTCTCCTTATTTTTCCTGTAAATTTCGGGCAATGATCTATATTTCCTATTCTTTTCAAAATTTTTGGCTCAGTAGTTTTGGAGATCAGTGGGGGGGGGGGAACGATCGATTTTTTTAGTTTTTCCCCCCAGAAGTACCCCTAAAATAAAAATTTCTTCTTTTACGATATGTACTCCTCATCGGGTCACCAAACTATACATTGATACCAAATTTCAACCTCTTCCGTCCATTAGTTTAGGAGATGTGACAGAAGCAGATTTTTTTATATTTTTGTTAATATATTTTAAAATATATTTATTTTAAAAATATAAATAAATATTCTGGTATTCGTTATAATGAGCCTTTTGATTTGATATATTACTTGAACCGTTAGAAACAAATTTTTTATTTTCCATTTAATTCTATAATTTGCCCCCCAAAATCAATAGGGATTTCTCCTTATTATTCCAGTAAAGTTCAGGTGAGGCGCTATACCTCACGGAACCCTAAAAATGCAGACAATCGTTTTGTCTTTGCCTTTTTATATATAGATTGTACAGTGTAGACCTATTATATAATTACAAATTGCTTTTAAATTATTTCATGGTTCACGGTAACAAAGGCCTTTGCCAGAATCAGAAAAATAGCAGCCGTAATAACATACTGTATAGATTTCTTATTCAATATATCACTAATCCCTGCAACCAGATCCTTTCTAAAATCAAATAGATACATAGACACACTGGTATATTTATCTTATAAATTTTAACAACCTCACTAGTTGGTCTGTGTTTTATATCATCTAGTTTAAAATGTATTGGACAGGTTCCATCAATAAGTACTTATAAAGAGAAGAACATTAAGAAAAGTATCATAACTAAAAACTTTTGTATTCTAAGATTGACTACCATCAAATTCTCTAACCTTTTTAAAACCATATTTTAATTTCAGGAAGGAAACAGGTTTGAAATAAATGGAATTAACCTTTTTGTGGCTTAAAATATAAATTACGATACTTTCCTCAACTGTAGTAATAAGAAAGTCAGAGTCTACATTCTACATTTTTTAATTTCAACTTTTTTTTTCTATAAAACTTCCATTTTCTAATTACTCTTACATTTCTGCGAATTGTTGTTTCATATAGCTCACATCTTCGTACATTTTTTAAAAATATGTTTGATTTATAACAATCTTATAGTGCTAACAAACCAGTGAAACTCCATTTTAGTCCGATCGTTCTTATCGGGTGTTCCTGCGTATAGAGCTTATGGTTCAAGATGGACACATTCTTTTGCTGTAGTATTATGCTATCGGTTCTTTACCATTGGAGATTAAAGAAATTCTTTAAGGAAATTTTCCCCCTAACAGGGATTCTTTCTGGAAAAGTTATCGATTGATTACCGACCATTGCTTCTCTCATTCTAGCACATGAGTCAATTTTCCTTATATATTTGTCTTTTCTAGAAGCATATATTCTCGATATTATAGTGGTAACTGCTAATTTATTTGCAGGTGTATGTTCAATAGCTATATGTGGTTCATAGATGGTTTATGAATGTTATCATTGACTCGTTCCAGCTGAAAAAATTTCGGATCTCGACGTCTAAAAAAATATTAAAATTGTCTTTGTTCTTGTCAAAATTTCGTACCTTTCAATATCGTCCTAATTATTTTTTCTCTTCTATGGGAAATTCTAGGTAAGGAGTCTTACTGAAGTAATACAGTTGTTAGTTGGTTTGGTTAATACAAGCTTCTCATTAAAAAAATCTTAGTACGTTGTACTTTGGATCAAACATGAACCCATTTACTTCGGACGGACTTAAAAATCCTTGGTTGGATAATAGATACAGTACCTGCACTGTCAAATAAGGTCTTTGTTATTGATGGTGACCGGAAGGACTATTGGATGGTCTACAGTCAAATGACCGTCTCTGGACGATGTGTGTTGTGGCAACTTCACTTTGTTATCCGATATAAAATACACTTTTTGTTAGTCTAACTCTGCAGCCCCTCTTAAAAGTGGATTATACGTTTCCAGCTACGGCATTCTGCACTAGTAAGCCTCATTTGGGTGTGTTGCCGATCGAATTTCGTCAAATATGTGTCTTAACTGAGTGGTTGTTTGTTGGTTGAGATAGTCAATCATAGTCTATACATGATGTACATGGATTTCGGTGCCTCTAATTGACTGATGAATCATTTATTTGAAATCTAATCTATAAATTCAGTGGGTGCATGCATATATGTAGGTTAGATACATCAACAGTCGAGTTGACTTTCAAATACGGTAAGTTTTCCCTAGATTTTTAATTTATCAAACTCTCTCAATGAAATTACAATTCATGAAACTCTCTCATAACTGTCACTTACAGCGTCTATAGCAACTGCCATCGAAAGTTGGTGGCTTAACAAGAGAACCTTTGGGAACTATTGTTCCTAGACACACTTCTTATACATTGTCGGACTCATTTCAACTTTTTAGTTTACATTTATCTGTTCATAAATCCACAATCACACCCTGACGGAGACCATTGTGGATTGTGGTTTCAATGCTTTCTTATTCTAAATGAAACGTGTGAAAGATTTTGGGTTTTTACTCGTTTTACCACATGTTAAAAAAACCGACTTGAGAACACCCTGAATTTCTTTCAGATTCTGATATCTCAAAACTCAAGACATTGATGCATGTAAAAAAAGTCTGAATCTAGGAGTGACGAAACAATTATAGTGGAGTTTACAAAAACGATTTTTAGGCTATATAACACCAAACATTTTAATTTTACATTTTAGAATTGTGCCGTTTTTCATAGTTTCTTAGCAATTGACAACGAGGTCTGACTTAGACTCTGAAACGTTTCGATATATACATCAATTTCGTGGTGTTATTTCCAAAAAAGTGCTTAAACATTGAAAAATTTGCGATAAATATCCTAAAAATATAATGATTTTTTAGGTTGTTCCAAAAATGTATAATCAAAAGATCATACAGTAAAATATTACTAAGAAGTATTTTAACCGGATCATTTTATTAGTTAATGTTGAAGAGTGAAATTAGCTATAGGAGAGGTAAATTATCATCTAAACCTATTAGTCATAGTCATCACCATTACCTTGAATAATGTGCATATTTCTTCATATAATAATAGTTACCACCTGTATATTTTTCCGAGCGACCAAGCAAAACTACCAGTACATTTTTTTCAGTTCTTTACAAAATGTCAGTCTATGTCACAACCTCAAGATTTATATTCGCAGACTACCATTTTCTGCTATTATTTCTAATTAGTGGTTGAAATCTTGTATTTCCGCATATGATTTTCATCAATATTTTATCCTTAATTATAGAATTATTGTTGCATAAACTGTGGACATAATCACAAAAAATGTGAACGTAGGTATGTAATTTACTACAATTTATTAATAATAAAGTAATGTCTAAGTTGAATGCAGCGGTAGATCGATATATGCGACTACTGAATAAATTATATGAAGGTGCTACTATAAAGATTTATAAGACAATCTCGTTAAATGGCGTGAACTAGAATGTGCAATTATTGTTGGTGTGCAATATATTGTAAAGCAAAAAAAGTTCAATTCAATTCGACGCTGTTTGTTAACATTAAAACTGAATTATTTTTTGTTTCAAAATTTCTTCATGTTACTTAAATAGTTTGTAAGTAGTTAGTACCGTATATATTTATCGTAAGGCATGTTGGATTAACCTTAACAACTTAATAAGAGATATTTGCATATTTAGCTTATTCGCATTTCTAACGCAACTCATCAATAAAATGTGGGTATCAAACAATACCAACTATAGATTTTGCAGTTTGTTTCATATTTAGTAACACTAAGAAACATTAAGGAGATCATTTTTCCTCTCTATATATATTTTATAATTGCTTCGTTCTGCTGATGAAGCTGAAGTGTGATCTGATTAAATAATATAATTCTTTTTTATAGTATGCAATACATTAATATTAAATCGCTCTAAAAACTATTTTTTGTTGTTGTCTATGTGATTTAATAGCAAAAACTCAGATAGACGTACACATTTTTAAAATTACTAAGGTTTTTAACGTTATTATATTACATTTGAGTTTATTTTGTTATATAATACATGTAGTGCTTGATAGATTTGTTTTAAAATCGCCATTGGTTATTGAATTTTTAGGTATTTTATTTATACAGAAAAACTACATGGTTAATGTCATAACAATCTGTAGGAAAAATCTCTAGTATTTACAAGCCATAGAACCAATTTACACTAATTCTCCTAGAAACAACTGCAAATGCAGAATCTGAACAACGGACAAACACCTCGAATACCACATTGGCAAAGTGAAAGGAAAAATAGCTACGATATGAGAGATGGCACCTCTATTGAATCCATGGAAGAAGCCCATACTTATAAATACCTTGGACTGAATTATATTTGACATAAGTTAATTCTTCTTCTTTTAAAAATGATGTTCTTATTAAGATATTTTTATTTTCTTTGTGGCTGTTTGTGGATTGATGTAATTGTTGCGTTTTCATAAATATGCTGGCAAAATTGAAACCAATTCAATAACTTCGAATACTGCATTTCTGGCTAGAAAATATATGATCGTCTGATACTTGATTGATAATTTTTAATAACATCAGTTCATCTATATATTCCTTAAATTATTCTTCTTCTTTAGCTTGATTCCATATTTTAGTTTTCATTTCCAACATCATTTCTACATAACCTAACAACAGAGATTTATTAAGGTAAGGCGAATGCTGATGACCAAAGTTAACAGTAAAAATCTGTGTTAGTCTGATGTTGGCAGACAATGTAACTCGTTCCTCGAAGTTTCCTTGGACTTCCATCGTCTTGAAGTGGTTGATCTCACAAGTTTTCAGAAGATACACACACGAGGAGGACCACATTCCGATTTTTGCTTCGATTCAAAAACACTGTGACAACATCAGAAGAATCGGCCAAAAGGTGCACACTGAGAAACTTAACAAACTTACCAGTTGCCGAAGGATACGACCAACAGGAAAACAGTGGTGAACTTGTCATCCAGAGTTCTCACAGCAGTCGAGGAAACATTGCTTTCAAAGGGGCTAAACTACGCTGTAGCTCCAAAAAAGATGCCAGTACTAGATATCATCAGTTCCGTGGAGTCAGCAATAGGCAACAAAGAGACACCAGAACTGGAGAAATTCCGATGGAAAGTCAGAACCGCAATTGAGAAAACACAACACATCAAACAAAACACCAACGAATCCGAAAGGAGAATCATTAAAACACTTAAGGATGACAAATCTATCATCATTCTACCAGCTGACAAAGGAAATGCCACCATCCTGATGGACAGAACGGAATACAACAAGAAAATCGACGAAATACTGTTGAAGGGAAAATACAAGCAACTGCCTACAGATCCAACATCCATAATAGAACGGAAAACTTACAACACTCTCAGAGATCATGGTGAATACATTCTACCCGAAACAAGGAGAAAATTGACGCCACACCACAGCAAACCACCACATCTTTATGGACTACCCAAGATAAATAAGGCTGGAGTGCCTCTCAGACCGATTACAAGTTCGCGCCACTCACCAACAGCAGCACTATCGAAATTCCTTCTACCAATCATCCAACCTTTGGAGGGCAAAACATCATCGCACGTCAAGGACTCAAAGCACTTAGTAAGTTTCGGCGTTGAAAAGCTTTTCACGAACGTACCACTAGACGAGTCTCTCAACATAGTGAGAAAGAAACTTAATGAAGACGGAACCCTGATGGAGAGGACGGAGCTGCCAATAGACTCAATCATGGACTTGCTTGAATGTTGCCTCAAGAACTGCTACTTTCAGGAGAAGGACCGGTTATTCATGCAAGAAGATGGATTGCCTATGGGTTCCCCATTATTACCAACCATTGCCAACATCTACATGTAATGGTTCGAAGAACATGCATTGAGGAGTTTCGAGAAGCAGCCTAAGCTATGGTTGAGGTATGTCGATGGCACCTTTATTATTTGGCAACATGGAGAGACAGAACTACAGACATTCCCAACCATCCATTAGATTCACCATGGATATGGAAGAGGGTGGGTGCCTACCATTCCTTGATGTACAGTGTCAAAGGACTAGGACCGGAATCCAAACAACAGTCTACAGGAAGGCTACGCATACAGGATTATACCTTCACTACAATTCCAACCACCCTTCAGCAACAACAACTGGTATCATCAAAACACTAATCCATAGAGCCAAAATTATCTGCAGCACACCAGAAGCCCTTAAAGTAGAATAAGTGAAACTTAGAGAAGACCTTTTGGCGAACTTGCCGAACGGATATCCGGAAACTATCATTACCAAGGCGTTTGAAGAGTTGGACAAACCACCTAGGCAGGAAGAGGACACCACGGTAGCAACTCTACTATTACCGTATACTTAAGATTTGTCGGAGAAACTTAGAAAAATTGCATACAGCTATGGCATCAGAATGATCTTCAAAAGCAACGACAACTTGAGGAACATGATAATAAGAACGAGGCCCGACGCACCAGCAATATCAAATAACTATATATACAGCATACCATGTGAATGTGGCAATCTTTACATTGGAGAGACAAAGCGACCGCTGGACACCAGGATTAAGGAACACCGCACAGCTACTCAAAGGGCAGAGGTAACGAAGTTTGGGCTAGCGAATCACGCATGGACCGAACACCATAATATCAACTGGAACCAGGCTAGAGCAATTCACAAGGAAGAGCATTGGTACAAAAGAAAATTCATAGAGACAGCATATATAGTGTCGAACGAAAATATAATTAGCGAGCCCAGCGTCCAAATTAAAAATATTTCGAGAGCTCTTCTTCGGCCTTTGCCGCTACGCATCACCGGCAACGAACCTCCAGGTACGACGAAGCTGATTGAACCAGATAAGACTCAATGACCATGACCGGCGACGCATGACCGATTAAGGGTATAATATAAATACCACGGATACTCTGAATTTCCTATTATTCACCTGATGACGATAGCAGATACACAGCTATTGAAACGTTGTGAGATCAACCACTTCAAGACGATGGAAGTCCAAGGAAACTTCGAGGAGAGAATCTGTTTCAGGGTATTAACAGCTACGGGTTTCAGTATTCAGTTAGTTTTTTTGGTATAGTTAATTGATGCAAGACTGACACTGTAAAATTATGAATGACGGAGTTCTACTAACAACAGCTCAACATCACCATCCAAAGAGCTCTCTCGAACATACAACATTGCCACGGTGTGAATGAGGAAGAGGATTGGTAGATATAAGCAAGCTGCGGATCAACAAATTTTTAATTTGCGTAGTCATTTCCAGATCTACACAGCGTCATATGCTAGGTTGATGCCTCAACACCACTGCGACTGACAGAACAACAAATCCAATTGTACCACCAGTCAACTGATCGTAAACTGCTCAAATGGAAAGATTTCATGGACGACATATAAATGAAGAATGATTGGTTGATCTCTGGTAATATGTTTAATGAAACGGAATGTTTCATGCTGGTAATCTCAGATCAAGTCATCCCAACTAAGAACTATCTGAAGCACATCGTTAAAAACATAACAGAAGGCTCGTAATATTACTCATTTCGAAGAATTCAAACATTTAAGGGCAGTGGTGAAAAGACAAATTACCATAGCATATAAGGAATATATTGTAAATATCCAGTCTTTGTGATACGAGTTGACTCGATAGAATTCTGGTCGTTTATACGTGATAAAAAGGGTATATCCAGAATTCCTGGCAACATCACATTTAATAATGGGATTCTTACGGATCCGCAGGAAATTGTTAATGCTTTTGCTGATTTCTTTCAGAGTGCATTTGGGCAGTCCAGTCTAATCATTAACTCTGTTGGCCCAATTATCACGCAATTAAATTTGGAATTACCAACTATTTCCGAGCTAACTGTGTTTCAGTCTATGAAGAAGCTGAAAAATAAGTTTACATCTGGATATGACGGTGTTCCGTCTTTTCTGATTAAGGATTGTGCTGGAGGTCTGGATATTCCTCTCAGTATCGTATACAACCTATCATTAAGATCCTTAACGTTTCCCTCTACTTGGAAATCAGCTAAAATATGTCCGGTATTTAAATCCGGAGACAAATTTGCTATCGAGAACTATAGGCCACTATCTATATTGTCGAACTTTTCCAAGGTTTTTGAGATGATTTTGTACGATCACATTTATCCTTATATATGTCATCAAATTTCTGATTGGAAGCTAGTAAATTGTATGGCTTTATTGTCAGAAACTGTAAATCGTTTCATAGTATAGATGCTCTGAAAGTTCTTTATTATTCTCTCGTACGCTCCAGGCTAGAATATGCCTCGATCACCTGGAAAACATTTTATAATTATCATAAGTTAGCATTAGAAAGTGTACAGCGAAAGTTTCTTAAGTATCTATGTATTAAAATTGATGGAGTTTATCCCGATAGAGGAGTTAATGAGCAACTTATGTGGAATAGATTTAATGTGGAAATTTTGAACCTCAGGCGAATAATATGTTCGCTCACTTTTCTATACATGCTTCTGCATAACAAAATAGACGCAGTGAACTTGTTATCACAGCTAAATTTCAATGTACCTTCTGTTTTTCTCAGAGATCCAGTGGTTTTTAGGCATAGTCGTTACAAAACTAACTTAACTAACTTAACTAACAAAACTTCAACCTCATTTGTAGGGAATGTGATATACATGTAGATTGTTTGTCTGTTATTTTGAGTAGGGCCAACGCTTTATTTAGTTTATAATTTTTTAACTTTATTTTTGATATCGCAGTTATCGAGTATTTGTTTATTTTTGTTTATGTTTTTTCTGTTTTTTTTTCAGGATTCTTTAATATTGTTTAGTTAATAGTTTTTACTGTTGGGCAATAAAGCTTTATTTATTTATTTATTATTTATTATTTAACAGATGCAGATATAAGTTAAAAGTGAAATAATCCAACATACCACAGGAGGTTCTCAAGAATTTGCTGCAACTGAAAATAAAGAACGACATGATGCTGTGGCAAAAATACTGCACCAGGATCTAGCACTGGAACTTGAATTATGACTATAGGTATATAAAAACTTCTGTTTTAGAAAATAACAATCACAAGTGAGTAAAGCTGCACTGGGACTGCACGATACGGACCGATCGAACTGTTACTCACAATCTATTATACATTGTTGTAGTAAATAAGTCTCTAGAAAAACTACTTTAATTTCTAACAACAATAATATAAATATTAAGCAGGCTGAAAAAATAACCAAATACAAAAATTTGGAATATCAAATAAAGAGACCATGGGAATTGAACAATACATGAACAGTACCAATTGTCCTGTCTATAAAACAATTTAAAATACTCTGGTTTGGACGAAGATCTTTACCAACCGATGCGATGGTAAAAGCCGTCCTGTTAGGATCAGCCTGGACGGTCGCAAATTTCATGGAAAACTGCAGCTACCCCTCCAGTCATGGACCTAACAATCTGCCAAGGGCGCCCACAGAGCTAAATCCTTGTGATATCTAGTATGTCTGGGGTTTAGTGAATTATCCCCTAAAGGCAGGATATTTCAGAATTTCCCTATATATATATATATATATATATATATATATATATATATATATATATATATATAAACAGTTAAGAATACTAAAACACTTTGTATTAGTATTGAAAAATTTAATGAATTTTGATCGAATTTTTCGGATACTCTTTAGTCTAACCTATTATTCGCTCTCTCGTTTCAGTTTACATAAGGCAATATGATTTATTAGGTTAAAGTCAGCAACATTATATATACAACGTGCGTGCAACGTATAAATCAGCGGCTGTTTATGCTTAATAAATAAAGTGGAAACCCTACCTCATTTAATAAAAAAGCCTATATTAATGCAACGTATTCAAGAAACACCTATAATTATGTTTTATTCGAGAGCCGGTACATATTTAAGATAAGGTGCAGAATTTTGTCAGCCAATGAACATGACACGATCAATCTTCTGTAGGTATGATATAACTTGTATAATAACCGATTTATCTTTAATATATTATGTATCTACGGTTTTTCCTTGATCATTTACCAACTTGAAAATAGGAAACCATTCGGAAAAAATCATATACCTTTTTTTAATTGATAGTTAACTTAAACATTACTAAGAAGGTAAACAAAAATTTGAGTTTTTTAATTACTTATTTTAATCACAACTGAACTAAATTTAAAATAGTGGAACAAGATGTCCCCAAAAAGATTATGATGTATGAATTTGGACAAAAACTGTTTTGAGTAGATACAATTGAAAGAATTTTTCAAAAATAATAAGTTATTACAAGGCAATGTACAATAAAACTAATAATAATTATAGAATATTAGAATATTTAATAGTGCGACAGTTCAACATGGTCCTGAGGTCAGATATTGAGTAATTATTTCAAAATTTAAATAAACTAGACTCTACATAAATATGCTAATTTAAATTAAAATCTAACCCGAACAAAAAATTTATTTTTTAGTGAAAAACTATGAGGTTAGAGAACATAAGAGCTTGATCTAAACTGTCCTTTATCTTCTTGTATACTACTATAAAATTGTAGTTATCTGTTTGTTTGTTTGTTACCGCATCAAGTAATAACTACTCAACTGTTTTTGCTGAATCTTTTTTTGTTGCAAAGCTTATAATTTGACTTAAAATCTGGTATACATTTTATCTCCCTACATTGACAAAAACGGTAGATATAGGAGAAAAACACTCCCATGTTCGTTAACACATAATTAGTTAATTGGTTCCACAGCATGCACCAGATACTAGATACTTGCATCAGGTTAGCTTTTATTCAAAAGTCGGAATATGCCAATGTAACATGTTTCGATTAAAAAAAAAATCAGGTTAAAACGTAGAGCAGAGTAGAATTATATGGATTTAAAAAATCTTGAAAAAGAGGTATATTAGATGGCCCGTAAGTAGCTGCATATATAGAACGTGGTTGAAATAAGGGGTAGTTACAAGGGGTCGTTCCAAAAAGATATACCGGGTGGACCATAAACATAGTTATATATGCCAGGTTGTTGAAAATCGGGTGACGTTGAATTATATTTAAACAGGTTGGATAAAAAAATGTTATATTGTTAGGGTCATATGTAGTTGCATATACATTGTGGGTGAAATAAGAGTAAAGTAGAACTATAATTATACAGGGTGGATAAAAAAATGTGTTATGTAAGCAGTTACGGTATTTGAATATTCTTGAGCTATTATTATAGTTGTGAAATTGGTTGAAAAAAATGTTAGAGGCAGTTGTTTATACAGGGTGGTTGAAATATAAGAGTGGAATTATATTTTTTAGAGTGGTTAACAAATTGTTTTATATCCACAAGTAGTTCAGAAGTTCACAAATAGTATATTACAGGATGTTTGAAATATGTAGCAGAGTATAATTACAGCTATACAGGTGGGTTTAAAAAAACATTATAAAGGAATGTTATGATCTACAACCTGGTTCATAAAAACGGATTTTCCCTAATTTCTTGAAAGGACCAATTGCAAAATACAAAGCGTTGCGCGTCGTTCAAGATTGTTTAGTAACAGATGTTGCTTTACTCTCTTCGAGGTGTCATTCCTTTGAACGCAAGACAATATGTAAAAATACAGTTTTGCACCCTAACAGCAAACCTTTATTTAAACACTCAACGCCGTTTCAACAACTCTAAGTTGTCATCTTCAAGGAGTAAACCCAAACTTTGCTGTTTTACCTTAATATTAATAATCAACTGTAAGCAAATACCTTTACGAATATTTTTCATGACATAAGCCTACTAGACGGTGATAAGCCTACCAGACAACAGCGACAACCTATCAAAATTATACGTTTTTGCTAAAAAGTAATAAAGATGATGTTTTTGACCCAACACAATTTATATCATTGAAATCAGAGGAAAAAAATTGATGTTAAAACCAGTAATTCAATCCTTTTTAAAAATACATATTCAAAAATCTGACCGTTGAAATGTTTTTTGTCTATTTTCGTAAATAGGAGAGATACTTGCAAAGAACGCAAAACTAAAAACTTTAACTTTTGTTTATAACTCAAGAACAAATATTGACAATCAATTATACCTTTCACTATTGAGGTTTTCTTAAAATAATTTGGTCAAGTGCGCATACTTAGGGTTCCGTACCACCTTCAAGATTCTAATATTCCAGTTTCAGACAAGCAAGGAATGAGTGCATTTTCTAATATTTACCCTTATATCTTTTAAAGTAAGCGTTTTAAATTTATAAAAAATATACACTTTGATTTTCCACACATAGACTTTTTATTTTATCTGCTTCAGGATTCGCTTGATTTTTATCAGAATACATATGTATTTAATTTTCTAATTTGGCCCAAAAAAAAAACATTAAAGTTTTATTTTACTAATAAACTTTCAGAGAAGTCTTTTATAATCTACTGTCTGAGTTTTGAGGCTCTGTAGATTGGAAGATAAAGGGCAAAATAGGTCAAGTTTTAAATAATACATTATTAAATCTGTTATTCAAATTATTTAAAAATTCAAATAAAATGTATTTTTCAAAATTTAAATAGTGTAGTTGCTAAAGTGGGAATTACGTCGATGTTTAGTATTTTTGTTAATATCTTTTAAACAAATGATTTAGAAATATGATATATTTGTAATTCATATAATGAGTTTTTTATCTAATATATTAGATGATGCGTTTGAAAACTGAATATTTATTTTCCATTTAATTGTATAATTTGTCCCTAAAATTATACAATTTCTAATAATTGATTTTCCGTTTAATTCTATTATTTAGGGGCCAAATAATAGAATTAGGGATTTTTTCATATTTTTCCTATAAACAAAAAAAATTTGGTCTTATAGTTTGGGGATTAACCGGAGAAATGGGTAATTTTTTAAAATATTTTTTTAACATATTTTAAAATATTCATTTTAAAAAAATTAAAAAAATATATTTGTTTTCGTCATAATGAGCCCTGGGATTTGATATATTACATGACCCGTTAGAAACAATTATAATTTTTTATTTTCCATTTAATTCTATATTCTGCCCCCCAAAATGAATATTAGGGGTTTCTCCTTATTTTTCCAGTAAAGTTCAGGTGAGGGGCTATACTTTCTTTTTTTTAAATTTTTTCAGCTTATGGTTTCGGAGAAAGGGGGGGATGGGTAATTTTTTTATATTTTTGTTAATATCTTTTAATTAATTTATTTTAAAAATATGAAAAAATATACATTTTTTCTTCATAATGAGCCATTTCATTTCATATATAACATGATGGGTTAGAAACAATATTAATTTTATATTTTCCATTTAATTCTATAATTTGCCCCCCAAAATAAATATTAGGGAATCCTCCATATTTTTAGAGTAAAGGTCAGGTTTCAACAACTCTAGGTGGTCATCATCAAGTAGTAAACCAAACTAAATCTAAATTGCAAATTTCTATAATTTATACCTACCAGTAAACTATTAGCAACTTACAGTAATGAGTGCAAAGGGTACTTCCTAAGTACCTGAATTCTAAATAACAGATTTCACAGATATTGCAAAAATTTCATATAATGAAATTATGTAAATTATTATAATCCTTAATTAACTACCAACTTTTACAATACATTGATAAGTAATGACATTTTAATACACATTTTTTGGAACTATACAATGAGTTGTATGGGATAGGACCCTTGACCCAATTCAAAGGTTTATTATTTTTATAAATCACTATGCGTTACCCGCGGTTCACCCTCGCGTGGAATGTAGAATTCTTTCTAAAAGCTTATGAAACATATTGGGTATCAAATATAACAAGTTTTTCTAACTTTATTGAACCACCTTACATAACTATAATTTTACCAATCCCGAATATATTTCACCCAACCTTCAAGTGCTTAATTTTATTCAACATTTTTTTAACCACCTAGTATAACTAACTCTGCTTCACCTTATAGTGCGACCATCCTGTAAATGCTGCTGTTCATTTGTCACCCAATATAACATTTTTTAATTACCTAACTATAATTCTACTCTACCCTATAGACTATATGACAATTATTTCTGATAATTTTTGAGCCATTTCGTAAAGTATAATTTCCCTCCACCCTATATTCAACCACCCGTTATATGCAACTTTTTCTAACATTGTGTTAAACACAATATATAACTATAATTTTGCTTCGCCCCATATTTCAGATATTCCATATAACAGGATGCAACTGTTCATGGTATACCTTAAGAGCCATTAGTTTTGATATAGGAATATATAGTGAAATATTCGCACTTAATTTATGTTATTCCCGGAAAAAAACCTAATTCTATTCAACTAACTGTTGTTATAATAAACTAATTCAGTTTATTGTTGAGAGCTCTTCTAGCATTATTGTTTACCTGACATATTGAATTTAATTAAAACAATTATATTTTACGGTCAATAATGAATTGTACCGGTATTTTACATATATTTCTGTTAACTATCTATTTCGAAATATTTAAAATGTGACTTAATCTACTTGAATCTATAAATAGTTCACCATGAGCTGCCAAGTCATTTTGCAACTCCATGTCATTCAATATAGTAGATGCAATAACAGACGATTGCCAAGTTCCGATGTTTCGCTGTGCTAAGTCAGCCAAGCCACCGTGTACCTTACCTATGGCATAGGTGTGGCCGCTCTTTGATTGCCACTTTATGTTGAAGACTTTCCAGTGGCGTAACATACCGAAGTAATCAATTGTTACCAATTTCATAGTAAAACATTTGGCAATAAATTACTAAATACAAAATATATGTCATTTATATTTAGGTAAAATGAGGCAAATGTTTTAGGTCTATGACAGAAAAAATCAAAGGTCTCACTTAGTATTCTCAATGCGTTGTTACGGTGAACTGAGAGGTGATCTTCCCGAGCTGTTTATTTTATATGTCTCCGTCGGGGGTCAATGGTCACTATCACCATCTGTGGCAAGTCTCTTTATGACCTGTTTCAAGAAAGAGGCATTACAAATAGCAAACCTGAAACCAAAGTTATGGCTAAGATACGTCGATGACGTATTTGTCATATGGTGTTTTGGTAAACAAGAAATCCTCAAGTTCCTGGAGCACTTAAACTCTATACCCCCCAGGATTCAATTTAGATTAGAACTTGAAGAAAACAACCAGCTGACTTTCCTCGACGTTCTCGTAAGAAAAAAAACTCTTAAATGGGCATTTCGACCACACCGTATATAGAAAGCCGACACACACGAACAGATATTTAAACTACAAATCTCATCACAACCCATCTCAAATACAGGGAGTTGCCAACACGCTAATTTCCAGATCCATACGACTGACAGACGACAATAACAAAACAGACGAATTAAAACAGATAACTTCCGCTCTACGACAAAACGGATACACAAACCACACTATCAAAAAAGCAATAGCACAACAAGACCATGAGCCAAAACCAAAAGATGACCTCACCGAAAAACTAAAAGTAGTTTTACCATACATCAAAGGGACAATGGACAGAATTGGCCGAATTCTTCGAAGGCATGAAATAGCGACAGCATACAAACCACACCAGACTATAGGCACAAGTGTAGGAAATCCCAAACCAAAAGTAAAACTTGAAAACTAAGCGGTATATAGTATAACTTGCGGAACGTGCGATAAGGTATACGTCGGGCAAACGAACAGGAGAATTTTAGCCCGTTTAGAGGAATACAAATTACCTGTCAAAAATAAACAAAAGACTTCGGCCCTGTTCCAACACCAGCAACAATCGGGCCATAAAATCAATTACGATAGTTGTAAACAGATCTCACAAACTCCTCACTACAAAACCAGACTAATACGAGAAGCTATTGAAATTGAGAAAACTGGACAACCAAACAAAAGAGATGACGCCCTGCACCTCTCTAACACATGGAAGACAATTATTAAACATCAAAATAAAACACAATTAGCTACGCAAAATACAAACCAGTCAACAAGCAACACACCCGACAGCGAAGGGGGCGGAGCCAACACCGACCAATCAGGCGCGATACAATCTCCGACGGAGACATATAAAATAAACAGCTCAGGCAGAGCAATTAAAATACTTATCACCATTTTCTTACGAAGTATTAATCCTAATAAGTTATTTAGTTCTTAATTTATATATTATATATGAAGGAACATATTACGTGCAAGTTAATCTTTATTTAAAAGATAAGATTTCTTGAATCATAATAATTCATACCTATTTCACATATTTAATATTCTGGCTATATAAAGAAGGCAGCTAAATTATAACATATTCAATTATAGAAACATCAAATCATCTCCAGACTATTCTTCAAAATAGGTGCTATAATATTGTTTAATCTAATATATATTGAAACAAGTATTTGTTTTAGAACAAAATTGAATAATAAAAAATGCGTGCGTTGCTGTGGAATTGTAAATTTTACAAAGTTAGCTAAGTGTAAGCGTTTTCTTCCTGAGATGATTACTTTTATAAACACCCTCTCATTTATCTAAAATAAAATAATTCAATTCCTATGAAATATTTATCATAATTGTTGTAATAAGTGTGTAAATTTACAAGGTATTCGAAGTTGATTTCGTGAATAATAAATAGAGACAAACCTGCAAAGAAACTTAGTGTTTGGTTTCGAAATAATTTTTGACAATACCCATATATTCATCTGAAATATATGCTTTAAGGTTAGGTTAATGTAAATTGCCCGCTATCTCCAGAAGTATATGCTCTAAAGTCTGATAAGCATAAAAACGATAGGGTATTTACTCTGAAGTCGAATATTAATCAATTTTTACTTTACTTTATACTTGAACCTTCTGGAGATAGGCTGCAGTGCACAAATGTCGTGGTAACACTAAACAGAGGGAGGGCAATAGAGATGGCAAGAGGCTATTTCACTCGGTTGCTAGCTTCTTCTAATGAAATACGATCAGCATGTTGTTCATTGGCTGCTTCCACTCACCAAGTGAAATAGCCTCTTACTATCTGTATTGCCCTCTGTATCTAGCCTTGCCACGATTTTGTGCATTGCTGGCTATCTCCAGAAGATACATGCTCTAAGACTTTATAGTATAACTTGGTAAGCACTCAAATGTAATGACAATTTGGTAACTGGTAACCATAGCTGATAACCGTGTCCTTCTTTTGCGACTTTCTGATTTCTGATGTATGTCGTCTCGAATTTAAAATACCGCAAACAGGAAATTAGAATGTTTATTAGAAGGAAAGGCAAATTTTGTTCTGGTATTGTATATTAATATGATGAATTTGTTGATTTTCTATAAGCGAAGAAACGTAATATATAAAATGATCCCTGTTTCTTATACAGAAAACTAAGTTGTATGGATATTTCAAGATCCAAGAATTGTCGTACTGGTCGGAACGCAGTTTCGAAAAAAATGCAATTTTTGCAATTCATTACTATACTCATGTATTTTCTTATGTCTATGGGCCGCCGTCGCCGTTAAGAAAATGTCGGTTGTGTAATTATAAACACCTTGTATGATCAATAATTATTTTTTGATATATATTGACAACTAAATTTAAATAATTGGGAAGAAAGTTTATGTGACACAATGTAAAATTATAGGAATCGATTAAGCCATTTTAATATAATTGGTGAACACAATTTTAAAAAGTATCAGACAAATTAAGAACCTACTTCACTGTTTTTTTACCTGTTTTTTTTATCCTAATTACTGCTGCATCCGCATTTTGAGTACTCGTATAAGTCGTTGGTAGAATAATTTCCATCTGAGTACTTTACGGATGTGATGCATTGCCGTTTGCTATTTCTATTATCTTGTAGCTGGTTTATAATTGACGGCAACTTCCGAATCAATTTGTTGCCCTTTTCTTCTGGTTGCCTGCAGCTCGCAGTAGTAAGTGGTGCAGATTGGCATATTGCAATATTCAGTTGCCAAATATCTTGCTGGCGGAAGAAAACAAACGGTTGGAAGGAGCTTGCTAGTGCATTGGCTGTAGCTGGGTCGAATGTTGGCTATAACTTCAAGGGCTATAACTTTAGGCTGGCCTTTTTCAACTTGAAAGTGGTGGATCCACAACTCGTCGCAGGTGTCTATCCAACTAAAGAATGCTCTCAGAGGCAAATTAGCGAAAGTGTGTCTGGCAATAAGTGTCTGACAAACCTCCAAATTTTTTAACTTCTAGTTTTCATATAAAAGGTATGCACACCCTTCACGGAACTGTCTGAAATGTTTGGTTGATAGCTTGAGTAGCTCATTCCGCTCTGTTCTGCTATTTCGAGTACATTCAGATGTAGATCGTCTGTACGAATGCTTGAATAGCTTGAATGTTTTCATCTGTCATGCAAGTAAGAGGAGGGCATTCGTTTTGCTGATTTTCGACGAGTTCTTATACTTCCTTAAATGCCAGACATACCAACGGCCCTTTACTATCTTCAATCCACGAACAGTTCAGTAAATCTAAGGAAAATTTGCGTCCTTTGACTCTTTAACGAGCAAGTGCCTTTATAGTTCAATTATACGATTCCTGTGTAGGAAAATTTACATTCCAAGATGTCAAGTTCTTCTTAAGTAGAAAGTTTTTTAGATTGGGAATACGAAACGATTCATTTTGCGAACAGCGAAAAATAACATAATTCCCTCGAAAAAATTAAACAACATCAAAACAATGGAAGAAGAGAGAAACGAACTGAGACGAAATTGTCAGGAATATACCTGTACACTTTCTTTAGAATCCTCACTACATACGTACTACAATATTCGACTAGTGTATACTCAGCTGACTTAGTATGCTATAAAACATTTTTTAAAAAATATATAACCGACTTCTACCTATAACTAAAAAGCTAAAAATAATTATATCAAAATACAACTCTAGCAAATAAATAACACATTCAATGTTATAAGGTACCTACCCAGGAAGTAACAAATGTAAACATTAAAAGGTGCTCATTCTGTACAAATTAATAACCTACCAATCTAGTATATTTTTGAAGTCTGTGCCAAGCAAATCTAAAATGCTTCATTGCGTACTTATCTACTAATTCATCAAACTTGATTGTTGCTTGGCACCGACTTCAAAAATATACTAGATTGGTAGGTAATAAATTTGTACAGAATGAGCACCTTTTAATGTTTACATTTGTTACTTCCTGGGTAGGTACCTTACAACATTGAATGTGTTATTTATTTGCTAGAGTTGTATTTTGATATAATTATTTTTAGCTTTTTAGTTATAGGTAGAAGTCGGTTATATATTTTTTAAAAAATGTTTTATTTTCAACTTTTTAGTTTTTTTGAACTTAGGTAGTTTTCATTCTCTATTTTGTATGTATAACCTTAATAGACAGAACCAGGTAACATCGAAAGCCTCAACATTACACAATGATAATTTATCATTTAAAATGACAGGTAAATCTTTACGAACAAAATGTACCAGTACGCGTTGACTTAATAAGCCCAAAATATATTTATGCCTTATGGACTACGCCATGTAACTTTTCTTCAACTTTTTTGACAACCCTGTACAACTATAGATAATTCCACTCCAACCTATGTACCAACCATCCTGTACATACGACTGCCCACGGACAAGCATAAATTTGTTAGCTGTCTTCTGTAAAGTATAGGACAGAGTAGAATCCATCCTATATTTACGGAGTCAAATCCATCCTATATTTCAACCATAGTATATAATTCCTTGTGGGCTACCCCATAAATTATTTAATTTTAACATTTTATGTTATCGCCCTGTGTAATATTAATTCCTCTCCACACTTTATGCAATTTCTTATAGGCTATAAAAGAAATAATTTTTTAATCACACTTTATAAATATAACTCAACTCCAGCATATATTTCAACCATTCTGTATATGATTTGCTTATCACCCTATATAATTTTAATTTCACAATTTTTTCAACATTTTTATACCACCAAACATCCAGTCTACCCTATATTCCAACCATCCTGTATATACGGCTGCCTACGGACCACTATCATTCTAGTCCGTCCTATATTTCAATTTTCATACAAATGCAACTCCTTCTGCCACTTTACTTTGTGATTTTGTTTGCTATAACTAAACACCCTGTCTATAGGCCACCAAGTACCAGTTTAAAGTTTGACATGTGTTGGTCACTGAATTTTCTATTAGGCCGGGAGAATGAGACAACAAAAAGTACCGTCTTCGCAAAATGGAAAAATTTGCATTTAAATAGGTATTTACCTGGTATACAAACAAAACGAGCTTGGTACTCATTGATTTCAGGAGCCGAAAATACTATGCTTCACTACCTATATGGTTGAAATGTACATAGAAAATTTTCAAATTCGCAATTAAAACTTTCAGTGCCTAAAATTACCGCACTATTACGTTGGAATTAAAATATTTATGAGGAAATGTCTGTTGTGTCATTTCGATGAAATTTTTGATAAGAATTTTGGAATTTTCGGCGATTATCTGCAAAACTGCAAGTTTCACGTCGCAGAAAAGTATATGAGATCACCTAAGGATCTTCCTTAATAGATTAAACGTTAAAAAACTATACACATCCATAAGGAGTTATCGAAAAATCGACTAAAATATTAGGGATATTGGTCGATTTCCATGCACGCATGTGTTCATTCACAAATTTTATCACTTTACCAATAGAATTCTTTTCTAAAATTTGATGTTTCACCAATTCGGATATATACTCTATTAAACAAGACCATATTCATTCAAAACGGTGCACTACAGGAGAAGAAATCAGGTAACATACATACATACAAAAAAAAGCGAAAAAATACACGACGAATTGATAACCTCCTCCTTTTTGGAAGTCGGTTAAAAACAATTACTTTACGAAAAAAGTAACCAACAAGTTAAGGATGATACAAAAAACAATGAAAAGAGGTAATATGTGCGTTTCCTGGAGAGTTAAAAATAAATACGGAGGATACAAAGTAACTAAAAATATAATGGAAATAACTACTATGACAGAGAATTGAACATTGTTTCCTATACCAAGAAATATTAAATATTTCTTGGTTTCCAGTTATAAAGAGTCCCAACAAAAGCTGCTCTCTTACAACTACAATTGAGTCAACAAATAACAAGACAAAACTGTATCTTTTTATTTAAAGGTTAAAAATATCAGTGCAAGCAGTTTAAGGCAAAGCTAGACTAGAAATTTGATAAATGACTTGAGAACATGACAATAAAAACTGAAAGAAAAATTAAACAATATAAATTAAAACAAATTGAATCAGAATTAGAAGGTTAAGAATATAAAGGGTAAAACAGATAGGATTATACAAAACTCAGTGGAAAACTTTTTATATTAGGAATTATTTATTTAATTAAAAGTTGAGGAATAGGCAACTTCATTAATAATAAATTCATTTTTTAGAAAAAAACGTGCTTCTATCCTGAAATAATCTTACTTACCTTTATAACATTCTATGTAGTTACAACAACTCTGAGCTACGTTTTATATAATTGTATTCAAAAGATTCTTTATTTTCAGTTTTAAAATTCACCTTAAATCGTAAATTTTGCAATGTTATCAATTCTGTTTTAGGATCATGAGACATTATTCTGAAATCGTTTACCTGCTTTTTAGGTTTAAATTCAAGGTTCAATAATTCGTGGATTATTATGTCATCTAAAATTGTAGTCTGACAAAAAATATTTCATAAATACCATTATGGAAATTTTTTAACGTTACGTTTTGTTGAGTGGTATCAACATCAAAACCAATTAGAAACAGTTTGAGAAATAAAATGTTAAAAAGTTTTTCTTAACAAACACTCTACGAAATTTTTATCGAAACGTTAATATTGCTATCGAAATTTTGTAAGCAGTACTTTTTTATTTCTAATAGACGAAACGTTTCTTAACAAATTGGGGTAAGCATAGTTGTAAACACTCAAGATAAGTAAGAAAAATTAGGCTTATTCGCTCTTTATAATATTCGCCTCTTATGGTGCGGGAATGTTCAAAGAAAATATGTAGGTTGTTTTTATTTTTATTTTTTCAAAAATAACACAATACTTGAGAACAAAAAACTGTATATTTAAAAGATCCATAAGATTCCTAATCTGACCTTGTTGTGACTTGTATTATCTTCCTCTTTTCTTGTCTTTCTCCACCTGTATTCGTCACTGATGGACATAGACCTTTACCAAATGTACATTTCCTGCCTTTCTTGTCCATGGTTTTCCCGAAAGGTTTTTCACATTGTAAATCCACCGTTTTTACTGTCTCCCTACGCTTCTTTATTATCATATCTCTACCAATTATTGGTCTCTGGTCCATTTCTCTGTTTTCTCTTGCTACAAGTTCGAACCAATGCCACTTGAGAATCGTTACACTAATCATGACATCTGTCGATTTTGTTTTTTGTGAATGATGCTATTTCGCACCTTGTCTCTGACAGTAATTCCTAGATTGACCCGTTCGTTCTATCCCTCTTTGGGTCACAGCGAGTTGATGTGTAGTTTTCCTTGTTAAGGCCGTCTTTTCCAATCCATATCTAGCTACTGGTAATTGCAACTGTTAAACTTTAAGTTTTTGGCTCTTCGGTATAGGATCCTTGTATCTTGGTATAAAACTGAGTTTTCAAAATGTTTGATAGGGTCATATCTCATAAGTAATGAGGAGAGTCTGTCATTTCATATTGCCAATCAGTAACAGTAACAAATTCGCAGCAACAGTTGCATCATTTTAATGCCCAAAGTATCAGTTTTCTTTTTGGTTCAACAATTCGATTTCTCGTAGGAAAACTTATTACTTATATTATTTATTCTATGATGTCAAGTTCTTGTTTCGCTACAGTATTTATCCAACGTTTCTATCTCCCTCTAGCCATTTCTAATTTCAGGTGTTAAGGTGGAGACACACTATTGAAACGTGACTTGACTCGACTCGGCGTGACTCGTGTTAAGTCATATTAAAGGCTTAGACCCATTGTCGAAACACTTCGCCATCTGACCCGACGTGACGCATGTTTCATCAAACCAAATAGTAGTATTTGTTATGGCTAGAAACACACTACAAATATCCGCATCTGGTCCGTCTTAAGTCCGACATCTAGGATTTTCGAGAGAATCAGCACACAGAAGTTCCGAATCTGGAGCCGTTCCGTGTAATTGCTGAAAAATTTTATCGTGACATTCTGTCCTAGGAGTTAAGGGAGAACAGCAATTACAGGGAACGGCTCCAAATTCGGAACCTCTGTGTGCTGATTCTCTCGAAAATCCTAGATGTCGGTCTTACATCTCGCGTCTTCAAATTTAACGAAATGTTTCAAATACATAAAGAAGTGTTCGAGAGGACATTCAATTATGGGAAGCGCAACTGATGAAGGTTCCCTAACCAGAAACAATATATAGTATATATGTTGTCTTGCGTACATAGGAATGACACCTCGAAGGGAGTATTCAATATCTCTGACAGGTGAAGTAACCTGAAAAATTTTATCGTGACATTCTGTCCTAGGAGTTAAGGGAGAACAGCAATTACACGGAACGGCTCCAGATTCGGAACCTCTGTGTGCTGATTCTCTGGAGAATCCTAGATGTCGGTCTTACATCTCGCGTCTTCAAACTTTTTATATCTCCTCACATTTCCTACGTATATCTTTTTCTTGGGTGTTGCTTAAATAGGTAGTGTACTTGCTATTACCAGATTGTGTTCAGCGGAAAATTATCCCAGCGTTTTTTTCTCTGCCGTTGCTTGTGTCTAATCTATAATCACACAAAATATTTTCTTAACCTTCCCGCGTATACTACTGCGTATCAGTCTCCCATTAAAAATTAAGATTTTCATCTGCTTTTATATGTTTTACAGTCCTTTTGTCTTGAATTACCTAAACTGCAATACATTGATATCATTCTTCTAAGCATTTTTTTGTTTAGATGCGTTATTTCAGTATTTAAATGCACTTCTTGAGAATCACTATAGCATAAAACGTTGCTGAATAAATTGTCAATAAATACGATATATTTTGCATAACTGGTATGACAGTTTTAGTTTCATTTTACATTTTAATGTCCAACAAGCTTCTTAAAAAGAAACGCCTTTATTAAATAAATATTTTTCAAGCAGTTAGTAACGAACTATATAGATTAATCTAGAACAATTTTAAATACATACAAATTGGTGAAAGATATTTTCGTAATGTAAACATCATACAAAAGGCATTTACATTGTTGTACTTTTTCCTAATTTAACCAACATTTTAACTCCTAGATTCCAATGTCAATCCATTCTTATTTGAGACACACTTTATAGTGAATAAAGTAGAAGAACATTTTCTTTATTCGATCATCGATGTCATACATCGAATAAATCTGTATATAATACAGCCTACTATATTCTTTACAGCTCGTAATCCACGCCCAAACATTCGAAGACAATGTAACAGCCGCACGTCACTGTTTTCAATCAAGGTGATACAGTTTTCTCTATACTATACTCCCCGTTAGAATCTTGAATCAGTTTTCAGTCATTCCTTTTCTATTATACTATTCTGATAGGAGGTGGCATGGCCTTAACATTTAATAAATTGCTTCTGCGTTTCAATTAGTTACTGCTATTAAAATCGTTGATGATTTTTTACAATACATTTCTCCATCTTAATGTAAATCGCTTAATTACCTGCATAATTTGTCTGACAAAATCGTAATCGGTGTTGTGCGGGTGTCGAGACGCTGAGCGATCAATAAGAAGAAATTTTTTAGTGTTGCTTTTATTAGCTTTAAAATGTTCGACGATAATTTTTTTAATGTGGGTTGCAGAGAAAGGAATGATTCGTCGTAAAACTGCGTCTTATTTGCATGATACTAATTCACTTTTTGTCATGACTATAATTTATCCTTGACTTGTGGCTTCCGCTTGAACTAAAAATCCAAGAGGAGAATTAATTACTTAAATTTATCCAATAAGAACATTACCAGCAGTATATGGCTACCGTTTTGTACATTTAAGTGGCTAGGTGATGAACAAGTAGTAAAATATTAAGAATTAGTTTTATTTTATAGGTTAAGTATTAAATGTTTAAGTAGCAGAGATAATCACTCGAAACGCCATTTTTTCCAATATGATGTCTTATCGTTTTTTAACTAAGGCCATTTATTAGGTTATTGTATAAAGAAATCACTTACTAATTTTTAATTTTGAAACTCTCCGTTAATCACTGAAGTAATGAAACGTGTCCCACGTACACGAAATTTGTTTATACTATTATTATAATGTAGACTGAAAGAGAACTTTAACAAGATAAAATTAAAAATTCAAATAATTCCTGGACATAAAACATTTGTAAAAAATAAAAATACTGATATTCAGGACTTGTTGTTTGAAATTTCATACTTGCGACTAGTACTCACATCTGCTTACCTGGTCCACTGTAGCAGGTCTCAAACACAAACACAAACAATTTTTTTTTCAAAATTGGTTCAGGTGTTTACATGTTCAAAAAATATATTGCAATAGATTTTTTGGGTTCAAAATTAAACTTACACAAATATTCACGTTCACTTTCGATGACTTTATTTACACCAAAATAAATCCACTATTTATTTACTTCATCTGATTTCTATCGCTACTCACATGACAATATAAACTAATATAAACTACTCGACAGATACAATTGTCGTTTTCGATTCGAATTCCAGGAATATTGGTTTGTTGGGCGTTCTCCAAGAAATTTCTCGAGTTCGACGCTTTTTGCGTCGATCGAAAGTTCAGGATAGTCCCTTTTTTGTTACCTAAGCCGGTGGTATCTTTATGTTCTGTTTTTGTCGGAATGATTAATTTAGAAGGTTTGTTACTTTTTCCTAGAATCCAATCGTAGCGCCATCTGCCGGACTTGTGAAACTAAACCATCCGGAGACCCAGCAACACATTTAAACAATCGGTCCAGCCCTTTAGGAGTTCAACTGCTGCGCCACCTACCTGGTTCAATTGTAAATCTACACATACAAAAAATTGCATCATCACACAAGAAACCGCATCAAAATTGGTTCATTCGTTTAGGAGCTACGTCGCCGCAGACAGACACATATCCACAGATCACACCTTAAAAATATTTAATATATATATATATATATATATATATATATATATATATATATATATATAAAATGCAAGTAATTACTTCATGAAGCGTCTTTTGCATCTAAGCCTCGATTTCTTGTAGCCTATCTTGTATACATAATTCTTTCATGGCTTGTTTCACTCCATTGTTCCAAGATATTTCGGTCTTTCCATTCGTCTATGTGCAGGTTTCCAGTACCATATTCTAAGTGGACATATTTCGTCTGGCACTCTTCTAAGGTATTCATACAAGTTTAAATTTCATTTTTTATAATATCCTAAATGTTTATGTTCCTCGCTTTTAACTTTCCTTCAATTTTTTTTGGATGTAATTTTTTCTATATATAACTTGATCATTTCCATTTTGATTTGATATTGCAGTCTCAGGATCCTTATAATTTCATATAAAAGGCATCATCTTTGTCTTTTGCAACTAGTACCTAATCATACGCAGAATGTACGTATAATATATCCTCATTGGTGTTTAGCCCCATATCTAGATTTTCTACGCCATCCATCGAATGCTTCATTTAATTTGTTACGAAAAACAGTGATGCCAAGATAATTAAAGCATTCGTCTTTGTTACATTTTTCCATATGGTGCATCTGACGGCATTCATAAAATGTGCTGGGCAATCATCTTCCAGAACAAAAAAGTTGAATATTTATGTAAGAGGATGTTTGATGCAGCCTTTATAACTTCAATGTTTGTTGCACTTGGACCAGGTATTTTTTTAAAGGATTTGCAGGTTCCTACACTTCCTTAGGAGTGTTCTCTTCAGTATCATTTTTATATGTTAAGAGCATACTAAAATCTTTAAATTAGATTCTTTTTTCCTGTATGAGGTTTTCCCAAAAATTGTTTTAACTAGGTAAAACTTTCTATGTTCCTCTTGATCTCATTCTTCCAGTATAGTTGCTAATTTTTTCTCAATTTGTTTCCCATGTCTTCTATTTATTTTTATTATTTTGTTTTTGACCCGTCTGATTACCTTGAAATAATATATCCTGACGTCACTTCCCTGGGTTGTCAACTATGTCTGAGAGGCATACTATCTCGTTCTTATTTGGCGGCATTCTCTTCGTTTCACCAGCTGTTTTTCTGTTTGTTTTTAACGATCTTATCCATATTTGTATACTCTCGTATAGTTTTTCTTGCATTGTACTTCTATTAAACCTTCGGTGTACAGTTTGGTATTAGCCTACTTATAAAACCAACAATTACATTTCACCTACACATGAAATGGTATTAGCCACATTCTGATCCTTTATAGACTTTACAGTCCTCAATGTAAGCGCTGTTGTTCTGTATACCTTATTGATTTCAGTCCCCTAGTTGGATGTACACCAGTTTAGAGGAAGGCCATATTATTCACATATTTCAATTAGATATTCCCCATTGTTACTGATAGACTCTTCCCCAAATTTGCTACAATTTTATTGCTTTACTTGCCTACAGTTAAAATATTCTTAGAGGTACTCTTGTTTTCTATTACTGATCCAGAAGGTTAATCCACTAATAGTAAAATTATATTTTATCTGGATCTGATTCTTTATCAGTAGGTGAGTAGGCTCCAATAATAAGAATTCATGTTCTTTGATCGGTAGGTCAGTGTAGGGTAGCCGAAAGAAGATACCCATTTAAACATTCCCATTTCTTAATATAGCTTTACATATTTTTATGGCAATGGATACTTCTTTCTTAGCTCTAAATTCTTTATTTAGACCACTATAGATGTATACAGAATTTTCAATATCTTCAACTCCTCTTCCTTTCTTTATATCTGATAGGGTTGCTATGTGCGATTTATAATGTTCTAGCGTCTAGAAAACTGATCGGCTGGTTTACAAAATTTGTACATTCCAGGTTCCAAAAAACATATGTATGTTTCGTTTACTGTTTCGTCTACATTTTCTCGTCTAAATTGCGAGGCTCTATGTTTAAATTTTTTGCAGGTTTGCTATTTTCCGACTTATAGTGTACAAAGCCTCAACTTCCAACCTGGAGGATCGATGTTTTCTTCTAAATTCACGCACAATCTAGGTTTGTCTCCTAGACCCGGGGCCCTCACAGGGTGCTGTCATCCGGGCCAGAAGAACACTAATTCTATAAAAACCATACCTACTCCTGACAAAAATGCAAGTAAATAATTAGAACAGTACAAATGTTATAATGGTAAATTTTATAGAAATTTTGCCCAGCTTCATACCTCTTTTAAGTAGCCAAATCATTTATATATTTAAATGTGGACCTTACCGTGTTGATTTTGTCTTTCTGCAGACCACATTAGCAGTATGATTTTAGTAAGTTAATGTTTTTACCTTCCTCATCAAAGTTTCAAAACTATCGGCAAACACAACTAACCAAGATCACTTTAAATTAATAAAAGTTGAACATTTTGCAAATTGTCTAGGTAGGAAACTAAAATCTAAAAGTTGGATATATATACAATTGTAAATTTTTTTAAAACTATTAATTTGTAAACTTGTCTAATTTGAACGGCAAAATTTTTATTTGTAATTTATATTTAAAAAAGAACCGACTTCAGCTGACTTGAAATAAAAAACGGTTAGAAACAGTGTGCAATCATTCACTATTTTCAGACATATCTGCTTTTTTATCTGATTTAAGGTCCAATTCAATTTAAAATTTTAGCATATTCTTATCTCTCTCTCTTTTTCTCCCTTTCTCTTTTTCCCTCTCTAACTTTTATTCTTTGTCTATATTTTCCAAATATATTTTAACTTTTTTATTTGTTTGATTATTTGGACCACTTTCTATAAATGTCACTCTAATTCATTGTATATTGCATCCACACTGTATATACTTCTCTGTATTGGTCACCCCTATATAACTTATTGGTCTATCATTTTCTGAATCACCCTGTACACCTATAATTCAACTCAACATAATATTACAACGGTCCTGATATCTTTAAAACCACCCTGTATTAGTATAAATCCTGTCCCGTATTTGATTCTTTTTATTTTTCGATTGTTTAAATTATTCCTGTATACCAATGATTTTATTTCGCCCAATATATCTAGAATTCCATTTATGCAACTGCTCATTGTCTACCCTATATAACCACATTCACCTTTTTGAATCACATTTTATGACTATAATGTTACTCTACCATTTATTTCAACCACCCGTATATGCAACTGCTTCTAAAATTTTTGGAACCTATGTTTATAATTATATCCCGTCCTACCTCCTATAATTCAAATATCCTAACTGCTTATGCTTATATAACAAATTTTTGATACATCCTGAATAACAATAATTTTACGCCGTCAAACACCTTGTATAAGCAACTACTATCTTCCTAACTATTCAAGTTTTTTAAACCGCCCTGTTAACTGTAATTCTGCTCCACCTTATATTTCAACCATTCTGTATATTGAACTGCTTCTGACAATTTTTTAAGCCTGTTGTATAAATGTAATTATTCTCCATCCTACAACTCAAATGTCCACTCTGAATGACTATAGATTTGCTCCACTCTTATTTCAACCACCATGTATACGCAACTACTTATGTGCCACCCAATACAATATTTTTAGAACCACCCTGTATAAGTAATTCAATTCCAACTTATATACTCTCTTTGATGTGTCATTCCTTTGTACGCAAGACAATATATATTATATATAAATATAATATATATTGTTTCTGGTTAGGGAACCTTCATCAGTTGCGCTTCCCACAATTGAATGTCCTCTCGAACACTTCTTTATGCATTTGATGCATTTCCTTAAACAGCAATTACACGGAACGGCTCCAGATTCGGAATCTCTGTGTGCTGATCTCTCGAAAATCCTAGATGTCGGTCTTACATCTCGCGTCTTCAAATCCAACTTATATTTCAACCATCCTATGTATACAATTGTTTCTGTACCACCTAATTTCTATCCTATTGAAGAGTCGGCCGACGAAACAAATTTTCGCTTCAATAAACTAACCGAATTTTTTTTTATTTCAAACGAAACAAAATAAAAACGATTACAAACACTCTGTACGATATACTTTCATGGCAAATCTTGACATTTTAACTAGGTATTTATGACGAAAATTTGACATTTACCATGATGATTATAGTTTTTTGCATATATTTTTCCGATTTTCAGCAAAACGGTAAGTTTTACGTTATAGAAAAATATACGGAATCAACAGGAACATATCTTTGTAGAACACCATTTATAATATTCAAATTTTCTAGAAAACCGTAAATCTCATGTTATAGACAATTATATGGGACCTTTCTGTAATGGTTCTTTATATAATGCAGTTTAAATCATCAAAATTGCCGTTTTTGAATTATCGCTCGACATACATTAAAAAAAGTTGTATACTAATTGACAACCTCCTCTTTTTTGGAAGTCGGTTAAAAATGTAAATAACCAACAGTTTTAAAGATAGTAAACATTCGAAATTAAATACAAAAAAAGAGACATTAAAATATATTTATTATTTGCAGAAATACTGATAATATGTGGGTGGTATCTAAAATATTATTATTTAGTAATAAAATCTCGATTGTATAAGTGTTATTACTCCATCAGTTGGTCCAGGACATAAATGTATACATAAATGTATTGTGATTTTATCACTTTTTTATAAGCACTCAATATATTTTTTTATCGAACTTTCATGATGGCTGAGTAACAACTTTCACCAAAGATTTCTGTTTGGATTAATGTTCGTCGTAAATATTCAAAATTTGAAATATTTATTTTAAAGACTTTTATTAGAGTAAGTAACATGGTAACAAAGTGCCAATCTGATATTATCAATGTACAGTGTGGAACAGCCAAATGCAATAAATTCGATAGCGAATAAAGCAGGGCGTGTTGGAAAAACGCTTGGACACGTCGATTTGTATTTTTAATGGGCATTTTTTGAACAAAAAAAATATATAGGGTGTGTCATGTGACAGTGGCCAATACCAACTCTCTTATTTTAAATGCAAGCGACTGTATGTTATTTATTTTTTGGATTCTCCAAAAAAATCTAGACATAATTCAATGGCCTACTCCTATTTTCAACTGTTTCAGAAATATTAAGTATTTTCAGATTTATTATACAAAATAACATTAAAAAAAAGAGCGGCTGTCATTTGAGACTGAGTAATGGAAGCGAAAGCTTCTGACGAATTATACTTCCCGTCTCTTGTTATTTCCTGTCTCTGTTTCTATTTTTTTGTCTTATCATTAGTCACAGACCTACGAATATAATAGACCCAATTGTTTACATTTTTATGCGCTCCAACATTCAAACTATCTCTTTTTATTCTCGATACATTGTAGCCAAATTTAACAAAATCATTATAAGCTAACTGACAGGAATATAGAAACTAAAATACTTTACTGATTTACACACAACATAAAACATGCAACAGAAAATATAAACCATAATAATAATTATATAAGACGCTTAATGTGGCGCTGGAATATTTACTACAGAAATATCTCAAATTATTCTCATATTGTAGTATAATACATAAAATGGCTACATTTGGCAACGTTTTTACTACGTTTACGATGGGATTTATGAATGAATTTATTTCGTACCATGTTGCCGGCAAGAAACTGTGTTTGCGTTGAGGTTAAGTGCATTTTTGGTGATATTTTGAAGCTGTTTGCAAAAAAAAACATTTTATTTATTGCTTAATCTTGGTGCGTGGTTGTGTAGTTTGTGGAAAAGTAGATAACTTGTTTCCGGATTTATCTTTTCATCGGTAAGTGATTATGTATACGTTGTTTATGACTCAGTGCCGTACTGATTAAGTTTTATTTCATAAGTATATTTATTAAAAATTGACAGTCCATATCTTTTTAACAATGATTATAATATTATTTATAGAAAAGGAGATACAGATTTGCTAATTTTTATACAAAAGCTCTGTTTTTAGAGGATCTATAGAAAAAATCATAAAAAAAACCAACGACTAATTTAAAAGAAAATGTTTGTATTTTTTAATATGTTTTGCCCAATTACCTATATGTCTAAAAGCATAACACTGGTACGTAAAATTCATTAGTACAACACCAGTACTTCATCTAGTAAGGAAATCTGGTACCAAGGACCTGGTAATTTACAATAAGCTTCCTTTTTATGCAAGATATATAAATAAATAGTCTTCATATATTTAAGTAAAATGTGGCAAACGTAAAAACTAATTATATTTAAATAATAGATTTATTTGTAATAGTTTAAGTACGAAATAATGTTAATTAGATATATAAGTTTCTATGTAGCAGAATCAATGCTACTACTACTACATATTGGATTTTTCATTTTGAATTTCGAAAATCTGTCTTCATACCCACAATAATCGATATAAAAAACCCCTTTTACAATTTTTTACGCAGATTCATTTAGTTCGCCTTATACGGCATAATGGAGTTTTCATTCTGAATTTCGAAAATCGTGCCTCAAATCTATAATTAGCAACACCGAAAATCCCTCTGTACAAGTTTTTAGCTAGATTCATTGAGTTTGATTAGCAGTCCGCCATATTGGATTCTAGATTTTGAATTTCGAGAATCTGTCCTTACATCCATAATATGCGACACCAATACATCCCTCTTACCCATTACAATTGACGCCTTTTAGCACTCAGTATGGAGTTTTCAAAAATAATTAAGTTCCCAATTGCAAATAAATATTTAGAAATTTTAAGGTTTGGTCAGATATATTTATAACCATTATCCAAATACGTTAAACTAATTATATTTATTTTATCACCATAATTGTTGTATTACATTAAAATTTTACAACATGATTTTGTAATTATTGAATTTAAAATATGTAATAGATGTTGGATTACATTTAAAACTGTTTAATATTTCTACGTTACGCTACTGGATATTATACGACAACAAGTCTCAAGCTGTACATTGTTGCCGGCTAGCAACTCATGATGCTCTGTCTCCTTCTCACTCATCATTTGTTTACATTTAATGTTGGATCGGTTTTGTATCTCATTTATGAATGAAGCTTTCGGTCTCTTGAATTTATAGGTCTGTGTCATTAGTAATGGTTATAAATTTCAGGAGAATTAAAATAATTGTCACTATTTTGTTATGACTCAAGTATTAACCCTAATGTGTTATTTAATTTTTTAATTTAAATTTCTATAAGTGGCAAATAAAATTTGTTGAATTATTAATTTGCAAGCTCATATCCGATGAATTTTAAATGCAGCAAAAAATTTAACAAAATGTGTATGAAATTAACAGCGCGTTCTTTCTGACGTCTGACATATGTCAAGTCCTTAATGCAATATATCGCAAAGAGAATTTTTATTAGAAAAGCAAATTTATGCAGGTTTTCTATATTAATTTGACGTTATAATAGTTTATTTCCCATATATTGTTGATATTCTATAAAAGAAGAAACGCATAACGTATTTTACCTGGTCTATGTTTCTTACACAGTGACCACACTGAATTGTATGGGTATTTCAAGATCAAGGTAGTGTGTGGTGTCGGTGTTGGTGCCGAAACAGATGAAATTTCAAATTATCCAATTTATTCTCTTGCTCATCTATTTTCATATGTGTAAATGTGGGCCTCCATTAAGAAGCTTTCGCTTCAAAAAGAAAATTATTTTGTTTCAAACAAAGTAATACTGATTATTTCTTACTAATATATAAAGAAAAAACAGAAAACCATAATGTCAATGCAGGAAATGTTCAAAATGCTCGCCGCGAACGTCTTGGCAACATGCTAATCTGCTATAGAAATGTCTTCTAACGTTACTCAACATCTCAGACGTGACTGATTTAATCGCAAGCGTGATTCGTCTTTTTAGGTCATCTAAGTTGAGGACTTTAGTTATGTATACAGTACTTTTGACATATCCCCACAAAAATTAGCCCAATAGCATCAAATCAAGGGATCGTTCGGGCCATTCTATCGATCCGCGCCTCCCAATCCACTGATTTGTGAAAATTTGGTTCAGGTACTGCCGGACATTGACTTCGTATTGGGGCGGTGCTCCATCTTGCTGAAACCATATTGTATTGGTAGGAATATTAGTTTGTGAAAGTTGGCACAACATTATTTTGGAGCAGTTCTAAATATTTATCGCCCTTCAAATTGCCATCAATGAAAAAGGGACCTTCGATATGATTTCCAACAATTTCTGTCCAAACATTAAATTTTTCAGGATTTCGCGTGTAGTTCTCTGTCATCCTGTGAGGATAAACCAATAGCGGCAATTTTGTTCACAAAAATACGTTCTCATATCGAAATCGTCTTTCATGAGTTCTTGAGTCGGCGTCATTTTATAGGGATGCATTTTACTTTCCTTTGATACTCGAAAAATTGATGTGTGGCTAATGTTGAACAGTGAGGCTGCTTTGCGACCAGAATTATGTGGCTTTTCTTGAAACTCAAGCATAATATTCAATTTCGTATTATCATTTACAGCATTGGCTGCTACTTTGTTTATCTGTTTTACATGACTAAGCTCGCGAAACTGTTTTTCTATTTTGCTAATTGTTCCTTGGGATACAGGCGGCAAATTTGGAATTTTCGTGAAATAAGTGACAAACTTCCATTTATGTCCGTTTGTTATCTCCATAACCAATCATTTGTAGAATGGTTGTTTTGTGCATTTCTGTTAAATGAACCCTTTTTTTGATATTATTACGTACAGTTAACGAAATTCAAACGACAATAGCACTGACACTGATCACCACTGTCACGCAGGCAGACAACAAGATGCTAAAGCCATGATTTTTGACGAAAATAACTGTTTTTTTTTCATATCAGTAAAAAGAAACGCAGGAGTGGTTTTTGTTTACTATCTCAATATCAAGAGCTAAATGAGAATTAATTATTGAGTGTAATTTAGCGAATTGGTGAAATAAAATAATTTTCTTTTTTTAATGTAATTGTTTGTACTAAATCTGAAAACACTTAATTTTTCCTAAACATTTGAAGATAGGTGCAGGACATTGTACATAAATTATGTCTAGAATTTTCTGGAGAATCCAAAAATAAATAATATACAGGGGCTTGTGAAAAAATGCGCATTTAAAAATACAATTCCAAGCGGTTTTTATTCGTTATCGAATTTATTCCATTTTGCTGTTCCACACTGTATGTGAACGTTCCCTTTTGTCTTCTTTAATTTGTAGATGAAATATATTTTTTTCTAGTTTGAATTAGAAATTTTATAACACTTCACAATATCACGAAGTGTTATAACAGTTTTTCCAGTTATGTGTTGTAATATTTATATTGCATTTGCTACGTACCAGAAATTTAAAATGTTTGTTGTTTGTTTTATATTATTAACATAATGTAGAGATTTCTCAATCAAATATTAGAAAAGATAGAAGATTTTATTAAATATACGTAAACGAACACAATTAATTAGTGGATATAATTTAAAAAATGTCATAACTTCTACTATTTTCTAAAATATACTGACATATAAATTTGGAAATTTGTGAAAAATGTTTATGCGATATTTCGTTGATGTATATAAGTTATTCTAAAGGTGAGATCTATCTCAATACAGTTTAAACTATCTAAGTTTTTTTAAAGAAATCAGTGAATATATATGAAATGACAATGCTAATATAACAACGTTTTTGCAACTTTCGGTAAAACGATTTTTTAGAAAAATATAAAATATTTTCTTTCTTTCTAGCGATCTGTTTAGAGTATCCAAATAAGTTAATTCGTTTTCAAGAAACAGATGAAGAGAGTTTTCAAGACGGTAACATAGTGATAATCACTCTGTCAAAGTACTGAAGATTAGTCTGTGAAAGGGTAGTACAGAGGGGTCTTACCGGGTAAAGAAAGACTCCCTGAGGTCGGGTGTGGAAAGAACTATAAAGGTAAACCAAAATGCTACAAATGAAACACATATATTGGTTTTTCGATCTAAAGAGTACCCAAATATTTATTGAAATTTGAACTGTAGGTTAAAATGAATACTAAATTTGTAGCTAACTAGTTATAAGCGTTTTAGTTTTCCCAAAACCATATTGCTATATAAGAAAGGGAGAAAAATGGGGGATATTATCTTCTCTATTTATAAATAGGCAAAGACAAAAGGGTTCGGTACCATTTTCTCCTCTGTCCCTCAACCGATTAGCTTTATTTTTAACCGACTTCAAAAAGAAGGAGGTTCTCAATTCGTCTGTATCTATGTTTTTTTTATGTTTGTTCACCGATTACTCGGAAACCGCTCGAGGAATTTCGACCATTTTACGGGATGCTGTGTGGGGATATAGCAAAGTGGTCCCATATTTTTTTCATTAAAATAGCTTTTACCGTTTCTTAGAAAATGGGGAAAAACTATTTCTACCTATTCACATATACTCTATGCCTAGGTGGAGAAGCCGGTATTATTATAAAATTTGAAAAATTTTATTCGGAACGTGGGACGAATTGAAAAAAAGGTTGGATTACTTCCGTGATATCTCAAAGTGGTCAGAAATTTTTTTCAAATAACATAGCTTGTATCGTTTCTGATAGAATGGCAAAAAACTTTTTACCTATATTCTTATTATATTCTATGTCTTGGTGGAGTCCCCGGTATTATAGATTTGATAGAGTTACTGGTATTAATTTTAAAAATTATTAAATTTTTAAAATTTTTGAAACTTGAAATTTTTGAAATTTTTGAAATTTTTGAAATTTTTGAAATTTTTGAAATTTTTGAAATTTTTGGAAATTTTAAATTTTTTGAAATATTTGAAATTTTAGAAATTTTTGATATTTTTGAAATTCTTTAAATTTTTAAAATTTTTAAAATTTTTGAAACTTGAAACTTTTGAAATTTTTGAAAATTTTGGAAATTTTCGACAATTTTAAAATTTTTAAATTTTTGAAATTCTTCAAATTTTTGAAATTTTTTAATTTTTCGAAATTTTTAAAATTTTTGAAATTTTCGAAATTTTTAAAATTTTTGAAATTTTTGAAATTTTTAAAATTTTTGAAATTTTTAAAGTTTTTTAAATTTTAAAAAAAATTTCAACTCATCAATGTACCTAACAAAATATTTTCACTTTCGCTTGGCACCGACTTCATAAAAAATATTTAATTGTAGCAAAATATTATTTCATGCTTTTTAGTTAATTTTCTTTTGAAGTCGGTTTTTGTTTTTTTAAAAATGTATTTATTATTTTGTTTAGTAGCCATGGACGACCTTCAGTGCAGAATGCTAAAATTAATTTATAGTATTCAGATTGCTTGGCAAGAAAATCATAAGATGTGAAAGGCAAACTAAATTAAATGTAAAACTAAAAGTTTTGGCCCTTCGCTAAAGTTATCCTACATAGTCATGCTATTGAAATAGAACCGACTAGAAATTCTAATGCATAATAATCGCCATTTATTGAACACTCGCAAGTTTGCAACTTTCGTTGCATTGTGCATATGGTTTGTCAACTAAAATCAGAATTATGTTGCACCTGTTTAATTTATTTCTGGTAATAACTTACTAATTTTCACCTTATACTTTTAATTTAGAGTCTTTTTATTTTTACCGGATAACTTTCATATAATTTAACTACGATTACAACAAATCGTGAAATTATACACAAATTCACGATAAATAGGCAGATCTGGCAACCCTGAATTCATGACTATGCAGGATTTTTTTTTTAAATTTTCACATTTCATTACGTTTGTAGCGATCAGGTGAAAAGTTTTCAAAGTATTTTCAAGGTTTCAATTTCAGTTCACTGAAAAAAAATGCCAAAAAATAGGGGTATTTAACTAATATTAATTGACAATATGTGGTTCGTATTTTTTTATATTTTCTACATAAAACCGAAATCGTCATAGGTTACTAGGGAGGTACGTGTGTTTTCATTCACATTCATGAAAATATACTAAATCTTAACAAATTTGAAATTTTTTATATTGAAAATCATACTGAAAATTATTGTTTTCTGGCAATGTGGGTATCCTATAGTTAAATTATTTTACATTACATGGTCCCATTGCTGCAAAGTTCTGACTTTTTAAACCAGCTGACTATGTTTTACTTAAAAGAAAAATATCACAGATCTTTTAAACATTTTTTGAATATGAAAAATGTATTACCCATTTCTTAGGTTAAGTTAGATACATTTATTCTAGAGTAAAATATATTTTTATTCGCCATATTTTTCCCTGGGAATCTTACATTGCTGGCTTTAAAGTTTGCAACCTAACAATATTCAAAACGCTCTACCAAGACTACAGAAATCAATGCCTTATTATATATGCTAGGTTGGTTCTCAAATGATAAACCCTGCAGTGACTGGGCAACGCTCTTTGAGACTATGTGATGACTATTTTTTACTGTCCAGTATTTGGAGTTGCCTATAGTCCAATAGGCAAATATTTAGTGTTGTCTTCATTTTTCTGACAAGTAGTACTAACTTTCGCAGAAAATGATATTTGTAATTTTTTGTTGTGATTATAATTCTGTCGTTACTATAATATTATTTGCACAATAGTCCAAAGGTGTGGTGCAACAAATCATCAATCAGCGGACAATCGAAATGACATTAAAGATTAGAGTTTTCATTGGGTTGTTTGTCACCTCTATTTTTGAAATCGTTTGTGGGTAAATGAAAGAAATTTTTAAGTTACAAAGAAAAATCATTTGCGATAATGTATAGGGCATATTTATGTAAAAATAATTTTACAATAATTTACATAAATAAAAAATTTCGTAAATTATTTCTACTTTTCTCACTTCGCCTCCACTCTATTTTTTATGGAGACAACATAACGTCAATGACCTTGCGCTTTTTTCCAGAGGTCCTTTGGAGGTCCAATCGAGTGCGCTCTACCAAAAAATGTGAAAAAATGCATGCTTATGTTTTTGAGGTCCCTGAGTCCGAATCCATAGTTTGTTTTAGCTTATTCAAGTCAGCTAAGGCAAGTTATGATCTCGGCCAGTTAAGGCAAGGCCACTTAACCCTCGCCGTGGACACTTTTTGTAAAGACTTTGACTTGTCGATTGGATTCTACATTGGCCAAGTGTCCCACCAACTTAGAGCTCCGGTCGCATGATGACGACGCCTCCGGGCCCGCTTTCCCACCCTGACCAGCCGCCGATTTTGGGTTTGCGAAGCTCTGTCTCGATTTTTTTCCTATGAGGTTACCATGACGGCCTGACCGCTATCCAGGGACTTCGCCGGATAGTGAAATACCTCCGTTCCTCAACGTCACTACGTGGAGATGTCCTGGGTGCAACTACACATTTTTGTCTGATTTTTTTGTAGAATTCTCTCTATTTGACTTTCAAATGACCGCTGGGAAAAAGTGCAAGGTCAAACAAATGACGGATTCGGACTCAGAGACCTCAAAAACATAAGCAAGAACTTTTTCAGATTTTTCGGTAGAACTCTCTCGATTTGACCTTCAAATGCCCTTGATCCCAACGTGTTGAGGGTCAACCGATCCTCTTATCGTAATCAGCGACTCGAAAAACCACTAGTACCCTTTACGGCATGCCTGTTGACCTGTGCAATCTTCAATTTATAATTTTAATGAATTGGGGTCGGATTTCGGCGACTGGGCGACCGCCAGTAGTCAGAAGAAGCTTTTGTTCCCATTGGTCAATCTCAGTCAAGTTACTCTTTTTATTTGAGGGATTAGGTAGTCATAAATAAATATCGTAAACAAATCAAATTACAATCTTCAGTTTCAAGATAATAGAATGATTTAATGTAATAGCAATAAGCTATACGATACAAATTAATAAAAATCTTACTTAAAGATCCAAGACTTCTGCAACTACTGTATTTCGAACTATAAAAGATCAGCATCTGTCTGATGAATTTCCCTTATTAAAAATACCATATCTTGACATCTAATATAATATGCCACCAACTATGATATAAAAAAAAGTTGATGAGTCTGCATTATGTTACACTTTGTAAAAGCCCGTAGTTTTACGGATTCCGCCAAAAATCTTGATGTTATAAAATCATCGGTTCATTGATTTTATCACTACTCCATATAAATTTGAGAGGCCACCCAGGTAGAATCTTTAGGGTTCAGACAACTCAAACTGATGCAGTCATACGATGATATCGAGGCGATCTTTCTGTAGGTGTTAAATACCTTTGGCGTAAAAAATATTATGATCATAAAAGTTCGAACATTGCTTATGCCACCAATTCGCTTTATTTTAAAGACAAATCTTGTCAATTATACAAATCATGCAATAGTGAATTATTTTGGTAGAAACATCCAAATATCTGTACTTTCTTTATTTATATCAATTTCGAAAGTAGACAAGCTCAAATAACATCTCATCTATATAACATAAATGATAACAAATAGAGCGTTCTCGAAAGACGAATAGAAGCTTTTACTTGCTCTAGGCAATCTTCAAATTATTGGAAGTCTCACGCCAAGTATGGCACGGTGCCTAAACTCTATACGCTAGTAAAGTATCTTTGACACGAGACCTTTGCGCCATCTCGTGTTTTATTTTTGGAACTCTGGTTGTGTTAAAGTGGTAATTTATGTTTGTCCTGTATTATAATAAAGATTAGTTATTCCATAAAATGGAAAGAATAACTTCAAACCGAAAGTGCGGTGTGGTGATTGTGAAAACACACCAAGACAAAAACCCAAAAATTATCATTATACCACTTTCCTGGATTTCAATCAATATCAATTAGATATTAAGAAAAAATGGATTGCAGCAGTTCGACATCATGGGTAAATAAATTTAATTTCCACCTTTTTAGTCATTTTTGAATACATGTAATTAATCATAATTGTTGTTATATTAAGAAAAATGATATTTTATTTATCAACTAATTTTTTAATTACAGTAGGGGGGCAATCCATCTCGACCAGAAACAAATTCAATGAATTGGTGTGGTGATATTGTTGGAGAGAAAAAGTAAACAATGCACATAACAAAAGTTACAATCCAAATTTATAAAAAAGTAAAATCTTCATACTGGCTTGTGGGATGAAGATTACGATTACCTACGACAAGAAAAAGTTACATCTTCAGGAGTCCATGCAGCTCCAATTGAGGTTAACAATAGTAAGTAAATATGTAAAAAAAAACAAATTAACTACTCTATATATGATTTATTAGTAGATTTCACTGAAGAGGAAATTTTGATGGATCGATTAAATGGAATATAAATTATTCTGTATATAAAACGTTATTTCACATTGATGATATTCGAAAAAACATTGCAATTTTGTTTTTTATTATACTCGAATATCCCATCGTCATGTATATGATACTGAAATTACGTATAATTTTTATTTACTATCGTATACTACAATTGATTTTGCTTATATCGTTTCATAAGTATGTAAACTAATAACATAAATATCAAACCTTACATAGCATTGAATCAAAACATCCATTAGTGATTGGTTATATTGAGTTTAACCGGAAGTGATGTAATCTTTCTTATTTTAAATTGGAAATATTTGATATTTCAATTTTGTAGTTTTTATTTGAATATTTTTTGTTAATTTATTTGTAGTCGAAATGTTAACGTTTTTAAATTATTTATTATTTTGCAAAAATACTGTTTTCTGAGTCTGTTTCAAAATTTTCGAACTACAATCATTAATATTCAGTAAGATGAGTCTACTGTTTAACGACAAGTCAGAGTAGAAACTTGGCTATTTCAAGCCACAAATAAAAATCCACTGGTGTGCCAATCCACTTGTCTGTTATATACAGACGATATGGATTAACTTAGCAGGGCATTTCTTTTTTGCTTAATTCTTAAATATTTTGATTCAATTTTTAAAAACAACTTGTTTATTTGTAATGTAAAATAAGTTTAAAATATCCGGATTAAAAAAGTAGATATTCATATTTTGATTTGGAACTTTAGAAAAAATATTATAAATGCAATAAATCACTAACAATAACTTTACATAATTTACACCAACAGACTTTGATTTATCAGTAATCTTAATAGAAAATGTAAGACGTGCCTTCAAAGAATGAAATGTAGGGGAATAAGTCTTTTTTCTAGTTAAAAAAACATCAACTATATTAGTTTATGCAAAATTTAATGCTGCTTCAAAAGATTTACAAAAACCCAGGGTATTTTATTTGAGAAAATTGAATTTTGACATTTTAAAATTTTAAGGTTTGAATGAGAAATTTCGAACACCCTCTAAAACAATTCTATATTGTGGACTATAAACGGTATATTGTATATACGGAACCGTAAAACATGCAAAATTCAAAAACCAACAATATAGGCTCTGATTTAAAATAGGAAAGTTGACGTCACTTCCGCTTCGACTGGAAGTGATACATCGTTCAAAATAATAAAACAACGAAGGCATTTAACCATATAAAGTTTCAGACTGACAGTAACGACCATTTAAGTGAAAAACCCTGTATTTTAAGCACCAAACATTGTGTTAGTAAGTACTAATAATGAATCTTGCTTGTGCGAAACATCATGATTCTTGATGTAGGTTAAACCTATGCAGTGTGAAATTCAAATAACCATCAGAACACGCATTATTCAAGATAGTAAATAAATTGCAACTATTCTACTATACCCCACGACCGAAAAACATCACACCACATTCTTATCGATTGTAGTCGACTATTAAACGAGCAGCCGATGCCGCTTTTTATTATAGATAAGTCGGAACGGCTACAAAAGATTCGCGATATGGTAAATATCTTCATAATAATCCGGTAACAAGCAGAGATAACCGTAAAAAAACCGTTTGCCAAATTCAGAAAAAGGCTTTGAGAGGAAGAAAAGGCTATAAAAGGTGCTTTAATAAAGATAAAGTATCAGACCGAACGTAACATATGCTGTCCATGTAGAGTCCAGTTCTAGTAGGCGTGAACGTAATAGCCTTGTTTCCTTATAGCTGTATATTTGCATCACAAAACAAAGTGTAACGAGAAACAGGATTAAAAAATGCGTGTACATGATCACGAAAGTCCTTCGAGAAAGTAGCGAATACATAGATTGCTGACAAGGAAATGCGGTTGCGACACGTTTAGGGATAATATTTGTCTTCGCTTTAATGGAGGTGGCGGTGCAATTAGAACGTTCTTCCTCAAATTAATTAAACTAATGAATGAGAAACAGTTTACAAATCATTTGGTTTCTTCGTAGATGTTGTTATGGCGCGGTCCATGAACTAAGGCAATTTTTACCGGTACTAATAAAACTCTATATAGCCTGTGCGGCAACACTTATTTTTACATTATTATTATTTAGTTTTAATCAGAAACAAACACTTGTAATAGTGGCAACAAGAATTAAAATGTATCAAGCGGTTTGATTTTCGGTGCTGCGATTCATTGTTAAACACTGTTATCTATACTATTATAAAATTGTAGTTGTCTGTTTGTTTGTTTATTTGTTTGCTTCTTTGTTTGTTTGTTCGGGCATCACGTAAGAGCTACTGAACTGAGTTTGCTGAATTGTTTTTTGTTGCAAAGCCTATAGTTTGATTTAAAATCTGGTATACATTTTATCTCTCTACATTGACAGAAACGGTAGATATACGGAAAAAACTACTACGATGTTGTGTAACACATAATGAAAATATTGGTTCCACCATAGGCACCAAATATTAGATACTTGCATTAACTTAGCTTTTGTTCAAAATATTAAAAAATAAATCAACTTATATATCAAGCGAAATTTTACAGGGTGTTCCATATATAGGATAGGTGAAACATAGACCGGAATATAATTACATGAGTTTAACACATCTTTTAAAAAAAGTTATGTTAGGTGAACCTTAAGCACCTGCATATATACAATGTGGTTGAAATAAGAGGGGTATGGAATTATTTATATGGGGTGGTTCAAGAGAGTTGAACGTACACAGTTGTATAATATGTGGCGATATAGAGTTGTACAGGTGAGTTTAAAAAATATTTCAAAGAAATGTTATGATCTACAAGGTGTTTCATATACAGGGGGTTGAAATATAGACTAAAGCAGAATTATAGAAGTATACAAGGTGGTACAAAAATGTTATATTAGGTGGCCAATCAGTGTGCAAAAAAATGGTAGAAAAATTTTGTTTATAGGGTATGCATATATAGAGTACCTGAAATAAGGGGTGAAGCAAAGTTATAGTTATACAGTATGATTCAAACAAGGTTAGAAGAAAAAAGTTAAAAATGAAATAATCTAGCTCATAATCAGTTGCACAGATAGGATAGTTGAAATATAGGTTGGAGTAGAAGTATAGAGAAGTATTTAAGAAATATTTTGTTGAGTAAAATTATGATTATACGGGATGGTTCAAAAAGGTATAGAAAAATAAGTTATATTGGTTGAAAAATTGAAAGCAGTATAAACAGCATGGTATAATTGTTATAAAGTGTGGCAGTTGGAAGAAATTTGTTGGAAATTGGTGGATTTATAGTTATACAGAGTGGTACAAAATTGTTATATTGGGTAGTTTTATATACAAAGTGGTTGAAATCGAGAGGCGGAGTAGAATTATAATTTTACAGCGTGGATCAAAAAATGTTAAATGTTTTTTATATAGGGTTGACCATGAACAGTTGATCCTACTACGTGTAATACCTAAAACATGGGGCGTAGCAAAATTACATTTGTACAGTGTGTTTAACACAATGTTAGTAAAAGTTGCATGTAAAGTGTGGTTGAAACACATGGTGGAGAGAAATTATACTTTACAAGGTGACTCAAAACTTTTCAGAAATAATTGTTATATAGCGTAGACCATAAGTTGCAAAGCTGAAATATAGGGTGGAGTAAAGATATAGTTAAGTTTTTAAAAAATGTTATATTGGGTGACAAATAAACAGCAGCATATACAGGATAATTGCACCATAGTGTGAAGTAGAGTTACAGTTATACAAGATGGTTTAAAAAATGTTGAATGAAACTGTTACGTAGGGTAGTCCATAAGCACTTGCAGTTTGAGTGAAATATATTCGGGATTGGTGGATTTATTTCTATGTAGGATGGTTTAAAAAAATTATAATAAGTTGTTATATAGGATATCCCATATGTTTTCGAAGCTATTTCTTTTTGTACTAATGTACAGTCCATACGCGAATGAAACCGCTGGTAACGGTTAGTTTTATATACAATCATTTGGTCAAAGGCACCTTAGGCTTGTATATTACGGATAACAACTTGTTTATTTCAGTGAATTATTTTGTTGTAGGTGATTAAATTCGAGAATTAATTAACTTTGAGAGAAGCCTTGTTCAAAATTTAACAATGAATCAAATTTTTATTTATTCTTCAAATTACCTTCTAAACAAAGGACCACGTATGTTTCTTATGAAAAATTTGTGAAATGGAATGGGGTTTAACTTTGATATGTTGGTAACAATTTAAAGAACGATCATGCCAGAGTACTTACGTTTGTCTGCTGACCGCTCTGTGGGTGAAGTGGACTGTATGTTGAGAAGCTGACTCCGCACTGCCCTTTAGTGAATTATACTGTGTCTATTTCATGACCGGTCTGATTTCACTAAAAACTACAGCAATGAAGAACTAGAGAGCACTAGTCCTGTTACGAGCGACAATGTCTGTACCGTCCCAGACGGTGGTTCAAGCGACTCTGGCAATGAGTATGACCGTAAAAATCACCAAAAAAACAAAAAAAAATACAAAAGAAAAGAAAACTACAGCAATGAAGAACTAGAGAGCACTAGTCCTTTTACGAGCGAGAATGTCTGTACCGTCCCAGACGGTGGTTCAAGCGACTCTGGCAATGAGTATGACCGTAAAAATCACAAAAAAAAAAAACAAAAAAAAAATACAAAAGAAAAGAAAACTACATTAATCTACTAATAAATGTTAATGAATCCTCAACAATGTGTTTCGGTCAACTTTGTTGAAATTTTGCAAAATGAAACTCTCAAAACGTCGATCAAAAGTCCCAATGGGTCCGAAACTCTAAAATCAGCCTCGAAGAAGCACTCAATATGCTATAATGGTGGATGGCCTAAACGGAACATTTTACTACAACAGCGGGACCTATAATTACATCCTAGGTCTGAGCATCCCTTAACACTTTTTTCTCTTGCACGTCCTCCCCTGCTCTCCCACCTATCAAAGCTATAGTTATCTAGCTTGTTACTTATTGGTTGCTTGGGAATCCATTTGATCCTGCATTTCAGCAAACAGTCACTTAAACCAACACGTCACACGACTCTAAAATTATTATCCTTATAGCTATACTCCCACGCTCCACAAAAATACCAACCCCCCTGTTAAAACCTATACGGTATCGTAAATATTGGGAAAAAGTAAATAATATTACATTAAAACAGAAAATGATTTAAATTGAAGTGAGTGAAAATATTATAAACGAGTAAATGAATAAATGAGTTTTTTAATGATTTTGTAAAACAAACCAGAAAATTCTATCTACATGAAATGTTCGAATTAGGCACCGTTAACAGTCCCCAATGTATGATTGAATGATTTTTGAAAATGGTGGATGATATTTATGTAATATTTCTAATTATTTGACGTAAATATTTTTTCCTTCAAATGCTCTAAATTTGCTGGTCGAGACATGCATACTTATTTAGTTTGTAAGTATCGCTACAAGAAAAAATCACGATGACTTAGTAAATAACAATAATTTCCTTTTGTAAGGATGGTGAAGTCTCAAGGGTCTAGCCAACAAAGGGGAGGGCTGGGGGTTCAACGAAATTGTGGATTTTTGGGTTTAAAGATTTTGTAATCATGAATTAAATATTTTGCCAAGAGTGTCTGAAAAGACATACCTACAAACTAGAGTAAGGTTGCTAATTCTAATCATGTGTGAATTACATATAAAATTTTTATAAAAATTTGACCCTTGGTTGGGTAAAAATACACTGTTAGAGTAACTCCTAAACCCATCAGTTATGATTTTAGTTGCCACATTTTACTAGGAACTCAACCATTCCCGATTAATAATATTGGTGGAGGTGATAGTGTAATTAGATTTTTTTCTAAAATTAATTAAACTAATGAAAGAGAAGCAGTCTACAACTGACTTGGTTTCATCGTATATGTTGTTAGGATGTTACTTTAGATGAAAAAGTTAATGTAATTTATTTAATGAGATTTAGATTATTTTTCGCTGCAACGGCTTCTTAATACACACTGACTCGATTTCCTATGATTTAATTCCTATATTAAAAAAGACGAGTACAAGTTAATTAGAGAAAGCTTAATGGAAACGCCGGCAATATGAAACTAAATTTGCGAGACTAACGAGTTCCAAACTTAGGAAGTTGTACTTCCCTAATTGTCAAATATATAAAAATATGTATGAATGGTTTTTTAAAAATATATTTGTGTATAATATTCGCGTTAAGTGATTTATTTAACTTTATTTAATATATTAAAGTTTTATGCGCGCTCCGTTCCTGTACTAGTGAGGATTTTGATTGTGTTTCTTCACTAGAGTTATATAATTTGAATTTTATGATAATAAATAACTGATATTTAATTCAGTTTCTGCATGAGTGTGTATATAGAAATGTCATTTTAAGGGTTAGATTCTGGTCTTTGTCTCTATTCCTAAATTTTCTGCTGTAGTGGGTAGATCGTTTTTGATACTTCAGAATTGCGCCGTTATTTCAGTTTTGTCATACAAATATGCACTAGGAGAAAATAAATTTGTACATTACAACAGTAAGTAAGTTTTCTTATACGTTTGTTAGATTTTGTTATTGTTACTAAATTTACAAATAGGGGATATATAAACCTTGAAAACCTGGATGGAAATCGAGAATCCAGGTCAGACAATGAAGTTAAAGAGAAAGTTGTAAATATAGAGATCATAACAGAAACATCAAAGAAAGTGATAGGCACAAAGGAACTAAAAGTTTACGCAATAACTAGTCATATATTGATTCCATTTGGTTATTGTAGCATCTCAGGATACTGTGATATTGTCGAGATAAAAAAATATCAGTTTTTAAGATTACTTGTTAACTTTTTAACACTCGGTTTATGTGTCATCGCTTTCTGTATCACTTAGTATATTACCCAGTTTTTCCCTTAATCCATGTTATATTATTTGTCCGGCACTTCCATTGATAACTTAGATGATATCCCTGTAGTTTTCTTAGCATTGGCTATCTCTTTTTTGTTGAATTTGCAAGATAAGTGCTGTTTTTGTATGATTTCAGCTCCATATTCAAGGTTGCAATAATAAACTGGTTCACTTTCGAGAATTCTACTTATTAGTTAGTTGTTTTCAAGTTTTCTTTCATCAATTGGTTTGCCTCTATTTTGTGTTTTCCAAATGAATCTTAAATTTTATAAAGCAATTTTGAATTATTTTACAGAAAATCCACAACTTCGCCTTTACAACCAATACTTTTACAGTTTTAAGTTTCTACTATTTGTTATAATTATAGTTGTTTTTATTTATTAGGCAATATTTCTACTTCAATTAGTTTTTCTTAACTGCCTTTTTCATTTTGCATTTCTGCCGTGGACAACTTTTGTATAAACCACAAAAGCATGTTTTGCTGCCTCTAGTAGCTTCTTAAAACTTGTTCTATAATTATATTTCATATAATTTTGTTCAGATTTTCACCTTTTAACAATTTGTCACTAAGAGGTAATGATCATTTGGTATTAAATATTTCAATTCTAGTGGTACTGGTTCAATATAGGTTTTTTTCCCTTATCTACTCTACTAGGAGTTACTTATAATCGTGCTTTGTGCTAAGTCGAAGTGTAGAGTTGTAACCCACTACCCTCTATTTGTATGGCTTTGGCTTTTTATGGAAATAACACCACACTTGAAAACCAAAAATAAAAAGGTTTTAAGGACTGAATATGAATTTGTTGCCAATGGGTTTATAACCTGAATGAATGACATAACTAAAAAATCGACTGTTAGGGTTCCGTATATACAATATACGGATACCCTTATAATACCAATCAGGATTTCTGCCTCTGTCACATCACAGCCATTTTCTCCTAAACTACTAGACGGAAGAGGTTAAAATTTGGTATCAATGTATAGTTTGGTGACCCGATCAGGAGCACATATCGTATAAGAAAAAAATTTGATTTTAGGGGTACTTCTGGGGGGAAAAACTAAAAAATCGACCGTTCCCCCCCTGATCACCGAAACTACTGAGCCTAAAATTTTGGAAAAAATAGGAAATATAGAGCGTTGCCCGAACTTTACAGGAAAATTAAGGAGAAACCATTAATGTTAATTTTGGGGTGCAAATTATAGAATTAAATAAAAATTTAAAAATAAAAAAATCTTCAAACGCATCATGTAATATATCAAATGAAAGGTCTCATTCTGAGGAACACAAATATATTTTTTCATATCTTAAAAAAATTATTTGAAAAGATATTAACGAAAATATACCAAAATTTACCCATCCCCTCCCCTTATCTCCGAAACAATAAAACGTAAAGTTTTGAAAAAAAAAAATAGATTCTGACCTGAAGTTTACTGGAAATAATATATTTTTTTCATATTTTTAAAATAAATTCATTAAAATATATTAACAAAAATATAAAATTTTTTTCCCATTCCCCCCCTTATCTCCGAAACCATAAACTGGAAAATTTTGAAAAAAATGGAGGTATAGTCCCTCACCTGAACTTTACTGGAAAATTAAGGAGAAACCCCTAATATTTATTTTGGGGCGGCAAATTATAGAATTAAATGGAAAATTAAAATTAAAATTGTTTCTAACCCATCATGTTATATATCAAATGAAAGGGCTCATTTTGACGAAAACAAATATATTTTTTTCATATTTTTAAAATAAATTAATTAAAAGATATTAACAAAAATATAAAAAAAGTTACCCCCCCCTATCTCCGAAACCATAAGCTAGAAAATTTTGAAAAAACAATGGAGGTATAGCGCCTCACCTGAACTTTACTGGAAAAATAAGGAAAAACCCCTAATATTTTTTTGGGGGCAAATTATAGAATTAAATGGAAAATATAAAATTAAAATTGTTTCTAACCCAACATGTTATATATCAAATAAAAGGGCTCATGATGAAGAAAACAAATATATTTTTTCCAAATTTATAAAATAAATTAAATAAAAGATATTAACAAAAATATAAAAAATTTTACCCATTCCCCCCCTTATCTCCGAAACCATTAGCTGAAAAATTTTGAAAAACTGGAAGTATAGCCCTCACCTGAACTTTACTGGAAAAATAAGAAGAAACCCCTAATATTCATTTTGGGGGACAAATTATAGAATTAAATGGAAAATAAAAAATTATAATTGTTTCTAACGGCTCATGTAATATATCAAATTCCAGGGCTCATTATGACGAATAGGTAGGAATATATTTTTTTAATTTTTAATATATTTTAAAATATATTAATAAAAAATATTTTAAAAAAATTACCCATTCTCCCCGTTATTCCCCAAACTCTAAGACCTCATTGTTTTTTTGTTTATAGGAAAAATATGAAAAAAAACTAATTCTATTATTCGGCCTCCAAATAATAGAATTAAACGGAAAATAAATTACTAGAAAACCCCCATAGTAATTTTAGGGACAAATTATACAATTAAATGGAAAAAAAGATTCAATTTTCAAACGCATCATGTAATATATCAGATAAAAGGCTCATTATGTGAATTATAAATATATCATATTTTTAAATCATTTGTATAAAAGATATTAAAAATATTAAACATCGACTTAATTCTCACTTTAGAAACTACACTATTTAAAATTTGAAAAACATATTTTATTTACATTTTTAAATAATTTGAATAACAGATTTAATAATTTATAATTTAAACTTTGACCTATTTTGCCGTTTTTCTTCCAATCTACAGAGCCTCAAATCTCAGACAGTAGATTATAAAAGGCATTTCTGAAAGTTTATTAGTAAAATAAAACTTTTTGGGGGCCAAATTAGAAAATTAAATAGATATGTATTGTGATAAAAATCAAGCGAATCCTAAAGGAGATAAAATAAAAAGTCTACGTGTGGAAAATCAAAGTGTATATTTTTTATAAATTTAAAACGCTTCCTTTAAAAGATATAAGGGTAAGTATAAAAAAATGCACTCATTCCCTGCTTGTCTGAAACTGGAATATTCGAATCTTGAAGGTGGTACGGAACCCTAAGTATGCGAGTCCAACTCGCACTTGACCAAATTATTTTTATATATAGATATAAGATGGTACAAAAGTAGTTAAACTCATTTCATGTTCAATGAACTTATGAGTTAACTTTAGAGAGGGGCCCATTTACGAGTTAATTCGTTATAGGATAACAACGAGTTCTGTTGTTTCAGTGATCCCATTAACTTCATAAGGGCGTTATGACGAAAATGACCTTCTGAAGTATCCCGATACAGGGATAACAAGATATAACCATTATTATTTTCATCTTTGCTACTGGCAACGACTACGTTTAAATTCTATAGTACACATATACAGTGTCTGCCAGAAAGAATGAAAAGAGTAAGTAACAGATATATTGTCTAAACGACAATCAAAACAAGTAATACATTAAGATCACTAACAACAATATCAACTCAAAACTTAACTAATTTCAATTGCCGATATTTATGGATCATCTCCTTCAGAACAACCATATAGGGATATTTCATAACATTTTATTGTAGGATTACTAAAATAACAGAATTGATCGCATCTATCGCAGAACTATCCTATACTAAAGTCACCTCTAGGAGAGCTACATACAAATTCTGAAGACAACTATTTCAGGTTCTATTCTATTATATATGATGTTTATGCTACCCTGTATATCAATATATTTTCATTAGTTATGCAAGTAAATTGTCAGCTATTCAGCTTCAAATTTATATTTTATTGTGTAATTAAGGCTGAACTCAACCCTTTAGTAAATATCGACATTATCACCCCCCGCATATTATTTCAATCAGAGTTCAAGTTCCACCAATCAACTGATTTCGGCTTGACTCCAGACAGAAAACAGATCACTTTAGAAAGGGTGACTACCACGGCCTATACCTTGCTTTATGCGATCTTAACTGGAATACCTTGTCTTTCTGTACAGATCCTAATGCACCTTGTGACATTGTTTATAATATACTTAATGCATTGTTGGATCGCTTCATCCCGCCATATAAAAACAGATTTACTAAGTACCCTACATGGTACCCTCACGATTTAATCCAAAATATTAAACTTAAAAACCACTATCGCAAATTATTTTAAAAGTATAACTTATTATGGATTTAGCGATATGAGGAAACTTGTCATTAAAGATTGTTTACACACTTACCTAAATACCCTACAAAACAAAATACAAACCGATCTTTAGGCTTTTTGGTAATTTATCAATTAAAAATGCAAAATAGCAATCCCCTCCAAGAAATAGTAATTTCCTTTGCTCATTATGTTAAAAGTGTTTACTCCCCTTCCAGTTCAGGTAATTCTTTGGGTGGGTCCAGATACTCGCTAATATTTCTAAAGCAAGTTTATCTGTAACTGACATCATAAAGTCTTCTAAACGCCTTAAAGATGGTTTTACATCTGGACATGACATAATACCCAGCTTTTTGGTTAGAGACTGCTCGACCGTCTTAGCTATACCGTTATGCTCGATATTCAACTTAATCCTAAAAACTGGAATATTCCTTGAGTGCTGGACAGTGTCGAAAATCTGCCCCGTGCACAAATCTGGTAACAAAGGTATCATAACAAATTATAGACCCATCGCCATTATTCCTAACTTTGCTAAAGTATTCGAGATATGCATTTATGATCAGATTTTTCGTATTGTCAGAACACACATATCGCCGAACCAACACGGTTTTAGGAAAAATAGATCCACAGTCACTAACTTATCGATTTTTACCTAATTCAGCTGCAGCCATTGACTCCAAAAGTCAAATAGATATTGTCTATACCGATTTTACCAAGGTATTCGATAAACGTCATCAACCCATATTAATCGAAAAAATACCGTTCTTTGGTTTCAGTAACTCGCTGGTTAATCTATTTAAATCCTACTTAAGTAACCGCCATCAATTTATTAGCTACAACGGCTTTAAATCAAACATATTCAGTTCAGGAGTACCCCAAGGTTCTAATCTCGGTCCGTTATTGTTTCTGATATTCATTAACGACTTATCATATATTCTCACTTTTCATGTTGACGGCTCATATTCTGCCGGTACCAGTACAATTTACTACTTGATAGACTTGGGATAAGGTCTTTAGTTATGCATTGGAATTTACATAGTCTTTTATTTTTATACAAATTGTTTCACAACAGAATTGACTCTCCTGCTCTCCTGTCAGTGATCCCAATAAAGTGCCAATGTTAGTTGTAGAAATAACACCTATTTTTATCTATTTGCAAATACAAATGTGAATATAAAATCATTCATCATTTGTAGAAATTATAACAGTATATCTAGGAACTGTGACAATTTTGGAACAATCACCAAAGCATATACACAACAAATGACAGGTCAACTTTAGTTCAGTTACTAGCAAAATTCTCTTGTCAATTGCCTTAGTCTCTAGTTATTGATTAAAACTTATGATGTAATGTGTGTTATTTATTCTCTCTTTTCTTTTTTTATAATATTTAAGAGAACTTAGATTATTTCTAAGTATGTTTTATTATTTTATTTATCTGTCCTGTAATTGGATTCATTTCTGTTGGGCAATAAACTAAACTAATTATATATTGTATATTACAATTTCATTCTCAACGAGGTCAAATTCAGTTTGAATTTTTAAATATACATATATAAATATTTGCTCCTGTAATTGTTGTGAAATCAATCTGCTCAGGCCTCTGGTGACTCCCAGCTACTAATTGTGTCTAGTTCTATGGCAAAGTTGTCAAAAGGATAATTTTATTGGATAGTTGAAAGGTAGTTATTATGAAAATATAATAATTTATTAGCTGTGTATTATGTAACAGGGGTCGTAAAGCGAAATTAATTAACACCTGATATGGTATATTTAAAATTCGCGTAATTCTTAAACCTATAAAACTTAGGTAAATTTCTAAGATTATATATGTCAAAGTCCTGTATCCGGGTATTTAATCTCAATACCACAGTAAATGTTGCAATGGTAACAAAAAATTGAAAACAACAACTACTATAAACCCATTTTTTATTTCAAATGTATTAGAAGGTTTTATGTTTGATGAATATATGTTACGTCGATAACAAAATTAATTAGTGTTTTTGATAAAAATTAAAAATAACTTAGCAATTGATTTGAACCATGAAAAATTTTAAAATTTAAATTAAAATGCCGAGATTTTGCAGTCGAGGGAGAGAGATCAGAACTAATATCTACGTTAATATCTTGAATGTGTTAATATCCACTCTCCTACAACTTTACAACGAATTTATAGGTTCTGTGATGATGACTAAGGTGGCCTTAATAACACGTGCAGATTTACTTGAACAATAGAATACTGTTAGCTATTAAGCTCACCTCTAAATAAGCAATTTTGGAGTAAACAGAAATATCAATTACTTGAAAGGAAATATTATAAATAAGTTACAATGTTGCACAAAGGGGTCTTTCATAGTGATTCACGTAACAACTTCCCCCTATACAAAAAGTTGATGCCATGCATCAAGTTTTCAGGAATAAAATCAAAATAGATATAATTTCAAAAAATTCAAAAATTAATAAAAATAAATACATTATAAGAACATCAAAGTGTAAGTTGTATAAAATTATATATATGCGAGTAAAATACGATAATATAAGTGTATATAAGAATAATATCAAAAGTAAATGAATAAAACATAAAAATGGTTAAAATGTTAAAATATCAAAAAGTGTTAGAATTCAAAAATTGACTAAAGATACAATTTTTGTTGTTGTACATACATGTTTTAAGAAATGTCTTTGAGTGGCATCTCAGGGGATTCTTCTTCAATCTGCTCACCAAGGTGGATGCTACTCCTTCTTCTGGGTATGAAACGTCTAATACGTCTTTGAAAGACGCTAGGTACCATTGGTGGTACAGGTGGATCATCTGGTCCTTGTATGGAGATTAGGTGTCTTCTGCGTCTTCTTCTACACTTGCAGAATATGTATAAGCAAATTAGAGCAACGATTATGGTGATGGTAAATATAGTATACCATGATAACTTTTTGGTTACTAAGGGTTGATTAATAATTTCATCTAATTGATCGGAGTATTGGGACAACTTGTGTTGAGCAATGTTTAAATCGTCTGTATTTAACTTGCTTAATTTCAATGGTTTTAAATCTGGAAGGTTGATTTTATGTACTAGATCTTCACAACAGCTGAACGGTATGTTTACTGGATGGTTTCTATAGGTTATATTTTGGTATGTATCCAGTAACTGTTTGGCTTGGACTCGGGTGGATCCGATAAATGCACTACATTTTGGTTGTAGCTTTAAAATAGTATTAACGTTTACTATTTTTGTGATAACTTCTCTTCCTTCACATCTAACGGTGATCGGTAAAGGTTCTGATATACTTATTAGCCAATGGTTTGGAGCAATTGATTGGATATTATACTCCTTTGCATAAATTAATATATTCTGACAAGTTTTTGGTAAGTAACTGGTTTGTTTGAAAAACTGGGCTTCACAAATTGCATCACTGTCGATTGGATAGGGCAATATGTCTGGGCAAATTTTTGTTCTTCGGTCTATAGACTTGCAATTGTCCATGTTATCAAGAGTTACGTAAAGTAGAGAGTCATCGTCTCTAGCAATATATTTATGACCAATTTGAAGCATATGGTGTAGACCTGTGCGATTATCAAAAATAGGAATCGGGTATAATTGGTAAAGGATGTAATTTTCAGGTTCTACCAAAGGTATTTTTAAAACAAAGACGATTTTTGAATCAATTTGAAATGCTTCTAATTCGATTATTTCAACATACTGTGCCACAGTTGAGGTATAAACTGGTATAGGTAACTCATTTTTATACAGTGATTCAGATATCTTTTGTATTGAATTTAATAGATCATTGGGTGATATAATTGAACTGTGTAAAATTTTAAGTCTGGCAAATGAAATAGAATTTAAAATGTCATCAAGAGTTTCTTCGATAAAAACATAACTTGTCATCAATGATTCGCAAATTTCTAATACTTTTATTTGCGCTTGATAAAAGGCTAAATCATCTGTAAGGTTAAAAATTGCGGATTGAATTTCTTGAAGATCTTTGTTAAATGTGGACTCGTCAATTTGTAACTTTTGTATCGTACTATTAAAATTCTTAATTACCGACGTAGTCACTGAAATCTGATTCTTTAATAAATTTTCTATCTGGTGTTCGTCTCGCGTAATTCGGTCAATAGACTGACTATAATATTCTCCATCAGATGAGTCTAGATTTCCTGATATAGCTTTCCATATCGTACCTAACCGTTAATAATGCCGCGTTTGCGTCTGTTTGAACTTGAACTTATATAACTTTTGGTATCAGCAAATATTTCTTTATATTTCTCATCAACATTGTTGGCAATTTGGTTTAAAAGACTAATGTGTGTTGATAATTCTACTTTAAACGCAATCATACGATTGTTGTTTTCTTTGAGTGAGTCTAGCAAATGATCTAAAATTTCATCGTTGTTTGAAATCGCTTGTTTAATATAACTAAGTTCTTTGTATACTAAAAGTGTCCATTTTGAATTTGATATTTTTAAATTACTTTCTTCTTGGAAATAAACACCGATCGTATTATTTACTGGTGAAATTAGATATTGGCATCTTGAGATGGTGATTATCCACCAAAGGATTAAATTCTGAAAAGAAGAAATTTCTAATCAAAATAGGGTTTAAGCCTATCGAAATTTACTTTAGTAGTTTGATTAGTATTTGGATTAAATAATTTTGCTGAGTTTTGATAAAGTTCTTTGATTTCATAAGGACCATTGAACTTATTTTCCGATTTGTTTTTAATTTGAGATTCTTTGAGGTATACTTTATCTCCTATATTAAATTCATGTTGGTTTTGGGATATGTTCTTATCAAACCGAATTTTTGATTTTTCTTTTTGATTATTTATTTTTGCTCTTGCTATTTTATAATAGTGTTCCATACGATTATTTAGATCTCTAATATATTTAGAAATTAGGTTTTTCTGATTGTATAACGTTTCAGGGGGTCTACTTGACGTATGCCCGAATACTAATTCATATGGGCTAAATCCATGGGTGTAACTTTTTGTATTATTGTAGCAAATGACAGCGTAGGGTAAAACATTAAAAGGATGTTCTTCGGGATGTTCGGCTGTATTGGCACGAATCATTTCAGAAAGTGTTGCATGAAAACGTTCGATTGAACCATTGGATTCTGGATGGTTCACACTTGAAAAAGTTAGTTTAAAATCATAGAGTTCTGAAAGGTCTTTCATTAAAGTATTGTTGAATTCGGGGCCATAATCGCAATGTATGCGTAATGGTGTGCCATAATGTTGAAAATAAATTAACAAGGTGTTAACAACTGAGGAAGCTTTCTTATCATTCAGTGGATATGCTTGAGTAAATTTCGTTAATTCGTCGCGTATTGTTAGTGCATAATTTTTGTCAGGGTATTCGAATATGTCTATATTGATTCGCTCAAAGGGAGTCTTTGGTGTTTCTGTTATTACAAAGGGTGCGCTTAAATTCTTTCTGCAAAATTTTACTTTTTGGCAGATTTCGCAAGATTTTATAAAATTTTCAATATTTTTAATTATTCCTGGCCAATTATATTTTTCTCTAACGCGTCTCAGGGTTTCATTTATACCTCTGTGTAAATTATTTTTTCCACAATGATATTGTTCAATGATTATTGGTATCTGATCTTCAGTTGGAGTTGTTACAATATTTTGACAAATTTTTATTTTAATATCTTTGTCAGCAAATATAAAAGATAAAATTTCAAGAGTTGGTAATTCAATATTATTTTCAACATAGTATGTTTCATTTGGATTAAATTGATCTTGTGCTTTGTAAAGAATGTAAAATAAATGAGGGACTATTCTTTCTGGGTCAAAAGGAAGGGGTATTATGAAATATCTTCGTTCTTTAATTGAACTACTGGAGAATATATTAATTATTTCGGTACTAAAGTCTGGATTTATTTCGAAAAGGTCATTTATGATTTTGTCATGAAGTTCTCCAAGTTTGTTTTGGCAAAAGAAAGTTACGATATTTTTATGGGTTTTATCAAGAAGTTGGGAATTTGTTATCTCGATTTTTGAGTAATCAATTAATGATTTAGTTTTATAAAGTTCAACAAATCTGTTATATTCTAAAGTCATTTTTCATTTTCATTTTCAAGGTTTTGTTGTTCAATAAAGTCATCATTTGAAGTTTCGTCTTCGGTTAGGGCATGAATTTTAGTTTTTGAATGAAAGTTAGTACAGTCTTTGAAGTGATTTATCTTTATGCGTGATAATGCATCTGCATTGCTATTTTTCTTTCCGGGTTTGTAAACAATTTTAAAATTATATTCTTCTAATTTAATCCTCCATCTAGCAAGTCTGCTACCGGGGTCTTTTATTGAGAAAAGCCATGTTAAAGGGCGGTGATCGATTGCGACTGTAAAGGTTCTCCCGTACAAAATCGAACGAAATGTCTTAACGGCCCATACTACCGCTAGTAGTTCTCTTTCAATAGTTGAATATTTGGTTTCTGCTTCACAAAGGGTTCTAGAGGCATAGGCAATTGGAAGATCTTTACCTATAGGTCCTTGAGATAAAACGGCACCTATTGCAAAAGCACTTGCATCGGTTGTTAATATGAATTCCTGTTCGAAATCTGGATACTTTAAAATTGGGTCAGAAGTAAGAATTTCTTTGAGTTTTTGAAAGGATTGTTTACATTCATTATCAAATAAAAATTTTACGTCTTTTTGAAGGAGTCTAGTGAGTGGCTTTGCTATTTTGGCAAAATTAGGAATAAATCTGCGGTAATAACCTGCTAAGCCTAGAAATGATTTTATTTCTTTTGGGTTTTTGGGTTCAGGAAAATTTAATACACAGCTGACTTTATCGGGATTTGGTTTAACACCATCAGGAGTAATGATATGACCTAGATAAGCTACTTCACGTCTTAAGAATTCGCACTTATCTGGCTGAATTTTGAAATTGGAATTACGAAGTCTTTTGAATACTTCTGAAAGTCTGGAAATATGTTCATGAATAGTGGGTGAGTATACAATTATATCATCCATGTATACTAGGGCTCTTTCATTTTGGATACCAAGAAGGATGTTATCCATTACACGTTGAAAAGTGGACGGGGCATTTTTTAATCCAAAGGGCATTCTTATAAATTCATAATGTCCGTTCTCAACTGAAAATGCTGTTTTAGGAATATCGGTTTCATTGATTTCTATCTGATGAAAACCTGAAGCAAGGTCCAGAGTAGAAAAATATTGACATTTACCTAACTGATCCAATAAATCAGAAATATTGGGTAAAGGGTACTTATCATCGACGGTTAACTCATTTAATTTACGATAATCAATTACAATTCTCCATTTTTGCTTGCCTGAAGCATCTAGCTTTTTAGGAACAACCCAAACAGGGGATGACCATGGGGAAATTGAGGGTCGAATAATACCTTGATTTAACATATTATTTATTTGAGTCTTTACTTCAGTTCGATGAATCTGAGGATACCTATAAGACTTGGTATAAACAGGTTTAGAATTATTGGTGTCTATCGAATGCTTTATTTCATTGGTGAATGATAATTTATCACCTTCTAAGAAAAAGATGTCTGAAAATTCTAGACAAAGATGGGTAATCATTTCATGTTCTTCTGGATTTAAATGGTCAAGACGTAGTTGGTCTTTTATTAATTGAATTCTATCAGTGAAAGCTGATTCATAAATATTGGAATTGAGGTTTAGGATTTGATCGAAATTATTTATTGGTTCTATAGAAAGGTCTGAAAAATCAACAGATTTTGGAGTTGAATTTGCGTTTATGACTGATGTTAAAAATTCACCATTTGCGTTTATTTTCACAACGGCATGGGGTAATCTAACTTTCTCCTTTTCTTGTGCTTTAAGTATGGCATCAGTATTAGATAAATTGCATTTTAATTTGACAATTTGTTCTGTTCTTCCTTCAATTGAAATAATGTTTGAAGTTACAGGTTTGGGAACTTTTTTAGAAATATGACTTGTCGTAGCAATAAGATTTTTTGAGATTGGGTTCGAATCATTTGAAATAGTTTTCTGGGAATTATTTTCTTGTCCAGCTTTGAATAATGGGACAGTTTTGAAATTAGTTATTAATTGTTTGGATTTAAGATCAATAATACAGTCATAATGATCTAAGAAATCAAGACCAAGAATTCCATCGAATTCAATGTCTAAGTTATAAACGAAAACTTTATGATAATCATTAGGGGCAAAAGGAATTAGGGTTGATTCTGTGATTAATAATTTTTCATTAGTAATACCTTGAATTGGTTTACTTTCAGGGTATCTGGGAAAATTCTTTACGACTTTTTCTTTAAAAATTGAGATTGAAGCTCCGGTATCGATTAGTAATTTGTGAGTTTGAGTTCTGTCAAAAATATAATATAAGTTTTTGGAACTTACGGTTAGTAAAGGATTTAAATAAACTGGTTCGTTTGAGGGTTCGTTTGAGTGTTTGTGTCGAGATTCATTTTGTTGAAAGTTAAAGTTTGTAACTTGTTTTGTATTTCCTCTATGTTGGGTGGTTGGTTTCCCGAGGCTAATTCTTGAAAATTTTCTTCGTTTTGAGAAGAATTATTTTGATAATAATAGTCATCTTGAGAATAGTCAAATTCTTGAGGATTTTCATAAAAGTCATTGTTATAGTATTGTTGATAATTATTTTCATAATCATCTTGAAAATGTTCGGTTTCATAATTATAGTTTGAAAATTCATAATTATGGGGGTATTCATTTATGTGATGAGTTCTAGGATTATTAAAATTGAAATTTCTTTGCGGATTTGGATTATTTAATTGAGGTCTTTGTTGAGAAAATTGGGGCAAAGAAGGTCTAAATTGTTGGTTCGTTTGTTGGGTAAAATTAGGTCTTTGTTGACTAAATTGTTGTGGGAAATTGGGTCTCGGTTGAAAATTTGTGTTTCGAGATCCGTTTTGGAAATTTGTTGGATTTATTTGAAAACGATTAAATTGGCAATTAGGGGCAATGTGTCCATTTCTGCCACATTTGAGACATTTTATTTGAATATTAGGTTTCTTAATTTGACTTGTAGATTGTCCGTGGATTCCAGACAATTTTGGAAATTTTTGGTTTTCAAAATATGAGAGTTGAAGCTCGCGTTTTATTCTTGATTGTGCTTCTAATATATCTCGAGGGTTTCCTGCACGAATAATTTGTCCTAGTCTGGGTTCTAGACCAGTCAAAAGGGTATTTAAACTCATTGTGTCAATTAAACTGCACTGAGCATTTTTCTGTTCAGGGGTAAGATTTTGGGATTTTTGTACGAATGCGTGCATTTTGGCATTTAAAACTTGTAACCGACTGACAAAGTTAAGTGGGGATTCATTTTGGATTTGTTTCAGTCTTTGTAAGTCTTGAATTAAGGATGAGAGATCCCTTGAATCTCCAAAATGGGTATTTAATAATTGCTTAATTTCTGGATACGTTGTGGGGTTTCTAGAGCTGATAAGTTGTGCCGCTCTGCCACGTAATTTATTTTTTATATGAATACTTAAAAGAAAACGTTGGTCACCAAGGGCCATATTATATGCACAGTCACATGCATTAAGGAATGATTGGAGGAAAATTTGATCTCCATCATATTCTGGGATAATAGAAAAGATTTCTGATAATTTGTAGTTTTCTACTTGAGTTTCTTCGCTTGACATTGTAGCAAAGTTTGTTGAAATAACTTATAATTAAAACGTTTCTTAATGACTAAATCGCGTTTCTTAAAACTATATCGCTTTTTATTTTAAAAATTAAATATTTCCACCTTCGAAAATATTTCTCCGATAATAAAAAATAATCAAATATTTCCACCTCCGAAAATATTTGTCCGATAATAAAACAAATAATCAAATATTTCCACCTCCGAAAATATTTGTCCGATAATAAAACAAAAATAATATTTCCACCTCCGAAAATATTTTAAATAAATAAAAAAAATCAAATCAAAATTCTTAAAATTATAAGGTTTAAAGGAATGATTGGAATATTAACACTGATAATCGTAAAAATGCAACAAATTGAACATAAACATAAAAATTAAAGAAACGATTATCTCTTACTTGATCTCTCTTGTTTTCATGGAGCTTGAGCCTTTGTCGTGTCCACCAGCAGTGAGGCAAATTCCGTGTTCAACCGGCTTCTTTCGACGATCTATCTTGTCCTAGCAGTGAGGCTGTGGTCCGTGTTCAACCAGGAAAGTAGATTTTTGGCTTTGGTCCTTTGTTTCGGCAAGGGATTGGAATCCGCCGTTTCCAGTGAGCATTCGCGTGTTCTAGAAACGTTCACGAAATCCTACTGACTGCGCCAAATTTTGTTACGTCGATAACAAAATTAATTATTTTTTAAAAAAATTTATTTTTACTTAAACACTTTTTCAACTTTTACACTTTGAATTAAAATTGTTACAATTAATTATGCCGAGATTTTGCAGTCGAGGGAGAGAGATCAGAACTAATATCTACGTTAATATCTTGAATGTGTTAATATCCACTCTCCTACAACTTTACAACGAATTTATAGGTTCTGTGATGATGACTAAGGTGGCCTTAATAACACGTGCAGATTTACTTGAACAATAGAATACTGTTAGCTATTAAGCTCACCTCTAAATAAGCAATTTTGGAGTAAACAGAAATATCAATTACTTGAAAGGAAATATTATAAATAAGTTACAATGTTGCACAAAGGGGTCTTTCATAGTGATTCACGTAACATATATACAGGATTTATATGTACTTGCGAGTGTTTTCTGATAAATAATTAAAAAATAAATTAGCAATTGATCGTTGAACCATGAAAATCATTTTAAAATTTAATATTAAAATAATTTAGTGAAGAATCATTTGAATAATTATATGAACAAACAGGAGATAGCTGGGGAAAACCAAATGGCCAACTGCATTTTTTGTTGATTTATCAACGCATGTTAGTAAATTAAATTGTATTTCCAAATATCAGGTTTTAGTCCTCATTATCTGCTATAAGGATGTATGAAAATAATAAAGCTAACTTCTCTTATTTTGCAAATCATATAAAGTACATAACCTTTTAAATGGCCGTTTAAGTGTTACTATAACTACAGTTTACGAATTGAAGCGTTGTCGCAAGATTTGAGTTACGAGTAGGTACTCTTTGAAAAAAATAATGGTTCTTTAATGTGTACTTTTCTACAGGAAATTTATTAAATGAATGAACTGAAAAAGTTTTTTTTCTTGAAGCCATAAAAAGATCAATTGTTAAAGAGTGACAGACCGCACGATCTGGGTGGCCAGTTAACATTACCATTTCTTGAGGCTATTCTGTCTTCGACATTAGTTGATAAGAGGTCACATTTCCCGAAAAATGTGACAAGTTGGTGCATGCTATGTCATCCAAATTCCAGCGTTGTCAACAAACAGTCGTTTAACACTAGGCGATAGTTTACGCCATATTAAATTTTGAAAAATGTGGGTCAATAATGTCCTATGCACTGAAACCATAACAAATTGTTGCACGTTGTCTATGGATGGGCATTTTTGACAAAGGAAAATTCGGCCACTGACTAAACGCTAAACACTGTCTATGATCACCTTGTTTTAATTTACGTATTAATTGGGTATTATGTGGCTGTATGCATAGATAAGAACCTTCGAACGTTTTCTGATGCTTCTACTGCTCATGGACAGGTTAATAGTTAACTTACTGCTACATATAGCTCAGCAGTATATTATATTTTATGGATTTGAAAACATGAGTAAACTTATTCTTCTTCGTTTTCTTCTTAGCAGAGGAATCATGATCAAACCTTCAACCATTTGGATACACGTCTAACCATTTACAGCCATTATTCTCTGCTGTAGGCGCTCAATGCCGTATGGTTTATTGGGTAAACACTAATGCCAAATTCAGACGAAATCATCACCAGAACTGTAGTTATAGGTTTGTGCTCTGAAGAAAATACTTTGCGGTACCCAAAATTAATTGTCACCATATTTGCCATACTAATTGGTTGTTAGATTAATGAAGAATAACATAGGTAAGAACTACATGAGGATCTGGAAAAATCGTGACAAGGAAACACGAAATGGCAGCCTTACTCAACGTTTATAAATAGTTACTCAGTTTCAACTCTTGCACTCCTCCCTGAATTTGAAAAGTTATTATATTTATTATAAAGTATTAATGGGTGCAATTACAGTAATTAATTTTTTAACCACACGGTATTATTCGAAAGCTAAAATTAAGACTGGAAAAAGTATTGAAATGTTATGAGAACTTTAAATTCAGTAATTGTTATTATAATTCAGTAAGTGTTATTATACTGTTTTGTAGCAGCATGATTTTTCCCATCACCAGATAACTAATTGATTAAACATTACTAGGAGCACAGCGAGCTGAACCATACGGACAAAGAAACAGGTGCAGTGCAAAGTCCACCTAGAAGTGGCCGACCCCGTGTTTCCACTCCACCTGATAATCGACATCGTTAAAGTAAGGCAGTTACTGTTCCAGACCTAAGATCGAAATTCCAGACCATTTATCATATTTCGAATGCAACTGGTCGAACAATAATTTTAGCTTCTTTAGGTGTCCCCATACTCATAGCTTGTTATAGAACTGCCCGTCTATAATGGGCCAGAGCTCACCAAAATTGGTGTTTGGTCGACTGGATAAACGTGCTTTTTATATTCTAAGGGTTTGAAGAGAACCGGGGAATGCACACAACCTAGTAACAGCAATTGGACCATATCGTGACGGATTAGACATTAGAGTGAATCATGTTTACCAAAAGAACTTCACTGATTGATAAACTAGGTACAATGACAGCGCATAATATGTGGTTAATATCTTTTTTCTACATGCTAGGTCTCAGCGGGTTGAAGCAATTTGTGAAGAGTTGCGAAATCGACGTGTCACTGCCAAGGAAATCTCCTCATAAGAATCCCATGAAACGCCAGCGGAATGGAACAATTTGTCTCACGAGATTATTAATAATACCTATGCGTGTTCAGTGCTCAGTTACTCTTTCGGTATAGTTAATTGATGCAAGACTGACATTGAACAATTTCAACGAAAAGTTCGAGTTTTACTAACAGAAGCTCAAAATCACCATCCAAAGAGCTCTGTCGAACGTAGAACTTTGCCACGGTAACAAATTTCTATTTTGCGTAGTCATTTCCAGCAACTCGCAGAATTTTCTGATCTACACAGAGTCATGTGGCAGGTTGATGACTTAACACCACTGCGGCTGACACAACAACATGACAAATTACACCAACAGACCACAGATCAGAAACTGCTGAAATGGAAAGAGAAGCCCCTTCATGGAAGACATATAAATGACTTCAACCAAGATTATGTCGACAGTGCAGCGTCGAACTACTGGTTGATCTCTGCTGTTTCCTAAAACAGAAGGCTTTATATTGGCAATCCAAGATTAAGTAATTCCAACTAAGAACTACCTAAAGTACATCGTTAAAGACCCTTCTATTAACAACGACAGATGCGGGTACGGTTGCCAAACATGTGAATCTAATCTAAATTTAATGTTTACATTTTTTACTTCCTGGGTAGGTACCTAACAACATTGAATGTGTAATTTATTTGCTAGAGTTATATTTTGTTATAATTATTTTTAGCTTTTTTGTTATAGGTGGAAGTAAGTAATAAATTTTTTTAAATGTTTTATTTTCAACTTTTTTATTTGCTATTTATTTAGTTATTAAATTCTTTGGGGGTAGTTTCTTTAAGACTGCTGAAAATATATCACAATGAAAATAAATATTTGTTGGATATTTACAGAAGGCTTGGAAATACCTACGATATTTGTGTCAAAATACCAAAGATTCCAGGTTACATATCAAACTGTTATTCATGGGCAAATCATAAACTACAATTTTGGATTGGTCTAATTACACTCTACGCACCACAAAATACCGCTAGTTAATATCACAGATACAATGCTAGGACCACATTTGTGTTTTGTGTGGTGACACGGCAGAACACCATAGAGGTATTATACTGCAATATAGTCCGTGGGTTCAATTTAAAATTATAAAACTAATATTCACTTTCACTTTTCTAGAACTTTATTTACATGAAAACAGCTGATTTAAATATCACAATAACAATTCGATATACGCTCGTCGTCACTGTTTAACTGAACTCTCCATCGTAGCTGCTTCCTTTATAAGCCACCATAGAAAATTCTCGTAAAGTCAATCATCACTCCTTCCGTTGCCGAGTCTTTTCCAGAACCGTTTTTTTTATCTCAAAGCGTTTGTTGTCGTACTGAAATGAAACAGGGTCGCCTTTGGGTAAATTTCGTAACAATACTGTAGAGCACCCGAAGTAGCGAAATTTATGTAATAGCAATAGAAAGAGAGAGAGAGAATAAGCGGGTCGTTCCTGATTGGTCCGTGTCAGTGGTGACGCCTACTATTGGTAGGGTATAGAGACATAGCAAGCGCACCCTGATATTGTCTTTCTCTTTCTATTGTTATTATACCACCACTTACAGTAACGCCCATACCTAATTCACTCTACGTATAATACCTCTATGCAGAACACCCATCACCACACTGGCGAGATCGGCTTTCAGTCTTAGAGCATACATGTTCTGGAGGTAGCCTACAATGCACAAATGTTTTGCCGAGGATAGAAAGAGAGGGCAATAGAGAGAGCAAGAGGCTATTTCATTCTATTGGTAGAGGCAGCCGATGAGCTCATTGGATCTAGTTCCCAAAGTTCCCAATAAAGTGAAATAACCTCTCTATATCCTCCTAATATCCTCTCTATTTCCCTCTCTTTCTACCCTTAGCACGATATTAATGTAACGCAGGCTCTAGGTAGTAGATGCTCTAAGGGTTTAACACTAGCCAGCGCCACTACAGATCACCATGCGAGACAACAAATTGAAATAAAAATAAATAGTGACGATGTGGGCGATAGACTAGAGGCCCCAACAAGTTACCAAGCTCAACAGATGCTATTCTTTATAAGGTTCAAAATAAAACAGGAGTTAATTATTAACAACTATCGACTAGCATTTATAGTACGTCAGTATGTTTTTGAACAAACTTGAAAGACGAAAATAAAGAAAATAATATGAGTCGCATTTTTAGTTAAGATATTGAGGCACCACAAACCGGAGTATAAAAATATACATTATAAGTCTCTTTTTGCTTCTGAGCTGCTTGACTGTGTGGAACCTTAATGACACTGTCGAGTTCTGAACAAGAGGTAGATTCCACTAATGGGATGTTACATACAGTCAGGGAAGCAATGAAGTGGATATTATAGTTCTTATTCACATTTTTTTAACTTACTGAAATATTTGTAATCACCAGCCTCTAGTGAAGCTACATAAAAAATCAAGTTAGGTGAAAGGAAAAGCTATAAGTGGCCCAACATGCATCGCTTTCTTAGTCTGTATCGAATTTGCCATTGAAAACGGGAGCTGATTTAGAAATCTTAAACGTTTATAAATGTCAAAGTACACTGAATTTTTAACCAAATGTTATGTTCCCAAAAAATCCATAAACACTTACATAAGGATTTTTTGATGATAAATGGAAACAGTCAAATAGTATCTTCCCGCTAACGGGGGGCATGTCAGTAATGAAATTTATCATTTGCAAGTGATATGTACTACCTACATCTTAACTTAATTTTTTTTACATTACTTAGAATGTAGGAATTAATTGTAATATATACTAATTAATAATACTTATTGCATGGCTTTTGTTCATTACAAAATGCTCTTTATAATAAACAATATTCAGCATTTACCTCTAAATTTTTAAGTGTCAGGATAGATGCTGTGTTACTTCGTAACAGTAAAGTAAATTTTAATTTTGGTTGCAATTAACAATTATTTCCTTAAATAAATTTAAGCGCGCGTGTAAGCATAAAACTTGATATATTTATTATTGTCGGTCAAGGATGGAAAATAATTACTGGTCTTGTAGTAACGAAGTCGGCGATTATTATAATTAAAGCAAAAATTAACTTGCAGATCTTGATAAAGCCGTAACTTTTGATCCAGAATCAAATTCAGCTTATTGGAAAAACGATAATTGAATTTAATAACCGTACAAGATATATTATTTGCATATTAAGGAGAGTTTTTTTATAATTCCAGTACTTTAAAATTAATTTATATAAATATCTTCTCAAGTATATATCCAGTTAATATTAAACATAAATCGTGCGTATTTGTTTGTAGATATTGTTGTTACATTTTATTTTTTACACCCACTACTATGAATTCTGATCTAAAAATTTGTTGTTTCGATAAAAAAATATATTTTTCCGAATATACAGCTGGTGATGAGAAATAAGAGTATACACATGATCTAGAATCTTCGAAATCTACGCGTAATCTTCAGAAATCTTCGCGAAAGAGCTACACAAAAAAATATAGCGAGTCGACAGGCGTATTCAGAAGTTGAGAATGAGAAGCAATTTACATAGTGTAGTAATTTAGTGGTGAAATTTTGAGTTGTGATACTAGGTTTGGATATTAACAAATGTTATCTGGGAGAGGCCTAGTTACAATTTGGTTGAGGAGTGGGGGCTAGATAGTATTGTGACAAAGAAATGCTTATACATTTTCATCATTATATTTTGACTTACTTATATGGTGTCACAAAATCCAACTTCAACATGTGATGGGGCAAAAATTAACTCCATACCCTACCCCACATTTTTTTACATTTTTAGTTTAGGGTGCCATACAATTTTCCAAATTTTGCAGTGTTTACCGGTACGCGGGGGGATAATCTCTGTAATGAGTGTAAAGTTTATTTAAATATATTAATTTTTATTAAGGTAAGGCCATTTTTCTTGATTAAACAAGTAAACAACAAGTAAACAACATGCATTACACTAATTTGACAAAATTTTCAAAACATTACTTGAGATTTCAAAAAGGTAAATCATTTATTTATTTCTTTATATTAGCAGGTGTATGTACGTTTGTATTCCTCATAATTAGCCCTTTCATTTGATGTATTGCATGATGCGTTAAATTTTTTTTTTTATTTTCCATTTAATTCCATAATTTTGCCCCCAATATCAATATTAGGGATATCTTCATATTTTTCCTGTAAACAAAAAATTTGGGTCTTATATTTTGAAGAATAAATGGTGGAATAAGTAATTTTTTTAAAATATTTTTTTAATATATTTTAAATTATTCATTTTAAAAAAATTAAAAAATATATTTGTATTCGCCACAATGAGCCCTGTGATTTGATATATTACATGATCCGTTAGAAACAAGTAATTTTTAATTTTTCATTTAACCTGTCATTTGCCCCCCAAAATCAATATTAGGGGGTATCTCCTGATTTTTCAGTAAAGTTCATGTGTGGGGCTACACCTCTATTTTTTTCAATTTTTTTATATTTTCGTTAATATCTTTTAATTTATTTATTTTAAAAATATGAAAAAAAAAATATATGCGTGTTCGTCATAATGAGCCCTTTCATTTGATATATAACATGATGCATTAGAAACAATTTTCATTTTATATTTTCCATTTAATTCTGTAATTTGCCCCCCAAAATTACACGTAGAGGTTTCTCCTTATTTTTCCAGTAAACTTCAGGTCAGACCCTATACCTCTAATTTTTTTCAAAACTTTACGTGTTATAGTTTCGGAGATAAGGGGAGTGGGGGGACTGGTAAATTTTGGTATCTTTTTAACTAACTTTTTTTTAAATATGAAACAAATATATTTGTGTTCCTCAGAACGGGACCTTTCATTGGATGTATTACATGATGTGTTTGAAAAATTTTTTATTTTTAAATTTTCATTTAATTCTATAATTTGCCCCCCAAAATTAATATTAATGGTTTCTCCCTATTTTTCCTGTAAAGTTCGGGCAACGTTCTATATTTCCTAATTTTTTAAAATTTTATGCTCAGTAGTTTCGGAGATCAGAAGGGGAACGGTCAATTTTTTTAGTTTTTCCCCCAGAAGTACCCCTAAAATCAAAATTTCTTCTTTTAGGATATTTACTCCTGATCGGGTCACCAAACTATATATTGGTACCAAATTTCAACCTCTTCCGTCCAGTAGTTTAGGAGAAAATTGATGTGATGTGACAGAGGCAGAAACCCGGATTGATATTATAAGGGTATCCGTATATTGAATATACGGAAGCCTAAAAAACATCCATGTTGCCAGAACTTTTCCACGCCTTTCACCCTGCTCTACGCGTCGATGCGTCAGAGCGCTGGTAATAGTCAGTAAAAAATAATTCCTAGTGCGTCACGGTTTATTTTGTCACATTGTCTGAATATTATTTGAGTTTTATTGTAGTTAATTTATATAAAAACGTGTATAATGTCGAAAATCCAATACCACAATCGTTTGTTTATATTCAAAGTGTATCAGATCGAAGGAAAGATGAAAATAGCGAGAAAATAAAAATAATACAGGCTTTACTGAACGTAATTTTTCATGGCATCAACATTGTATGGCAAGTTATATTATGAAGAGAAAATAAGACGTCGAGAAATAGCTTTACATAAACAAGTGACTGTCTCGCTCTTGAAATTGAAAATAAGTGCGGTATCGTACAAATACGCGGCAGGACGTTCTCAATTTACATCCTCAAAAAAATTATATTGTTAATTCTCTTATGACACTTGTTCATCGAATCCATTTCAAAAATTTCAACACCTTGTTCAGTCGATTTACTTCATATAAAAGAGGGTGGAGTATAAAAAATAAATGGACCCAAAACCTTCTGGCAACATTCACAATCATAATCTGCAAGATTATATCTGAGTTCAAAACTGTAAAGGGAATGCGGTCATCAGATTTTGTACACTCAACTCTTTCTGGCTCCCAGTCTAATTGTGCCATCTGTTTAACCTTACAATCTTGACAACTTACCTTATGAAAAATTTGAGCACACTTAATGTATGCCAAGATGTTGGTCAAAAACATGTTAATACTTGATAAAAATCTCTACATTAGGTGAAAATAAAGCTTCTCAAAAAATAAAACAATTAATATTTTCACATTTTATATTTGAAATTAAAATGAAAAATTACAAATTAACACATTACTGAACAGTTTGCTGTACATTTAGTTACATTATAAACAATTTACAAAAATAATTTGATGGTGGTCCCAGTATTTACAAGATTATTTTTTACTAAGACAACTTAACAAATGCTTTAAGCATAAATTGAACCATTTAAAATGATTCGCACTGGTAACCTTTGACTGACTAACATCAGAAATGCTGATACTTACGCAAAGTGTCGTAATTCTACTAGTTCATCAACATTTCGTCTAGATAAAAAAATCTTTACAAAACACATTATGGCTTACATTTGAACATAGTCTTCCACATGTTGATTCTCCAGTAAATAATTTATAAGTTAAAACTAAATTAATTTCATTAAGGTAACTAAAACACACGATTGCACTATACATATAAATCTGTAGGAACACAAAAAAAAATTACGAACTTAACACTTTTATCTCAACTATTAGTTTAAAAACCTTAATTTTAAGTTAGATTTGTGCCATATTACAAAATTCAGGTGCAATAACATTATCTGATAAATCTATAGTATGAAAATCGCTATAGCAAATAATTCTTCAGAAATTCAAAACAACATTTCGTATGTACCCTGTTAAGTCAAATTCTGTTCAATTTCAAAGAATTACTTTAGGATAGCGTGCTAAATTTTCACTCCAAATAAAGGAACGTGCTTTATCGAAATACTGATTTATAAAAATAATAAGAGATCACATAATGTGTCAAAAATCCTTATATTTATGGTGGTGGATTTACAAAATTCATAAAGGCCTTGCAAAAGGAAAGCATTACAGGAATTCGACGTTTGTTAAATTTCAGTGTAAACTGATTTATACTTTTTTTCTACAATTGTAAAATGTAAATTAAACATTTATAATAAATAATTACTTATTAAAAACTAAAAAATATTCCCAAATTGATATTATATTAATATAATTGCCAGTCATTCTTGGTAAAACATTTCAATCTGTGTCGTTTATTAATATTGAGAATAAAATATTAACATATTACAAGCCTACTGGATCAAAACTAATAGTTTAAATGATAAAATTGTTGGTTAATCATAATGTTAAAGTAAATAATTACTAACTTTTTAATTATTGAAGCAACAGTTTTTGAAAAGAAGCCTATTTTAAATACGCGGGAAGGGGGCTGATGGCTTGTCAAATGAGGATTTTCGTCAAGTGAGACCTAAGCACCAACACCTTGAACTTGACACTTATTATCGAGAGTAAAAGTTACGATTACTCCATTCAGGAACTAAGTATAATAGCAAGACAATATGCAATAGCAACATATTGATTTTTATAGTACTTTGAAACAAAAAAAAATTGTATTTTATTTGATGCCACTGAAATAGTAACTATGCTGTGTTATTTGTGTTGTTTGTCATATTATAAAAATTGTGATCAAAAAGCAAATAGAAGACGTATAAATTGGGTTAACACTAATTTTGACCATAAAATATCTATTGATCGCTAAGTTCATGACAGAGATAACTGTAATTACTTTTTTACTTTCTAACAATGAAGATTCATATAACTAAACCCATTTAATTTACGGGAATCCAACGGTTGGTAGTTATTATTAAATTTGTTTATTAAACACCCTACGGAAATAACTAAATATAATTAGAATCCGTTAGTGACATTAATCATATTAGTTCTAATGAACACAAGTTTTTCATATATATATATATATATATATATATATATATAAATCTTCTGTACGTGTGTTAGTCATTGAACTCCTCGTAAACGGCTGGACCGATTTTTATGAAATTTTTTGTATGTATTCCAGGGGGTTTGAGGATGGTTTAGATTCACAATACGGTCAACTATATATTGTTTTTTTAGTTAAATTATTTATTTAAAAATTGTTGTTGATTTTAGCACAACTTACATAGGATGCGGCAGACTGCGCTGTAGTCGCTGTGTCAAATATTCAAGAGTGTGCTTTAGTTTCAGTTACGTCTGATAGATGGCGTTCAGATTATATTGTTACAGCTAATTTTTAAAAGTTTAAATGGGACAGGACAACGTCTGTCGGGTCCGCTAGTTATATATAAAACTCACAAGTTGAATGAGAATATTGAAAATCAGTATTGAAACAAATTAGTAACGAGTCTTCTCTCATATGTGCAGATATTTCTGGTAATAGTAAATATTAAATGGAACTTATGGGGTTGCGATTTATGTCCAGACCAAATTTAAATATTATTAATATTAATGTACTGGATGTTATAAAATATTATGTAGTTCTCTTGTTATAAAAAGATCAGTTGTTTTTTTGATAAATTATATTTATGAAAAACAAGAACCACATCGCTATTGGTGACTGATGCCGATTTAATCAAGCGACAACAAACAAGAAGGATACGCTTTTACATGTTTTAATTAAGTTTTAGATTACACGTTAGAATTAATAATAAATTCTTATCAGAATTTCAGCTGTTTTGGAACATATATCAGTCTATGAGAATTATAGAGACAGAGAGAAAATGAGTTATAGATAGATTTATAGTGAGGCAGAAGATGTATAGATAGAGATAAGGGCAAAGACATTTGATACGTATCTTTGACTTCTATCAGTCAGTCTCAATGACTGCCAACTATTTTAGAATTAGAAAACTATCTGTATCAAGTTATTAAAATATTCTTACAAATGACTGGGTGTTTTTTTTAATAACGAGGAGAATATGAGGACATATAATTAGTAATTTCAGTTCGATGTATATAACGTAGTATTTTATACAACGTTATTTTAAGTAGCATACTTTAAAAGCAACCAGTAAATATTTTGTTCTGCTACACTTGTGACCAGAGACTTTCTTAATATGCAATGTGAAAAATTAATTTTGTATACTCAAGCAATAATTAAATGAGGCCAATTTATTAGTGAACTATATAATTAAATGAAATTTTGCGAGAGCAAAATATTTAAAAATATGTACAGTATAGTACAAGAACAATAAACTAGGTATAGAAATATGTTATTAATACAGTAAAAAATGGATTCAAATACAGGCAAATTGGCATAATCCTATGAATTAGCATACCATAATAAGTATGATTTCCGGTTTATCGCTTATCAAGTTAAGAGAAGAAAAAAATGATTAAATAAACATCAGTTCTGCTAAGCCTCTTGACTGTTACTTTCTTGAAGTTGAATCGTATAGTTGATGAACTAATTTCACTTAAAACTGGTTTTGATCCGATAATAATGATTACCCATATGTAGTAATTTAATTGAATCTTAAAACGTAGAAGACACTTTCTTTCATTACATATTGAGGAAAATTGCAAATATTTTTTAGACAAGTAAAAGTCTTCAGTTCAAAGAGAATTAAAAATAAGGAGTTTTTTTAGGTTTCGACTTTTACGGAGTTGTAGTTAATTGATAGTGTATTTAATAAAGGCTGCTATAGCGGCTTGTTGAATTTCTGTATTAATATTTTGTTAACAGTTAAATCGATTAACCATCTCGTATCAATTTGATCTGATAGAACGCAAATTACACATACGTCTAGTTAACTAGATTAAATTCTAGGTATAGTAGGAACAGGTTAGCATCCTTTGAATCGGATCCATCTAAAATAAAAGTTATTTAATCCGACTGAGCCTTATCGGCTTTAAGAGATCGTATTTTGTATTCGCCTACGAAGATTGATCTTAGAAGGCATGTGTTGTTATCTGACATAAGAGTATCGGGGGCTAGCAAGCCCATCTTTGATGAGTGGTAATCTGTTTATCAGTCATGGTGTCTTATTTCATGTCAAATTAGATAGAATCGAATAATTTAAACGGTTGGCGGTTAATGACCCAATAAAATACGGACTCGCAAAATACCTAACTCTTTAGCTACATTTTAAGCAAACGCTAATATCAGCGAGGCAAAAGATGCATCTTTTGAAAATATTCAACAGCATTAGTAACATAAATTCTGCATGTTATATGAACAGAATTGACACAGAGGGAGGGAGAGAGCAAGAGAAAGAGAGAAAGTTCGAGAAAGAGAGAGAGAGAGAGAGAGAGAGAGAAATGTCACAGTGAATAGAGAGAGACAGCGAGAAGGGAAGCTTGAAAGAAGACAGGGCAAGCCACATAAACAGAGAAAAACAGTGGATTTAAGTACGACAGGGACACGTTAAAGTAGAAAAAGTGATCTAGAAGGGGCGAGTAAGAAAAATGCAGAGTTACAGTTGTTAATAAACCCTCTCCCGTGAAATACATAGATCTATGAAAATATATTTTTAATGTATTTCTTGTATTTTGTCCGCAACATTTTTAGCCGATTGGAATGAGCATATGAGACAGAGAAAGAGAATAAGAATGACAGAAATAGAGAGAAAGATAATGAAATGAAGTGAGAAAGAAAGAGATGACATGACATGCAATGTAGAAATATTGAGCTAAGCTAAGCTAAGCTAGAGCAGGACTAAGCATGACAAAAAAATGAAAAAAAGATCTATGAGGGTGATGAGTGAAAAAGATGTAAAAGAACACAAAAAGGTTAAAGAAGACGTTTTGTTCACTTAATATGTGAATATTACCTGCTATGCTAATCTTTAGCTATTGGGTATGAACGAATGAGGGGAAGAAAGAGATAAAGAGACAGAAGTGGAGAAAAAGAAAGAAAGA